>CM069911.1:69462838-70062838 GCA_036172215.1 Camellia granthamiana | reverse complement strand
TGAGCAAAATGAACAAAATATAGACTGTAATTATGATGCAATCGAAGAAAGTCTCCCTCTAGCAGTGTCACATGAGCGTGCACCCGAACTTTATGAATTCATTCAAAATCATCATTACATCAGAGATAGACAAACTCATTCTCAACTCCAAGCAGACCTAGTTGAGCATTTGTGACATCTACATGGAGATTTGTAACAACTTGAATTAGAAATAGTTTATCTATTTTGAAGTTTATTCCTAACTTTGCTATTTATGATTTTTTATTTATTTATTTGATTCATTGACCTTTGTAAGGTTTTGATTAGTTATTTTGTGTTCTTTCAGTTCTTAATTTAATTTGATAAATTACAATTATTGAAGGACTTCCTTTGTATTGTTATTTTTTAAAAAAAATTATTTATTGTTTTCTTTTATTCTTCCCCTCCCCTCCCCTTCAAGATGGTTTCACAAAATTCATATGTTGGTATATATTCACGTACTATAAATTTTATAAAAAAAATTAAATATTACTTAACATTATTTTTTATAATATGTTTAAAACTAATATTATAAAATATTATTTTTAAAAATATTATCGCAAATGTCACATTGGCAATCATATTAGCGTTTGGTGCGTATGTGGCATTTTATGAAAAAGATAGTAATATATATGGCATTTTTTGTTTTGAAAATTGGTTTAATTAGTTTGAATGACTAGTTAAAATAAGGAGTATGATTGGAACATACAATAGCTAAACTAATTAGGTAAAATAAAGAGTGTCCCTTTTTTGTACTTTAGCTAGTGAAAAATAAAGAGTGTGGTTGGAGTTGCTCTTACTGGTTAGGGTTGCTTACTCTAAAGGTAATTCTACCAATTGCTTTTCATGTTTTTCTAAATGTAGATATCCTTTCTGCTGTGGCAGAGGATCAGCAAAATTATTTTTCATTGCTTTCATGGCAACTTATACACAAACATGACACTACATATATTTTTCTCACATGCTGTGCTTCATTCCTGGCTAGTGGGAATATGATATGGTCTAATCCATGGCTTGCGAGTGATTTATAATGCAAATGCTTGCTCTTTTAGAATGTGTATTGTGAAGACTAAATGGAATACCATGTCGAGTCTTTCTAAGAAGCTAATACGAATAATGTTTGAACAAAAATGCTTGGGCCCTGTGGCCAGTTTATCCGTGTAGGCACTTAGGTGTTGGAACTTGAAGTCAAAGTGATTTTGCAGAATCTGTCCATTTATATGAAGTTGACTACTGTGATGGATTAATAAGCAGTATTTAGTCTTTTTGTTGGTAGTCTCGTTTATATTTTTTTGGAATTGACTTTGAGGCCTCATGACATGCAGGTTATGACGATGGGACAGAGGGTAACATTTGAGTATCATGGCAATGGTTATATTTTCACCGTTAATCAAGCTGCTATAAAGGGGCAAGAAAAGTCAAAAGGTATTGAAAGAGGGATGCTTTCAACTGAGACATATATTGCCTTTGCTAATGGAATTAATTATTGTTCTCACCTCCTTTGCTAATGGACTCCTCAGAAGTCATTTCGTGAGTATATTCCTTCTCCACCGTGAACAACCACCATTAGCCCTATTTTCCCTTTTACCCCTGTTTCTCCCCCCTCCCTCTCTCTATATATATACTACCTCATTTGCCACCAAGGCCACATCTAAAATCTATTAGCAAAGGAGGTTCTTCGCTTTGAGCGACAGGGGTTTTGAGGGAACTAGGGTTTTGTTCTTCGCTTCGTTGCTCTTCTTCCAAGGGGGTGGCATGGATTTCTCCAAGGTCGGAGAGAAGCTTCTCAGCTCAGTTCGCTCTGCCCGATCTCTCGGCCTCCTTCCTTCCACTTCCGATCGTCCCAAGGTAATTAATCCCTCATTATGCTTATTTTACATACATATTTATGTGGGTTTGTATTTTGCTACATGGGTTTCTTCAGTAATGTAGTTTTTTAGGTACCCAAATTGAGTTAATGAACTCACAGCTAGTGTTGAATTTTGATCAACATCATCAGTGTTGACTTGGGTTTCTATTTTGCATATCGATTAATAGACTAAATTGAGCTGGTGAACTTAGAGGGAATTATGCATCTAATTAAAATTATCTTTTTATTTATTGTTTTATTTTTTACCTTGACTAGTGTTGATTTGGGGTTTGACTGAATTTTATTGGTTGGATTGGAAATTGGGTTTCTTTACCTACTCCTCGAAATTCATCAGCAGATTAGGTCGTTTGGGTACACTTTTGTTGCAGTTATGATAATAGTGGTGTGCTTAGTAAAAATATGTGTGGCAACTCATGTGTTAGTATTACCTGCATCACTGTGTCTTGAGGTATTTCAAAAAAAATTACCACAATTAATTTTCTCAATTAGCACATAGTTGCATGTAACTTCTTTGAACATGTAGACTTGAGGGAGCAGCTATTAGAAAGGCGAAACAGATGTAAATGAAATGAGGTGTAATGTGATGAAAAGAATATAAATGGCTTTTTTATTTTTTTTTTATAAGAACGGATATAAAGTTGAGGCCATTTATTGGGGCTACTTATAATTTTTATTTACTATGAGAATTTGTGCCAAAGTATTCGGTGTAGCTACTTACATAAATAAGCTGAAAAAGTTGATTATTGAAGAGTTGAGAGAAGGATGCTTTTAGTTTCTTCGTTATGATGATTAGCTTTCAACTTACGAGAAGCTATACTAAACAGACCTCTTATAGGTAGAGACATAATGATGAAACCAATTTAGGAATTGGATTCCATAAGAGAGAAAATGCTGAAATTAGGGATAAAGAGCACTTAGCTCAATAGATACAATCTCAAAATGTCACAAACTGATTATAATGAGCCTAAACCGCCTACTTGTAGACTAAAGACCCAACTAAGCACTTATGGTTAGCTCATGCACAGCTGGCCATTCTAATAGACAACTAAATCTTATTACATCACATTACTTAGAGGCTGGATTACAAGTTTTATTTTATTTGGTCGTGTGGTTGGAAGAGGGAATGAAAAGGGTCTGGTTTCAAAATTGAAAATATTTTGATTGTCTTGAATAGGTATTGAGGACAACTTAGAAAATTGGATATTAAAATTTTACAACCACCTAAAATTTTACATTGTTTCTTTAGAATTCTACAACTCTCTGCATTTTTTTTCCCAAAATTTTAATTTACTTTCCATTTTAAAGATTGATATAGGTGTAGAAAGATTAAACTAAATTACTTGTGGAATGAGATTTTCATTTGCAATTTAAATATGGAGGTTGTGGATCTTCTAATTCTTAAAAGAAGTATGGGATTCTTAGAAACTATGTACAACTTTTGTATTGGCATGTATATAACAACCCAAGTGAGTTGGTTAGGTGGATTCTTGGAGTTTCAACCAGAAGGTCCCACATGAAGTGGGCTTGATTCCAGCTAGAGCTTGAGCACGTTTTTATTTTCCAAAAAGCTCCAAATTGCCTTGCTCGATCAGCGCTCAAGCGGGCTCTAGGTTTGGATCAATTGTTGACCTAATTAGGTCAATAATTTTTTTTTTTTATAAATTGATACTTGGTTTTCTTTGTAATATAAGGAAATGTACTTTGGAACATGTATGGTGATTTAACTGCATCATCTGGTATTGTTATTGAGATGTTCAACTTGTCGGCCTGTATAATGATCCATATACTTTATATCAACCAGAAGATGCTTGGTCTTGTCAATTTTATTTCTTGGGGAAATTGGTTACAATTCTCAATTCTTTCTTTGCTTTTATACTCTGTTTCCCACATGTTGGTCTTTTTATTTTTGATTTTTTGGATTTTGCATAAGGAATGCAATTTCTGCTTCAATCATTCTAGGTTAAAATTCTTTTGGTTTTACTTTTTTTTGGAATATTTTATTGTTCATATCAATATTCAGTACTAGATATCATTAGTCAATAGTCAAAACTGGATATTATTAAATAATTGTTACAATTCTTTTCTTATAGTAATTATTGATTGGGGATTAATCATTGTTGCAATGTTTGATGTGTTCTGCTCTCTCTGACATCTTTTTATGCATTCATTACGTGGTTGGTTTTTTCAATGGACTTGTTACCAGCATGGACACTTCCAAGGCGCATGTCCATGTCCAAACCAATGCTTATCGGACACTTCCTAACATGTGTTGGGCATATAGTCAAATGTGTTATATTAATTTTTTATTAGTTTTAGACCAAGACACACTTCTGATGCATGGGGGACACACATGTCCATTGCTTACACACACACACACGAAACACAGTACAAGTAACTTAGCCAATACAATGGTAAAAAGAAAAAAGAAAGTAACAATTGTTGTTCAGCATTCTTGTTGTTTTCATTTTTTTCTTGATACAAGTGTTTCAATGCTTTATAGGTGGTTGATGCTTATGCGTTGATTGGGGATGTTTCTGGTCTTGCTGAAAAGATACAAAGCTTCTTTATGCAGGAGGTTCTCTCAGTAACCCATTTTTTGTCTTGAAAAATATTTTGCAGGAGGTATGCTGCTGCATTCTATTATCAATTGAATTCATTACTGAAGCAGCTAGAGATAAACAAAGTGAAAAGAAACAAGATACTTGCATATCATT
This sequence comes from Camellia granthamiana, assembly GCA_036172215.1. Lineage (NCBI taxonomy): Eukaryota > Viridiplantae > Streptophyta > Magnoliopsida > Ericales > Theaceae > Camellia > Camellia granthamiana. Next base: position 70,058,236 of record CM069911.1, on the reverse strand, counting down.
GTGTTTGTGTGTTGGTTTGGACTTCTTTGGGCCAGGTGTAGTTTGTTAGTCTGTAGATTTCCTTAAGAACAAAAGAAAGAAAAGTGTATCCCGTCCCTCATCGCATAGTTGTCTCACTTTGGTGGGTCTTATAACTCTCCAGTCATCTTAGTGTTATGCCCTTCTGGAGGTAGTGCATGAGTTTGGACTTATTTTTGTTCCGATATGGTTTCTCTCTGTTTCTTTTATACTTCTTTAAGATCAAAGGACAGAAAAGTGTATTCGGCCCCATCCAGTAGTTGTCCCACCCTAGTGAGCCAATAAGTCTCCATCACTCTTTCGTGAGTCAGGCCCTTTTGGAGATAGTTTGTGGGTTTGGACTTCTTTGGCCTAGGCGTGGTTTGTGTGTTACATTTCCTTAAGATCAATAGAACCAAGTATATCATTATGTTTATCATTTTGATGCCACTGTATTACATGCAAAATTATAACCTTGAGTCATCTACAAGTGATGATCACCGTAAATGGAAATGGTAGAAGCGGAATATATGAATTATTTAATTATGTGAGCATATAGCCCTTGATAGAGTGGATAATTAAATAATGGTTGAATGACACACACACACACACACACACACACACACACACACACACACACACACACGCAGACACTTTTTCATTGAACGACATTCTCACTGAGATACTATTTAAATTTGGCAGGACCTGGAACCTTCCAATATGCAAAGTAGTAGGTATTACTTTTATGTCTCTGCATACATTGTTTGGTTTTAGCATAAACCATGCTGGTTCTGATTTAGTTTTTAAATATCTTCCTGTTCCAGACTTACCTACAGTGATCTATGCCATCAAATACCTGAATCCAAGTTTAGGCAATGTTTATTGACAACACTAGCTGCCCTTTTTAAGTTGATGAGTTCATATCATGCAATCATGAGCTTTCAACTAGCGGATAAGGTCAAAACTATCGTCATCACTGTATTATGGGTCATTTGGTGTTAATTACTCTGTTTATATTGTAGATTGTGATTATATATATATACATTTCTACTTTGTCTACAAATTTTAAAATTCTCTTACTAAATCATTTGTTATCATTGGTACATATCAGTTCACTGTCTGTGCTGATTCAACTGATATTAAACATTTTCTAGCTATTGCTGCTTGTGAAATTTGGTGCTGTAATTGATCTGTATCATATCAGTCATGCTAGGAACACGGAGTTTTGTGTCCCATTCCGTGTTTGGTTTCTATTGGCACCTGTTTTTTTTGTGTGTGTATATTTCTCTTTTTCCCTGTAATGTATGCTCTGAACAGACTGGACTTTTGGTATCAGGTAATGACAAATCAGGAGGCAGTGGAGTGCATTAGGAACATAAAGGATGCTAAAGCAACTGCTAAGCACCTTACTTGTTGATAGCAAATATTAGCAGTTTTATTTGTTGATAGCTGCGCATGGATAACAAATAGTTATGTTTCAAATTGTTATGCTAGATTGATGTGACTTGTGAATGAAAACTTAGAATAGTTGTATTGTGTCGAATGTTAATGAATTATGTATTGTGATTGAATGTTAATGTTCAGTTAATTTGAATGATGCTTTAAAATTATAGGTTTATTATGGATTGAATGAATTATTAGGAATTACAGGTGTATTGTTTTCCTACTTTGGCGACCAATTTATTAGTCGCGACAAATAAATAATTTTTTTTTCCAAAAAAATGACAATTGCCGACCAAGAGTTTTGGTCGCAAAAAATACATCTATTGCCGACCACAACAGCTCTTGGTCGTGGAAACTCACTTTTGCCGACCAAAAGTTTTGGTCGTGAAAAGTAACAAATGGCGACCAAAACCTTTTTTGGTCGTGGAATGTCACAATTGGCGACCAAACTTTTTGGTCGCGGAATGTCACGATTGCTGACCAAAATTTTTTGGTCGCGGAATGTCACGATTGGTGACCAAAATATTTGGTCACGGAATGTCACAATTGGCGACCAAACTTTTTGGTCGCGAAATGTGTCAATTGGCGACTAAGAAATTTGGTCGGCAAAAGGCGACTTTTCGCGACCAAAGTGTTTTAGCGACAAAATAAATTAGTCGCCGTAATTAAATAATTAGCGACCAAAAATTTAGTCGGCAAATCCAACTTTTGCCGACCAACCAAAATTTTGGTCGCGAATTACTTTTGCCGACCCTCAATTGCCGACCAAAGTAGCGACCAAAAAAATTGGTCGCGGATAACTTTTGCCAACCAAAAATAGACTTTTAGCGACCAATTTTTTTGTTGCCAAAAGTGTTAATTCTTGTAGTGCTATATGATATTATTTATATAATAATTTTTATAAATGAAAAACACAATAAAGATTAAGAGTTTGTTTGGGATGTGTTATAGTATATTTGGAAAGCGATTTTTCATTTTTTTTTTTATGAAAAATAAATGTACAAAAAATAATGTGAATAGAGAGGAATCTTTGATTTTATAAAATGAATGGAAAATTGTTGTTAACTATGTTGTATGACTTAAATATTTTTTTCAAAATTTTAATTTTATTTAATAAATTTCTAACTTTTTAACTAAAAAACCATGTCACAAATCAAGCTCACTACATACATACATGATCCTTCTTGCACAGCTAGGGCAGAACCAGAAAATTGACTAAGGAGGGTCAAATTACGAATCTTATTTATTATTTAGAAATTTTTTCAATATATACTGACGTGGGTAGGCTCATAAAGGCCATAAACCTACTATGAACAACCCAAGCCTACCACTTAGGGCCTAATACATAACCCAACTGATAAGGCCTAACATAGCTGGAAGTCAACATGACTTGAAGGACCAATGATATTCAGACACGTGGCGGGTAAAGGGTAAGCCACATCAGCAGACAAAGATTTACAAAGTTATTGCCACTGCACATCGTCATTAATGTAGCCCCTCACAGCATTTATTACGACAACACCTCTCCGTCGGGACGGCACGCCCTCACCCTGAACAAGGTAAGCTACAGCATAGACTTTTGGCCAAGGGGACAGGTCGGAAGTGACAACAAAATGATTACCAAAAGATATAAGCAGACATTAAGGACAAGAAGAAGGTTAAGCTTTTCTATCTCTAATTCATATCCCTGCATCCAACTTCCTCTTCTTCTAACTTGCTCGTCGGAGGGTTCACTGGGGGACTCTCCGTTCTCCGTTGAACTCGTGTGCCGGTTTATTGCTGGGCTTGACCATTCAGACACCAGTTGCAGAAGCGTGGACCAGTCCGACCCATTCTACCTGGAACTCGTTATATCATAACAGTATCATCAGTTGGCGCCGTCTATGGGAACGCTTTGCTCCGCGCGCCAGTTGTGCTCATTGTCGCCGGAGACCCTGTTCCAATAACCCTTTCCTGCTACCCATCAAAGTATATGGTCACGACTAGATCCATGGCTTCTCACCAAAGTGTTGCCGACCACTAAGCTAACCCCTCCAATCCAAACAACCCACCACAGTATTTCATCGAGCTTACCAACAGCATCAACCGCATGACCGAGCAAAACCAAGCCCTGATAAATGCTCTACTCCAAAGAACCTTCCTACGCCTCCTCCACCACGTCCCGATATTCCGCCCAACCAATAACGAGCCCCGAGCCATACTATCCCGCAGCCCTATCCACCCAGCTTGGAAGGCTTGCAACCTCCTCCTCTTAATACAAATCCACCACCCCGACCCTCGCATCCATCGGTCCTGGCACCAACCCCTGAAGGGGAAGCCAGTAGTGTCTAACCCCCGCCACCTTCCCGGTGGTGATAACATCCCTCTCTAGGATACAGAACTCTGAGCCATGAAGCTCCAACTCCAAGGGGTCATGCAGAACATCCAGCATAAACCCTCTACCACAGCAAATTCACCATTTGTTGCCTCCATCCGGGACAAACCTCTACCCCCCAAGTTCAAAATGCCCACCATTGACTCTTTTGACGGTGCGACGGACCCAGTCGACCATCTGGAGACCTACAGAACCCTCATGATCCTTCGTGCATTCCCTGACGAGATCATGTGTCGAGCTTTCCCCGTGACACTAAAGGGGTCAGCTCGGCTGTGGTTTAGCCAGTTACCAGCAGACTCCGTCTCCACTTTCCAGCATCTCAGTGACTCCTTCCTCAGTCATTTTATTGGATCCCAGCGCCAACGCCATCCGGCGACCCAACTCCTCAACATCTGCCAGACCGAGGGGGAGTCCCTGCACAGTTTCATTACTCGCTTGAACACCGAAGCCTTGCAGGTTGCGGAAACCATGATAAGGTCATCCTTACAGCCTTCATGGCCGGACTACGGTCGTCTGATTTCCTTTTTTCCCTCTCTAAAAGCCCCCCCACCTCCATGACAGCCTTACTCTCCAAAGCCCAAAAATACATGAACGCAGAAGATTCCCTAACCGCTAGCCAAGACCCTACAGCAAAAAACCCGACCCCCCGAGAAAAGCGGAAAGACTCAGAAACCAGAAACACCCAGTACAATAACCAAACACCCCACTATATCGACCGACCCCTCAGAGCTGACCAGACGGCACCAGCCCGATCGCCCGGGCCGGTTCGAACAGTACACACCCCTCAATTCCCCCATGGAACAGGTCCTCAATCAGATCTAGCGGGACTACCCCCTCAAATGGCCCCAACCGTCATGAGCCCCTTCCACTCGGAAAGACCAGTCCAAATATTGCCGCTTCCACCAGGACCACGGCCATAATACCGACGAGTGCGTCAACCTTAAAGATCAGGTCGAGACCTTAATACGTTAAGGATGTCTTAGTCGGTTCACGGACACCCGCCCTCAGTAGAGGCAAAGGACTGAGCCCCTCAGAAACAACTGTCGATGCACCCCTCCCCGGTAGCCAGCCCAACCCAACTAAGGCCATGATCGCCCTCTACAGCAGCCTCGGTCGCAAGGTAATCCCCCCCCACCTGTTGGCAAAATCAAAGTTATTTCGGGCGGCCTTGCTTGTGGGGGACCATCCCGCTCGGCTCAGAAAGCAAAACTCAGAAAGATAAGGCAGGGCTCAGACAAAGCAGTTGCCATGGTGGACCGACCCTCCAAGCAGCCCAAGCAGTGGACCGACTGCACAGGCATCCGTTACCCTCATGATGACCCTCTCGTCATTTTTTCCCTCTTCTCCAACTATAAGGTCAGACGAGTTCTCATCGACAACGGCAGTTCTTCAGACATCATCTTCCTCAACTGCTTTCGCCAGCTCAAGATTGGGGAGGAAAGTCTGTCTCCTCTCCAAACCCCTTTGGTTGGTTTCACTGGTGACCGGGTGACCTCCATCGGCTCTATTGATCTTCCTATCACAATCGGCGAGTACCCGCGGTAGACCACAAAGTTGCTCACCTTCCTTGTTATCGACTGCCCCTCCGCCTACAGCATCATCCTTGGCCGCACTACCCTAAATGCTTTTCAAGCTATCACATCAACTTACCACCTTGCCATTAAGTTCCCCACCGATCTGGGGATCGGGACAGTGAGGGGAGAGCAGACAGTTGCCAGGGAGTGTTATGTCGCCTCACTCAAAGAAGTCAAGCTGAAGGAGGCAATGATCATTGAAGGGCTTGATGTCCGAGATGAGGACGAGCTGGTCAGAGGGGAGCCTGTGGAGGAGCTTATCGAGGTTCCCATCGACCCCGCCAACCCAACGAAAACTGCCAAAATCGGCAGCTAAGTATCCCCCCAAGCAAAGGTCAACCTTACTACCCTCCTAATCGAGCACAACGATGTATTTGCCTGGACCCACTCAGACATGCCGGGTATTGACCCCTCATTCATAACCCACCGCCTAAGCATTGAACCCCATTTCCAACCTTACCGCCAGAAGCAGCGCATTTTTCATCCAGAGCGCAACACTCTCATTGCCACAGAGGTCGACAAGCTCCTTGAGGCACAATTCATCAAAAACGTGGACTACCCTAGATGGTTGTCAAACGTCGTCTTGGTACGTAAGAACAATGGTAAATGGCGACTCTGTGTCGACTACTCCGACCTCAACCGAGCTTGCCCCAAAGACAGCTATCCTCTCCCCCGCATAGATCTGCTGGTTGACGCCACGGCCGGTTATCAAATGCTCAGTTTCATGGATGCCTTCTCTGGGTACAACCAAATTCTGATGCATCCATCTGATCGTGAACACACCTCCTTCGTTACCGACCGAGGTACCTACCATTACCGTGTGATGCCGTTTGGACTGAAAAATGCTGGGGCCACCTACCAACGGTTGGTCAATGCTGTCTTCCATCATCAGATAAGTCAGAATATGGAAGTATATGTCGACGACATGCTAGTCAAGAGCAAACTCTCCGCTGATCATCTGACCGACCTGCGAGAGACCTTCGCCACCCTACGAAAGTACCAAATGAAGCCCAACCCGGAGAAGTGCGCCTTCGGCGTAGGATCTGGAAAGTTTTTAGGTTTCATAGTCAGTCAGCGGGGTATTGAAGCCAACCCTGAAAAGATCAAGGCCTTGATTGAAATGCAGTCACCTAGAACGGTTAAGGAGGTTCAAATACTCACTGGCCGAGTTGCCGCCCTCAACCGCTTCATTTCCCGCGCAACGGATAAGTGCCTCCCCTTCTTCAAAGTTCTTCGGCAAACTTTTGAATGGACGACCGAATTCGAAGAGGCTTTTCAACAGTTGAAACAGTACATGGCCAACCCCCCCTCCTTTCACAGGCAATCACGGGCGAACCCCTCTTGCTCTATTTAGCCGTGTCCGGCACCGCAGTCAGTGCTGCTCTTATCAGGGAAGACGGTCCTGTCCAACGACCGATCTACTACATCAGTCGGGCTCTCAGGGGAGCGGAGCAGAATTACCTACTGTTAGAAAAATTGTCCTTGGCCTTGGTCACCGCCTCCAGACGACTCCGTTCTTACTTCCAAGCCCATTCCATCGTGGTCCTTACCGACTAACCCTTGAAGAAGGTAATGCAGTAACCAGAACTCTCCGGCAGACTCATGCAGTGGTCAGTGGAACTCAGCCAGTTTGACATCTCTTACCGACCTCGAACAGCGATTAAGGGGCAGGCTGTCGCCGATTTCATCCTGGAATTCACTAATCCTACCCCAACCAAGGCCCCTCCACCCCCACCAACCCCTACCGACCCAGAAGACCCTCACTCTTGGACTCTCAACGTCGACGGATCATCTCGCAGGGAAGGCAGTGGGGCTGGTCTCATCCTCACCGCCCCTGAGGGTGGTTATTTCAAATGTGCTCTCCGTTTCTTGTTCGAGGCCAGTAACAATGAGGCCGAATATGCGGCATTGATAGCAGGTCTCCGCTTAGCCCAGGATATTGGTGTCAGCCACATCTGGGTGTTCAGCGACTCCCAGCTCATTATCGGACAAATTACGGGGGAATTCGATGCCAAGGAGGACACAATGCGGGCTTACAGGGATATAGCACTCCTCCTTGTTCGCCTCTTCAATACCTTCCACATCAAGCACATCCCTCGGGTGGAAAACTCTAAGGCTGATGAGATGGCTCAGTTGGTTTTTGCAGACCAGTCCGACCTCAGCCATGGTGTCCGCCTCGACTACCTAGCCCACCCCACCATTTCCACCAACCAGCAAGAAGTCTAGTTTCTCCAAAATGAACCCATCCCTTGGGCCGCAGACATCTTCTTGTATCTAACAACAGGGGGACTTCCAGACGACAAACAGCAGGCCGCCAAAGTCAGGGCCCGGTCAGCTAATTACACTCTTGTCAGCGGACTCTTGTACAAAAGGGGCTTCTCACGCCCATACCTGAGATGCCTCAATCCTGTTCAGGCGACCTACGTAATGAGAGAAGTCCATGAGGGTATATATGGCAATCATTCGGGCGGCAAGTCCCTAGCCCACAAAATACTTCGCACTGGTTATTTCTGGCCTACTCTCAATCAAGATGCGACAGACTTTGTGCTCAAATGTGACAAGTGCCAACGTTTTGCCAACATCCCCTGCGCCCCTTCTACAGAATTGATCACACTCTGCAGTCCCTACCCCTTCGCCAAATGGGGGATCGACCTGGTTGGCCCACTGGCCGAGGCCAAACCAAATTTGCCATTGTCGCCATCGATTACTTCACCAAATGTGTTGAAGCCGAACCCCTTGCCACAATTACCGAGCGGCATACAACCAGATTCTTCTGGCAGTCGATCGTCTGCAGATTTGGCATCCCTCAAGCCATCATCTCCGACAACGGCAAACAATTTGACAATGCCAAATTCAGGAAATTCTGTGACGAGCTCCAAATCTAGCCATGTTTCTTCTCCCCAGGCCATCCCCAAGCCAATGGCCAAGTTGAAGTCACCAACCGTTCTCTTCTCAAGATTATCAAAACTAAGTTGGAAGCTGCTAAGGGACTCTGGGCTGAGGAATTGCCGAATGTACTCTGGGCTTACCGTACTACCACTCGAACTCCCACTGGGGAGACCCCTTTTCGCTTAACATACGGCGCTGAGGCAATCATCCCAGTGGAGATCGGTCTTCCTACCCCAAGGGTTCTACATCCGAATCTAGAACTGACCGAAGAGCTGCGTCGGGCAGACCTAGACCTAATTGAAGAGCTCCAAGAAACCATCGCTGTCAGACGGGCCTCATACCAATAGAAAATGAGAACACACTACAACCACAAAGTCAAACCGAGGGAATTCGCCGTGGGGGACCTTGTTTTGCGAGAAGTAACTCTTGCCACCAAAAATCCGACTGAGGGCAAACTGATAGCCAAATGGGAGGGACCTTACGTTGTGAAAGCTCGACCACGTCTGGGCACTTACCGACTTTAGGACATGGAAGGTCGAGACCTCCTCCATCCTTGGAACGCTGAACATTTGAAGCGCTATGTAACAACCCTAGTCACTGTTTACTGATTACCTACTGACACTGTTAAACTGAGACTGGTTATGATTGATAATTAAATTGATTGAAGTACTGAACTGACTGACTCAAATCTAAGACTGATTGATTGACCGTAACTGTTTAAATGCATAATCTATCTGTTTGACTAGCAAATTATCTGTTCTCGTCTTATACATTAAACTGCAAATTGAAGGCCTTATCGGCGGCCGAACCAGAAATTGATTAGTGATTTGTGATCGCCATAATTTATGTGATTTTATGGTATATTTAATTGAAAATTTAGTTGGTATGATTAAATTAGATTAAAATAAGCCAAACACATAAGTTGCCTTATTTACCAACTTGCCACCTTAGTGGCCCATTACATGATCAATATTTGAGCCTTGTTTTACATTTTGGCACACATTTGCTCAGCTCATTTTGAGCACACCACCGACTAGAGAGAGGGAGAATAGGGAGTAAGAGTGTTTTCATCTCATTTTGCTTGGTCTTGCTTGGAAATTGAGAGGATTGGAGAATAGATTTGTCAATTGAGCCTCTAGACTTGAATTACAAGACCTAGGTAAGGTGATTGAACCTCTCATTGTTGTATTTAAGATTGTTCTTGCATGATCCATGTCAAATTGAAGAGTTGAGGCATGAATTAGTCTAAATATGTTGATTTGTAGCTTAATTGTTGCATGCATGTGTTTAGTGAAGAGTTTTGAGCTTGACTTCAAGGAAACCTTGCATGCATGTCCATCTTTTGATCATAATCCATGATTTCATCATGTTCTTGAAGAAATGAGCTCAATTGAGCAAGCTTTGAAGCTTTAATTTGATTTAAAATTCATGCATGTCATTTTTGGAGCATGTTCTTGAAATTGGTTTTGAATTGGAGTTAAATTAAACACCCTTGGGTCTTGATTTCTTAAATTGAGTTTTGATATATGTTATTTTATGTGTTTACAAGAGTTTTCCAGAAAATGAGCCCAAGAGGATCGATTTTGGTGTTTGAAAACTTGGTTTTGAACTTGAGACTCAAATCTGGAATTTCCAGATTTCAGTTGTCCGCTCGAGTGGGGAAATCGAGCTCCCAGCATCTTGCACTGTTTTACAGTCCGCTCGAGCGGAGGAATGCACGCTCGAGCGGAGGCCTGTGTCACACGCTCGAGCGGGGGATTTGACGCTCGAGTGAGGACCTTTGTTGCCTGTCCGCTCGAGCGGGGAAACCCACGCTCGAGCGGGACTCTGTTTTTTTGAAAATTCTGAAACTGTTTTCTGAGTACATCTTTGCACCCTCATCCTATTCTAGGCATTCTTAGGCCTAGTTTAAGGCATCTTAAAGAGGGTATAGATGTAGAACACACCAAGGCAAATTTAGGGATTAAGTTATTACCTTTCCCAACTGTGAAACTTAGTGTGTGTTCAATCTGTTAACTGTATAGGGTTGGCATTCCGAGGAGACGCTCTAGCTTACTGTTGCCTAGAACTCTGTGAGTAACAATTGCGTAAAGATATGTTCAAATGATCATCTTCTGAACTGTTTACTGAACTGATATTGTTTATTGAATGAGTGCATGTCCTATATTCTGAATTGTATTGTGGCATCCTTAACAACTACTGTTTACTGTCACCGTTACCGTTTGAGAAATCCCTGCCATCGACGGTCTGTGAACGGATGGCCCCACCGACGGTCTATGAACGGGTGGATTTGTCTAATCGACTCGGTTCCCATGTTGGAACCACTACTGTTTACTGATTGATGGCCATCAATTATTGTTCGGTCTTTTAAGACTTACGGTTTACTGTACTGCTACTGTCACAGATATCTCTGGAGCAAAGTGCTGCACAGACCTAAGTGCTACAGTGTGAGCCACCTCTAGAATCTGTGTGAGACACCTCTTGAGTCCATACTGGGTTTTAAGCCAATCTGTGAAATCTGGAGCAAAGTGCTGCACGGACCTAAGTGCTACAGTGTGAGCCACCTCTAGAATCTGTGCGAGACACCTCTTGAGTCCATAGGAACTGTTACCGTTACTGTTACTGTACTGCTACCGTTACTGTACTGTTACCGTTACTGTTACTGTACTGTTACCGTTACCGTTACTGTACTATTACCGTTACTGTTACTGTACTGCTACCGTTACTGTTACTGTACTGTTACCGTTACTGTTACTGTACTGTTACCGTTACTACTACTGCACTAACATTGTACTGATATTGCTACTACCACCGTACTGTTTTGCTATCGGATGTGCTACGTACGACTACTATGATTTCTAAATGACTGATATGACATGAAGTATAAGCCACCGACTGTATAACTGATTTACTAAGGCAAACAACTGTTTAAAATATTGAAAGGACATTCTTTCTTAACCCCTTTACGTATTATGTTATTCACTGGGCTTTAGCTCACTGCTCATATATATATGTAGGTGTACAGGCACCGGACCGTTGCTAGAAGCGTCGGGGTAACTCCAGTTTTGTCAAGCCAACCACTGTGCCTCACTGTGAGGTTCCGAACCTGCCAAGCTATGGCTTAGGGGTGTTTTTATTTCCCCGTCTGTCCTGTACTATTTTGTAATACTGTATAGACTGTTACTGTACTGTTTAATAGGGATTAAGTCCCTGCACTGTATGTTTGTAAATGATGCACGTACTGTTCTGCATTATGTATGTATGTATGTATGAAAAATCTTTTGGCATACAGACCGTCATAGCTCAGTGGACATTGTTTATTTACTGTACTGGCTTCCGCCATGCCCCTGTACTCTGTTATACTGTCTTACTGTTAAGCAGGCCTTCGGTAATCTCGGATTACTGGCCGGTTACGGTGCTAAACTCATAGGGCGGGTTTGGGTCGTGACAGAGTGGTATCAGAGCGATACTTACCATGAGTTATACCGCACACACGTGTCCAAATGAGCTATAGGATGTCCTAGAAAAGTAATTAGGGCATTGCATGAGCATGAAAAGTGTGTGTGGCTATGATATGAAAATTTTATGCTAATGTGATTAATGTGTTTAAGTATGCAACTGTTTATGTTTATGATTACCGTACTGCCTATGTAAACTAGAATGAAACCTATATGCATACTTAAAGAAGTTAAATGGAATAACATGTAATGTTAACGTTACTACTGACTGTGGAAATCTATAAGAAAATGAACGTGTGAAAGTAAAGGGTCATGTGACCGTGCCTGGATCAACTGAATATGAACTGATGACATTGATACGGAAACCCAAATAAACTGAAACCATCGGAATTTTCTGGGAGGTACTGAACCACTGAAACTGAGACTTGGGTTTAGAGATTGAAGAAATATGTGAAGTTTTCTTTGAAAAAAAGGATATACTTTCCCCAATGCATCCGAGATGGGAAAGTACCTGAGTTTGAACAACTTGAGTAGGTGATAAGACTGTGCTTGAATATGAGGTAAAATTTACCTAGCTAGCTTGATAGGCACCCCACATGATAGATACTGACTACAAAAGACTAGAAAAGAACTGAAGGTGGGCGTGACCTAGATGTGTTTGACTGAATCAACGTTTAAAACCGTCAAAGTGTGTAGATGCCCTGGATAGAGTATAATGTCTGAGATAACGTAGCAGCATTGAAATATCCAAATCAACATCGTCAACTGAATCAGAAAGAATGAAACAGAAGTAACAGAAAGTGAAAATGACCGGTAAATCAATGACCTCCGTGAATAGAAAATCTCGGGCAATAGCTTTGACCAACTAAGGTCGAAGAAGCAATGTGAACAATGATATACCTATCTGTACTGTATGTGGGAATCGTATGTTCCGTAATTTGGTATAGACTGAAAACGTATTGACTAAACCAATTGAATTACTAGAGTTATGAACCATACACTATAAGAACTGTTAGGACTTGTGAATAGCGAGAACTTGCTGAGTTAGGTCCTTGTATCGTATTGCAACAACTGAAAGTGAACTGTTAGGTATGACCTTTTCAACTGTACTAGAACTGTTGAACATGGGAATACCTTACGATTGACTGTAATTCGAGAAAATTTGTATGATAATGATTTGTACTGAATTGTTACGTACTGACGGACATTATTGAATGAACGGACCCTTGAACTCGAATTATACATGCGAACTGTTTGTGTGTGAGACTACTGAGACTAAGAACCCATATTGGTTTGTAAAGATGAACTTCTGCTTATGAATTTGTGAACGAATGCCTACATGAAAACTGATTTTGAACTCACACCTGTATATATGTTCCCATGCTTGTAATACTGTTAAGACTGAGAGGAATGGACCGTGAATAACGAATCTCTTGAAATCTACTGTTGATGCGAACCATATGTACAACACTGTAGAACCTCAGGTTAACGATTACCTATACTATGAAGACTGCCTAGACTTATGTACATATCTGCATACCTTTGCTTAAGGATGTTATTAGACTGAGTAGACGTATGACTGGTTACCTTAACTATCGTATCTGGAGAAACTATTTTGTATTGTACATCGAGCTCGTGAATCCGTATTCGAAATGTTAGTAGACTCTGAACATGCACATACATGACGATACCTTTACTCGAAATGATTGGCAAGTTATTTGTTGATAATTTAACCGTTGGGACTATGACCCTGGAACTGCATGACTAAATAAAGACTCGAATGATAAACTCTTGACTGTGAATCGTGATTGTGGAAGAATTGACGTGACTGTTTGATTAGGCTTGCGAGCCTATGCTTTAGTGATGATATGACTGATTTGGAACCCTCATATGACAACACACTATTATGTGTCACCGAGAACCTTGGGTGATGTATTACTGTATACCATATGCCTTATATGAAGGATTTATTTGGAAATTGCTATATTAACTATGATGCTTACCTCTCAATGTGAATAACTGCACGCCTGTGCACTGCCTGTAAATTTATTAGGAGGAACCCGTTGTATATGACCTGTAATGCTTTGATATGAATTGTAATGCTATAAGACTCTGATGTCGGTTGACAAATTGTGAAACTACTGAGTATGTACCTAAACGAATGGAGTCCGAACTAATGTGCCTCATCTGGAAATGATAGGAATGGAACTGTTATCCAATCTAATCTGATAGACGGTGGGTTGATGAAACCCTTTGTGTAACTGATAGAATTTCTGTTGGGTGCTTGTGCTTTGAACTTTTACTTGTAATGATTTGACAGAACTTGCATCTGACATGACCTGGTCGAACTTTCATCGAATTGACCTGAGGGAAACCTTAATGAGAAAGCTATTATCAGATTGCTTACAATGTGGGAAAATTGGGAATGTGACATGTGATGACTTACCCGGTATTACTGTTATGACCATGAACTTGTTTGACTGGGAAATGACTGTTTTGGTGATTACTGTACTTCAGGACTGATGGGATCTGTTGACAATAGACTGGTTTGATCATAAACTCTGACTGTCTGGAAGTATATGTAATCTGTATGACTGCTGTCATACTGACATGTGCTATGACTGAATCTGTGAGAACTGGAACTGATGAATAGTAAATGAATACTTACTTCAGAATTCTGCCTACTACTATGGGAGTAATGTACAATCCGCTTTATATTCCTGATAACTCCCGAAGGAACTGGACTGACTGTGATGGATTACCGAATTGAGAACCAAATTGAACTAAGACCGGGTGAACAACTTGGAAGAGGATGAATCGAAACTCTGTAACTTAACGGGGGAAATTACTTATGAAACTGAGACCAGTGCAAATCTATAACCCCGATAAGCACTTGATGTAAGTAGTGTGAATACTACTATACTGCTACTGTACTGACACTGTTATGTACTACTGTGCAACTGCATTCATGTTCTGTGTCACGAAATAAGTTTTGTTTTCTGAAATGCTATTTACTGTGTACTGAGTTAACTGTTCAAGCTCTGTTAAGTATTCGTGAAATATGTTAGCTGCCCGGTGTCGGAAGTTCTTTTATGGAACGTATATCTGTCTGCACTGTTACCCGTACCGGGGGCCTCGTCATGGGGGCTCAGCTTCTGTTCTGTTCTGTTCTGTTACCCGGATTTGGGATTCCCTTATGGAACTGGTCATTCGTGACCCTCATGTGACTGTATCTATTCTGCACTATATTCGTTCTGTACTGTGTCTGTTCTATATCTGCTCTGGTAGTGCTAATGAATGCACCACGTATGCTTAAGTAAGAATTGTGGCATCTATGTATGCTCTGGACAAGAATATGGAAATGAACATGTATCCGAAACTGTCCTTGACTGAAATCTGACTGTGCATAAGATTCTGTTTTAAAATGATTATGCTCCTGTTATAGAGTGAAAGTTACCTTTATAATAGGCATCATCTCTGTTGTCATATGTCAATTCGAGTTTGGAGGACCAAACTCTTTATAAGGAGGGGAGACTGTAACAACCCTCGTCACTGTTTACTGATTACCTACTGACTACTATTAAACTGAGACTGGTTATGATTGATAATTAAATTGATTGAAGTACTGAACTGACTGACTCAAATCTGAGACTGATTGATTGACCGTAACTGTTTAAATGCATAATCTATCTGTTTGACTAGCAAATTATCTGTTCTCGTCTTATGCATTAAACTGCAAATTGAAGGCCTTATCGGCGGCCGAACCAGAAATTGATTAGTGATTTGTGATCGCCATAATTTATGTGATTTTATGGTATATTTAATTGAAAATTTAGTTGGTATGATTAAATTAGATTAAAATAAGCCAAACACATAAGTTGCCTTATTTACCAACTTGCCACCTTAGTGGCCCATTACATGATCAATATTTGAGCCTTGTTTTACATTTAGGCACACATTTGCTCAGCTCATTTTGAGCACACCACCGACTAGAGAGAGGGAGAATAGGGAGTGAGAGTGTTTTCATCTCATTTTGCTTGGTCTTGCTTGGAAATTGAGAGGATTGGAGAATAGATTTGTCAATTGAGCCTCTAGACTTGAATTACAAGACCTAGGTAAGGTGATTGAACCTCTCATTGTTGTATTTAAGATTGTTCTTGCATGATCCATGTCAAATTGAAGAGTTGAGGCATGAATTAGTCTAAATATGTTGATTTGTAGCTTAATTGTTGCATGCATGTGTTTAGTGAAGAGTTTTGAGCTTGACTTCATGGAAACCTTGCATGCATGTCCATCTTTTGATCATAATCCATGATTTCATCATGTTCTTGAAGAAATGAGCTCAATTGAGCAAGCTTTGAAGCTTTAATTTGATTTAAAATTCATGCATGTCATGTTTGGAGCATGTTCTTGAAATTGGTTTTGAATTGGAGTTAAATTAAACACCCTTGGGTCTTGATTTCTTAAATTGAGTTTTGATATATGTTATTTTATGTGTTTACAAGAGTTTTCCAGAAAATGGGCCCAAGAGGATCGATTTTGGTGTTTGAAAACTTGGTTTTGAGCTTGAGACTCAAATATGGAATTTCAAGATTTCAGTCGTCCGCTCGAGCGAGGGAAGTGCCGCTCGAGTAGGGAAATCGAGCTCCCAGCATCTTGCACTGTTTTACAGTCCGCTCGAGCGGAGGAATGCACGCTCGAGCGGAGGCCTGTGTCACATGCTCGAGCGGGGGATTTGACGCTCGAGCGAGGACCTTTGTTGCCTGTCCGCTCGAGCGGGGAAACCCACGCTCGAGCGGGACTCTGTTTTTTTGAAAATTCTGAAACTGTTTTCTGAGTACATCTTTGCACCCTCATCCCATTCTAGGCATTCTTAGGCCTAGTTTAAGGCATCTTAAAGAGGGTATAGATGTAGAACACACCAAGGCAAATTTAGGGATTAAGTTATTACCTTTCCCAACTGTGAAACTTAGTGTGTGTTCAATCTATTAACTGTATAGGGTTGGCATTCCGAGGAGACGCTCTAGCTTACTGTAGCCTAGAACTCTGTGAGTAACAATTGCGTAAAGATATGTTCAAATGATCATCTTCTGAACTGTTTACTGAATTGATATTGTTTATTGAATAAGTGCATGTCCTATACTCTGAATTGTATTGTGGCATCCTTAACAACTACTGTTTACTGTCACCGTTACCGTTTGAGAAATCTCTGCCATCGACGGTCTGTGAACGGATGGCCCCACCGACGGGTCTATGAACGGGTGGATTTGTCTAATCGACTCGGTTCCCATGTTAGAACCACTACTGTTTACTGATTGATGGCCATCAATTATTGTTCGGTCTTTTAAGACCTACTGTTTACTGTACTGCTACTTGTCACAGATATCTCTGGAGCAAAGTGCTGCACAGACCTAAGTGCTACAGTGTGAGCCACCTCTAGAATCTGTGTGAGACACCTCTTGAGTCCATACTGGGTTTTAAGCCAATCTGTGAAATCTAGAGCAAAGTGCTGCACGGACCTAAGTGCTACAGTGTGAGCCACCTCTAGAATCTGTGCGAGACACCTCTTGAGTCCATAGGAACTGTTACCGTTACTGTTACTGTACTGCTACCGTTACTGTTACTGTACTGTTACCGTTACTGTTACTGTGCTGTTACCGTTACTGTTACTGTACTGCTACCGTTACTGTTACTGTACTGTTACCGTTACTGTTACTGTTACTACTACTGCACTGACATCGTACTGACACTGCTACTACCACCGTACTGTTTTGCTATCGGATGTGCTACGTACGACTACTATGATTTTTAAATGACTGATATGACATGAAGTATAAGCCACCGACTGTATAACTGATTTACTAAGGCAAACGACTGTTTAAAATATTGAAAGGACATTCTTTCTTAACCTCCTTACGTATTATGTTATTCACTGGGTTTTAGCTCACTGCTCATATATATATGTAGGTGTACAGGCACCGGACCGTTGCTAAAAGCGTCGGGGTAACTCCAGTTTTGTCAAGCCAACCACTGTGCCTCACTGCGAGGTTCCGAACCTGCCAAGCTATGGCTTAGGGGTGTTTTTATTTCCCCGTCTGTCCTGTACTGTTTTGTAATACTGTATAGACTGTTACTGTACTGTTTAATAGGGATTAAGTCCCTGCACTGTATGTTTGTAAATGATGCACGTATTGTTCTGCATTATGCATGTATGTATGTATGAAAAATCTTTTGGCATACAGACCGTCACAGCTCATTGGACATTGTTTATTTACTGTACTGGCTTCCGCCATGCCCCTGTACTCTGTTATACTGTCTTACTGTTAAGCAGGCCTTCGGTAATCTCGGATTACTGGCCGGTTACGGTGCTAAACTCATAGGGGCGGGTTTGGGTCGTGACACGCTATTTTCAATAAAAGTTGTATTTTTGTATCGTCGAAATTGTTGTACGTTCTTTTTGACAATCTATGTTCTCATTTTCTCTTCATATAGTGTTAATTTATGACCCCATGGGCTACACTTTGTATGACAACAAGCTTATATCTCAGTTATCTGTGGTATTCCAATAACGCTTTGATTGCAGCCTCAGCCAGATTGAGCACAAAAAGCCTCAGCCATACCGAGCACAAAAGCCTCATCCAGACTGAGCATGAAGAGCTCGGCCAGACCGAGTCACTTAAAGCCTCAGCCAGACTGAGCACAAAAAGCCTCAGCCAAACTGAGCACAAAAAGCCTCAGCCAGACTGAGCATGAAGAGCTCGGCCAGACCAAGTCACAAAAAGCCTCAGCCAGACTGAGCGTGAAGAGCTCGGCCAGACCGAGTCACTTAAAGCCTCAGCCAGATTGAGCACAAAAAGCCTCAGCCAGACTGAGCATGAAGAGCTCGGCCAGACCAAGTCACAAAAAGCCTTAGCCAGGCTGAGCACAAAAAGCCTCAGCCAGACAAAGCGTGAAGAGCTCGGCCAGATCGAGTCACTTAAACCCTTAGCCAGACTAAGCACAAAGAGCCTCAGCCAGACTGAGCATGTAGAGCCCCACCAGACTGAGCATGCAGAGCCCCGCTAGACTGAGCACAAAAAGCCTCAGCCAGACCGAGTCACTTAAAGCCTCAGCTAGACTGAGCGCAAAAAGCCTCAGCCAGACTGAGCATGCAGAGCCCCGCCAGACTGAGCACAAAAAGCCTCAGCCAGACCGAGTCACTTAAAGCCTCAGCTAGATTGAGCACAAAAAGCCTCAGGCAGACTGAGCATGCAGAGCCCCGCCAAACTGAGCACAAAAAGCCTCAGCCAGACCGAGTCACTTAAAGCCTCAGCTAGACTGAGCATAAAAAGCCTTAGCCAGACTGAGCATGCAGAGCCCCGCCAGACTGAGTTACTTCAAGCCCCAGCCAAGCCGAGCCACCGTTGCGACTTTATGATCATAAGCATAGTGCCCATACTTAGTCACATTCCAGTCCAACGTTTTCCAAATCAGACTCGTTCCTCGCTGGGTCGGGATCCATAAACCTCGCTCTGCATTGAATTTTTCTTACAAGTTAAAATTCACTCTGTATTGAGTTTTTCTCACATTCACTCTGCATTAAATTTTTCTTACAAGCTAAAATTCACTCTGCATTGAGTTTTTCTCACACTCACTCTGTATTGAATTTTTCTTACAAGTTAAAACTCACTCTGCATTGAGTTTTTCTCACATTCACTTTGCATTGAATTTTTCTTACAAGCTAAAATTCACTCTGCATTGAGTTTTTCTCACATTCACTCTGTATTGAATTTTTCTTACCAGTTACACTTCACTTTACATTGAGTTTTCCTTACATTTTACACTTCACCATGATTTATACATAACCCTTATACAAGTCACCATTCTCATTCATTTCAGATGCGCAAACAAAAGCAGTAGCATGAAAACAAGACTCAAAATTTTATTTACAATCTTGTACATAAGTTTCTTACAGTCATTCAAAAAAAAAAAAAAAAAAAAAAAAAAAAAAAAAAAAAAAAAAACAACACAAAACAAACCCCAAGTACAGTTTTTGTTCACACCAGTCACTCCTCCTCACTTGACACAAGGTCTTCTTCTTCAACCTCCTCATCTAGGGGGGTCTGGGCCATGTCGTCTTCATCAATCCTTACACCGCTAAGGTCCAAGTCTGGGAACAGTTCTTCTGCCTTCCGCTTGAACATCTTCCAGCCACTGTCCTAGAACTCAGCCATTTCGTGTTTATAGAAGTCCGACCGCTGGAAGCTCTCAATAACTTCTGCTTCAGTCCTATTCCCAGCGGTTGTTCCTGACGGGCCCACCCCCCAGACACCTCCCTTGCCAAGTTGCTGGCAACCGCGGCGTCGACTGCCATCTGAAATTCAGCAGACCCCTTGAATTGCTCTACTGCTGCAACGCACAGATCGGGGTATGCTGCCCTTTCAGAGGCTGCCTTGGTTCTTTCTTCCTCCAACTCCTTCTGCAATCTTGCCTTCTCCTCCATTGCCCTAGCATGCTCATCCTCCAGCTCCTTCTGTAGCCCAGCAATCTTCACGTCTGCTTCATCTTTCTCTTTGATCTGCTGGGCGCGCAGTTCTTCATTGTTGATCATAGCCTCTTCAAACCGCTCGGTGGCGATCGTGCAGGCATTTTGAGCATCCCCCAGCTTCTTCTGCTCGCCAGCCAGCTGGAACTCGAGCGACACTACCTTGCGGCGTTCGTCCTCTAGCTCCAACTTGAACGCAAGCATCTCAACATAGGCATGGTCGGCAACATTACCCTGCACGATCGCCAATACTTCCATCTTCTTCGCTTTCTTCGCCTCCTCCAACCTCCTAGCACACGCACTCCACGCAGCCCTTCTCCAACCCACGCTCTCCCTCTTGAAATTTTCAAGTTGGGCCTCCATCTGCCCCAACTTCTCCCTCTCTCTCCTCTATTCGCCCTTCGCCACCGCTGCCTTATTCAACAGGGCTCCTGCTAAAGCAGCTGCTTCCATCTGAGCTGAGCACAACCCCTTCATCAGCTCAGCCTCAGTATAACCAGCCACCGAGCGGACGACTGCATCTTCCACCACCCCCAAGAGGCGGTTTGCAGCCATCTTGGCCTCTTTCCCTTCCCCTTCCACTCGCCCAAACACCGCAGGGACGTGGTAGAAGGCGGTCTTCAACACAGGCCTTTCTCCCTCTCCGTGGGGTGCCAGACCCCCCTGCGTTTGTGGCTCTTCCCTTGGTTCCACCCTTGGCTCAGCGCCGACCCCATCACTCTGCATTTGCTCACCAAGGCCAATCGCCCCACCCTCTCCCTGTTTGGCCTCTCCTTCCAACCCCATTTCAGGGGTCCCCTCTGCCTCCGCCGCCAAAGGAGTCTGCTCCGTTGTCGCCTCCTTCCTCCTCTTCAAGGCAGGCTCTCCCTCACTCCTCCTCAATCTCTTCTTCTTTTTTACCACAACCCCCATCTCCTCGTATGCTCTCGCTTTCAATGGATCAACTGGGGACGATCGTGGCTCAAATCCACCTAAGTCCTTTTCCTCCAGGGGTTTGGGGCGCGGTCGGATCCTCTCCCTCGCGATCGACTTCAGCGGTCGGTCTGCCTGGGACTCTTTGAACTTACTGGCTTTGGCGAGGATGGTCATATCCTCAGCCTCTTGCACTTTTCTTCTCGCCTCTAACTCCGCCGGTCCCAGGTCTCCACCGATCGGCTGAGGACCCAACCCAGCTACAAACAAGGCTGACGGCTGAACAAGCTCCTCCCATCGGGCACCCTCCTTCTCCCTCCATTCTTTTACCCTCTTCACTCTCGCCTCCGCTGCTGCTTCCAGTTTTGGCTCCACAGACTTTGTGGGCACTTTCCAAACCGTGCGCACTCCAACCCCTCCGTTGGCAGACACATAGAACCACCGCGGCCTCCACCCCTTTATCGACGACGGTAACCCAGCTACTAACCCCTTCCCTGCCGCCGCCTGCAAAGTGACCCAAGTCTCTTGCTGTCCCGATGCCTTGTAGCACGAAAAAAACTCGTCCACTGTCATGGCCTGCCCCTCGTTCGCCTTTGGCCATGTGCTCGCGCAAGATAGTACAATCTTCTACGCGTTGGGCATCAGTTGACCCGGCGCCATTTCCAACCGGTTTAGGACACCGACTACTATCTCTGGAATCGGCAGCCTTAACCCTCCCTTCAACGCCTCCTCGTAGAGGGCAAACTCCCCCGGTCGGGCATCGGACGACCTCTCCTTTGTGGACGGCAGCTTCAACTCTATTTCGGCGGGAATTTGGTACCTCTCGCGTATACTCACCAACTCCCTCGCAGTGATAGTGGACTTATCGGCCTTTGTATGCCAGTGATCTGGCTCCACCTGGCTGATTGGCGTCAGCGCCGCCATCATTGTAGACAAACGAGGTCGCCCCGACGGCTCCTCCCCACTCCCCACTCACCACTCACCTCTCCGTCCTATATTGCTCTGCCAAATCCACCGCGTCGTCGTCCCCCAGTGGATCAACCCTGGCGTTTGCAGTTTCTTCTTGGGCCATTTCTGTGGTGTGTTTACGAATAGCTTCGGATGCAGGCGCAAGGAAATTCAAAAAATGTCGCAAGAGTGTATTACTTGTAACGAAGGAGTCTATACTTTGAGTGTTTTGATTTTTCGAAAAAAGGTAGGTAAAACGTATAATACCAAAAGCCCAAGGCTTGCCTGTATTCCGGGGGTCACAATTAATTTTCACCAGTTTGAAAAATTTTCAACCATCCGCCAAAACTGCCTTTTCAACACCCATTATGACCTATCGTTTCACTTCTAGCCCAACGCCTAACCTTCCCCACCACGAGATGCTGCCACGTGTACGACCACGATTCACTACCCCCTTCTCCTACCCTGTCTTTTTCACTTCAAATCATCACGTGACCCACTGCCTCTCGAGCCCCGCACCTTGCCACTTCACCCTTCGCGGTTAGCCCTCCTTACGGTCGGTCCCTCCACTCGGTTACCCTTCGCGGTCGGGCCTCCTCACGATCGGTCCCTCCACTCGGTTACCCTTCGTGGTGGGCCCTCCTCACGGTCGGTCCCTCCACTCGGCTACCCTTTGCGGTCGGCCCTCCTCACCGTCGGTCCCTCCACTCGGCTGCCCTTCGTGGTCGGCCCTCCTCACCATCGGTTCTTCCACTCAGCCACTTCCGGTCGGTCGTTCCTTTCACTCGACCTTCGATCCCCATCTTTCTCATTATTCCCTTCGTTGGACTAAAGCTGCACTTGGAAATGGGGGACTACTGACGTGGGTAGGCCTATAAAGGCCATAACCCACTATGAACAACCCAAGCCTACCACTTAGGGCCCAATACATAACCCAACTGATAAGGCCTAACACAGCTGGAAGTCAACATGACTTGAAGGACCAAAGATATTCAGACACGTGACAGGTAAAGGGCAAGCCACATCAGTAGACAAAGATCTGCAAAGTTATTGCCACTGCACATCGTCATTAATGCAGCCCCTCACAGCATTTATTATGACAACACCTCTCCGTCGGGACGGCACGCCCTCACCCTGAACAAGGTAAGCTACAGCATAGACTTTTGGTCAAGGGGACAGGTCGTAAAGGATAACGAAATAATTACCAAAGGATACAAGCAGACATTGAAGACGATAAGAAGGTTAAGCTTTTCTATCTCTAATTCATATCCCTGCATCCAACTTCTTCTTCTTCTAACTTGCTCGTCGGAGGGTTCACTGGGGGACTCTCCGTTCCCCGTTGAACTCGTGTGCAGGTTCATTGGTGGGCTTGACCATTCAGACACCGGTTGGAGAAGCGTGGACCAGTCCGACCCATTCCACCTGGAACTCGTTATATCATAATAGTATCATCATATACTATTTCACAACGGAACAATTTCAAAAGTCTAGTTGACATATAGTTTTTATAATTTATTAGTTACTTTTTAATATATTTTGTTTTGGTATTTTTCTTGAGTCTGAAACTTATATTATTTGTAGTACTAAACAATAGTATGCATGTACAGTTAAGAAATATCAAAATTTTATTATTATAAAAAAATCCTGATTAAATTTACCTAGACATTACATTAAGTATATTACAAAACCTTTGTAGAGGTCTAATTTTTATTTTTTTAATTTTTATTTTTAAGATTTAGAATTTAGAATTTAAGTTTAATTCAGTGTGTTTAGTTTTAATTTTCTAAATTCAATTGTTTTTCGTGTTTTTTTATTTTTATTTTTAGTGAATATTTTTAAAATTTTAAGCATTTTTTTTTTACTTTTTTAAATACACCTTATTTAGATGTATCTAAAAAATAAAATATTTATAAAAAAAATATTTTAAAAAATTAATAAATACACAAAAATATGAAAAATCTTATTTGATGGAGCACCACAAGACCGTGACATGCTGCTCTTAGAATATATAATTTCTCTATTTCTAGCTTGTTTACCTTGGAACTCATGAATTTTATTCTAAACTTTTTGACATTTTTTTAGATGGTGGTGCATATGTTTATTTAGATATTGAACTATAAATTTAATTTTGAAATTTTGAGACAATATATTAAATTTTAACTTTTTGAATTTATATGGGCAATAATAAATTGAAAGTTTTTTTTTTTACTACTTATTTATCTATCTATTGACATTATCTATTTGTCCACTTAATTTATATATCTGTTTATATCACCACTATGTACCAACCACCGTCGGTCACCTACGACAACTATTCTAATAGTTTGACAACCACCGTCGGTAAAAAATAAAAAATTATTCAAAATAATAATTTATCATTCTCACTAATAAATTTAGTTAATAATGTCTGACCTAATGCCATACATATCTCTACAACAAATAGATTTCTCACCAATTTTTCCTTGATTTTATGTATTTCGAAGAATTGTTCATACGAATTATTTTTCTCAATTCAGCGGGAATATACCTGAAATTCAGTTATTTGACAAATTATTTTTCCTTCTTTTTGTTTTTGGGTACATAAAATGGATGTGCGGTTGTACAAAATTTTCCAACTAACAGATTTGTCATACAAATAAAATTTTAAAAACTAAAACATATCTCACTTCAATAATACTTTGCCACATTTTTCATATTATAACGGAAGCAATGTTGTCAAATCTATGTTATTGTTTTTGCATTGTTTCAAGAGATTAGAAGGTCAAATCACTCATAAATGGCTATACTTCCTTCTTCTACATGAATCAGGCCAAGAACGAAGAACTCATAAAGACCATAGAATAGCAAGTAGTACCAGAACTAATCTACTGTTTGCATTAAAAGACTACAATATAGTTCTTCTAAATACAACAGATAAAATATTTATGAAGGTTATACAAAATTATTTATACTTGGCCCCCCAAATTTGTTATAATCTTATTTACATGTTACATTACATAGTTCTCAAAAGTTTTTTATTTTTATTTTTATTTTTTATTTTTTATTTTTTACAAATAATCAATGATATACTACATCATAAGGATTGACAATATAAAAATAATGGTTCATAACTTTTCTTACCACAATAATTTATAATATTTTAATGTTCATAACATTATCACAATAATTCGTAATGAATTTTTTTATTTTATGGTATACCCTTCAAAACATAAACACAACAGTTCATAATTAAGGAAGTATATATTATAGCCTTCTTGTATATAAAATATAAAAGAAAACTAAAGAGTGAAAAGAGAAAAGTATGAGACAATTTTGAGTAAAAAGAAGAAAAGAGTTGTCTGCGGTTTAAATGAGGAAAAGAAGCAATTACATTTTTCTGATAGCGTATCATTGAAGTATAAGTTTCTGGAACACATTTGAAATATTCTCATTATTTATTAACATATTTTTAATTTTAATTTTTTAAAATAATTGTTTAAGTAGTCTAAACTTGTCATGACCCGATCAAAGGTGGCTTAACTATTAAGACACTTAATTCATCGCTTAAGACTTATTAAGAAAAGATCATATCTGCATTTTTCAAAATCTTATTAAGGGAAAGTCTTATTTTAATGTTTAACCTAATGTCTCAAGAAATTTGAGCTGAACTAACCGCTCAAACTTTGCCAATGCCTTACTTTCGGCCCCCCACCAAAGGAATTCTGGCTCTGTCCCTGAATGAACAGAAACTAAAAACCCATATAGAAGATCAAAACATTACAGGTGGACAACCACAATTTTGTTGATGAGATGAGCAATTATAATGAGGTGAGGGGGATATTCTATAACTTATATCAAGTAGGGGTGGACATCGGTCCGCTGACCCGTCCTACCCGTCTAGCCCAGCCCTGTCTTGTCCAATTTTTTTAAGGTTTGGGAATATTATTTTAGCCTATAGAGCTGGATTGGAATGGCATTTTGAGCCTGATTGATTAATGGGTTAGGGTTGGGAAATATATTTTTGGCATGGCCCGGCTCAACCCAGCCCAGCCACCTACATATTTAACTTAACTAATTAATATATTTATATAATATATTGAAAAAATATATATATCCTTTTATTAGGGGTGACCATTGGTTCAATGGTATAACCTTGGCCTTATAGCGGGGCAATCACTTTGTGCACTGTACCAAAGGTTAGGTGTATACCCAATCTTTCCTCTCCCAAACACACATTTATGCCAAAGGTTAGGTGTATACCCAATCTTTCTCCTCATATGTACTAATTGGGCGTTGTTCCTATTTGTATTTTTATATATCCTTTTATGTTACCCATTAGGTTTGTCTTAGTTCATCTTTTCCAACCTTTGTCACTTAGAGAACCTCAAGTGAAGTTCCATGAGTTATTTACTAAATTCATCTTCTAATCTATACTCATTTTTATTCACTAAAAAAAATTATACTTTATTTGGAAGTAGAATATTTATGGCATGAAGACCATTGTATTGAATTTTCTCCAATCAGATTTGATAATCAACAATTGAAGGTTGCTAGTGACTTTGTCTATTTATGAAAAAATAATATGTATGATGTTTAGTTTTTTTTGTATATTTTTTTTAATTTTTAATAGCTTGTGTATGTGGCTTGATGGATGGGCTTGATAATTATAATTTATTTAGGATTAGGCTTGCACTGATTATATAGGCTGATGTTCGGGTCGGGGGGCTTGGATAGACACAAAATCCCTTATTAGATAGTGTGAGCCCGATTCGAACTTGGCCCAGCCCGGTGAATATGACCCACCCCTAATATCAAGTCATATGGATACCATTTTCTACTTTCTTCTGTTGTCGCCATCGTCACAGCCACAGCATCTCTGTTGCCACCGTGACCACCTTGCGAATGAAATGCACGAAGTGACCGATAAAATGAACGTTTCGGATCATCAAAACTAGACATGTAATGGGCCCCATGGGCCTAAATAGCACCATCCAGTTCAAATGTGTACTAGAGAGGATTTTATTTTATTTTTTTTAATTTTTTAAATAGATGGTGCATTTGTTTATTTTATATGTTTTACATCTCTAATAATTATTATTTGGTAAAAGAAGAGATAAGTTGGTTAATTGTTTCTGAAAAACCTAAGTAATTCGTGATTAGATCAAGATTTAATTGCACCAATTCCCAAACAATTAAAACTAATAATCTAAATCATCAAGCACGTACGAAACTGATTTAGATTGTTGTTTCAAAACAATAAATTGATACAAATGATTTTTACGTAGAAAAAATCACTATTGGAGTACCTCCAATTGTGATTAAAAAACCACGGGTGAAATGCCACAAATCAATCCACTATGAAAGAAAGAAAGAATACAAAATACCCAAACAAATTACCGAAACTCTGACAATTTGTCTTCAATGATTTGTATATCTTCCACCGCAACCTTCATCTCAAAATTGATTAGATTGATGTTGATTCCACAACATTCATGTCGATTCAATGATCGCACACAGCTTCGAACATCTTCGAACACTCCACGCTTGAATCTCCAGATTCCAACAAAGAAGAATACTCTTGAAGGTGATCACTCAAACAACCCTTTGATGTGAATTATCAAACCATGTGAGTTTAATACTCAAGTAAACATCAAAGGAAAACTAGCAAAACAGCCTCTAAAAGAAAACCCTAGAGCACCCAAAACAGATCTAGAAGCCTTAAACCTGAAAACGGACTTAAACACATATATATAGAAAAACAGGGGCCGTGAACCCCACTAGAGCGCAGGACTTGCTGCTCGAGCGAGGTCACTAAAACGCGTGTGATAAAACAGAACCACGCTTGAGCGCTGGAACCCACGCTTGAGTGCAAAAACACGCCTTCCAGTAGTTTTATAGACAAGCCAAACTATTGAGAAGGTGAATACTCCGCTCGAGCGGAAGCAAAAACCAAGGAGAAAATACAACTCAATTAAACTAGGTTTGTTCACAGAATTGGCAACAAGTTCCCCCTTTGTCAATTCCTTCACAAAACTTTTCTAACAATTTTTTCCTGGCAAACACATGCACTAGACACACTAAATAACACAAACAAAAACAAAATTTGCAAAACCACAAAAGCCGAATTGATTGAGGAACATTTTGAACAATTTAGAACCATCCACTTGTGTAACAATGATCAACATACCACAAAAGCCAAAAATGTGGAACTCAATAAGATAATGAAAAGCAACAGATATGAAAAAAAAAAAAACACTAAATAGCCATAGTAATTCTTGCAGTGCTAAATAAAAGGAAATATAGGAGATATGAGAAATCAAAATCCAACTGTAGCAATTCTAAACCAAACCAAATGAAACAATGTATAGGTGACCCAAAAATTCTCTTCCTTTTCGGCCGAGAGGCAAAAAGTAACAAAAAAACAAAATTGTCCAAGAATAATCACAATCAAGGATCAGCTAGTGGTGGATGAAGCGGCTACAATTGAAGCAAAAAAAGAATTTGATCCAGCTGGAGAGTGGTCTATGCAGCAGACTGCTCAATCTGGCCAAGCTGACCATCAAAAGCATCCAGACGAGCATCCATGTGAACCAACCGCCGAGTCATGGACTGCTCAAAGCGGCGAAGCTGATCACGCATAGTCCGGGGTGGTACAGGTGGCTCCTCTACTTCTGCTGCGATGGCATCAAACTTGGCCTCCTCAGCCATAAGATCATCATCACCTGTAGAAGATGGACTTGCCCTAGAAGACTCCCCTTTAAAATGTGCCCGACTTTGGGTGACAGTCTTTTTGGTGAAAGGTTTGATAGGGAAGGCAAACTCATTATCCTCATAAACCAGGACCTCAAGTCTAGACAGAAGACGGTTGATCAGACAACCATAGGGCAACCCTAACTGTTTGTTCCTAATAACGGCAATCATTTTGCGAAGGATAAGGGTAACACGTCCGCGGGGGGACCTCGCGCTACAGCTCGGACTCCCTTTTTGTTGTCACGGTTCTAAATCTGAACCAAAGAGTCCAAATCCGGCAAATCGTTTGAGAAAATAGATTTTTGAAAAGTAGTGCCAAACATGGACTGCTTTGCCAGATTACAGAGTCGCCACCTAAATATTTTAAAATGGGAAATTTAGGAAACCCTGACTCGGTGCCGAAGGCCACATGTCCGTCATCACCAAAGTGGTCTTGGCTCTGGAGCTTGGATACGATCGGGGAAGGTCAGCTACGAGCACCCCCTTTTGCCCGGTCCGAAGACCGACCTCTACTAACCGTGATATCTGATTTTGAAAACATTACATGCTCTTATTCCAATTATTAGCCTAGAATTACTATGTTATGCGCGCAGCAAACAAGTATAGACTAGATTGCCTAATTTGGAAATAAACATTGTATATCCGTTGGTTTTGAAAATGCATTGGATTTTGCTACTCGCAAGTAGGCTAAAACACGGATTTCAACGAGTTTTCCCAACTCAGGCAATCCAACCTCCACCCACAGGCATTCAAGCAGTTTATCTCATATAAGCACTTAGCCGCATGGTAAGCATACCGTCAAGTTAGCATTCACACGTATGTGGTATGCTAAAGCAAAAATACTTACATTGTACTCCGTGCCAAAACAATAAACTAGTTAGCAAACATGCATGCCCTAGTTCATGTTAGAGTGTCTAATGCATCGCATACAATCATGTAATTAGGATAGGCTCGGCTAACCCTAAAAAATGACATGTGAAATGCACTTTATTCGATGCACGTATTCAATTTGGAATTGAAAATACAATGCAGTTTGTATGATGTGCCGAGCCCGATGCATGTTTAGACAAATGCATGGATGCACGCATGCATAGCATAAGGTATGCTAAAAGTAAATATGCCCTAATCTACCATCATAAGCAGGTAAATAAAAGGGTAGAAAGAAATGGGGGTTGGAAGACATACACCCACACACCCACACTTATTACAATTATGCCCTCACTCGGAGGGGCCAAAAGAATAATACAAATAATTAACTACGCAAGCTAATTAAATATTACAAATTCACTAAATTAATTAACAAATTAACTAAGTTAATTAAAGCAGTAAATGCCTCGGGAAGAGGGCAAGATGCATCACGCGCCCGGGACCCGTTCGGAATCACACTGCCATGCCTGGTTGCCTCTGTTTTCCCTGCTTTCCTCCTCCGAAGACTGCCAAGACTTCAGGAATACTTCCCTGGACACTAGAGATCACCACCGGCTGGGGTAGAACACCACCGGCTGAAGGATGTGGCTACCGGCACTGAATTCATCCATCGGCTGCCAGTAGACTGCCGGTCGGCAATAAACAGTGCCGGTCGGCACAAAATGCCTGCAGAACCTGCAACTCACAGCAGCAGAGGACACAACTTGCATGGCAATGTAATTCAAAGCATGTATGCACCAAACACACTCCTTATCATGTTTTTGACTCAAAGGAAGATGTGCCTCGGTTCTCGGACCACCAATCACGCATTTCCATGCATGACGGCCCAAAGAACCAAGAGTGCAACTTCTATTTCAAATGCATGCAAAGCAAACAAACACATAAGGGTGCCAAACCTCCATTATGACTTGGTCAAGAGGCTTAGCATGCATGCCAATATGATGCAATCCTAGACATGTCAACTAGTATGCAAAATGGACAATGTAAGGCACTTATGCAAACATACAAGTAAGCATACAAGACAAGCATGCAAACCAAGCAATGGGGTGGGCTTAAACATGGATTAGGCAGCCCCAAATAGGCCTAAAACTTTGGCCAAAATGCTAAAGAGGTGAAGTCACAATGCATGCAAACATGCAACCATACATGCTCCAACACTTAGGCACAAACATGGCAACTCTTAAGCACACTCAAAGAGACCAAACATAGACAATGAGCATGCATAGAAAGCTCTGAAAATCATGCAAAACATGGTGCCAAATCATGCAACAAAGCAAGTCAAACATGCAACAAATGGCCCAAGTACTTAAGGTTCACCAATGAGGCTTTGAACTACACATAGTACAACCACACATGGCAATACTTAACCAACTAAAAACAGAGTTTTAACACATAAAACTAAACCCAAAAGAATACTTAGATGGCATCTAAGAGGCTTGAAATCAAAGGCATGCAACATGACCAAAACATGAGGCATACAACACATGCTTTTAAAGCATTAAAGAGGCTACTAAGGCAAGCATACAAGCACACCAAAGGGACTGAATTAGCATGCTAGATGGTTCCAAACCATCAAAATGATGCAAGCAAGGCATGCTACACCCTCATGCTCTTAAGGCCAACAAGCCAAATGCAAAGGAGCTATGTAATGCAAGTCATGGCCGACCAAAATAAGCATGGACAGACCTAAAGCATGGCAAAATAAGCATATACACTTCATGGATCTAGGCCTAAAACATGCTAGAAATAAAGGCATACAACCTAGGCATGTTAAGGGACTATTAAGGCATTACAAAGCAACTATGCAAAGCATGCAAGGAGTGCTAAAACCAACACTTAGCAATGTCATATTAGGGCATAATAAACATAAAATGCGGCCAAGACATGCTCAACAAACAATCAAACACTATGCTCTCTCAAGAGGCCAAAACTTGCCCTTTTCAAGGATATCAAGGAGAGGGGGTGGCCCTCTCCTTCTTGGGACCTCAAGGCACCATCTTCACCACTAAAATCCCTCAAGATTTCAGTGGTGAAGAGGCCCAAGCACCAAGGTCTCGGATCTCTCACAAAATAGCACCAAAAGTGGCCTTTTCAAGGCCTAAGGGTGGTCAAACCCACCCAAACCACCAAGCACTCTTAATAAACAATAAAGAGGCTTAAAAAATAGAACTTTTATGTATTGAACACCTAGCACAAAAACAGTTCAAAGATGGGTAAAAAAGGAGTGCAAGAATGGGGTAAATAAAGCAAGTTTCTCACCCTTGTTGACCCTCTTCACAAATGTTGACTTTGTTGCTTCCTTGAGCTCCAAACCAGTCAAGAACAGCAAGAATAACCTCTTGGGACCTCAGTAGCCAAGGGAAGGTGAAGCACTAGGTGTTGATGTGCAATAGTAAGACACAAACACCTAGTCACACAAACAAGAGAGAAAAAGAGAGATAGAATAGATATAGGATTCAAACCCTAAAACCAGAGCTTCTTCTCACCTTTCTAACCAAAACTTTTCTAACCCTAATGCAAAGAGAGAAGGCCTTCTCTTATAGGCAACCCTCTTGTAAAGCTTGTCAAACAAGCTTACAAGGAGGGCATCCCTCCATACACGTGTATGGAGGGGAAACAAATGCAAGACAGCTGCCTTAAAATATCTCATAAAGCAACTGCACAGTAGTCAGCAGGGCAAATTTGTCATTTTGACAAATTTGACTGCCGACCGGCACAAAAAAGTGCCGACCGGCACAACAAAGTGCCGATGGAAACTACAGCCAGCCGGTGGCCTCTAGCCACAGCCGGTGGTGTGTGGGGATGCCTCACAAAGCATTCCCTGCCCCTTTAGGGCTAAACACAAGTGTTTGGTGCAAAACCAGACACAAAACAGTCGAGTTCGGAGGTCCTGAGGCAAGGCGCGCGTAGCCGAGAACTCCGGGGAACTCCAAACGAACACAAACATGGATAATCACCGAGTGTTCAAGCGGTGACGTCCAAGTCTCGAGGACGGTCAAAAATGGGGTGTCTACAGTTGCCCCTCTTTGATAGAACTCAAAAGTCATAACAATGACGGGAGTGAATGTCAAAGCCCAGAGACGACCCATTTTTGAAAAGGTCGAAGACTTGGACAAACATACAAAAAAAACAAGGTATGCGCCCGAAGGCAGGGGCAAAATGCAAGACAATGCAAAAGGGCCAAGCATAACTTATGATCATGCAAAGAAAGCTGTAATGAAGCACACATGCGACAGTTATAAGCTAGCATGCACCAAACTACACCACAATGCAGAAAGGATGTAAGAGAATTACGCAATTCTCAAAACGTCTCACGCAGAGGATACAATACCTGTGCGGCTCGTCCGGTTTCGCCGGCCTCAAATGAACCGTACATACAATATCATGCCTACAAAGAAAGTAAACTTAACAGGTACAATATTGTTAGCAACATGCATGTCAATGCAATGATGAATGCAAAATGATATGCATTATATACTAGACTACGTATAAACAATGCAAATGATATGCGATGCAATTGAAACAATACAAACAAAATACCATGCAATTGAATCATGATCCAATCATGAGCGGTTCAAAACCACACAAATGTCAAATAGATTGATGGAAGTAACAAGTCCGTCTACCATAGAAAAGGTGCCGCAACCCTCAAAGCGCGTACACGTGCAGAACTATGAGTGATGTAGACGGACACAAGAACAAGTATTGGGGTGGAATGACATGAGTGGGGAAACAACCCGCTAACGAAAGGACAATGATCCTAATGCTGGATGCAAAAAATTACACTACAATGTAATATCTACAATGGATATGGCGTGTAGCCAAACCGTATCTTGCTTAGGAAAGGCATGCACACATACAAGCCATGTCTAACACAGAAAAGGTGCCGCAACCTCAAACCAAGTTCATCAAGGAATAGGCGCGATGCACTTGAACCATGCTTTGACGTGAAAAGTAAGGGCACATACCAGACCAAGCTCAACAAGGAAAGGCGCAAGCCATAGATGGAAGATGATGCAGTGAATGCATGCAACTACAATGCAATAGAAATGGATATTTACAGAAAATGCATGACATATGCACTATGCTACAATGATGATGCATGACGTATGCATGTTTTTTTTTTTTCGGTTTTGAATTTTTGAAATGCATGACATATGCAATATTTACAATGATGCATGACAATGCACTATGATGCAATGACTATGGTTGCAGCTTTCCCTATCTTACCAACAGGGCGATATACTAGGTTGGTTCAGTATCCAGAATTGAGGCGTAAACACGCCGCCTCAACCTATGGGGTTTCCATACAGATTTCAAGCCGAGGGTACACCCCCTGGGTATTTAAACCAGACTTTAGCCTCCGGAAATTCCGAACCTTTGCGTTCTAGGCATAAGCCGTTCAAACTCTAGTTTTCACCGTCCCAGTTGGTCTTCTAGGAACTCACCGGAAACACAGACAGGTGGCTTTACCAGACCACCGAAAGTCATTCGGGCACGACAAACACCAAAGGAATTGCACCTTCAGAGGATTTGAGGTCTCCTAGACCGGGATGCAAAATGCATGCATGACAATGCATGTTTTCTTAAATGCGCGGTAACGCGCGGCTTTACGAATGCATGACAATGCATGAATTGAGATGAGGTGCACAAGATAGTGCGATGTGTAGAATTGCGCGATGCGATGCATGCCAAATGCAATGAGGTGTGCACCTTAATGCACCGAAAGTCTTGCACTTCCCAAAGATTTAAGGTCTCCTAGACCATGCGCATATGGTGAAGGTTTCGCACCTTCCAAGGATTTAAGGTCTCCTAGACCGTACGTGTTTAAGGTCTCGTCAGACCATGGGGGGACAACTGATGAGGTGCGCGAAATAGCGCGATGGAATGCATGCCAAATGCAATGAGGTGCACACCTTAATGCACCGAAGGTCTTGCACCTCCCGAGGATTTAAGGTCTCCTAGACCACGCACATATGGTGAAGGTTTCGCACCTTCCAAGGATTTAAGGTCTCCTAGACCGTACGTGTTTAAGGTCTCGTCAGACCATGGGGGGGACAACTGATGAGGTGCGCGAAATAGCGCGATGGAATGCATGCCAAATGCAATGAGGTGCACACCTTAATGCACCGAAGGTCTTGCACCTCCCGAGGATTTAAGGTCTCCTAGACCACGCACATATGGTGAAGGTTTCGCACCTTCCAAGGATTTAAGGTCTCCTAGACCGTACGTGTTTAAGGTCTCGTCAGACCATGGGGGGACAACGAGGTAACGCACATGGGATGCGTATGCCAATACAAAATGAGAAATGGAATGCAAAACGAGGCACATGTACCTCGAGATGCAACGAAGCACAAAATGAGGCACGCATACCTCATTGAATGGAAAATGGGATGCAAAACGAGGCACACGTACCTCGAGATGCAATGAAATGAAAAATGGAATGCAAAACGAGGCACACGTACCTCGAGATGCAATGAAATGAAAAATGAGGCACGCATACCTCATTGAATGAAAAAAAAAGAATGCAAAACGAGGCACACGTACCTCGAGATGCAATGAAATGCAAAATGAGGCACGCATACCTCATTGAATGAAAAAAAGACGCCCCAATGCAAAACGAGGCACACATACCTCGAGATGCAATGAAATGCAAAATGAGGCACGCATACCTCGAAAAAAGAATGCAAAACGAGGCACACGTACCTCGAGATGCAATGAAATGCAAAATGAGGCCACGCATACCTCATTGAAAGAAAAAAAAGAATGCAAAACGAGGCACACGTACCTCGAGATGCAATGAAATGCAAAATGAGGCACGCATACCTCATTGAATGTGAGATGAAAACAGTGTGACACGCATGCCACACTAAATGCAAACAATGCAGGTGCAAGATGCCCGACAGCGTGATGCAATGTACTGAAGTAGTGCGATGAACGCATGCAGCGCACATGGGGCAACTTTTGAATCTTTATAAACGACAAAAGGATACAAAAAGGATACAATCTTTGCTTGAATTGAGTGTTACGCACAGTAGACACGGTCCGAAGTCAGAACGAAGGCCGGTTGAACATCGGGGGTGCATTTTCTTGCACTTTCTTGAGCTATGAAGACCAAAAACTCCTCACTTGGTCTAAAACAATGCTGTAGGAACATCACCGGCTGGATTAGAAGGCCACCGGCTGGCCACCGGCTGCAGAAAATACTCATCGGCACAATATTGTGCCGACCGCACAAAATAGTGCCGACCGGCCAAAAATGCCTGATCGGGGGGCAGTTTTGCCATTTTGCTTCGGGTCTTATAAAATAGGGTTCCTAAACCCTATTTTCTTATTTCCTTGCCACCGAAAAACTTCTCCCTCTCTCTCTAGAGCCTCTTTTCCTCCTCATTTGCTCATTTCTTTGAGTTTTCGTGCCATTTTCGTCGTCCGATTCGCGAAGTTTACCGCGTTTCGGACATTTTCAACCGAACAAAATCTCATTTCGGTGCATCCCTTGCCATTTCCTCATTTTCGGGACTTGTTCCCCTCGATTTCATCTTCCTTTCCGTGCCTTTTCACCTACCGGCTTTTCCGGCCATTTCCGGCCCTCTCGAGGTTGACCCTTCTCGGTTGACTTTTCATATTCCGGCTTTTCTGGCCTTTTTCTCCCCTGACCATTGGCCATGGGGCTGGGACGACATTCCACATGTCGGGACTCCTCCGGACCACGAGATGGACCCTGGGGTCGAGCTCCTCTCTCTGGGTGAGCGTCCTTTCGACCCGGCGACCTACCGCCCGGCGATTCACGTGCTACCACCCGATGGACTTCGCCAGTTCAGGAGTTTCGACAGGGCACTGGACCCGGAGCTTCTGCTACGCGAGCCTGCCTCTCACCTCTCATTCGGCGCTTCCGAGGTAACCCTTTTCTCTGTTTTACTTTCTGCAATGTAGAACTGTAAACTGTCAACTGCCATAGCTGATTACAACCCTTAATTGCTTAGCTCTGATATACTATACTGTAGTTGATCGTAGACAAACTCACAACTGATATCTATTTTAGGACCGACACGTGCACACACACTGCACTAGCCTTAATCACCCATATACACGGCACACCGTATTTCACTGCAAACTCATCGATACCCGGTACTTATTTGAATCTGAAAACCTGCACGCATGCTAGATTTATACTGAATTGAACCACTCAAACACGCTGACGCATCACACGCTGTAGTTTACTGTAAGCACACCGGCACCTGGTATCTGCTAGAATCTGAAAACCCGCACACATGCTAGATTTGTACCAACCTTAACTGTTTCTTAAAAACTGTACATTTTATATTGCTTCGCAATTATTTGTTTGAAAACAGGGAGATTCCCATACCATCCGCGGGTATGGGAATGTTGCTGCGCGAGATTGGTACGCGGAGCTTCCCGAGGCGGTTTGCCAGATCGTGGACCGGGCCGGCTTCGGCGCTTTCTGCAGGGGCTGTCCCGACTTACTGCCTGCAGACCTCTTCTTGCTGCTCTGGCAGAGAGGTGGTGGGACACCACCGATTCATTTCATCTGTCGGCGACCGGGGACATGACGATGACCCCTTACGACTTCTCGATGCTCACCGGCATTGGGGTGGGGGGTGATCCGATCCCCTTCGACACCGATATGGATGAGTGGACCGCCACTCAGATTTATCTGCTTGGCGAGGCGCCACCTCTTGCTCGTCGGGATTTGTTCGCTACTCCTGGTTCGAGGTGCAGTTCAGGGTCCAGCCTACCCTCGTCGATGCAGCTCCGATGACCCAGGAGGCCGTGGAGCAGTACGCACGCGGCTTCTTAATGTTTTTGCTAGGGACCACCCTATTCGCCGACCGGGGCGAACACCGTGCCTCTCTGCCTCCTCAGCGCACTGGTGGACGTCCGACGGATTGTGCAGTATGATTGGGGTGGCGCGGCTCTGGCCACCCTTTATGGCTACATGAGCTCCGTCTCCCGTGGCAGCGGGCAGCTGCTCGGGGGCTACTGGCGAGCTTGGGAGGTATGTCTTCTTCTCTTCTTTACATTTCTGCTCTACATTTTCTGTACTCTGTACTGCACACACTGTAGTCTGTTTCGCGCTGACTGTATACTGTACACACGGCACACACATACTCTGCTTTACACTGACTGTATATTGTACACACGGCACACACATACTCTGCACAATACACTGCACAACACACGGCTCAGCTATTTCTGCTTTATTCTTCATTTCTGCTTTATCTGATGGTCATACTGACATCTATTTTGCGGCCTATGCCTACTTTGCCAGGCTGGAGCCAGTACCGGAGACGGAGACTCCTCTGGTCATCCCCTTTTCACGCCGCTATGACGGGAGGTGCACACGGCGGCCTCGTGATACCTTCAGCTTCTTCCGTCGATTCTTCGACACCATCACCTCTGTCGAGGTATATTTTACTTACAGTTCCTTCAAATTTTGCTTTGCATTTGTGTATTTTGATAACCAGTAAATAACCAACTGTTTTAATTCAGGTCACCTGGCGGCCGTGGGCTGCGGTGTCAGCAGACATTCAGGATCGGTTCGCCGGTGCGGAGGAGACCTCTCACTACCGGATTTTGCTGGAGGGCCCGGTCTGTCGGGCGTGGTACCTGGGTGAGCGTTTCCTATGCCAGACCCTAGGGTTGCCAGAGCAGATAGTCCCGGTTCACCCTCCTGAGCACATGAGGGACACCGAGAGGTTTTCTCTGCAGCAGATGGAGGACTACACCCTCGGCTGGGATGAGGACGGCTACAGGGGCGAGGGCGACTACTCAGAGTACGTCCGGACCTTCCTTATGCGGCCTTCTGAGCGGGGGCTCCCGAGTTGAGCCAGAGAGACCTGCGGCGCCGGCGGCTAGGGCAGAGGTGGGAGCAGGAGCGGGATCGTCATAGAGAGCTCGAGCTCGCGGCAGGAGGGGAGTGCAGAGGGGACGAGGGACGGGCTGGCCCGCTCTGCCTACTATGCTGACATACAGGGGGCAGAGTGGGGAGACCTACCAGATCCCTTTTGCTCCTCCCCCGGCTGGTCATGAGTTGGCTGGCACTCCTGACTTGCCTCCGGTATGTACCACTTTATTTCTGCATCTTGCATTGTCATTTCAGTTCAGTTCATTTGATATTCCACAGAATATTGACGCATCTAATGCTTTTG
The DNA here is from genome assembly GCA_036172215.1 of Camellia granthamiana. Lineage (NCBI taxonomy): Eukaryota > Viridiplantae > Streptophyta > Magnoliopsida > Ericales > Theaceae > Camellia > Camellia granthamiana. The sequence goes on along the minus strand of CM069911.1, from coordinate 70,019,291 downwards.
CAGGCTTCCTCCGAGTACACACGGCAGTCAGTGGAGTTGTGTGCCTCCCTGATGGGGATGCTGCAGCGGACCCTTGATGTCTTGGCCGTCTACAGTCTTCCGGTATGTTCTTCTGACCACAGTCTGATACCACACATGGTTTCATACAACCTGATGCATTACACAACCTCTGATAAACTGCTCACGGCATTCACACACTGTACTCATACACTGCATTCTGTACTGATTCACTGCTCACGGCATTCACACACTGTACTCATACACTGCATTCTGTACTGATTCACTGCTCACGGCATTCACACACTGTACTCATATATTGATAAACTGCTTCATGTATACTGATGCATTTGTCTTTTTGCACTTTTCAGCCTCCCTTCCCGATTCCTCCCGTGGGTGGTGGCGCTCCATCTGGACCTCCCATTTCTACTCGGGATGGCAGGATATTTCCCCCGCACCAGAGGGGGGCATGGCCATGTGGGGAGCAGCTCGTAGGCTCCAGTTGCAGGGGATGGTGAGTCGGAGGCGGAGGCCTCTAGGGAGGAGGCCAGGGGTAGCTCGGGCTCGGGCTCCGACAGCGACACTTCTGACGATGCTCCTGTGCTTCTGCCCAGGAAGAGGGCGAGGACGGATCCCCCGGCGCGAGGCCATTGATGATGATTACAGACTTCTGCTGTTTTTCTTCATTTTCTTTTCTTGTACTTTTCTCTTTTTGGTAGATAGAGTACTATGTACTGCCGCAGGCAGATTTTGCTTTCCTCAAAACTTATGTACTTGAAAAGATTATGAAATGGAACAAACTTTTTATCTGAAAAGGAATGTTATATCTGCACATTTCATACTTTGCACCGCATGGCGTCATATTACACCTCAAATGTAAATGATATTGATCTTGTTGTTTGAAAATTGAGCAATTGCACTCTGATAATCGGATAACCAACTAACTGACAGCAAACGACTCATACAAACCAACTGCTCAATCTGGATATACAGCCCATACTCTACCAGGGATTGATCTGCATATAGCCCATAACACAGCATTTGGTTCATTCTGCACGCAGCAAACTCTGAACAAACAGCCCCAATTTGACAAGATGGACCACAGCAAAAATTTTCCTTTCTCTTTTCTTGCCTCGCATGGATGTAGAGAACGGCACAGCACTCTAAGCACAAACGATTTGAGATAAAGAAAGGTTTTCAACCTGGGTATCGAGCCCACAATCGAACACAGCGGGAAGACTCGGCAAAGGAAACAAAAGGCGCACGACCTAAACACAACGAGACACACTCGGGAAAGACTCAAAACAATAGTTGAGACTGGCAATCAAAAGACACGACACACGTACGTGTTTAGAGAAAACAAAAGACTACAGATTCCGAGGAGCCAATTCCTCCGGGCATACTTCCCGCCCTTTTCTGATTTGCGATTCTCGCATCACTCGGCCCTCAAGCTCGTTTTTTTTCTAACAGAAAACCCTTTTCTTACTTTTCTCTCAATTCACACCTCTCTATTCTTTATTCTCTCATTTTTCATCCCTCCCCTTGGTGGTTAATGAGTGAATAGGAAGTCGCGGGTTCACGGCCGATGCAGCTAGCTCACGGCTATTTCTTCTGATAGATAGGGTGCCTTTCTGGCAAGTACGTCGATAACAAGAAAGAGGCGGAACACCCGACTCGACTGTACCCCTGGTTCATTACTTTGACCATTTTTTTGTTTTCTAAAACAGTTTTGATCAAAAATGAGAGTTGGATTAACACACTTGTTCAATTTTTGAGTTGAAAATCATGCGAATCAGGCTTTGAGCATTGAAAATTCTCCTTTTTGGGTCCAAACGTGGTCCAATTTTGAAAATGAAACAGTTTTCGCGAAACAAGTCAACCTCGGTGAAAATTTTCAAAAACTATTTTTGCAAATAATCACTACTAGACAAGCACAGAACTTACCCTCGAGATGCGCAACCTTGGATCGGGGATGATGTAAAATTGCCCCTGGCTTAAAAGGGGGATAAGGCAACGGAAAGTTGCCCCTGGTTTGGACGGTAACTCGGGGCAACTCATGGCAATGGATGGCAACGGAAAGTTGCCCCTTGTTTGGATGATGCCGCGGCATAGTTGTAAGCCAGTCTTTGTTGACGACGATCGGACCCTCAGGCGTGGAAGGGGCGAAGACGGTTTGAATCAATATGTGGACACAGTCACCTGGAAGGTGCTGGTGATTTGGACTTCAAGAGGAAGTTAATCACGTAATTCCGGGTCGCTGCAATCGAGACATTGGATTCGAAGGAGGCAAAAGTAATCAAAACCATGACATGGACTGAGACGCTATGAAAGCGTTGGGGGCTGGACTTCAGAATGAAGTTGCCTACGTATCCCAAACATGGGAATCAAGCCTTACGTAGTTCGGGGTTAAGGTACACTCGGGTATTTTAACCTTCACTATTTTTAGGCTCTTACTTTTGCCAAGGCGCCCAATGCGGGGTTTTCAACCTTGCGAGCTTCTTTTCATTTTCTTTTTCTTTTCGTCATCATTTTTTTTTTTTTTTTTGGCTCTCTTTTTTTTTCTTGTTTTCTTTTCCTTCTTTTTAGTATTTTGTATTTTTCCTTTCTTTTCTTTTTTTCATTCTTTTCTTAGCTCTAACTTTTGCCTGGGTCGCCCTTCCGGGTTTTCGGCCCAACGAGCCTCTCAAAGGGTAAAAGTGTAGCTAGCCCATGCCGAATGGTTTTGCAATCGAAGCCCCCCTGCATCCAAAAGAGTGACTGTTGTGTCGACTTGCAGAAAAGTCCATCACGGTTGTTTCACGAGCCTTGCCCGGCGGGATCTGATCTGCTTGACCTGACTCTGGTGCCTCTTGCTCGAGGGCTGCTTCAAATTGGGCCACACGGGTATTTGACTGTTTGGACATTCTGAACGGATTCCCGGTTCGGAACAGATAGGCGGAACCTTGAGGCTGAGAGAGCGATCCTAGGCCGCACCATCTCAAGAGCGATTCCACACAGGTCTTCGCAGGACCGCGCAAAACATTTTTTGGAAGTTTTTAAGAAAGCGACACATCGCCTGCGCTAAAGATAGTGTGGAACCAGTCTGGATCAAGCCAGGGTCCTTCTCAGTACTCACGTTGACAGGCATGATTTCATTCATTAAAAGCTCAACTTGCTTCTCTTTCTCTCAATTTTGATCAAAGTGTTGCAAAACCCGAGGAATTCCTTCCTCTTTGTTTTTATCACCGCAGTGTACGAAAAAATTTTTTTTTTTTTGAAAAACTTAGGTCATTACAACGAGTTCAAGGCACAAGAGAGCAGGTAGAATGCGCTGTCATTCCATTCACATCCTCTGGCACGGTTGATTCGAACAGCAACAAGTACGGAACGTGATAGCCACAGCTGTTTTATTCAGATTTGTTGGCATAACTGGCTCCTTGGTAGAAACAGACTCAAAAAGCAAAAGCAGCTGTTTATAAAACAAAACGGTGTTTCGAGGCGACAACCCCGAGATCACCTGGTATACTATACGAGGGGGACTGACTCATTACAACAAGACAGACTCTGTAAGCAAAAGACTGACTCAATACAGAGAGACACACTCAAAACAAAAGACTGACTCGGCACCCAAGTCAGGATTTACAAAACCAGCGTTGGCAGATGCTCAAAAATGCGTGCCAAACGCCACATCCAAAAATGTACCAGACACTGCCCGCAGGCGGTTCACCTTCTAATTACACACTTGCAGTATCTGTGTCCTCAAAATCCAAGAATTCTGTAGTGACTGATTTGGCCGAGGTAGGCGGGAGGATAACCTTGTTGTCAATCAAATCATGTACCTCATGACGGAGGCGGAAGCAATTATCAGTAGCATGACCAGTCTGCTGGTGGTACGCACAGTACTGAGTGGCATCATGGCCTGCTGGAAGGGGTTTGGGGAGCGGCCTAGGATCGAGGGGTGTAAGATGCCCCTTTTTGGCCAAAATCAGAAGTGCCCTAGACAAAGGCATGTAGAGAGGATGGAAGACCCTGCGCCCTCGGGGCAGGTACTTTGGAACCTGAGCACTCTTGCTAGATGCACTAGCGAACGGGTCAGCAGGTGCGGCTTTGGATTTCTGATTCTTTCCGGATGCAAGGCTGGGAGCGGGAAGAACCGTTTTGGCATGACGGGGCCTATCCCGGTTCTCCGATTGACTGGAACTGCCCTCAGGCGGAGTGGGGAAAGCATCCTCCACAGCTTTTGACATAACTGCGGACATCTGTTGCTTGCTCATTCCCCCAGCTTTCAAAGTCTCTACTGCCCACAGCAATTGTTCGATAGGGTCAGCATCTGCCTTCATCTTGTCTTTGTCTCCGGCCTTGGCCTGATTGAGAGTTTGGGTGGATATTGGTGCATCTTTGCCATAGTTGGAGGCCATCTCCGGTTGACTCAATTCAATCACAATTCGCCCCAACAACGGGGGGCTCCTGAGGTATAAAGCCTCCGGCGTATGGTACGACTGGCGGTGAAGCTGACATCCCATAGGTGAGATCTGCCACAGACCTCTGGAGATCTCCTATCATCCCCATCAGTTCAAAAGTAGTAGGCTCGCGAACCTGACACAGTTGAGGGGTCCAAACTGGGTGTGCAGCAGGTGACCTAGGTGGATGCGGCAGATCAATATTTGCCTCACCTTGCGGGGTGATTCCTTGACTTAATGCGGCTGTCATGACCACGTCCTCTTCTGAATTTTGCGTCATGTTCAGTCTCGCCTCAGCAAGGAGAAGACACTAGCTGTTCTAGATTGACCCTCTGGATTTCTGAACTAAAACGGAAAACAAGCAGCATTTCAGCCCCAAACAGATCAAACACGGGTGTAGCTGGACAACTGTACTTTACTACTGAACACTGTTCCCCAGAATCACTATTCAAAACTGAACTGATACCCGCAGACACAACTGATTCTCGACAATACTGATACAGGTGCCCTCAGGCCGGATACCCAAACTTGCAAACTGATACAGGTGCCCTCAGGCCGGATACCCAAACTTGCAAACTGATACATGCGTTCCCTGCAGAGATACACTCTAAAAGCACATAACAGGTAAAAGAGAGCCAATACACCCCTATGTTGGGGTAGGGTTTCCCTGTCCGATTTTGTCAGGAGCTAGGGTTTCACTATGCACGCAGCGGTCTCAAACAACCTATATCAGGTAAGCAACCTGTCCTAGTTTGGGATGGTCACTATGGATCCGAATATGCACTAGGTCGAATGGTCAAAAAGGGTGCCCCGGTAAAACCGGAGTTTGTGTTCCCATACTGGCAGAGCCCGCAACCGGTCAGCCTTACGGTCATGCCTTGACAAGACAAGCCTCCAGCAAACCGCTCAGGAATAGCAGATGGCCAACACGGTGTCCTAGGCGCACCAATGCACATGCAATGCAAAGAAACACATAAATGAAATCAAAACAGGATATCACGAGTTCAAGTCAAGCTCTCTAAAATCCCCAGCGGAGTCGCCAGAAACTGTAACACGTCCGCGGGGGGACCTCGCGCTACAGCTCGGACTCCCTTTTTGTTGTCACGGTTCTAAATCTGAACCAAAGAGTCCAAATCCGGCAAATCGTTTGAGAAAATAGATTTTTGAAAAGTAGTGCCAAACATGGACTGCTTTACCAGATTACAGAGTCGCCACCTAAATATTTTAAAATGGGAAATTTAGGAAACCCTGACTCGGTGCCGAAGGCCACATGTCCGTCATCACCAAAGTGGTCTTGGCTCTGGAGCTTGGGTACGATCGGGGAAGGTCAGCTACGAGCACCCCCTTTCGCCCGGTCCGAAGACCGACCTCTACTAACCGTGATATCCGATTTTGAAAACATTACATGCTCTTATTCCAATTATTAGCCTAGAATTACTATGTTATGCGCGCAGCAAACAAGTATAGACTAGATTGCCTAATTTGGAAATAAACATTGCATATCCGTTGGTTTTGAAAATGCATTGGAATTTGCTACTCGCAAGTAGGCTAAAACACGGATTTCGACGAGTTTTCCCAACTCAGGCAATCCAACCTCCACCCACAGGCATTCAAGTAGTTTATCTCATATAAGCACTTAGCCGCATGGTAAGCATACCGTCATGTTAGCATTCACACGCATGTGGTATGCTAAAGCAAAAATACTTACATCGTACTCCGTGCCAAAACAATAAACTAGTTAGCAAACATGCATGCCCTAGTTCATGTTAGAGTGTCTAATGCATCGCATACAATCATGTAATTAGGATAGGCTCGGCTAACCCTAAAAAATGACATGTGAAATGCACTTTATTCGATGCACGTATTCAATTTGGAATTGAAAATACAATGCAGTTTGTATGATGTGCCGAGCCCGATGCATGTTTAGACAAATGCATGGATGCACGCATGCATAGCATAAGGTATGCTAAAAGTAAATATGCCCTAATCTACCATCATAAGCAGGTAAATAAAAGGGTAGAAAGAAATGGGGGTTGGAAGACATACACCCACACACCCACACTTATTACAATTATGCCCTCACTCGGAGGGGCCAAAAGAATAATACAAATAATTAACTACGCAAGCTAATTAAATATTACAAATTCACTAAATTAATTAACAAATTAACTAAGTTAATTAAAGCAGTAAATGCCTCGGGAAGAGGGCAAGATGCATCACGCGCCTGGGACCCGCTCGGAATCACACTGCCATGCATGGTTGCCTCTGTTTTCCCTGCTTTCCTCCTCCGAAGACTGCCAAGACTTCAGGAATACTTCCCTGGACACTAGAGATCACCACCGGCTGGGGTAGAACACCACCGGCTAAAGGATGTGGCTACCGGCACTGAATTCATCCATCGGCTGCCAGTAGACTGCCGGTCGGCAATAAACAGTGCCGGTCGGCACAAAATGCCTGCAGAACCTGCAACTCACAGCAGCAGAGGACACAACTTGCATGGCAATGTAATTCAAAGCATGTATGCACCAAACACACTCCTTATCATGTTTTTGACTCAAAGGAAGATGTGCCTCGGTTCTCGGACCACCAATCACGCATTTCCATGCAAGACGGCCCAAAGAACCAAGAGTGCAACTTCTATTTCAAATGCATGCAAAGCAAACAAACACATAAGGGTGCCAAACCTCCATCATGACTTGGTCAAGAGGCTTAGCATGCATGCCAATATGATGCAATCCTAGACATGTCAACTAGTATGCAAAATGGACAATGTAAGGCACTTATGCAAACATACAAGTAAGCATACAAGACAAGCATGCAAACCAAGCAATGGGGTGGGCTTAAACATGGATTAGGCAGCCCCAAATAGGCCTAAAACTATTGGCCAAAATGCTAAAGAGGTGAAGTCACAATGCATGCAAACATGCAACCATACATGCTCCAACACGTAGGCACAAACATGGCAACTCTTAAGCACACTCAAAGAGACCAAACATAGACAATGAGCATGCATAGAAAGCTCTGAAAATCATGCAAAACATGGTGCCAAATCATGCAACAAAGCAAGTCAAACATGCAACAAATGGCCCAAGTACTTAAGGTTCACCAATGAGGCTTTGAACTACACATAGTACAACCACACATGGCAATACTTAACCAACTAAAAACAGAGTTTTAACACATAAAACTAAACCCAAAAGAATACTTAGATGGCATCTAAGAGGCTTGAAATCAAAGGCATGCAACATGACCAAAACATGAGGCATACAACACATGCTTTTAAAGCATTAAAGATGCTACTAAGGCAAGCATACAAGCACACCAAAGGGATTGAAATAGCATGCTAGATGGTTCCAAACCATCAAAATGATGCAAGCAAGGCATGCTACACCCTCATGCTCTTAAGGCCAACATGCCAAATGCAAAGGAGCTATGTAATGCAAGTCATGGCCGGCCAAAATAAGCATGGACAGACCTAAAGCATGGCAAAATAAGCATATACACTTCATGGATCTAGGCCTAAAACATGCTAGAAATAAAGGCATACAACCTAGGCATGTTAAGGGACTATTAAGGCATTACAAAGCAACTATGCAAAGCATGCAAGGAGTGCTAAAACCAACACTTAGCAATGTCATATTAGGGCATAATAAACATAAAATGCGGCCAAGACATGCTCAACAAACAATCAAACACTATGCTCTCTCAAGAGGCCAAAACTTGCCCTTTTCAAGGACATCAAGGAGAGGGGGTGGCCCTCTCCTTCTTGGGACCTCAAGGCACCATCTTCACCACTAAAATCCCTCAAGATTTCAGTGGTGAAGAGGCCCAAGCACCAAGGTCTCGGATCTCTCACAAAATAGCACCAAAAGTGGCCTTTTCAAGGCCTAAGGGCGGTCAAACCCACCCAAACCACCAAGCACTCTTAATAAACAATAAAGAGGCTTAAAAAATAGAACTTTTATGTATTGAACACCTAGCACAAAAAAAGTTCAAAGATGGGTAAAAAAGGAGTGCAAGAATGGGGTAAATAAAGCAAGTTTCTCACCCTTGTTGACCCTCTTCACAAATGTTGACTTTGTTGCTTCCTTGAGCTCCAAACCAGTCAAGAACAGCAAGAATAACCTCTTGGGACCTCAGTAGCCAAGGGAAGGTGAAGCACTAGGTGTTGATGTGCAATAGTAAGACACAAACACCTAGTCACACAAACAAGAGAGAAAAAGAGAGATAGAATAGATATAGGATTCAAACCCTAAAACCAGAGCTTTTTCTCACCTTTCTAACCAAAACTTTTCTAACCCTAATGCAAAGAGAGAAGGCCTTCTCTTATAGGCAACCCTCTTGTAAAGCTTGTCAAACAAGCTTACAAGGAGGGCATCCCTCCATACACGTGTATGGAGGGGAAACAAATGCAAGACAGCTGCCTTAAAATATCTCATAAAGCAACTGCACAGTAGTCGGTAGGGCAAATTTGTCATTTTGACAAATTTGACTGCCGACCGGCACAAAAAAGTGCTGACCGGCACAACAAAGTGCCGATGGAAACTACAGCCAGCCGGTGGCCTCTAGCCACAGGCGGTGGTGTGTGGGGATGCCTCACAAAGCATTCCCTGCCCCTTTAGGGCAAAACACAGGTGTTTGGTGCAAAACCAGACACAAAACAGTCGAGTTCGGAGGTCCTGAGGCAAGGCGCGCGTAGCCGAGAACTCCGGGAACTCCAAACGAACACAAACATGGATAATCACCGAGTGTTCAAGCGGTGATGTCCAAGTCTCGAGGACGGTAAAAAATGGGGTGTCTACAGGTGGCAAGATTGATGGGTAAATGGTGATCAATTCAAAATAGAGCATAACCTTGCTCTTGGTTGATTTCAGAGCTATGAGTAGTGATAATGAGATTGGCGTACACTATGAGATTGAGTAACCTAAACTTAGGAAGGAGCTCATTCTGCTTGGTGCGAGCCACTTGAATCCAGGTGCGAGGTGTATCACACAATGCAGTGGCCACCTCATTGAAGTCACAATCAGGTCAAACAAAGAAGGGATACCGAGAATGAAGAACAGGACCAATGCCGAGGAGAGAACGGATTAGGTCCTCATTAACAAAAATTTCTTTTGACCGAACCCAAGTTTTAAAAGACGGTCCTATATCATCAACACCTTCGACGTTGCAATAAAATTCCCTAACCCAATCTAGGTTTTGACACCCTGAGAAGGAAAGAACTAGGTCACCTCCTAATGGCTCAAAGACAGACCTAATCGGAATGGTCTCAAAAGTATTAGGCTGCACATTACGCTCAAGATGGACTGTTTGGGATAGATAGGCTTCCCTATAGTTTTTGGCATTGGAAACAGAAGAAAACTTGTCAGAGTTAAACTGTGGACAGGTAGCGGTGGACTTCCTATGTTTGGCAGTGGACATGGCTCACCCAAGGTCAAAACAGACACTAACCAAACTGAACACCCTCCAAAACCAAATCCAAAATAGTTAAAAAAAACATTCGTAACCAAAAACCAAGTTAGACAAAAATTCAATGAAATAAAATCAATACCCAAAACATGAGACCATCAAATGTAAAACAATACAGGAGTATGAGAGATGCACACAGGTAAAAAAAATAATACCACAACTGAGAGAGAATTGAACCAAGAGAATAAAGTATGTGAATCACCAACAAGCTTAAGAACCTCTGTGAAAGTATGTGAATCAAGTGAATGAGACACAAAACCAACATGACCAAGTCACACACGACAGAAAAAACAAACCAAAGCACTATTACTAAACAAACCCCAAAAACATATCGATAGAGAGAAAATAAACAAAATAAGAAAAAAAACTGAGGGGAGAAACTTACCAGAGATGAATCAGAGGAGGAAAAAGAAGAAGGATGACCAAATCAAAGCCCAAGCAAGTCGCAATTGAAGCCCTAGGGGAGAAAGAGAGAGAGACAATCACGTAAAGTGGGAAAAAAATGAAATTGAAAGGACGGGTTGCAGAATATATACTAGGGCATGCCGCTCGACCGTGAGACTTAACGCTCGAGCGGACTCACTTATGCGCGTCTCTCCGCTCAAGTGAAGAAAAGTACACTCGAGCGCAAACAACTTGCTCTCAGAATCTCGCGCACTCTGCAAAAGTGTTGGATAAAGTGAAAAAGTGCTCAAGCGCTAGGAGGTCCGCTCGAGCTGATAAGAAAAAACACCAAAGACCAAAAAACCCCCTTCTGAGCAGTTAAAACCAGCTCACACTTCCAAGTCGGACCTGAAACAATTAGAGTTGAGTACAATAGCCAGAATGTGGCACTAAGATATGATAATCCATAACCCATGAAGCCCATAAACTCGCAATTTTGACATTTTGAACCACAATAACATGAGTAAATCAGATAAAAATTGATCAATGAGCATAAGCTACATGGGAATGCACAACCTAAAGACAAACATGAGAGCTCACATAATGAATGTGTGTGTGTGTGCAGTCCTTGAGAGGCCACAGAGCTAGAGTTAATCCTCGTAGTGATTGAATGGCTAGACCTCCAGCAAGGATAACTAAACACCACTAAGAAAAGTCAAACCACTAGAAATCAAGGGGTATTTGTTAAGTAAACACGAAGGCTCCCCCTTAATCAATGAGTCCCTTTTTTTCTTTTTTCTTTTTTTTTTTAAAAATTTTTTTTCTTGCTTGTGGGCACTCACTGGTGGCATGCACACTCAAGAGTATGGAGACCAAACTAGAGAAACATGAAATCAATAAGGATGGCCTGGTTGGTGCCTCTAAAGTAGCCTTTTCCTAATGCCTGGACTTCAATGAACCGAGGGAGGAACCGTGGAAGTGAAAAATGATGTTAGATGGTTAAGAGACTCAACATCATCTATGATATGCCAGTATAGGTCAATTCCTCTGAAAATGTAAAAGCGACACTGCTAGAGGTCCATAGAGAACTTTGATCACTTGTGCGGAAACCCCTGCAACAGTTTATCTCAAGGATGTATACATAATGAGATCATGAAGTCAATGAGCATGAGCATTTAGAATGAGCTATGAACAAAGGAGAATGAAATCTTGCAAGCAGCATGAGAGGTGCTCATATGAGTCTAAATGCAGAGATGACAAGAATCAATGAAAATGAGATTATAGCATCCAAGTACACATAATACCAATCATTCACATCCATTCAAGTAACAGGTAACACCTTAGTGACTGAGCACTACACCCAAGGTCTTTCTAAGGAACCCAAACCTAAGAAGATCAAGGGATTTTGAAAAAATATTAATTTTTTGATGCTTAGTGGGTACATGTTCAAGAACAACAAAGCCCTCTTCCACTGACTCTCAAATGAAATGATGACGAATGTCAATGTGTTTGGTGTGAGAGTGTTGGACAGGATTTTTAGAAATGTTAATGGCACTTGTGTTATCACAGAAAAGGGTGAGAGTGTTCTGGTCTATACCATACTCATGAAGCATTTGCTTCATCTACAACATTTGGGCACAATAACTCCCTGAAGCAATGTACTCAGCCTTAGCGGTTGAAAGAGAGATGGCATTTTGCTTTTTTCTATGCTAGGCAACCAAATTATTCCCAAGGTAAAAACACCCCCCAGATGTACTCTTACGATCATTAGCACACCCTACCCAGTTGGCATCAGAAAAACTAGTGATTTCAGCTGTAGTGTCAGTCGAGAACCAAATCCCATAACCCAATGTCCCATTAACGTACTTAATGATGCGTTTGACTGCAAAAAGATGAAACTTTTTAGGACAGGCTTAGTAACGGGCACAAACACCTACACTAAATGCAATGTCAGGATGACTGGCTGTGAGATACAAAAGACTTCCTATTGTACTCCTATAAAGGGTAGGATCAACATTAGTACCAGAGGAATCTTTGCAAAGGTGAAGACTGGTGCTCATGGGAGTGCGTGCATGTTTGGCCGACTCGAGACTGAACTTTGACACAAGGTTTTTGACATACTTAGGCCTCGTTTGGGAACATGCTTTTTTAGTAACTTTTTGGTTTTTTAGCTAAAATATGATGCAAAAAAAACTAGTATGTTTGGGATGACTTTTTGACTTTTTATGAAAACATGTGCAAAAAGTAAAAAGAAAATAGAATCTTTGACTTTTTGGTATAGGCTGTTGGCTTTTTGGTTTTTTTAGTGACTTTTTGACTTTTTGGCTAAAAAAGTCACTTGCCAAATGAAGCCTTAGTTTGAGAAACAAACATACCCGAAGGAGATTGTTTAATTTGAAGACCAAAGAAATAAGACAACTCTCCCATCATGCTCATCTCAAACTCATATGTCATGTAATCCAAAAAATATTTCACAAGATGATCAGCAGTGGATCCAAACACAATATCATCAACATAAATCTAAGCAACAAGTATATGAGACTTAGTATGTTTCACAAATAAAGTTTTGTCCATACTACCCCTTTGAAAATCATTATCAAGAAGAAATGTAGTAAGTCTATCATACCAAGCCCGAGGGGCTTGTTTCAACCCATACAAAGCCTTATTTAACTTGTAGACATGGTTTGGACATTTAGGGTCCTCAAACCCTTTTGGTTGCTCAACATAAGCTTCTTCTTTCAAGTATCCATTCAGAAAGGCACTTTTCACATTCATTTGAAACAATTTGAACCCAAGAAAGCATGCAACACCAAGTAAAATACGAATAGATTCGTGACGTGCAACTGGGAAAAACGTCTCATCATAGTCAACACCCTCTACTTGAGTATAGCCTTGAGTAACCAACCTAACTTTATTTCTAACTACAGTACCATTCTTATCAAATCTATTCGTAAAGATCTACTTGCTACCTATTACATTCATGTCTCTAGGTCTGGGGACAAGAGTCCAAACATTGTTACGTTCAAATTGACCTAATTCTTCAGCATAGCATTAACCTAACTATCATCTAGTAAGGCCTCTTTTATATTCTTAGGTTCAATTAATGAAACATAACACATATGAGATACCTCCTCCCGAATTTGTCTTCAGGTTTTCATTCGATCTAAGACACTTCCAATCACCTGTTGAGCCAGATGATTCCGTTTCACCCTTGCTGATGGTTTGAACTCTTGATTTGTGGTGACAGAGGCATCATAAGTGGTGTCTCTTTGTGCACTCTTTGGACTTTGACTTACCTTAGAAGTTGGTGCTGGCTCATCTTCTTGTGCTTGGACCTCTGTTTCTCTTTGACTTTGTGGTTCAGTATCCAGGATTGGAGACTCACCATTTTCTTCCTCATTTATCGCTGAAGTAGGAGAACCTGGGTTATCTATAACCACATTGATCGATTCCATTAAAGATAAAGTTCGCAGGTTATCGACACGAAAAGCTCTACTAGTAGTTGAATACCCTAGAAAAATACCTTTATCACTTCGAGAGTCAAATTTGCCCAAAGGCTTTCTATCTTTGAAAATGTAACATTTACTTCCAAAAGTTTTGAAGTATTTTACATTAGCTTTTAATCCCTTCCATAATTCATATGGAGTTTGTGAAGTGCCGGGCGTTAAATACGCACGATTCACAACATAAACAACGGTATTTAAGGCTTCAGCCCAAAACTTTGGAGGAACTTTCTTACTCGGGAGCATGACCCTAGCCATCTCTTGAATAACCCTGTTCTTCCTCCCAACAATTCCATTTTATTGTGGAGTAATCGATGCAAAAAATTCATGCTTAATTCCATGCATATCACAAAAATCCATAAACGAATTATTTTCAAACTCACGACAATGATTAGTTCGGATTCTTATGATACGCCCAATAGAAACACCCTGTTCATTTTGGATTTTAAGGACTAAGGCCTGGAAAGCATCAAATGTATTAGATTTTTCTCTTAAAAAATTTACCCATGAAAAACGAGTATAATCATCAACGGTTAAAAAAATGTATATTTTACGTCCAATGCCTTCAGTGCAAGTGGGTCCCATAAGATCCATATGAACCAATTCAAGAGGACGTTTGGTTATGAAGCTGTTCGTCTTTTTATGAGGGGCACGGGTTTGCTTCCCAAGTTGACATGGTCCATACACGTGGTTCACATTCTTACCCAGTTTAGGTACTCCTCTCACAAGCTCTTTGTTGGCTATCTTAGTTAGGTCTTTGAAATTCATGTGACCTAATCTTTGATGTCACAGATCAATATTACTTATGATGGCTGAGTGGCAAGTGAGATCATTAGTGATAACAATCCCATAACAGTTATCAGATGTGCGAATCTCATGCATGACAATATTTCTCTTCTTATTTAAAATTTCACATTTATTTTTTGAAAATAATACTTCATGATGGGAATCACACATTTGACTGATGCTCAAAAGATTTTCTTTAAGGCCATCAACAAGTAATGCATTTTGGAGCTTGGGAAGATCAGCCACACTTATAGGGCCCTTACCAATGACTCTAGAAGTGCCAACATCTCCAAAAGTAACAATTCCTCCATATTTTTCAAGAGCAGTGAAATAGGATTTGTCACCAGACATATGACGAGAGCACCCATAATCAAGATACCATATGTGTGAGTCCCGTGCTTTTAGAGCAGTGTGAACAACAAATCAAGTCAAGTCATCCTTTCTTACCCATATCTTTTTAGTCTTAGTAAAATTAGGACTGGCAGTCTTGGTAAATGTCTTAGTGTTGTGAATACCCTCATGAATTTTGGTGTTCTGCCTAGAGATGTAAGGTTGTCTCCTAACCCAAACAGTATTAGAATTTCTACCCTTTTGAGACACCTTACCAAACAACTCAAAACAATAAGGACGAATGTGGCCATACCTACCACAATGATGACAGATAAAAACAGGTTTTACCTTCCTTTTGTTGATCTTAACCCCCGTTAGGCAGATAAAGAAAGGGATTACCCTGTTGCACCTTCACATTTTCCTTTGTTTGAGTCTTCAGGTCATGTGATATAGAGGCCTGTCCCTTTTGAAGCGTTGTAGCAGTATAGCCTATCAAACTTTTATCACCACTCATTTGTTGAGACCTGATGATGCCTTCAAATGTCTTTCACCCTTTGTTCCACATATCAATCGTGGCTCTAGCAACTTTGAGTTCCTTCTCCTTTTGACCAATCAGCTCTTCCAATGTGGCTTGTGACATCTCAAGGATTCCAATCTTCTCTTCAAATATGGCATAGATGCTCAGAAGTTCATTCCTTTCGATTTCACAAGCTAGAAGTTTTCCGCAGAGGTCTTACTTGTCATTTGAGATCTTGATGACATCCCTTTTTGCAGCTTCAATCTCTCCATTTAGCTTGACATTCTCACTTTCACATGCTTTGAGCTTGAGAGTGAGTTTGTCATTGATCTTGGACAATTTCAGAGATTCATCGTGAAGCTTTTCATAGGCTTGTTGTAGGTCATTACCATCAATCTCATCATTGTCTTCCGAGGTTTCATCATCTTCTTTTTGCTCCTCTTTCTCCTGGACCTTATCCAGTCGAGCAACTAAGGCATGAAAGTTGATAGATGGTGGTGAAGATGACTCTCCTTTTTCATGAAATTGACTCAGAATGTCCTATGCATCTTTGGCCTTTGTGCAGTGAGCAACCTGTTGCTATTCTTCGTCAAAAATTGCTTCACGAATGGTAGTCAAAACTCTCTGATTGCTCGGATTGTCAGTGCTTTCAACATCCTCTTCAATGGCTTGCCAACCCTCAAGGTCGTACGCTCTCAGAAACATCCTTATTATGATATTCCAGAACAAGTAATTACTCCCATCAAAGGTAAGAGCACGGTGCAGATTCTGAACTGGCTTTGGAGGAGGTTGAGTGACAGTAGACTAGAATGCCATGTAAGTACTATCTCTGTCTTCACTGGATTTGGTTTCTTCGAGTTCTTGCTCTGACCCACTTTCATCATCCCAAGTCACTGTATAGGCTTTTTTCCGGTTCTTTTTCAATGGACATTCAAGAGCAATATGTCCAAACCTTTGACATTTATAACACTTGACACCTTGCCCCTTCATAGTCTTCTTTTCAGTTTTTGGAGTAATTTTTGGTGGAAAAGTTTTGATTTTTTCATTACTCTTATCTTTTGAAATAAGGTCCTTGAAATTAGGCTTCTTTTTCTTTAAATTTTTTTTGAACTATTTAGTAAACATAGCCTTCATTTCGAACTCTAGATCAAACTCAATCTCAGGGGTCTTTGGAATCTCATGAGCACTAGGAAAAGCCACACTATCTTTTTGTTTTTTCTTAGAAATCTAGTGGGCTTCATAAGTCTGCAAGTCTCCAACCAACTGATCAAGCTTGAGGGTATCAACATCTTGAGCCTTCTCAATAGCTATAACTTTTGATTGGAACTTCTTGAGTAAAAACCTCAAAATTTTTCCAACAACCTTAGCTTCAAGGATTTTTTAACCGAGTGTGAAATAGGAATTCACGATGTCACTAAGTTTAGCATAAAAATCATCAAACGTCTCATCATCACGCATAAAAAGAGTTTCAAAAGAAGAGGTGAGACGTTGAAGTTTTGACCTTTTAATAGAAGTAGTACCCTCGTGAATAGTTTCAAGAATATCCTAAGCCTCTTTTGCTACCTCACAAGTACAAATACGACGAAACTCTTCAGGTGTGATGGAGCAAAAGAGGGAGTTGAGAGCCTTACTATTCCAACTCGAATTTTGATAATCAAATGCATCCCATTTATCAAGAGGTTTGAGAATATCAACACCATTAATGGTGACATTAGGTTCACTCCATCCATAGATCACATAGTGCCAAACTTTCTCATCGATAGATTGTAAAAACGCTCTCATACGAGCTTTCCAATAAGAATAGTTTGTACCATCAAGTAACGGAGGGTCGAGTTACCTTCACGGATTAAATCCATATCACCAATCACACAAAATCACACTCTTATAGTTTTGATAAAAACAAAGAGTGACTTGCTCGAATACCAATTGAAAAACCTAAATGATTCATGATTAGATCAAGATTTAATTGTATCAATTTCCAAACAATTAAAACTAACAATCTAAATCATCAAGCATGTACAAAAGTGATTTAGATTGTTGTTTCAAAACAATAAATTGACACAAATGATTTTTACGTGGAAAAAATCACTATTAGAGCACCTCCAATTGTGATTAAAAAACCATGCGTAAAATGCCACAAATCAATCCACTATGAAGGAAAGAAAGAATACAAAATACCCAAACAACCCAAACTTTGACAATTTGTCTTCAACAATTTGTATATTTTCCACCGCAACCGTCGTCTCAGAATTGATTAGATTGATGTTGATTCCACAACATCCATGTCGACTCAACGACCGTGCACAGCTTCGAACACCTTCGAACACTCCACGCTTGAATCTCCGGATTCCAGCGAAGAAGAACACTCTTGAAGATGATCACTCAAACAACCCTTTGATGTGAATTATCAAACCATGCGAGTTTAATACTCAAGCAAACATCAAAGGAAAACTAGCAGAACAACCTCTAAAAGAAAACCCTAGAGCTCCCAAAACAGATCTAGAAGCCTTAAACCTAAAAACGGACTTAAAACACATATATATATAGAAAATATGGGCCGTGTACCACGCTTGAGCGCAAGACTTGTCACTCGAGCAGAGTCACTAAAACGCATGTGATAAAACAGAACTACGCTTGAGCGTTGGAACCCACGCTCGATCGCAAAAACACGCCTTCCAATAGTTTTACAGACAAGCGAAACTACTGAGAAAGTGAATACTCCGTTTGAGCGGGACAAGCAAAAACTAGGGAAAAAATACAACTCAATTAAACTAAGTTTGTTCACAGAATTGGCAACAAGTAGGGACCTAATAGTTTCTATTTTAAACCTAATGGTTGTTATACCATAGATTTTATTAGAAAGAAATGCTTAATTTATGTGGAGGGTTAAAATGCAACTCATATTGGAAATATAAGTAAATATTTTAGAAATTTTAACATATATCAAGAGGAAACACTATAGGAAATACGGGGTTTTGACGGTGTTTTTTTAATGGCACTTTTTTCGCCACTTTTCTTAATATTTAACGGCATTTTAGAAACATTGCATATTTCTTTAATTAAAATGACACCGTTTTGTAATAGAAGGCGTTTAGAAACGGCTCCAAATGCGTTAGGCCTCACGCGCCTATTTTGAATCTGAGAATAATTGTTAAAGCCTTTGTAAACCCTTATTTTGAATCCTCACGCCTTCAAATCTCACCTCTTTCTCAACCCTCTCTAAACCCTTATCATTCTCATAGATTCATCCTTGAGATTTAGAGCGATTTCGATTTCGATTTCAAAGCTCCACCGCCACCACCCTCTGTACCGGCGAGGTAGCGAGCACCATCATCTACTAAGTTAAGCTCCTCTGTCTCTCTCTCTCTCTCTCTCTCTCTCTCTCTCTCTCTCTCTCTCTATGAATCCTCTCTAAACCCTTATTATTCTCAAAGATTCATCTTTGAGATTCAGAGATTCAGATCGGTCTCAGTGATTTCATCTCAGAACAATTTTGATTTTGAAGTTCTCTCTCTCAATTTCAAAGCTCCACCGCCACCACCATCTGCACCGCCACCACGACCACCACCACTATCTGCACCAGTGAGGTATTGATTTCTTTCTCTCTCAAGCTCTTCCTTCCCGCCTCTCTCGATTTGGTTATTGAAATTGAAATTGTAAGCAAGAAACTACTAGTTTAATCAGGATTTGAACTTGTTATGATTTTTTATTTTATTTTATGACTATTTTTAGGTGAGTTCTCTGTAAAGATGAGCTTTAGGATTTTCTTGATTCCATTTAGTTAATTTGTTGTGCCTTTTTTTTGTTACTTGGGATTTTACAAAGCACAATATTTACATATTTATATTTGACATGTTTTAAGTTTTTCTTCTTGTGCCTGTTTTCTTTTAGTATTGTTTCCATCTAGGCTTATTCACCTGC
The DNA here is from genome assembly GCA_036172215.1 of Camellia granthamiana. NCBI lineage: Eukaryota > Viridiplantae > Streptophyta > Magnoliopsida > Ericales > Theaceae > Camellia > Camellia granthamiana. The sequence continues at coordinate 69,999,945 of CM069911.1, read as the reverse complement.
TTCTAAGCTTTGTATATATGACATGTGAACCTGCTATTGGTATTTATTTGCTTGGAAACCTGTTCAATTTCTTTAAAATGGGACTCATTAAACTAATTTAGTGACAAAGGGGCAAAAGAGAGAAATAATTGAACTAAAACATGCCAAAGTGTGAACAGTAGGGGGGGGGGGGGGAATCCAATTAAAGAGTGAAATGATTAAAAAGCAACCCACAACACTTAGTTTTGCAACTAACTAACAGTTCCAAAAATAGAATTCATTTTAGCTAAGTAAATAGTGTGTATATATATATATATGTATGCATGTATTGTAGATATCTGTGTGTGTAGTTTTTGGAACATACATACCTAAGCAAAAGAACCACCAGAAGCAACTCTGTTTGTTGGCCATCCCAACAAATACTATATATACACAAAATTCAGGTGAGTTCTTTTGATTTGATGCTTTATGATATCGGTCAAGATTGTGGTGCCCATGTGTTTTGATAATTGACTTTCTAATTCATTTTGTTTGTTAATCTTTGTAATCTATCAAACTAACATTTCAATTTGTGTATATATATCTATTTAGATCCTTGTGTTCTCTTTTTTAACCTGTTTGATTGATGATGAGATCAAATCTTTGCAATTCAAGACTTTAAATAATTTAGATTTCTCTTCTCTGTTTTGGGTTTGTTTTCTGTGTAGTTTTTCACCCTTATGTTATATGTAAATTCAATTGAAGTTTTCTTAGAAAAGTGAAGTATTGACTAGGACTTGATTCCTATCCCAAAAAAAAAAAAAAAAAAAAAAAAAAAAAGAAAAAAAGAAAAAAAAGAAGAAGCCTAGGACTTGATTTGTTGTTGGAGAATTTGTTTGTTGTGAGAGCCACTTTTCCATTTGCTTTGGTGTAATAGTGTTTCTTGTACATAAAGGTGCTGATGCTTGACTTTCTTTGTGCTTGCTTTCATTTGAAAGCATAATAGTTTGGTCTTTATTGATTAATTTAAGAGAGCAATGTATTTCTTGAATCTATCATAATCTATCAAGAGCATTATAGAAACTTTTGGTTTCTTCATTAATATGCTTCATACTAGATATGCTTCATACTAGATATGCTTCATAGTACCAATTTAGATTACACCATCAAGATGCAGTCATTAATGGTGCATGCATTCATAAATAGCCTTAGACCCATCCAAGAATCTTCATTAGAGATACCTAGTCATCTTTGATGAAGCTCTTCTTGGATTGTCCAGTTTGGACAGTTCAGGAGCACAAGTTCATATTGTAATTAGTAGGTCTACCGCTTATAGTCCATATCGTAGAGATTTTGTGTAGCAGCTCCTCATGTTCTCTAGGTACATACTAGACAAGGTGTAGCAATACACCTAGTCTATGTCGTATACTTGGAGAACCATAAGGAGATGCTACCGAAATTTCGTTAGAGATGAATAGAGCGTTATGAACTACTTTTTACAATATAGATTGTGCATTCCTGAATGGAAAAGTAGGATGAACCAACATATTAGAGACCAGTTAGAGGTGAATGATGTAATGTCGCATGCATCATAAGGTACTTAATTGAGGTTAAGATTAATTAAAATGGAATGGTAATTTTAAACTTTGTTGATTTGGCAATTACATTTATAGTGTAAGACGGAGTCGGATGGATAAAAGTTGGATGAATCAACATAGGTTGCACTTGAAATACATACAAGGGGTTAAGGAATTTATTAAATTTGCATGCGAAAATAAGCAGTTGTTGAATGAAGTCACATGCCCACGTAAACGGTGTCACAATGTCAAATTAGTGGAGAAAGGTTTATTAGGGAAACATTTAATGATCAATAGGTTTCTTCAAAGTTACACTAGTTGGATTTTTCACGGGGAGAATTTTTTGTCGCTTGTGCCACATAATGTGAATGTTGGCCAAACTAATTTGAATGATGGTGATAAAACTTATGAAATGCTATACGAGGGATTTGGACTTCCTCCACTAAGCTTTATTCATGAGGCATCAAGTTCTGGTATTAAACAAGGTCAAGATGAAAAATATAAAAAAATTTCAATTTATTGAAGGAAGCTGAAAGAGAGTTGCATCTTGAGTGTTAAAAGTTTTCAATGCTCTCATTTGTTATTCCGTTATTGCACATGAAGTGCTTTGGTGGATGGAGTGACAAGTCTTTCACGATATTGCTTGAGCTTTTGAAGGATGCGTTCCCAAAGGGTGAAACCTTGCCAATGTCATTTTATGTAACTAGGAAACTCCTTAGGGACTTGGGCCTCAATTATCATAAGGTACATGCATGCCCAAGAGATTGCTCAGTATATTGGAAGGAAACAGCTAGTATGGATAATTGCATACTGTATCATATGCCTAGATACAAACAATTTGAGAGGGAGGAGAATGATGTTAAGAAGAAGAAACAAAGAATTCCATGGAAGATTGTCAGATACTTTCCTTTGATTTCAAGACTTCAAAGATTGTTTATGTCATCTAAAACATCTTCTTTAATGAGAAGGCATGTAGAGGGCTAAATTGATGACAGCAAAATGAGACATCCCACTGACTCTCCTGTCTGGAAATTTTTTGATAATTTGTATCCCAAGTTTGTAAGTGAGCCTCGCAATGTCAGACTGGGTTTAGCAGTGGATGGATTCAATCCATTCAAGGCAATGAATGTCTCTCATAGCAGCTGGACAGTTATTGTGATGCCATACAATTTGCCACCATGGTTGTGCATGAAGCAGCCTTATATGCTGATGACATTGCTTATCAATGGTCCTTCTTCACCTGAAAATAACATTCATTGTAGTGGATAAATTAAAAGAATTGTGGGACAATAGTGTTGAAACGTATGATGCGGAAACTAATTAGATGTTTCGAATGCATGCTGTGCTATTATGAGCTATAAATGATTTTCCTTCCTATGCAATTTTGTCTGGATAGAGCACGAAAGGCACTTTAGATTGTCCTTGTTATAACACACATACTCATTCTCAATATTTGAAAAAGTTTAGGAAATTTCATTACATGGGGCATCGTCGCTGGTTGAATGCGGGTTATAAATTTTGGAAAGTTGGTGCGTCTTTTGATGGCACTCTTGAATTTGAACCATGTCTAACTCGGTTATAAGGGGCTAATGTGCTACGATAACTAGGGCCTAAGCCTAAGTTCAAATTGAATTCCGAGCGTAAACAATCTAGCAAACGGAATAGAAAAAAGAAAGAAAAGGAGGAAAATGAGGAGGACTCGAGTCATAATTGGAATAAGAAGAGTATTTTCTTTGAGCTGTCATATTGGGAGCATAATTTGATTCGCCACAATACTGATGTGATGCACATTGAGAAGAATGTATGTGATAATGTACTGTGGACGATATTAAATAGTGATGGAAAAGGGAAGGATAACTTAAATACTCGTCGAGATTTGCAAGATATGGAAATTCGAAAGGCACTACATCCTTAGAAATGGGTTGGGAGCAAGTATTATTTGCCTTCTGTATGTTTTTCCATGAACAACAAAGAGAAAAGTCTATTCTGCACACTTCTAAAGAATATCAAAGTTCCAAATGGTTACACATCCAATATTTTTCGTCGGGTTAACCTCAAACAGCGTAGCATATATGGACTAAAAAGTCATGATAACCATCTACTCATGCAACAAATACTTCCAATAGCAGTGAGAAATTTGTTACCAAAGAAAGTGGTTAAACCATTGATTGAATTAAGCAATTTCTTCAGGCAGTTGTGCTCTAAAACCCTAGAGGTGGACGATCTAGATCGTCTTCAGTCCCAAATTGCTCATACACTTTGCCATCTTGAGATAATTTTTCCTCCATCATTTTTTATATTATGGGGCACTTGTCCATTCACCTAGCAGAGGAAGCGAAGATTGCCGGTCCAATCCAATATCGATGGATGTACTTTGTAGAAAGGTATTTTGTATATATTTGCTTTTTTATACTTAGAAGTCATGTATGCATTTTTTTGTTTATAGGTACCTTATGACACTTAAATCATACATGCGTAATCAAAGTCATCTTGAAGGTTCAGTTGTAGAGGAATACATAGTTGAAGAATGTATGACATTTTGCTCAAGGTACTTGCATGATGTCAAGTCAAAATTGCATCGACCGTTAAGGAATTGTGGTGTTAGCGACAATCCTAAGATATTAATGGGGTGGGCTTTAGAAAAACGAAAAGGGTTTGTGCTTGATAACATGACACGGGTACAGGCTCATCGGTATGTGTTATTTAATACTGCTGTGGTTATCCCATATCGAGAGTAAGATAGACGCAACCTTTGTCTCATCATGAATTTATTTATACCAACTATAATTATCTTACATTTTACTAGTAGTTTAATTGTGTAGGGAACATCTTGAATTTATTAAGCGGTCACATCATCGTCTCAGAGATTATGACGTAGATCATCGTCACAATGATGAGTTTCCTAAATGGTTCAATTCTCATGTAAGTACTGACAACTTACATGTTTCCAATTTCCAAGTCTCATTATTCAATTTTTTCTAATATTGATAACTTCCTTTTAAAAATAGGTTGCAAAGCTATTAGCTATTGAAAATGTAGTGTTGTAAGATGAGATTAAAATTTTGGCTTTGGGACCCAGTCAAAACACCAGATTTAGTGGGTATATAATTAATGGTGCTAGGTATCGTACGAGGAGTCGTGAGTTGAGAAGAAAAACTCATAATAGTAGGGTTATGGTGCAGGCAAAGACTTCTAGCTATGCAAGTGCCAAAGACATGAATCCAGTGGAAGGTGATATAGTGTACTATGGATATGTGATAGATATTATTGAATTGTATTATTCGCACGACCATAGATACATGTTATTCATGTGCAACTTGATTGATAACAATAAGGGACTCAAGCGGAATGATTTTGGTTTGACACTTGTTAATTTCAATCACTTGTTATATGCAAAGAAACAAGACAGTGATGAGCCATTCATCCTAACATCTCAAGCACAACAAGTCTTTTAGTTAGTGATTCTGTTGAAGAAGATTAGAATGTTGTACTCAAGATAAAACCTAGAGACTTGTATGAGGTGTGTGGAGAACAACCAACTATTGATGAAGAACTGCATCATAACGAAGTGAAAGGATTTGGTGATTACGTGTTAGATATAGCTTCCTTCAATTGTGAGGAGGACATGAATTGGGTGAGGCAAGGTATTGATGAAACAATTGTTAATGAAACTACTGGACCTTTTTAAGCATCGGCAGAGGCACAATTTGAAGATGACAAAGAAATGATATGATAATGTAATTGATCGCATATTCACTTTTACATTTGTGTTTTTTTTTTTTTTGTACAGATATTCATGTTAACAAAATATTTGCTTTGTAATCTTTTCTTTAAATGGCCATTTTTATCTTTCATGTACTCTGATTCTATTTTGAATTGTCATTTAAATGTATAGATTTATCATAGTCGATGCCAACATTATATTTAAATATAGTTTCTTTATAGATTATCATGTCCTTACTCTTATGTTTGTAGTTTCTTTATAGATTATCTATGAGTTCTAGCTCCGACAGTTCTTCTAGTAAAAGTGAGGAATCAAACTCTAATAGTTCTAGTTCAAATGAGACTCGGGCCACACTCAAGATGAGAATCATACCCAATCCACCAGCATCATGGCATCCACCAGGCCATCTTCTTGCCACATCACGTAGCAGTGGTACATCACACGACTCAGTTTCAGCTGGTACATATAAGCTTTGGCGTTTGCTTGATATTTTCTTATGGTGTTTTTGGGTTAATTATGTGTTAACAAATTAATTATTTAGCATAAATGATGTTTTGTAGGTCCTAGTTCAAGTTAAGGCACACAAACGCAAACGAGGGGTCCTACATATGTGCATGGTCCATGGGGTACTAGTGAGGATGGTGTTTTAAAAGTTGTTTCAAATGAGTTGAATCAAGTAGTTGAAGGATACACATCCCTTGCTTCACATTTGGGCATTTTTGTACGAGATGAGAGTCTTGCACCACTCACTTTTACGACTTGGCATTATGTCCCAGAACAAAACAAAGATGACATATGGAGGGAGATAAAGGTAAGTTTGTTTTGATATATGGTAAGTGTGTTTCTTTTGCTACTGCTATAACAATCTTTACATCAAACCTAAATAATGCAAAATGAAATGAACGGTGAAAAAACCGAAGTGGGAAGAATGGAGAAAATATACATATATATATATATATGTATTTATTGCCAAAGAAACCTGTTGTTTTGTGTTTTTATCATATAAAACACAAAACATATGAAATGCTTATTACAAGTGTAGTTGACATTGCATATTACAAGTGTATATAATTGTAATACAGGCTCATATGGATGCAAATGAATCCATGAAGAGAGCAATAATGGCTTCATTTGGGAAGAAATGGAGAGATTGGAAAAGTCGAGTGAAAAAAATGCGATACAAACCTTTCAAGAATGATGCAAATAGGTTGGCTCATTGACCGGACAGAGTACATGAAGATCAGTGGCGGGCCTTGGTCTACTATTGGGGCACTCAGAGTGCATTGGTACAATTTTATTTGGATAATATGTATGATAATTTTGGATAATATCTTAAAGGAATTTCATATTTAACAGAAATCAAGCAAGAAGAATAGAAAAATTCGAAAAAAGAAGACATTACATCATAGAACAGGCCGAAAGCCTTTCTCAGCTGTTTGAGTGGAAGTATAATTATTCTCTCACATCAAATAAAAGTCTTTTATTTTCTTTTCTAAATTGAGTCACAATGATGTTTTGATATATCACACTAAATATAACAATGTTTTAATATATTATAGGAGACAAAAAATAACAATGGGGTTCCTGCGAGTCGGCCACAGGTGTAGATGGCTGCATACATGAGAGATGGGATGTCAAATAGTGATTCAGTTAATGAAGTTGTGGTATGTGATACTACTTTATTTCTGGACTTTTAATATGATTTATATTGGACGCTAATTATTGAAATCAAATTGTAGACTCAAATGAATGAGTTAACAGAGCACATGGAAGGTTCTACTGACCCTGCAGCATTACATGAGTAAATCTTCACACAAGTTATGAGCTCGAAGCGACCTGGTCATGTTCAGACGTTTGGATTGGGACCATCCCCCACTGATGTTTTTGGAGGTAGATACAGGCAGCCGCAAGAGCAGAATCGTATCTTCCAAACTCGAGTTCAAGAACAAGTTCAAGAGAAACTTCAACAGTATCAAATGCAGTTAGAGTCAAAGATGAATGACGTAATGGAGAAACAAATTTAGGCTATACGTATAGATTTTTAGTCACGAATTGAGTTTTTGGAATCTCAATTGCCCGCTGCAGGCGTGCCCGTTGCACCAGCTGTTTCACCCTCAAACCCATTACATAGGCAACAGGTATTTTACTATTTTCACTAGTTATTGCTTTAAATTGTCTAGAGCTGCTATATTACTTAAGTCTCTTATTGAATGATAGGTTGTGGGTTAACTTAGTAGTCATCCCACTGTTTGGCCAATGCCACATCAACAACAATCTCATACAGTTTCATCCCCAGAAGTGAGCAATCATTTAACCAAAGCCTTTTTGACAACACAAACCTTATTAATTAAAATACTTATCCTCATTAAATATAGGTTCACCTTTCAAAGTAAGAGAAGAAGAAGAAGAAGAAGAAGAAGAGGAAGAAGAACTAACAAGGTTAGTGAGGAGTTCGAATATTATTTGTTCGAACAACATTACTATATGCACATGCTTAGTTTTTCATTTATTTCATTACTATATGCATGCATACCAAATGATGCTCCACATATTCAACAAAACTTCAAGTCTTTTTATGACAAATTGAGGTTATGACTTTTAAAATGGGCTCGTTAGTATTAGGTTCTCCCTTATCGAAGACAAGAATTGATTTCCAAACTGACCAACACCTCTAGTTGCTTTTTTACTTCCGTGCTACAGCATTTGCAATTCATAGATTTTAAAACTGAATGGAATATATAGATTGAAGTTTCCTAAAGTTATAGAAATAGTATTTACAATGTAATGCTTCATATTCACTCCACATTAATCCATTAATGTTGTAGAGAAGTTTTATTGCCACGGGGTCCAGACTTTGTTCGGCAGCCCATTCCTCCATTTATAACATATGAGATTGGAGAAATTAGCCTGTTACAAGACAATTATGGTTGGTTTTCATCCTTGGTTCAACAGTGCTCCTTTTTGCAACCTATGTTCATGACCTAGTGTGTTATATTCTGTATCTTTCTTGAGCCAGTTGAACTTTTGGTAGTTGTCTGAAAACATCCTCAGGTGCAAATTCATTCTTTTCAAATGCTTGAAAATTGAAAGGGAGACATTCGTAGATATTTATTTGCTGTATGACCATTGCAAAATGTAGTTCTATATATCTATCATGTATTTCCCATTCCATTTTTTCTTTGCTTGTTCTGATAATTCTATGCCACTTTCATTTCTGAAGGACAGGAGGTACCATGAAGCTCTTGGGAAGTGGGAAGCTGCTATTACTTTGATGCCAGAAAGAACAGTTTTACATGAACAGAAGGCTCAAGTTTTACTTGAAATTGGAGAAGCACAAAATGCTTTGAAGGCGGTAACTCATGCATGTGTCCTAGTTCTTAGTTTTCAGATTTGGTTCCCTATTCAAATTGCAAATATTTTCAGATTTTCGTTGCCTGTAGATATCATCTTAGCTCTGTATTGTTATTTGTAGCTCGACTTTTCGTGCTCCTTTCGATGCGACTAACCCTACAGTTCGGACTCCTGTGGTTCTGAATCTTATTTCACAAGTGCAATGTGAAATAGTTAAACACAAAAGAGTCAAAATCCAACAAATCTTTTAGAAAATCGATTTTGAATCAAAATGCCAAAAATAGACTACTTTGCTAGATACAGAGTCGTCACCTAAATATTTTTGAAAAATTTATAAAACTCATAACTCATGCCAAAGACCACGTTTCTATCATCACCAAGATTGTCTTAGCTCGGGAACTTGGGTATGAGAGGGAAAGGTCATGAATTGAGCAACCCACTCACCCGATCAAAGATCGACCTCTATTAATCATGATGTGATTCTTATTTACATTATATGATCTTGTTCTGATTATTAGGCTAACTTTACTATGTGTTGCACACAAGCATAGACTAATTTTCAAAATTGGAACACTTTGATTTCATGTTTGTTTTGGAAAAATGTTTCGAATATGTGCCACTTAAAAAAAGTGAACTTATATGTACATTACTCAAATTATTCCAATTCAAGCAATTAGCCTTTATCCACAGGCATTTCAAGCAAGTATAGCACTTAAGCAATTAGCCTCATGGCAAGCGTGCTAGACATGGCAATAGTCACACTCATGTGATATGCTAAAGCACAAAAATGCTCACCTAGTACTCTAAGGCGAGCCAAAAGAAACAAAAGAGTTTAGAAAACATGCATGCTCCTAACTAATGTAACATAACTGATGCAACACATGCGATATGTAACTAATAGGCTCTGCTACTAATTATGACATGTGAATCAATTTGATAGCATGCGGTTTAACAAGTTTTCAACAAAGTAACAAACAACAATGCTTGTTAGAATGGTGAACCGAGCCTCGATGCATGCAAGACAAATGGATGTAAACATGGAATATGCTAAAGAAACATGATGTTCTAAACTACCCATTATAAGCAAGTAAATAAAAGGGAGAAAGACGTGGGGTTGGAAGACATACACATTATTACAAGTTTGGCCGTCGCACAAGAGGGTCTGAATGAATGCCCTAACTAACTGCTACGAATTAACTAACTATTACAAACCAAATGAATAAATTAGCTAAGCTACTTAACTAATTATTACAACAACAAATTTAACTAACTATTCTAGCTAATTAAATAAGTACAACACAACTAACTAATTATTCTAACTAATCGGTTACAAATCCGCTACTCCAAGCACAACATACTAACATTACAACATCATTTTGATGGATCCCGAGAATTAAGGGATGCCTCATACATGGATGTGGATTTCCACCCGATAATACTCTCCATTTTGCTATCGGAATGCCTCTGTTGCACAGTTAAAAAATTGCACTGTTTTTCCACCTCAGCCTCTACTCTACTTTGTTGGAAAAGGAAACTGCCTGCCTGGAAAAAATGGCCGGCAACCCAGAAGTAGTGGTCAAAATAGTTTTGGTAAAAAAAAATGGGGTGTAAGGTTGGGCTTTAGAAACTTATCTTGCTAAAGAAATCGAACGTTTGTACAGCATAACTTTTATCATCGGGTGATCAACCTGAGGCACCCAAGTCTTAACAACGGTCAAAATTGGGGTGTCTATAGTTGCCTCTCTTTGGCAGAGCTTAGAGTCATGAAATGACGTGAGTGAATGTCAAAACCCAAAGACGACCCATTTTGATAAGGCCGCAAGACTTGGGCCAACAAACAAAATGCAAATGCAATTGGTTGAACCCTAGTGTTGCCTACATATCCTGTTGCAAGGAATCAAACCAGTGTAGTTTAGGGGCAGAATGCAAATGATATGCAATTGTAATGAAATTATGCCAATGATATACAATGTAACGAAATAATCAAACCACAAGCAGTGCATAACACACAAATATAATAAAGGAATGGAGATGCAAATCAAACTATGTTTTATATAGAAAAGAAGTAGGCACCGCCGAATGACGCCTAACACAGGCTAAGTGTTTACATCCTCAATAATGGCCTTAGCGCAGCATGGATGCTTACACATAATAGAACCATGTTTTAACGTGAAAGGGGTGCGAGTACATGTAGAACTATGCTTTTTACAGAAAGAGAAAGAGTACAAGCAATTGGGTGGTATGATATAAGTGAGGAATGACTTACTGGGGAAAGATAATGTTGAATGTTGAATGTAACAAAACGAAGTACAATGCAATGGATGCAATCGATGAAGTGAATAAAAGACGTAGGTTGAACTACGTCTTACCTACAAAGGCTTGGACACAAAACAAACCACGTCTAACACAGAAAAGGTGTTGACACCCTCAATACTGGCCTCAGCTCAGCATGGGTACATATACATGACAGAACTATGTTCCAAGAAGGGAAATGTATGAGCACATACCAGACTAAGCTTAATATGGAAAAAATGCAGGATGATAAAATGGTATGATGTAATGAATGCAATGGATAATGTAAATAGGGTAACATACTCCAACCATGCTGGAATCGTGAGAGGAGGAAGAACAAATTTCAAGCATACTAAAATCATGTGAGGAATGGAACACTCAAATCAAAATGAAATTGGGAGAAGAGGTAGAAAACCACTCAAGGTTGCGCCTTACGTGTCCTTAGAAAAATTCCAAACACGCTGAAATCGTGTGAGGAAAAGAACACTCAAATCACGCTGAAATCGTGAGAAGAGGTCCTCGGAAAACCGTTTAGGGTTGTGTTCCACACGTCTTGAGATAAATTCCAAGCACATTGAAATCGTGTGAGGAAAGGAACACTTAAACCACGATGAAATCATGAGAAGAGGTCCTTAGAAAATTGCTCAGGGTCACGTTCCACATGTCTTAAGATAAATTCCAAACATGCTGAAATCGTGTGAGGAAAAGAACACTTAAACCACATTGAAATCGTGAGACGAGGGCCTTAGAAAATCACTCAGGGTCGCGTTCCACGCATCTTGAGATAAATTCTAAACACGCTGAAATTGTGTTAGGAAAGGAATACTCAAACCAGGCCGAAATCGTAAGAAGAGATCATGAGAAAACCGCTCAAGGTCGTGTTCCATACGTCCTAAGATACTCTAATCATGCCAAAAACGTAAGAAAAGAAAAACTACTCAGGGTCATGCTCAGCACACCCTGAGATAAAAAAAACTGCTCAGGAACACGTCTCACGCATCATGAGAAAATCCCTAAGGGACAATGATCCTAAACGCTGCTCAGCGTAAAAGGATAAATGATACAAGATAACATAAGATGCAAATGAATGCAATAAGTGCGATAGATAATATGATGTGTGAGATGAGTTTGTGCGATAGATGCACATGATATATCTGACAAGTAATGTAGTGGATGATGCTTAGGAAATGCAGTAAACAAACAAAAGCGGCGCTTTAGAAAGCACCTCATAGGGTGAGTGGCGATGAACCGCTCTACTCTGATGGAAATCTCCTTCTTGTGTTCTTCGAACTCTTACCTTCAACTTACAGTTCAAAGGCCCTCAAATGCTGACAAGGGGTAACCTCTGCATGTAGAAGCCATAGATGCCGCTTTTCTTCCTGATTATATTTACAACTTTCCCTATTCTCTAATGGGGTGATAGACTAAGTTGGTTCAGTATCCAAATTGAGGAGCATACACGCTACCTCAACCTATGGGGCTGTTATACAGATTTCAAGTTGGTGATACACCCCTAGGTATTCAAACCAGACTTTAATTTCTGAAATTCCAAACCTTTGTGTTCTAGGCATCACTATTCGAACTCTAGTTTCTACCATCGCAGTTGGTCTCTTAGGAACTCATTGCAAACACAACCAAGATGCCTCTGATGGGGAATGGTGTTTGGGTGAGCACTTTGATCACCATTCTAACTTGAAGCAGGTTTTGAGCTTGAGGTCGAGGTACACTCACACTTTGAAAAAATGACAAGGCCTGAGAAGGTGCACCCAGAATGCAATCTCGGAATTTTTGGAAGTTGAAACAAATTCAGATGCCCTAATTTTGTCTCTTTTCTTTTGCTTTGCAGTCCGAAACCTATGTAACTTCAGATAGGTCCTTATTCTATTGTTCTCTCTTTTGATCGGGGTTGGACCCTTTTATGAAAGAACGAATCTTGTTTTGCAATCATGTTGGGAATGACACAACACTCTGAGCACAAAATAATTTATTTTTGCAATTGAAACCAAGACTGAGTTCTTAACCGGGTATTGAGCCTATGACTGACCACCGTACACCACGACTCAACAAAGGAAAAATAAAGTAAAAACTACCTAAACACATCTATTTACACCTACCGAAATCAAAACGACTCAAAACAAGAATCAAGACAAACAAAAACAACAAACATAACACTCAGATGTTTTCCACTGGTGGGAGACCTCTTAGTTCACGGGGAGCCCACTACTTCTCCAGGTAATGTTTCCCACCCTTTCTTATTTGTGATTCTCACATCACTTTGACACTCAATCTCTATTTCTCTGAAAAGCCTTTCCTTACTTTTTCTCTCAGCGCATATCTCTCTGTTCTTTAATCTCTCTCTCTCTCTCTCTTTTTTTCCCTCTCCAGGTGTGGTTGATGGATAAGCTAGAAGTTGTGGACCATTGCCCCTTGTCTTCTACTAGATTCTCCTTCTTTCGCTCACAACTAGTGAGCTTTTCCACAGAGGGGTTGTGGTGCGACTAGACGTGCAGCAGATCTGCAACTGACATCGATTGGCGATGCCCTTGGCTTAACTTGATTGAGATGAGTTATAGCATGTCCCACTGGCCAGGTATACAATTGATTGGTCTAACACATTGCGTTTTCTACTTCCCTATTCTGGTTTAGATGCCAATTTGGATGTGATTAAACTTGTCCACATGAGGGGGTTGAACATCCAGCTTCATTTCCAGTCCGTGCTTCACACTTAGCTCGATACCTCACTGCCTGAAGGATGAGAGAGTTTTTTGGCCTCTGCTGTTAGCTTCAGTTCTGCCCTTTCTAGTGAGTACATTGACAATGGGGAAAAGACAGAAAATGTAACTTGACTGTGCCCCTAGTTCTTCATTTTGACCATTTTTTGTTTTTGACTTTCTGCTAAAACAATTTTGATCAACATGAGAGTTAGATTGATATGCTTGTTTGACTTTTTGTTTTGAAATCATGTAAGTCGGGCTATGAGCACTGAAAATTTTCCCTTTTTTAGGTCCAAGAAATGGTCCAGTTTTGGAAAAATGGAATAATTTTTGAGAAAATTAGTCAAATTCATTAAAAAAAAATCCTCAAAAACTGTTTTGGCAAATGGCCACTTCTCAACCAACGTAGAATAAACTCTTGAGATGTACAACCTCAGATCTGAACTTGATTTGTTTTGCCACTTAATCTTCTAACGGAATAGGACTACTGATTTTGAACGAAGATGAGCCAATTTGACATAGATAGGATAGTAGAGTTGAACAAGCCAATCAACATGGATGAGACCAGCAGGCTGAAAATAGTTGGGGCCGAACTTCAGGATGAAGTTTCCTACGTATGCCAAAGATGGGAATCAGTCCTTACGTAGTTCTCGGGATAAGGTGCACTTGGGTATTAACACTCTCCTTTTGCGCTCTAACTTTTGCCAAAATCGCCCTTTTGAGTTTTCAACCTTGCGAGCTCTTTTTTTTTTTTTTTTTTTTTTTTTTTTTTTTTTTTCCTTTTCTTTGTTTTCAGTTTTTTCATTTTGTTATTTTCTTTTTCATGCTCTAACTTTTGCTTGGGTCACCCTTCCGGGTTTTCGGCCTAGTGAGCCTTTCAAGGATAGAAAAGTTTAACTTGTCCATGTTGATCGATTTTGAGATCTCTAAGCCATCTGAATCCACGAGAATGGCTGTTATTCTTGACTAAATAGTCTTGATGATATAAGAGCCCATCCAATTGGGTCTGAATTTTCTCCTAGTGTCATGGATAGGAGCTCAGTTGTCCTTCAGCAAAAATTTTCTTCTTTCAGTTTGTTGAATTTGGCTTTTTTGTCGATCTCCATTGGCTTGAGAAATGATCCAGTTTTGAATCTTCGAGCATATCTGACCTTTTTTGCCCCTAGTTCAAGGGCTACTTCTCATCCAACTATGCAAGCTTCCTTTGATGACATATGACCTTATTGCCCCTAGTTCAAGGGTTATTTCAAATCCGGCCATGCAAGCCTTATATTTTGGTTGATCGTTGAACATTATGAATCAAAGTTTGAAAGCAAAAGGGTTGAGTTTCGAGGCCGAGAGTGATCCTATGCTGTACAATCTCAAGATCAATTTCAGGCATGTCTTTGTAAGACCACGCAAAACATTTTTTGAAATCTTTTAATAAAACAACAAGTTGCTCGTGCTTTTCTGAAGACAATATGGAACCAATCTAGATGAAGCCAGGATCCTTCTCAGTACTCACATTAACAGACATGATCTCAATCATTAAGGGCTTAGCAGGCCTCTTTTCCTCTCAATTGATCAAATTTTTGCAAATCTCGAGGAATTCCTACTTCTTTGTTTTCACCACAGTTTTGGAAACAGTTTTGAAAAACTTTGGTCAATGCAATGATTTAAAGGCACAAAGAAGTAGGTGAAAATTAATGCTGTTTCATTCAGATCTTCTGGCTCAACTGGCTCAATGATAGAAACAGATGCAAAAGAAAGAGTGTAAAAAGCAAACAAAACAAAATAGTGATGTGATGTTCGAGTTAACACTCCCGAAATTACCTGATTCTAACACAACAAGAGTAACTCAATACCCAAGTCCGAAGTAAAATAAACAACATTTTTTAAGTGCTAAAAAGTGTGTGCCATCCACCACATCTGGAGTAAAATCAGCGCCATCACCAGGTGGTTCATCCTCGATCACAAAGTCACATTATCCCCCAAGTTCATCGATCTAGTGCCGATAAACTTTATAGGACCTGGTGGAGTAATGACCTTATTGTCAATCAGATCTTGAACTTCATTGTGAAGATGAAAACAACCGTCAGTGTCATGGCCGGTTTGTTGATAGAAGGCGTAGTGTTTTGCAGCATTATACTTGGCTAGAAGGGGATCAAGGAGAGGTCGAGGGTTAAGGGTCAAGGGTTTGAGTGTCCTATGAGGATTTGGAGAGCTTTGGATAAGGTCATGAAAAGGGGATTAAAGGTGCGGTTACCAATCTTGACAGGATTGACGGAGGGCTTGGCAGGTGTTGACTGGGTTTGGAGATCTCCGACAAGTGTAGGATTGGAGTTAAAAGGGGCGTTTTTGGTACGGCAGCCCTTTTCCTGGCTTGCCCCTTGATGTAAAATGCTTCCAATCTGAGCGACGAAAGTGTCATCTATAGTTTTTGCAACAACTGTAAACACTTGCTGCTTGTTAGCCCTTTGACCTTCAAAGCCTCAATAGCCTACTGAAGATGTTCACAGGGATCATTGCTTGCCCCGACCTTGTTCTTGCCACTTGCCTCCACTTTGCTAAGGGATTGGGTGGCTATATTGGAGCGGAGCCCAGTTGTTGTCGACATGTCATTACACAGACTTGAGATAGCTTGAGGTTGGCCCTTTTCAACTGCAGCTCATCCCAAGATTGGGGAGCCTTTTGGCGTGAAATTTCTGGCATGTGATGTGGTCAATGATGGAGCCAATATCCCAATGGCTAGATCTGCCACAGTTCTCTGAAGATCTTCAATCATGCTCATTAGCTCAGAAGTAGTGGGTTCATGGGTTTGAGATGATTAGGGTTCAAGTGCATCCATCATACACAAGTCCATGTGTTCTAGAATGAACACCTCAAGCTTGGGTAAATGGGCTGGCGTGATGTATATGCTGGGGTTGTAGGTAGATGGTAGTGTATGGATTAAGTTAAGGTATGGAGATAATGGGTTAGTGGTGGCCTGAGGTCTTTTTGGCGAAGCTATGATCTCTTCGTCAATAAGATCCTGAATCTTATGACGGAGGTGGATGCAACGGTTTGTATCATGACCCGGTTTGTTGATGATAGGTAAAATATTTAGTGGGGTCATGTCTTGGTAGAAAAGGATTTGGAAGGGGTCGGAGTTTTAGGAGATCTAGGTGCCCTTTTTTTAGTAGCATTTTCAAGGCTCGAGAGAGACTCATGTAAAGAGGATGGAAATTTCGGGCTTGGGGCCAAGTTGAAGTGGTTGGTTTGGGACTGGTGATAGTGTTTACTTCTGAGCATTTCGCAGTTGTGCTACCACTAGTAGTAGCATTGGAACTGCGAACAACATTCTTCTTCAAAGGCTCATTATTTTCCACAATGATCCCTTGTCTGATGGCATCCTCGATTTGAACCCCCCATTTCATGAAGCTTTGTAAAGTTAAATAGAGGCAGAATAATCATCTTCTGAAGTAACTTGCCACGCAGATTTCGAATAACCATTCTTATCTGATCCTTCTTGGAAGGTCTCGTGGTCATCATCGAGGCTTTGGGCCCTCCATCTTGTCACAAACTCAGAGAAAGCCTCCTTTGGCTCTTGACGGGTTGCCTCGAGATCACGAGTTGTGATCTTAATCTGTGTATTATAAGAGTACTGAGCAATGAAGGCTTCAGCCATCTCCTCTCAATTTTGTTTGACGGAATCTTCCAACTTAGTGTACCAAATGACCGCTATACCCAACATGGTGCGACAAAAGAGAGATAGCTTCTATGATCTAGTTAAGCCAATCAGCCGCAAGAGATCAGAAAACAATCGCAAGTGGACCATCGAATCCCCTAAGCCATTGAAATGATCAATGTGTGGCATCTTAAACCAATTAGGGAATGTAACTACAGAATCAGTATATCCATCATCTATGTCCAGGATAGAGTTAACCCCTTATGCTCTTTTGAACAACTTCTCCAATTTGTTGACTTTAAGCGTAGTTGGATCGACTTCGAATTCAAATGGTGCCTCAGTTTGATAAACCGGTGCTTTGGAAGCTTGTGCTGGGATTGGCTCTGTTGGATTGGCCTGATTTTCTTGAACATTGGCAGTATTAACAATGGCACCGGGCACAGGGATAGCTGTGGTGGGTACATGTGATGCAGAGGCTGCTGTTGGCTGCGGTTGCTGTTGTTGTAGCTGGATTATAACCTTGGCCTGACGGGCAGTAGCCTCGGCTTGACAGACTGCGTCATACTATAGTATCTCGACTGTTTGTTGCAAATGATGTATTAGTTCCTTCATACTGGCCGAGGGATACTGTGCCATTGGAATAGGTGACTGGTCTTGTGCTGGACTAGAAGTAGATGACTATTCTTGAACAGGACTGGACACAAGTAAGCCGAGGGGTGACTATTGTAGGAACTGAACTTGGTGAATTCTGTCTAATCCTTCTTCGCCTTGTAACCCACGGTAGTGAAGCAAACACTAGTTGCCCCTAAACTAAATCTCTGATCGCATAAAGTCTATTGACATAAGTTCAAAGTACCCGGGGGATATCAGAGCCTTCTGAAGCTATGGTTCCAGGACTACCTTGCAAAAGAGAAAACAGATAGCACCTCAACCCAATTTCACTATAATAAATATGATCACAGCTAAGTGACTGTACTCCATACTGAATTCTATCCTAAAAAAAATACCAACCTTGCAATTGATATGCACATTTCAATATAGTTTCACTATAAAGCATGTACCAGTTTAAGAGAAAGACAAAACACCTCTATGAGGGGATAGGGTTACCCTATCCTAGTTTTGGCATGAACTAGGGTTTCACTACTTCAATCAAGCGGTTTTACGTAATCCTGCATTCGAGCGAGCGTTCTGTCCTTGTTTGGAATAGTCACTAAGGTTTTACTATATGCAACTAGGCCAAATGGTCAAAAGGGGGTACTCAGCAAGACTATCTAATATACCTCTCACACCTAACACCGAGAAGTGAAAGGAGGATCAAACGGTACAGCGGTAGTCCAGATCCAAGGATTGTGTTTCCATCATAGCAGAGCCCACGATCGCTCAACCTTTTGGCAAGCTTTTAGGCAAGCCTCCGGCAAACCGTCCAGGAATAACAGATGGCAAACACAGTGACTTAAGCACACCAATGCAAATGCAATGCAATAAAACATATAAGTGTAGATAAAATTTCACATCATAAAGTTCGAGTCAAGTTCTCTAAATCCCCAACAAAGTCGCCAGAAACTGTAGCTCGACTTTTCGTGCTCCTTTCGGATACGATAGCCCTACAATTTGGACTCATGTGGTTTTGAATATGATCTAACAAGTACAATGTGAAATAGATAAACACAAAAGAGTCCAAATCTGACAAATCTTTCGGAAAATCGATTTTGAATCAAAATGCCAAAAATGGACTGTTTTGCTAGATACAGAGTCGCCACTTTGGGAAATTTAGGAAACCCATGACTCGTACCAAAGGCCACGTGTCTATCATCACCAAGATTGTCTCGGCTCAGGAACTTGGGTACGAGAGGGAAAGGTCATGAATTGAGCATCCCACTCGCCCGATCAAAGATCGACCTCTACTAATCATGATGTGATTCTTATTTACATTATATGCTCTTGTTCTGATTATTAGGCTGACTTTACTATGTGTTGCACACAAGTATAGACTAATTTGCAAAAATTGGAACACTTTGATTTCATGTTTGTTTTGGAAAAATGTTTCGAATATGTGCCACTTAAAAAAAGTGAACTCATATGTACATTACTCAAATTATTCCAATTCAAGCAATTAGCTTTCATCCACTGACATTTCAAGCAAGTATAGCACTTAAGCAATTAGCCTCATGGCAAGCATGCTAGACATGGCAACACTCACACTCATGCGATATGCTAAAGTACAAAAATGCTCACCTAGTACTCCAAGGTGAGCTAAAAGAAACAAAAGAGTTTAGAAAACATGCATACTCCTAACTAATAGGCTCGGCTACTAATTATGACATATGAATCAATTTGATAGCATGCGGTTTAACACGTTTTCAATGAAGTAATAAACGGCAATGCTTGTTAGGATGATGAACCGAGCCTCGATGCATGCAAGACAAATGGATGCAAACATGGAATATGCTAAAAGAAACATGATGTTCTAAACTACCCATTATAAGCAAGTAAATAAAATGGAGAATGAATACCCTAACTACCCATTATTATAAGTTTGGCCCTCGCACAAGAGGGTCTGAATGAATGCCCTAACTAACTGCTACGAATTAACTAACTACTACAAACCAAATGAATAAATTAGCTAAGCTACTAAACTAATTATTACAACAAATTTAACTAACTATTCTAGCTAATTAAATAAGCACAACACAACTAACTAATTATTCTAACTAATCGGTTACAAATCCGCTACTCCAAGCACAGCATACTAACATTACAACATCATTTTGATGGATTCCGAGAATCGAGGGATGGCTCATGCATGGATGTGGATTTCCACCCGATAATGCTCTTCGTTTTGCTACCGGAATGCCTCTGTTGCACAGTTAGAAAATTGCACTATTTTTCCACCTCAGCCTCTGCTCCACTCTGCTGGAAAAGGACACTGTCTGCTTGGAAAAAGTGGCCAGCAACCCAGAAGTAGTGGCCGGCCGGCCACTAATGTTGGTTCTTTTCTGCGGCAACAGAGAACAAACAAAGCACAAACTAGAGTATTCTCAGGGGATGTTTGTCCACCCTGCCTCTCTTTATCAACAAACAGATCAAAGGAGGGGTAGGCTTGATTCGCAAGCCATCAATCGATGCAATTTAATCGCGTGATGACTTATAAATCAAGGGATACAATTTTGATAAATGCACAATAAAAGACTCTCAAAACCTCCTCCCTATTATGGATTGATCAAGGGAAAGGGTTGACATTGATTCTTGAACCATTTTCATCACTAATAAGTATGAAACGACTCAAGACTCAATTAACATCCGATTGAACCCAAACCATTTTATTATCGTACTTCATTTTAACCCCAATTTTATTACTCAATTTTAATTACCTTCCATTCGTTAATCAATTGAGTCCAATAATGAGCTTTAACTATACTAATGGAGGGAAGTATCAAACCAAATGTTGTTTTAGGCACGAGAGAGAGATCATGCCGTTGCTAATGAACCCCTAAAGGGATTAAACCATTAAGCACAATATCACCCCTTCAAGCTTAAACAACACTCCTTTTGGAGCGACTCTCAAAACAAAGACAAAAAGCCAAGAAAGGAGAGAGGTTGCAGAGATGCTTGGAGGTGAACACAAGTATGAAAAACAAGAAATAAATACTATCAACTCAAATAGGTTGGCGGCTAAGGCCTAAACCACCAAGCCTATGAGGACCATTACACTACAAGCATACCAAAGCTTAAATGAAATAAACACCTCAAAATAGTCCTAAATTAGACTAAAACAGTGCTAGAATTGATGTAAAAAAAGCTAAAGAAAGTAAGCTAAAATAATGGAGAATGCAAGCTAGTAAACAAGCATAAGGAGGGGTGGCTAACCCCTCCATTTTTTGGACCTCAAAACAACATTTTTAGTTTCTGAAAAACTCTAAAATCCAGTGATAAAAAGCTCAAAAAAAGTTGAGAAAAGAATGGAAAACACAAGGGCAAAAGCTTAGAGAACAAGGTTCAAAGAAGGGTGGTTAACCCCTCCACCTTTGGTAGCTTTAAACCACAAGTTTCAGCGCATAAAAATAGTGTAAAAACAGTTCAAAATCAGTAAGAAAAGATAGAAAACAAATAGTGTAAAGATGTTCGAAATTATGCCTCTTGAAGCAAGGCAACTTTTTTGTTAACAAACCAACAAGTTCTCACTCTCAAGGGCTGAAACTTGAACTCAATAATCTCAGTAAGGAGAGCTCCAATATTGGTTTAAGAAGTGTTTGGGTAAGGTGTGTCTGTTGCAAGATAAAGATAGAGAGAGAATTTCAAGAATTTGGCCTTTGGGAATTTTTTGTAACCTAAAAACATGAGGGAAGGTCAAATATATATATATATAGAAAAATAGCCTCTAAGGTCGGAAATATCTGTATAGGAACAACTAGAGCTTGTGGGGGACAGCTGGCAAAAATATTTAGTTTTTGACACAAGTGGCCTGCAGGCCAACATTACTGGCCAGCAAGCCACTAAAAGTGGGTTGTGGCCCGCCAGACCAAAAATCTGTTTATAGGCCCGACTTCAAATGGGTATATCTCCTTCATTCAGACTTGGTTTCAGGGCATTCTTGAGTCTAAATTGAAGCCCCGGAAGTCTACTTTCCAGTGGTGGTGGCCTTACATCTAAATTCTAAGTGTACAAAGAGATATACCTACTTTAGTGAAGAATGCTCAGTTTCATCCTAACGGTTTGATGCCCAACTTTTCCCTCAACTAGTTTTCTTCCCCCCTTCCTATTTTTTTCAAATCCAAACCTCTAAATAAGATGTTAATAAATATTTTTTAAAGAGTTCACTTCCTTTTCATTTATTTCCACTTTGTCCTTATTTGGTTTACCGAAAAGTGCAATATTTTAAATGAAATGTGAGTCTCGGAATATCGTAGAAACATTTGAAAAAAATATTTTGAAAAAGAGGATTTTAAGGTCTAAAATAGTTTTGGTAAAAAAAAATGGAGTGTAAGGTTAGGCTTTAGAAGCTCTTGTTGTTGAAGAAATCGAACGTTTATACAGCATAACTTTCATCATTGGGTGATCGACCTAAGACGCCCAAGTCTTAAAGGCGATAAAAAATGGGGTGTCTACATTATTGGAGTTCAAAATTTGTTTTCTTGTAGAAAATTGATGTGGAAATTCTGTTGAAATCATTTTTTTTTTTTTGCTTGCCTTGTTGAATGTGTACTATTCCATGGGATACTACTAAGGTTAGGCTTCAGCTCCAAAAGAAAGCAGTTGTAGGGGATGCAATGACTCTTCCAAAATATAAGGGAATGCTAGGTACAGTTGCCCCCATTGCAAGAGAAGAAGGTCTAACTTCTCTCTGGAAAGACATTGTACATGGATTACATCGTCAATGCTTATTCGGAGGTCTAAGAATTTGCTTGTATGAACCTATAAGTTTCATATCTTTTTCATGCTGGAGCAAGTTACTTATGTGCCTTTGTGCTTGTGAAGGCATTGGTTATGTTTTTTTCCTATGCTGGAACAAATTGCAATAATATTTTTTGATTGTGTTTGTTGCTTGATTTTGGTTTAAAATAATCATGCAATGTTTGTCTTAATTTAGTCAATATATTGAAATAGCAGCAAAGCTTTATCTATATTATTGCAATTTTTCAGCTTTATCCATATTACAGGTTTTTTTTTTTTTTTTTTGTTAAATCTAACAGAATTAACACAATTTTAAAAAAATAATAATAAAAAATTAAAAACTACAACGGTGTTTCTTGAAATGCCACTATAGTGCCAACGGTCATATTTTTAAAATAGGAAAAAAGCTATCATGACATTTTTAAAACGTTACTAAATACTGGGATGACATCATTTTACCGTTATTCACCACATTTAGCGGCGTTTTAAAAAATGACGCCTATACTAATATACTGACGTTTTTAAAGCACCATAACGCTATAGCGACGGTTGCGTCTTTGGCGTTTGGTACTAAACGTTACAAAAACAATTAGAGTTGTTTTTTTTTTACCTATAAAATGCCGCTAAATATAGATTGTCAGCGATGGAAACATTCAAGGTGTGAAATTTGACAATTTTGACCATCATTTACTCCCCTTTTTTTTTGCTTTTTTTTTTTCTTTTTTCTTTTTTCAGATGGGTTTCAAATATGTTGTTGTGCCTAGGCCATATTGGGGGTAGGAGCAGGTATATAAATTTTTCTTATTAATTGATTTGCCATATAATAATGAAATTTTAAAAAATAAAATATATTTCACTTTAATAATATGACAAGTGTTACATCAATAAGTAAGAAAATTTTGTAAGATATTTTAGTTTATATCGCATTATTCTCTTATACATACATTTTTATAGAATAAATCTTTGGCCTATGCTTCTAAAAATGAGCACATCATAAGAAGATTAATTAATTTTTTTTTTTTAAAGTTACTTTGGGATGTGTTATGTTATTTTGTTGTTAAAGTTACATAAAAGACTATGGTACACACTCTTCAAAGTGTGTGTACTGTATGTACCTTATAATTAAAGAAGAAAATATATAATTTCATATTTTTTGAGTCATAACCAAAAATAAAAAATAAATAAATAAATCATAACCAAATAGCAAATGAAGCAATAACCAAAGATCTCACGAGTCATAACTAAAGTAAGATCTTAATTAAAGAAGAAAATTAATCATAACTTAAGGGTGCAATCTTAAACTCAAAGTTACCAACAATTATGTTTATGTTATGGATATAGCGTCATGAGCTATTCGTGATAAGAAATGTTATAAATTGCGACAATGCTACGTAGCTCAAATTTTGTGGCTCAAAAGTGGCTCAAATAGCCAAAACGACGTCGTTTTGAGTACAGAACAACACACAAATGGCCAAAACGACGTCGTTTTGGCCATTTGAGCCATTTTTGAGCCACAAAATTTGAGCTACGAGACATTTTCCTATAAATTGTTTTGGAAAAAAAAAGAAGAAAAAAAAAAGAAGAAGAAGTAATAACACTATGTTTGGTTTCAATTTTCTGAAATTGAGTTTTTGTTTTTAGTAAATATTTTTATAATTTTAAACAATTTCTTACTTTTTTAGATATACCTTACTTAGATACATCTAAAAAGTAAAATATTTGAAAAAAAAATTAATAAATATATAAGAGTACGAAAATGTACTGAATTTTCATATATATATATTTTTTATATTTTTGGTATTTAGTGAATTTTTTAAAGATTTTTTTTACAAATATTATACTTTTTAAATATATTTATGTTAGGTGTATCTAAAAATTTAAAAAAAAAAAATTACTTAAAATATTTATAAAAAAAAAATCAGTGAAAACAAATTTTTTTTTTTCTAAAAGTGAATCTTGGAAACCCAAATCAAACAAGCCGAGTAATAATTACAATTCGTTATGAAATATTGTAATCATATTACATATATTGTGATAAAATACATAAGATATGCACATTTTTAAGCGTGGACACCATATAGTTCCCTTTTTCATATTGCAAGGGAAGCAACGGAGTTGTGTTGTGTTGTGTTTGTTTTGTTTTTAAGTGATCAGAAGCTGAAATCAACAACACCCATAAAAATGGCTGAACTTCTTTTTCTACATGAATCAGGCCAATAATGAAAGAATTAATAAAAATAATAAATATAGAAGAGGGAAATTTTAATATATATACCCCTTTAAAAATGATGTACTATATGTACCTCTAGTTCTGTTATATTTTTCCTTTAATTATGATTAATTTTCTTCTTTAATCATGACATTATTTTAATTATAACTTATGAATTATTTAGTTATATCTCATATTGTGTTTAGTTATGACATTTTTTTCTTTTTCTTTTTATTTATGACACAAAAATTAAAATTATGTTATTTTTCTTTTTAGTTATGACTATAAGGTGTATATGGCACACCCGTTGAAGGGTGTGTGCCATTGTGTTTCCCATTAGAACAAACAAGCACCAAACTATGTTAACGTTTAAATACACAAAGAGAACAGTTCCAAAAGTATATAAAATCATATCACAAAACAAGATATAACTGGAATAACACATTACACTTTGGCATGAGGGTGACATCCACACATTTAATGAGTCTCCATCTCATGTGATATAATTGTGTCCGATTATGTAATTAAATTTTATTCTCACAAGAATTAATACATATATATAAATAGAAGTGGAATGTTTTGAGTAATAATAATAATGATAACCCATGATCTAGAATTAAGGAATAAAGAAGTTCCAAAAAACACACTATAGAGAGAAGATTAGGAATGCGGCGGAGGTGGGGGAGCAAAATGACCTTGCTGGTCTATTGGGTCGTACTGGGGGCGCGGGGGGGTGTAATGAAGGTGCTGGATTTTGTTCTTTCCTCCATCTTCACTACTACTGCTGCATGCTTTGATTCACATGTGATAGGCCTTCACAAATTTTAGGACCAAAACCACCACCACCACCATCACCACTGCCATTCCCAAAATCAACGCAGCCACCATATGTCTATGCAAACGATCCTCCATTGTTTTTTTTTTGCCAACTATAAGAGAGGTTTAGAATATGCACAACTCACCTACCTCTCCATGGTGCCATTTATATATACTAGTTTAAAAAGCCCTGCGAGACATGACTATTATAACAATATATTTAAGTTTTGTATTTTGATAATTTTTTTAAAATTAAAATATTGTTCTATAAAATTGAATAAGATAAATCATTAGATAATGATAGAATTATGTGGTATGATATAGACTCTAATTCTATTACTATATTATTTTGGGTGAATTTATGAGCCTTTAACATTTCTTCCGAATTTATAAAAAATTATGGCATATAGTTTTCTTCAACAAATAAATATAAAACAAATATTAAGATAATTCTCTCATTTAAAAAAAAACTACTAAGATCATTCACTGAACTAATAAAGAAGTAGAAGAAAATACACATATATATATATATACAAATGACTAATTTTATTAATACATAAATCATACTCACATAACAAATGATCAATTTTATTAATAAGTAAATCATTAAGTAAATTAACAATTTTTAATGATATTAAAAATATTTTTTAGTTGATCATTTTGTTAATAAATAAATCATTAAGTTAATTAATAGTTTTTTATGGTATGAGAAATATTTTTCAATAAACAATTTTGACAACTTATTATTGCATAGAAGAATAGTTCCCCCCCCCCCTAAGTATTGTGTTAAATTAAAATTTATAACAAACGATAGTTGTAATTTCTAATATTAGGTGATCGATTCATATTTTAAACAAACTTTAAGGGTGTATTTGTAAATTGACAAAAAATAAAAGATTTATGTTTCATAATTGACCAAGAATATTTTCGTTATTACGGAAAACCTGTTTCATAATTGACCAAAAATGTTTGCGTAATTATAAAAAAAACCTATTGTATAATTGACCAAGAATGTTTGCGTAATTACAAAAAAACTTTCACTGAACATATAGGACACCATTAGTAAATTATTCAAAATGAAATGGCAAAACCAGAAAGAAAAGACGAATCTCAAACAATTCAGCGGTCTTTATATATATAAATATAGAGAGAGAGAGAGAGAGTTAGTTGTTAAAGGGTAAATTACACTTCTCACCCTCCTATTTTATTCCAATTTTATTTTGATCCATCATCTTCTAAGGGAGGTTATATTTACACCATTATGGTGGTGTTTAGTTAGAAGATTTCATGAAGAAAAGGGATAAGGAATAAAAAGATAAAGAGAAATAATTAATATGATTCAAAATCCAAACTATGTTTGGTTGAGTTGAGAAATGACCAAAAAAATAAAAATAAAAAAATTGTAAACCCAAAATAGACAAAAAGTGAGATTGTATTTCCTTGTTACTTTTCTTATGTCTTTTTTATTATAACCAAACAAAAAACGAGATTATATTTCCCTTTCTCTTTTCAATTATCCCATCAAATTCTCTGACCAAATATAACGTAAAATAACTCTTTACACTCCTCGTTTTCATTCTTATTTATTTATTTATTTTTAACTAGCATATGAACCCGTGTGATACACAGACTAAATAAATAATTAAAAATAATTTTAAAATTAAATGATAACATAAAATATATTTAAAAAGTATATAAAAATAATTTAGAATGAATTAAATTTTAAGCATTTTATTAGAATATATATTGAAGTTGTTATCTCATTAATTATAAATTCTAAGTTCACAATAAGAAATTTCATAATTTAATTGGTAAAAATGAGAAAAAAAAATAGAGTAAATTAAAAAATATATATATTCATGATAAAATAAAAATAAATTTCGTTTTATATTTTTTTTAGTTTTAGTTTTTTCTATGTTAAAGTATGTCATAAAACTTAAATATACTTCTTAGAAATAAAACAATATATATTTTTTTTGATAAAATCGTTCAAATTGGTTAAAAGATCAACTAACTTACATAATAATTAATTAATTAAAGGTTTTTAATTTTATTTTATTTTAAAATTTAAATTGTTTTCACTGAAACATATACAACACTACACTATTAGATGAGAGCATATGTTTACTTTATATAAATGAAACAATTTATTTTTATTTTTTTTTCCCGATGTGAGATTATGTAAAATAAAAATTAACCATTGTTCAGGCGGAAAGTTTATTTCGAATCAAACAATATCAGTTATTTATTATTTAATTAGGTCAATCTTTAATTTATTTCAAATCAAACAAATCTAACCATTATAGTTTGATAAAATTACTAAGATCGTGGTTAAACCAGTAACTTAGTTAAATCAAAAACGGTTCAGCTTAATCGACTAGGTCAAAAGACCAATCAATTTATACAAAAATTAATTAATTAAAACTTTTAAATATTATTTTAATTTTAAAATTTAAACTATTTTGAATTGAAACATGCAAAACACTACAATATATTAAATAGGAGGTTAAGGTTTATTTTATATAAGTGCAATAACTAATTTTTTTCTTTTTTTCCCAATATGGGATATCGAGATAATTTTTTTCAAATATCATAATAATTAAATTATATATATATATGAAAAATAAGCATTTCTCAAATAGAATCCATATAAAATTGATAATTATAACTGAAATAGCAGAAACTTTTTGGGCTAAAATAGCCACAAAAGGATAAAATATGCTAAAATATTAATAAGACAAACTGTCGCATCCAAACCATAATCATTTTATTTTTTCTCTCACAAAAATAAAAAAAAGTTAAAAAATTCATCTCAAATGAGACTTTTTAACCTCAGACTAAAATAGTCAAAAAGTTAAAAAACCAAAAAGCTAACTCACATCCCAAACGAATGCTGAGTTTGTGTTGCTTTGAGAAGATAGTTAAATGTTGACTTTTTTGCTCTTTTTGTCTACTAACCAACTTCTCAAAAAAAAAAAAAAAAAAAAAAACCTTTATATGTAAATGGAAAAAGCATACTGATGTGAATTTTTTTTTTAAAAAGTACGTATTTAGATTTTGTCACCTAAATAAGCGAAAAACACTACTTTTAATATATATATATATATATATGATATGATTACAATTCTATTCTTTCATAAATTGTACCTAAAAACCACCCGAAATTCCAAAAGACTGAAAGTACTAGCATAATGGCTACCTCCGCACGTTAAAGGCGCATTAAAGAAAAGAAAATTTATAATTTTTAAAGTAATTTTATTCAAACTAAAAAATTAAACTTATTTTTTAAATTTAATAATTAATTAATCAATTAGTTTTATGTGCTATTTCTCTCTCTCATGTATTTTCTAAATTAATTAATTATCTCACTTTACACATCATTGAATTTAAAAAATGTTCTAAAAACTGAACTTGTGTATAAATTTTTTTTTTTTTTTTAATATCATTCTACTTTCATTAAATAAATTTTACTTTAACAAGAGAACTACATTAATATTTAAGTTGAATTCAATGACTTAATTGTTTCAATTAAAAGATGAATAACCGAGCAAAAAATAATTTTAAAATTCAAGTGAAAATTAAAAAGTAAAAATTATAATTTATTCTAGTAAGAAAGATAGCGATGTGGATGCTGGATTATCTCTTTACTTCTTGAAAGTTTAAGATATAAATTGCTTTTGTCTGATGGTATAGTTGAAAGGAGCTTTGGATATCAAGAAAGAGATCTTTGCTCAAACTTTGGATGATTACAACTGACATATTAAAAAATTAAGGTAACATTTGGTAGAGTTTTAAAATTATGATTTGAGTGTGGACTTGTATTTTGAGTTTTTGAGTTTTTAAATTATAATTTGAAAAAAGAAAATTTATTTGGTTATGAGTTTTGAAAAGAGTTTTAAAAAGATATTTGAATTGAGTTTTGAATTTTTGAAATGAATTTTTAAATTTGAAAAGTTGTTTGATTCAAAAACTTATAACCAAACACACAACTCAAAATTTATTCAAAACTTGTAACCAAACTCTTTTTAAAATTCAATTCAAAAAAATAATTATTGACAAAAACAACCTGTTCTGATCAACTGGCTGGACATCCAGGAAGATGAATGGATAGATCTAATTCGCTCTTTTCAAAATTCAAAATTCAAAAAACTCTTTACTCTCCAAACATGATTTGAAATGAGTTTTGAAATGTGACATTGAAATCAATTTTTGAAAACTTAAATCAAACAAAGCATTGAAAAATGCACTGGAATCATGTTTCCAGAGCTACTCCAAACACAACCTAAGTTTTTAGTATTAAATAGAATGGGTTGTATATTGGTTATTCAAAACTACCAACTGCAATGGGAACAAGGTCAAAAATTGGGATCAATCTTATTTTTTAATTTAGAATGAAAATAAAGATTATGATAGAGATAAATTAATTAAATTCAAATTCTTTCTCTTGCCTAATTATCAATTAACATATTTAAATTATTATCTTTTTGTAAATTTTGGATCAAATTATTTTATTTCTAAAAGCGCATTTATTGATGCTAAATTTTGTCACCACTTGACAATGAAAAAGAGTATTTTCAAAATTTTGTTGCTTATTTATTTTTTCATTTTTCAGAATGACTTTTTAGCGATTATCTTGTCGATGAAAGGAATTGGTCTACAAAAAATTTTCACTTTTAGAAAAAAACAAAAAAACAAAAACAAAAAAGAAAACAAAAAAAGATCTCTAAAATCCTTATTTATTGTTATGAAACTAAAACAGATCTCACTTCAATAAGCACCCATAAAAGGCTAAACTTTGTTCTTCCACATGAATAAAGTGACGAATGAAGAATTTATAAAAACCATAGGACAAGTAGACTAGAACTCATCTAGAATTTGAATTAAAAGACGTCAATACGGTATTTTTAAATACATAGAATTCGATCACAAAACTAGACAATAATTATAAATTTTAAAAAAACAAAAACAAAAACAAAAACCGTGTAGAGAAAGATCAAAACATTGCAGGTGGAGGAGGACCATGATTTTTTGGAGGAGGTGAGCCTAGGACATGAATTGAGGGGCTGAAATGGGGTGCGGGAGGTGGTGTGTTTTTAACTCTTCTTTCCCTGAAGCTGATCACTGCTTGCTTTGATTCATATATACGCATTGTAGTGTCGCTTCTTCCATGACATGTTTGAGAAGCAAGCACCACCACTCCCAAAACCAACACAGCCATGATTGTATGTAAACGAGCCCCCATTTGTTTGGTTTGTGATTAAAGAAAGGTTTAGAATATGCATAAGCCCAACTGCGTATAGAGCCATTTATATACAAAGAGAAGACTTGATGCATTGTGGCGTCTGTGCGTAAAACAAATCTATATTATAAATTGATATTTTTAAATAAAATTATAAATATGTAGTATTACTAATATGAAACATGACACTATACTTTCAAGAATGCATACTTTTTTGTCTAAATTTTTCCGTTTGTTTGACCTCATGTATTTGGCTTTGTTTGGGATGTTTGGGTTTGGCTAAAATAATCAATAACGGAAAAATATATATATTTAAAATAGTTAATAAGATAAAATGTCATATTCTACACATCAATCAACGACTTTTTCTCTCACAATCATTTATTTAACTATAAAAAAATCACTAATTCTCCCAAACACATAAATTTTTTATCTCATAAAAAAGTCAAAAAATCACTAAAATAGTCAAGTTTCCAAACAAGCACTTAGTTATACAATTTTGTCTTGAGAATCGTGCAACCCAAACTTCGTGTGATATAGTAGGTGTTTGGGAAGTGAGTTTTTATGTAGATTTTAGGAGATGTAGGTTTTTATGAGATAAAAAATTTTTAGTGTTTGGGAAGATAGTTGGGTTTTTATATGGTTGGATGTGATGTTTGTGAGAGAAAAAGTGAAATGATTATGGGATTGGATGTGATATTTTGTTTGGATGTGTTTTTTTTGGTTTTGTAAAAATTTTGTCTTTTAGTGAAAAAAATGAGATAAAAAATTTGGGAAGTAGCTTCCCAAAAATGAGATAAAAAATTTGGGAAGTGGCTTCCCAAAATTTGATAAAGAGTACATTGGAACAGAAGATCTCAAAATCCCTGACGGTGGGGTTTTAATGGCATAAGAATAAAGAAAAATTAATGACATTGATGCGTTGTTTATTTTGAAGTAAAACATTTTACACCAAAAAATATTTTACAAGTAAAATAATTTTACAAAATATAATTTTGCTTTCTATTTTTTGGTGTTTGGCTAATGTTTAATTCTCAGATTACCTGCATCTTACCAAGGATCACATGCAAAATTCTAGTTTCAGCATCCAAAGGGATGGTCCATCTCGGTGGCTGAGTCGAGCAAGCCAAAAAACGACTTACCGAATTATAAAATGAAAGTGTGTTCAAAAAAGAATTATAAAGGAAAGTTTTTTTTTGGGCTTTTAACAAAAGTTATTTTTGTAAAAAAAATATTAGGGAAACTCACTGATAAGTTTCATATACAAAATTCAATATTCATCCAAACAGGGCTATAAATGAATCGAACTATTCACAAATAGGCTCGACTCGGCTCGTTAAAAGCTCAACTTAGCTTAAACGAGCCTAACTCAAATTCGAATAAACTCGGCTCGTTTATCTTTATTTAAATTATATAATAAATATATTATTTATATATTGAATAATAATATAAATACATTATTTACATATTAAATAATATAAATAATAAAAAAGATCTTATCGAGATCAGCCAAGCTCGAACCCAGTTACTTATCGAACCAAGCTCGAGCTCAACAAAACTCGGCTCGACTCGTTTGCAGCCCTAGTCCCAAAACAAAACACTTGTACTAATTAATCTTACATATTTTTAATTCAAAGACGTTCCTACATCCCACCATCACCAGACTTCCATCAGACGGTCACAGGAGCCTCGTCGGAATGATCAAAATCATCGAGAAGTCGCCAAAATATCATTCAAAAAGAGCTAGAGTATCGCCGAAGTATTCTGAATGTCACCGAAAGTCGACAGATTGTCTAGAATTTTCGTTGAATATCAAGAATATCATCGAAGACTCATTGAAATGTTCAGAATATTGTCGCGGAAAAAATAATGAATTGAGAAATTACAGCGGAAAATATAGCAAAATCTGCTAAATATTGATAAACCGAAAAAAGAAAAAAAATGTAAGAATAACAAATAGCAACAATGAGAAAAAAAAATGTTATTTTCAACTTTTGTAAGGGTTAAGCAAATAATCTTCATTATTGATCAAATTGAAAATCAAGCTTTGAAACTGTAAAATGTTACAGTTTCAAAACATGATTCTATTAAACATTTATCTTTATTAATTAAACTGAAAAACATATTATGAAATTGCAAAATTTTACAATTCTAAAGAATAATTCATTTCAGCAACAAAAAAACTGAAACTGTAAAATTTTACAGTTTTCATCATTTGTCACTAAAACTCGAAAATGACTAGTTCAGAATTTAAAAATTTTCTCTATTATAAAAAGAAAATAGAAATGTGTAGTACAGAAAAAGTAAAAAAACTTAGAGATCGAACGAAAGAGATAGATATAGAGAGATACTTGTACTCCGACAATTATTTTTTGTTTAGATCTAACTGATTCTGACGTAAATCTACTCAGATTAAACTAAATTTTTTAATGAATATACAAAAATTTAAAAAATAAATAATTTAAATTATCAAAATAAAACTTATAATCAACCTCATAAATTCAGTTATACTATATTGGACTTCTCTCCAACTATATAAAAACCAGAACTATTCATAAATTAGAATATAACGCATTTTATAATCTCAGAACACTACATTATTCAAGACTGTCTAGCTAGCAACTTGTTGATTAGCCTTTAGTGTATATTTCGTGGAAAATGCACATTCAAATTGGATCACGTGTAAACAAACAAGATTCAATATGAGATGGCACATAATTTTAATCCTTAGTTTGGCCATTGAGTCAACTTGTCATCTCCACTTGGTTGATAGTTGTTGGGTAGTTCTAAATGTATCTCAATAATTTGATTAAGCAACTCACTTATTAAACATTCAAACCATAAATCTAAGTTTTTTTTTTTATCTTTTTATTTTTTTAATTTTTATCGACAAAAATTAGTTGTTAATTATTACATTAACATTTATAGGAGTTATCATCTTCACCCTTGCATACTTACTTCCAAATTCAACTCCTTCCTTAAGGAAAGTTGAACTTATGACTTCTCCCTTAGAATTAAACTATTAGGAGAATCATGGTGGCTAACTAGGCTAAGCATAGTTGGTTGAGTTTTATTTATTTTTATTGAACACCTTAATTAATTTTTATTTTACCCCTCCTAACCCACTTGCTGTTGGGACTACCTTCACCACTTGCAATAACTTCCTCTTCCTGCCACCCCCTCTGCAACCTTGCCATCATCTCCCAAAATCTGTACCCTCTTTCTTTCTTTCTTTTTTCTTCTTCTTCTTCTTCTTCTCTACAACTCTTCCTCCACCAACGACTGCCATTTGCCATCCCTTCTCTTCTCTTCTCCTCTCCTCACCCTCCATCTTCCTCCTTCTCCCCTTTTACTATACCACAACTATTATAGTGGCGGGGGTGGAGGTCACAGAAGTAAATGGTTAAAAATAAAGAATTAAGCAGCTAGTATATAGTGATTCAATAGAACTAGCTAGTTGCTATGCACAACTATTTTAGCTACTATTTTAACTATTTTGCTAGAAGAATTTTCCTTGAATTTGGCTACCTATTTTAGCTAAATTGATAATTTAATTTAACTAGTTTGATATAGAGTCATAAGCAATGCAATTGGCTTGTGAACTTGGAATTCCAGCCGAGTGAAGATGGCAAGTTAGGCATAAATCATGTTTCTACTTTCTATACCATTCTTCGTTTTATTTTTCTATTCTTACATTTTGGTGATGTGATAATATGTGATGAGTATAAAATACAAGATAAAACAGGGAGTGGGAAGGATAATCTATGCTCCACAAGTTGGGCCTAATATGTTTTATCTTTAACTTGAATAGGTATGGTCTAAATTGAATGTGCATTCTGCACGAAATAGGCACTAAAGCCTAATCAACAAGTTGATTAATCATTTAATAATGTAATATTTTGAATGTTTAAAATGAGTTGACTTATTAATTTATAAATTAATTGGAATAATCAATGTGAACAATGGAAGCGATCTTTCTTTTGAGAAGAGTCATAGAAAAATATATAGAAAAAAAGAGAGACATTCATATGTTTTTTTTTTTATCGATCTTGAGAAATCATATGATAGAGTGCAATGGGATATAATCTGGTGGGTATTAGAAAAAAAAATGGGTGATAAGACGTTACATTGATATAATTAGGGATATGTATAAAGGTATGGTGACTACTATTAGATCGTCTGTTCGAGAGATAAGTGAATTTTCAATTATTATGGAGTTACACCAAAGATCAACCTTAAGTCCTTATCTTTTTACTTTAGTTATGGATAAGTTGACGATAAAAATTCAAGATGATGTGCCATGGTATATGCTTTTTTACATATGATATATATTGTGTTAGTGGATGAGATTAGAGAATGTGTTAATACTAATAGTTGAAAATTTGGAGAGAAGTACTTGAATCTAAAAGATTTAGGATAAGTAGAACTAAGACAGATTACGTGGTGTGTAATTTTAGTAACACTAATAATAGTAGTAGACGAAAAGTAAATATTGAGAACTAAAAACTACCTAACAATGAACATTCTTGTTATTTTGGATCGATTATCATAACGGCTGGAAAGATTGAAGTAGATGTGATCCATAGAATTAAAACAAAGTGGCTTAAGTGGAAGAGTGCATCTATGGTACTGTGCGATAAACAAGTACTCACTAGGCTAAAATGAAAGTTCTATAGAACGGCTATTAGGTCGGAGATATTATATGAGACGGAATGTTGGGCAACTAAGAAACAACATGTAGATAAAATAAGTATTGTTAAGATGAGAATGCTAAGGTAGATATGTGGAAAAACTAGAAAAGACAGAGTTAAAAATGAGTATATTCGTGAATGGGTATGAATAGTACCAACAGAAAATAAGTTGAGAGAGAATAGATTGAGATGGCTTGGTTATATACAAGAGACTAACAGAGACAATAGTGAAAAGATGTGATACAGTGACTATAGATTGAAGTGTTAGGAGAATGGACAAATTTAGATTGATATGGGTTAGTATAGTAAATA
Source organism: Camellia granthamiana (assembly GCA_036172215.1). Classification (NCBI taxonomy): domain Eukaryota; kingdom Viridiplantae; phylum Streptophyta; class Magnoliopsida; order Ericales; family Theaceae; genus Camellia; species Camellia granthamiana. The sequence goes on along the minus strand of CM069911.1, from coordinate 69,964,025 downwards.
GATATATAAATCTCTTTAATTTGACTAATCAAATTAGCGTTAGTAGAATCGAGTGAAGAAAAATAATTCATATAATCAAAATCTCATTTTATGAGACTTAAAATTTAATTTTATTTAATTTAGTTTAACCAATGTGAAAAGGATCTTGTGTTCAATGTTAAAACCAATGCCATTAACATTTGTTTATTCCGAGCCAAATCGCGCAACTTTGGGTATGACTGAACGTACCTTCAAGTATGATTCCGTGTGTTTAAATTTACAATATAATCACGTTTTGTGGCAGTTCCAATGACTTTCACAAGTCATAATTTAGATTCGGAGTTGCAATTCAATGTGATCACTTTGTTTGATTCTAATTTTTTGAATTTAATTTTTTAAAAATTAAGTTTTTGATTTTTTTCTTTTTATAATAGTTTTTTTTAATATTTTAAGTTAATTTTTTACTTTTTAGATACGCTTAATATAAATACAATTATAAAGTGTAATATTTGTGAAATTTTTTTTTAAATATCAAAATTACAAAAAAAAAAAAAGAGGGTAATTTATTTATAAGTTTTGTTTGGAAGACTTATACAAGATATGATCTTATGAAAAAACTTATAACTCAATAGGTCATGTGATTTTTTTTGTAGACACATCTACCCCAATCTTAATTAATTAATAACCTGATTAATGATAATACCATATATGAAAAATTCAATATTACTATAAATTATGATCATAACTATATGGTTAGAAATTTGAAGTTTAAAATAACCTAATTAATGACAATTCTATATATGTGAAATCTAATGTTATCATAGATTGTGATCATATCTATATGGTTAGAAATTTGAAATTGAAAATAACCTAATTAATGGCAATATCATATATGGGAAAACCAAAGTTACCATAGATTATGATTATATTTATATAGTAAAAAATTTTGAAATTCAAAACGTAAATGTAACCTGTAACATCTCAAATCCAATGTGATATTTCCAAACCCAACGTGGCATCCCCATATACTTCTAAAATTCAAAATAACTTGATTAATGACAATACCATATATGGAATATCTAATGTTACCATAAATTGTGATCATATCTACATGGTTAAAAATTTGAATTTAAAACATAAATGTAACATGTAATATCCCAAACCCAATGTAACATTCTCAAACGCTATCCCAAACCCAATGTGACATTCCCAAACGCAACATGAATATAACATGTAATATCCCAAACCCACCTTGACATTCCCATATGCTTATCATCTCAAACCAACATGACATTCTAATACTTCATCGTTGAATTATAAATAATATAACATCCTAAATGTAACATGTAACATCCCAATCCAACCCACGTATTGAACCACCATCACTTCCAACCCAGCGTAACTTCAACATCAAGCGATGAGATTCAATCCACATTCAATTATAAACCCAAATCTCCAATAATTTTGCGCAATATACTATGACATGTTCATAAACACTGATTACAACAAAGACATGATACACATTCAAACACATATATAACCGAACAAACACACAAATATAATCTACTACATGGTGTATGTGGATTAACGTTACAAAATCAATGTAACTTGCATCGTAACATGATTATGTAGGTCCCAATGTACAATTGTCATCCTACGACGTGATTCACATTCGACATCCAATTAACAACCAAAATCAAATACCTCCAACCCAACCCTTGAACCTACACACACCACTCCACACATTGAATATATCAAAATGTATCAACCATCACAATGTCAAATACACACATTGAATCAGAACATTGGGCAAAGTGTGCCTATTAATGAGTGTAACAAATTGTTAATATCCTATTAAAGATGAATAATCCATACTTCAACAAACAACAGCACACTTCAAAAAAAAAAACTTCTTCCCCTCAACTGATTGGAGTCAAAATTTGTTGAAAGAATCAACACACAACCTTCTATCATCAACCATATCCACATCCATTTAAGTAACATTTTGAAAATGGTATGTAATCTAACCATCAAGAAAAAAAAAAAAAAAAAAAAAAAAATTCGCACGATCGTTACTTGTAGATTTTTCTTTTCTAAAAGAATTTCCAAACGTGATATGATAAATAAGAAAATAAGGTACAATATGAAAACAAATTAGGGGTAATAGTACACTAATATCATTCATTTATGGGTCTTGTTATGGTGTGCAACCCCTTAAGGTTGCACACCATATGCAACCAACACAAAAGGTGTAAGTGGAAGGTGTAAACATGAAACAGGACAACAAACAGAAAGGCGTAAGTGCAAGGTGTAAGTTGCACACTTAAGAAAAGTCCTTCATTTATAACTCATATGACTTTATGGAACACATTCCTATTTAAATAGAATTTCAAATTTTAAAAGAATATTCATAGAATTTCACTTTAAATAAGTCTTTCAAATAAGACTTATAAATAATTTCCCAAAAAAAAAAAAAAAAATGAAAATTTAGTAAATTTTCATATAATTGTGTATTTATTAATATTTTTAAAAAAGAATTTACAAATTTGTTACTTCTTAAGTATATTTAAGTTAGGTGCATCTAAAAAGTAAAAAATATATATATATATATATATATGTGTGTGTGTGTTTAAAATATTAAAAAAATTCACTAAAAACAATAAATGAAAAACAAAAAAAAAAAACTCAATTAAAAAAAAATGAATTCAGAAATTTAGAACCAAATAAAGCGTTACTATCCTACAAAAAAAAAAAATAAAATAAAAAAAAATAAAAAAAATATATCAAATCCCATTGTAGGAAAATAACATCATGCCTTCACGCATCCCTAAGATGTATTCAGTTATGATATTAGTGGTCTTTAATTATGAATTTAGTGATGTGTGATTATACTAAACTAAAAGTTCAAAATCACTAAAAAAACATTCCCAATTTAACTCACAATAACATAATATTTTAGATGTCAATTTTTTATTTTTCACAAATTAAGCTCTATAAATTCCAACCCCCTTACCTCATCATTATAAGTAAATTTGGAATCTAAATTGTAAGTCACCGGCGTGTTTCTAAACTAAAATGTGACTTTAAATGGTTGTGGGGCCACCAAAATATTAAATCAAAATAATTTATGAACTTAATTGTAGTCCTTTTTTATTATTTTTTTATTTTTTAAATATGAATTAAATCAGCTCTAGTTATGACTTAAATTACAAATCAAACCAATTTATTTTTTTAAGGAAAATTACACTGACATCCCCTGAGATTTTTGTTTAATACACATACTCTTCTCAAATTAAAAAAATTATACTTACTCGCATGTTAGATTAAAATGACATATTTGTCCTTTAGCCTTTATATATAATAATAATAATAATAATAATAATAATAATAATAATAATAATAATAATACAGATGTTTTGTTTATGCCATTTCAAGAGAAATAACAATTATCTTCTTTGGTTTAATTCACACAAAAAATTGAAATTTTTTGTTTTAATTTTCATTTTTTTAATGAATGTTTTTAATATTTTAAGAATTTTTTTTTTATTTTTTAAATACACATAATCTAGATATACTTAAGAAGTAAAATATTTTGTGAAATAATGGTGGAAATAAAAATAAAAAATTATATTCATATATAAAAATTTATACAAAAAATATCATAAAAATGTTGTGATAGTGATATTATTGTAAATATAAATCATATTTATGAGTATTTTGTTTTAAAGTGAAAGATCACCATTAAACTATATCATTGTGTTTGAAAATTCTATATAAAATTTATGTTTATATATTGTACGAGCACAAAATAATTCTTCTCGTATAATCTTGTTGATGAAGTTTGCACTCTTCCAAACGTTGTCGCTTTACTCCCTGAAAATACAAACGTGAGCTAACCGGCGGGTGTGTGCCGGAAACCCCTCCGATGCCTAAGTCAGCAACTAGACAATAGACAATAAGTCCTGCGTATTCTAGAGTAAGAATTGGGATACGTATACATAGGTCTGTCATGAGCTTTTATAGATTCTACCTGGCACAATCCTAGTAGGATTCCAACTCTCCTTATAAGGGTCCTCCTAGGAATCATACTTCTGAAAGATAATGTTTATCCTTCAACACCTTCTTCACTGCTTTAACCAAGTGAAATGGTTTTACTACGGTTGTATGATTATACAACCGAGCTAACAACGCTATACTTAAGCGGCAGTCTCAACCGTGCTTCACCTAGCTCGATTCTACCTTGCTCTTACAATTCAGCTCAGCGCGTCCACAAGTGATGCCTTAGCTCGGTTATCGCTCAACTATACCTCGGACCAGAGTTTATGGACCGAGCTATTTGCAGCCGTCTCTTCGACCGAGGTAATTGTCACCACACTTAGACTGAGCTAACAAAACTAGCTCCAATTTGTGAAGTCCTTTTTACTACGGCCCATGAATCAGTCTGCTGCAATGATTGGGCTAGCTCGGCCCTAAGTGCACATATAAACTCCCTCTCATATATCATCACTCAATAAGAATATGTTCAGGTAGAATTTAATGATGGAAAGTTGTAGAATGTAATTATGATTATAGGAAGAAGAAATGGTAGGAAAAAAGGTAAGATGATCATTTAGAAAATTTTAGGGCATGGCATCAGCAATCCAGGAGGCAATTTGTAATGAGATTACAAACCTCAGGGAGGGGAATGTAATTTTTCAAACGTGAGGGAGAGGGGGGAATTGTATTAAATAAAAACCTTAAAGGTGTCAGTGTAATTTACCCTATTTTTTATTTATCATCCAATGACTGAAATCAAAAATAAATATAGTATACACCTTCTTGAGAAGTGTGTACATAGTAGGCCCTCCTATAAATATAAGACTATTTTTGTGATCGAGAAATGACCACCTCTTGATTGCATGAGCTTTATTTTGAATGCGGTGGATGGCTCGCACTTAAAATGGCAATTCAAGAAAGGTTTCATTTCAAGTTTAGAATCGGATGTTGAGTCCAAGTTTAATTCCATCGAGTCTGTGGAGTCAGAGTCAAACTCGAGTTAGTCTAGTAAACCAAAATCTGTTGATTTCAAGAGTGCTAACCTAGATATCTCTGTCCTGTTTAGGTCTTCTTTGTCGTTTTCTTTTGAGTTTGTTGTCATTACTAAGTTAGAGTTTCTTTTGTATAAAAGTGTCATAGATTCCATCCACTTCTCTGTGCCTGTAGCTCATTGCATTGACAAAAAAATTTCAAAACTCTGATGAAAATGAAGAGGAAAAATTTTCTTGGGCTTTGTAAAATTTGATCGACTAGGAGGAAGAGAGGCGTACTAAGCCCTTGATGGATGAGATTATTTCAGTCAATGTAGATACTGAGAATGATCCTTGCTTGGTTTAAATTGGTTCCACGTTGTCTTCAAAAAAACATGAGCGATTAATCACTTTATTAAAAGATTTCAAAAATATTTTTGTGTTGTCCCACGAATACATACCTAGAACTGATCCTGAGATTGTACAACATAGGATCCCTTTTGATTTGAGGCCCGAGACCCTAGCTTTTAAACTTTGATTATGAGTGTCCAATAATCAACTAGAGTATAAAGCTTGCATAGTCGAATTGGAAATAACTTTAGAACTAGCAATAAGGTTAGATGTGATCAGAGATTTAAATTCGATCGTTTCTTAAGCCAATGGAGTCCGGAAAGAAAGTCAAATCTTGGAACTTAAGAGAAGAAGATTTAATGTTGAAGGACAATCAAATTCTTATCCATGACCCTAGGGGCAAATTCACACCTAATTAGATGGGTTCCTACATCATCAAGTCTATCTAGTCAGAATGAGCAATCATTCTCATGGATTTGGATGGCTTAGAATTCTCATAACCAATTAACATGGACGAGCTAAAAAGTACTATCCTTAGAGGCTTACTAGGCCAAAAAAACTGAAAGGGCGATTGTAGCTTACTTTTCGTGCTCCTCAGAGGGGTTTAGTTTCCTCGGATACGATAGCCCTACAGTTCGGACTTCTGTGGTTTTGAATTTGGTTTTCACAAGTGCAATGTGAAATGGATTAAACAAATGAGAGTTCAAATCTGGCAAATCTTTGGAAAATCAATTTACAATCAGAAATGCCAAAAATAGATTACATTGCCAGATTTCAGAGTTGCCACCTAAATATTTTTAGAAAATTTAGGAAACCCATGACTCGTGCCAAAGGCCACTTGTCCGTCATAACCAAAGTGTCTCAGCTTGGGAACTTAGGTATGAGAGGGGAATGTCATGAATTGAGCACCCACTCACCTGATCAAAGATCGGCCTCTACTAATCATGATGTGATTTTTATATACATTATATGCTCTTGTTCCGATTATTAATGCTAACTTACTATGCGAGGCACACAAGTATACTCACTTTAGAATGCTTTGATTTCATGTTTGCTTGAAAAGTGTTTTGAATATGTGCTACTTGACAAGCAGGCTCATATGTACATTAATCAAAATCGTCCTAACTTAAGCAAAATAGCGTTCATCCACTGGTATTCAAACAAGTATATCAAATAAGCACTTAGCCTCATGGTAAACATGTTTGATATGGCAACACAAACATATATGCAATATGCTAAAACAAGAAATGTTCACTTAGTACTCAACCAAGGAAAGCCAAAATAGAAGAAATAGTTAGAAAAACACATGCTTTAATATGCAAGTGACTAATGCAACACATACAAATGCAACTACTAAGTTCTGTTTATTAACATGACATATGGATCAATTCAAGGCATATGGTAGCGCATGTATTCAAGTAAATAGGAAATGACAATGACGTTAGAATGATGAACTAAACCTGATACATGCAAAAATGGATATTTACAGATGGTAATGATATGAAACCAACATATGATACTTCATGCAACCATCATAAACAAGTAAATAAAATGGAGAAAGAAATGGGAGTTGGAATGTAACGACCCCAAAATAATACCATAAATACAACCCAAACATATATTAAAGATAGCATGAATAAGTGTAAATAGTCCTTTCATTACATGAAGTTAAAAACACAAAAGAGTTTAACATAATTAAATGCCCTATTGCCTTACATCTTTCCAAGCCTTGACTTGGTTACACAAAAGGAGACTAGCTCATACACATTTAGCCTTAGGCTTTACAAAACTATTCAATTCAAATTAAAGAAGCTCTTGCCCCCAAAATATCCCTCTAAGCTATTGCCTTGGTGGAGGTAAGTCATCAACACCTGAAAATGTTATTCCCAAATAGGGTAAGCCACAGCCCAGTAGAAATCATCTAACACAATATATAAAACTTAGCAAAGGTATAATACATACACAACGTCAGTGACAGAGACATTCATAGTTTATATAATCATAAGGTACCAATTTCCATTTATTTCATTACATGGACCAGTTTCATTATCTCTTTAACAATCCAAATGAGACTTCAACTCATTAGTTCTACAATCACATCAGCAATGCATGAACACTTCAAACTTTTCTTTCATGGAAATTTCGTCCGTGGGCAGCCATCAAACGGGACCTATGTAAACGTAGGCTATAAAAAGTACTACAATTGTCATTTTATGGATATTTCGTCCACGGGCTAGGCACCCATGTATAATTTCATGACTTTCACCTAGGACACTCTGGCCAACTTAATTATAATGGAGTCCATCCCCTTTCTTCTCCCAAACAATCATTTATACATATGCGATGTATTTAAATGCAACATCAAACAATGGAGCACATCCCCTTTCCACTCCCACATAATCATACATATACAATGTATATAAATATAGTCATATTCAATGACAAACAACAAGAGATTAGTTTCAATTCACCTAATCCTCATGCAATGTCTGCAACAATCATAGCTATCCTCCGCCGATAGCCTAATACAATTATTTCTAAACAGATATTCAATCTCATGACAGATAATTTATTCAAATTTCCAAAGAATGAGTTAATACATAACTTATCCCACCATTCATAACAATACTCTCTCTCGATTTCACTTTTTCAAAGGCAATTTCAATTATCTCTATAAAATAATCATGATAGTCATTTTAGGGAAAAACTTCCCCTTTTCTAATTATCACCCAAATACCATTTCCAACCATTGTGACCCAACATCATTTCATTTTCACAACCCATATTCATGTATTTCATGTTTAACAACAATCCCTCTTTCCATATATATACCCAAACCCTAGGTTTGCTTACAACACCCTCAACTCACATCATTGTCACACAAGATACAAATAACTAAGCTAAATAACATATGAAGGTGTAGAAAAGATCCCTACCTCAAAAGAAGAAGATGAGTCAAACAAGAGAGAAATTCTGAGAATGCCGAAACTCACTTCTATTCGAATCAAAATGTAGATCTTGACGAGCTCTACCTTTTTCTCAAAGGCACTAGGGTGAAAAGATCAATGGATCTAGATAAAATCTAAGAGAGAAGGTTAATTCTAGAGAGAGAGGCTCAAGAACAAGCTTTTTGAAAAGTTTTAGAGAGAGAGAGAGGTATGAAAAAGTGACTCAAAATACCATCTTCTCGGACTGTTATACGCGTAGTCCACTCGAGCGTGGAAAGCCCCGCTTGAGCGTCAGACACAAAGTTCCGCTCGAGCGCTAAAGTTGGCACTTGAGTGTAAAATACACATTTCCAGAAGTTTTGTAGATGAAGGTCTCGGCTCGAGCGTGGGACTGGACGCTCAAGCGTCCAAAGCACTTTCCCAGTGTTTTCAGAATTGCCAAAGAAATGCTGTGAAGTGGCAAATCTCGCTCGAGCGCAATAATGGCCACTCGAGCGAAGGAGAAAAATTTGTGAAGCCCGCTCGAGCGCAAGAGCAAAAATCTGGGCAACAAAGGTTTGGAAAAACAAGCAACCAACCTGTCCCAAACGCATAACTACAACCCGATATCCAAAATAAAGGGGAAGTGCCTCTCCCACGATTAAGTCCGGATACTTCTCTCGGACTTCCAATTCAAGCTCCTAAGTCGCTTCCTCGACTCCGTGATGTTTCCACAATAACTTCACTAAGGGGATTGTCTTGCCTCATAAGATTTGGTCCCTTCTATCTAAGACTCTTATCGGTCTCTTTTCATACGAGGCATCCTCATCTATCTCCAAGTCACTCCAGTCTAACACGTGTGATGGATCCGACTCATACTTCAGAAGCATACTAATATGAAACACGTCATGCACTCCGAAAAGTTGTGATGACAACGCCAACCCATAAGCAACCTCTCTAACCCGCTCAAGGATCTCAAAAGGCCCAATGAATCGAGGGGAGAACTTTCCACTATTTCCGAATCTCATCAAACCTCACCTAGGTGCTATTTTCAAAAACACATGATCTCCCACATCAAAAGACAAGGGTCTTCTCCTACAGTCGGCATAACTTTTCTAACGACTCTGAGCTGTAACCAACCTCTTACGAATAAGTGCCACCTTCTCCGTCATTTCCTGAACCAACTATGGGCCCAACAAAGGTGCATCTCCCACCTCAGCCCAACACACTGGGGATCTACAAGGTCGACCATACAAGGCCTCAAATGGTGTCATGCCAATACTCGATTGGAAACTGTTATTGTAGGCAAACTTCACTAAGGGCAAGTGCCTCTTCCACGATCCCTTAAAGTCAAGGACACAGCCTCGAAGCATATCCTCAAGGATCTGAATAGTATGCTCGGACTGTTAGTTAAACTGAGGATGGTACGTAGTACTAAAAGTCAGTTTAGTGCCTAAGGCACACTGCAAGCTCTGCCACAGTCGAGTTGTAAAACGCGGATCTCTATATGAAACTATTGTCACAGAGACCCCGTGTAATCTCACTATGTCCCTAATATAAAGGTCAACAAGATAGTCTACTGAATCACTTACACGCATAACTATAAAGTGTGCTGACTTGGTCAACTGGTCAACTGCCACTCAAATGGCATCGCTACCCCGTTGAGTCCTCGGAAGGCCCACAACAAAATCCACGTGACGTGCTCCCATTTCCACTTGGCTATAGGCAAGGGTTGCAACAAACCCGCTGGCCTCTGATACTCAGCCTTCATTTGCTAACAAGTAAGGCACTTCGATACAAACACCGCAACGTCCTTCTTCATACCTCTCTACCAAAACTGGTGACTAAGGTCGTGATACATCTTTGTGCCTCTCGGATGCACCTCAAGGTGTGAATGATAAAACTCTTGGAGTATCTTCTCTCGACAAGACTCCGGCACAAACAAACGGTCACGATATCTAACACTCGAGTCTGGGTACACATTTCAGCCCGTTCTACTTTCCCACTGGAGATCTTCTCCTGGAGGGTTTCTACTTCAAGGTCGTTCTTCTGCGCTTCTACTACTCGGTTCACAAGTGTAGGTTGTACAGCTACAGAAAACAAGGCTGCAGATCCAATGGACTCGCCAAGGTGCAAGTCAAACTCACCAAGAGTACCCAACATCTTCTATTCCCAGATGGCGATACAGGCTATACTAGTAAGAGACTTCCTACTCAAAGCATCAGTCACTACATTGGCCTTCCTAGGATGATAATGTAACTCAAAGTCATAGTCTTCTACAAACTCCATCCATCTCCTCTGCCTTAAATTCAAATCTTTCTGAGTAAACAAGTACGTAAGACTCTTGTTATCAAAAAACACTTCAAATCTCTCACTATACAGATAATGCCTCCAAATCTTCAAGGCAAAAATCACCACTGTTAACTCTAGATCATGAGTAGGGTAGTTCCTCTCGTGTGTTTTCAACTGCCACGAGCCATAGGCTACTACTTTCCCCTGTTGCATCAAAACACAACCCAAACTTCCTCGTGAGGCATCACAATATACAGAATAACCCAAACCCCTCTTCGGGATAATCAAAACTGGAGCAGTGGTAAGTCTAACCTTAAGTTCTTGGAATGACTTCTCACAAGTCTCATTCCACACAAACTTAACTCCCTTTCTCGTCAGTCTAGTCAAAGGTAAGGCTAGTTTGGAGAAATCCTTCACAAATCTCTGATAATACCCGACCAGCTCCAAGAAACTGCGGATCTCGAAAGCATTCTTAGGTTGTGCCCAATCTTGCACTACCTTTATTTTGGATGAATCCACGGTCACCCTTTCCCCAGATACCACGTGGCCTAAGAACTTAACCTCTTTCAGCCAAAACTCACACTTTCTAAACTTAGCATACAACTTATGGGCTCTAAGCAACTCAAGCACCACTCGTAAGTGTTCCTCATGCTCCTCCTCAGAGGGTGAGTAAATCAGGATGTCGTCCACAAAGACGACCACAAATCAATCTAGGAACTCATGGAAGATTCAGTTCATTAAGTTCATAAACACAGCTAGAGCGTTGGTCAGCCCAAAAGGCATCACTAGAAACTCATAATGGCCATACCGTGTATGGAATGCTGTCTTCAGAATATCCTCCTCCCTTACCGTCAACTGATGGTAACCCGACCTCAGGTCTATCTTGGAGAAATAACAAGACCCATTCAACCGATCAAACAGATTATCTATATGAGGCATTGGGTACTTGTTCTTAACAGTAACCCGGTTCAACTTTCGGTAATCGATACAAAGTCACAAGGCTCTATCTTTCTTTTTAGCAAAGAGGGTCGGCGCTCTCCAAGGTGAAGTACTAGGGCGAATAAAATCCTTATCTAACAGTTCCTGGAATTGAACCTTTAACTCACTCAACTCAGCAGGTGCAAACTGATACGGTGCCATGGAGATCGGTGCCGTACCAGCCACTAAATCAATAGAGAACTCTATCTCTCGGTGAGGTAGTAAACTAACAAGATCTTTAGGAAAGACATCCGGGTATTTACAAATTACTCTCGATAACTCAACCCAGCCTTCATCACACTCAGTACTCAAGAAGCTAGCAAGCAGACAACTAAGCTCACTCTGCCCACGCGGATCATACATCAGTGACAAAACTCTATCCACCCGGTCCTTGTAGACACCCCACTTTTGACTGTCCTCAAGACTTAGACGTCATCGCTCATGCACTCACTGATTGTGTGTTTGTGTTCATTTTGAGTATCCGAAGTCCTTGGCGGAATGTCCTGTCTTTGAACCTTTGAACCATGTTCTTTCTGTGCCTCATTTTGGACCAAAACTTGGTGTCTGGACCTCTTGGTGACCTATCGGCCACCCCCTAAGGCTGTCGGCCATGGATGTGGCCGGTTGGCTACTACTGATGGTCGACGGCCATCAGTCTCTTTTTCCAGATATTTTCAGATATTTGTTACCATGTGCCAGCCGTTGCTCACTGAGTTGTATCTTCATACACGTGTATGGTGAGATGTTCACAAGCTCAAACCTTGTTTTTCTATATATAGGGGGTGTCTTCCCCCATTTTTGACCAAAAATATCTCTCTCTCTAGATTTCTCTCTCTCTCTTTCTCTTGATATTTTGTGCCTTGTAGCTTATTTTCTCTACACTCTTACATACATTACCTTAATCAAACTTGACCACCTTTGGGCTGAGGTCCCTTGGAGTCTTGTTTGAGCTCTAGAAGGAGGTTTGGGCTTGGATTGTTGCCTATTTTGTGCCTTAGTTTCAAGAGGTATAACACTTGTTATTTAAGCTTGCTTTCAATACTTGCTTTGCCACCTTTTTCTGCTATTTTGGGGCTGGTTTTGACATGTAAATAGTTCTATTTTTGAGACATAAAAGTGGTGGTTTGAGCCTTTTTGAGTTAGAGGGTTGTCCATCCCTTTCGCTTCTTAGCACTATAAGCTTTTGTGCCATCTTTTCATCACTTTCAATACAACTTTTTTGGGCCTTTTAACCACTGAATTTCAAAGGTTTTTCAGTGGTAAAAACCTAGTTTTGAAGTCCAAATTTGGAGGGGTTAGCCTCCCCTGTTTGTGTCTTGTTTGCATGCCTAGTTAGCTTCATGAGTTAGCATGTTTTTCTAGCTTTTTGTGGGCTAAGTCCAGCATGTTTTTGCCTTTGAAATAACCTATTTTGGCTCTATTTTGGGCTGGTTAGTTCAGTTGAGGCTTGTATTGTATAGTTGTAGTGCAATTTCCTTCACTAGTTTGATGTTTTAATGGTTTGATCATCATTGTTTTAAGTTGAAAGCATGTTTTAGTGTTGTTTTGCGCTCCATTTTAGCACTTAAAATCTCTACAACCTCTCTCCACTCTTCACTCTTTTGTTTGCTTTGAAAGAGTTTTTAAACCCCTTGTTTGCCAGTGTGTGAAATTGAGGTGTTGCACCTAATGGTTAAATCTCTTAGGGGGTTCATTACCAACAGTGTAATGCCTCTTTCATGCCCAAAGTAACTTGTGGTTTGAGCTATCTTTCCATTAGAGGACTCTCACTTTTGGACTTAATCGATTAAAGAATGAATCGATAATGTAAAATGAGTAAATAAAATGAACAATTAAAAGAGGCAAGATAAGCATCTTTTATGTTGCATTGCATGTGTTCGAATCAGACGTTAATTCGAACACAAGGAAAATGGGACATTTCATACTCAAAAATGATGAAATGTGTCACTTTCCTTGGTCATCATCACCCTTGATCATGCATGATAGGGTGGTGGTCTTTTTGAGTCTTGTTTTGCACTCATTAAACTTGTACAAACTTGGTTCTTTGGCCATCATGCACGGAAATTGCTTGATTGGTGGTTTGAGAGCCAAGAGTTTCACTCATTTGAGCTTATTTGATGATTAGGAGTGTAAACAGTGCACAAAAACTTGCAAAAATACATTGTTTTGCTCTGTCTGCTCTCTGTTGCAGCAAAAAGAGGAGTTCATGTCATCAGTGGCTGACCGGCCACCAGTGGTAGTCGACCGGCCACCATTGGTAGTCGACAGGCCCCCGGTCGGCCACCAATGAAAATTGCATAGTGTGTTGGTAAGTTGAAATGGAGGTGTTCTGGAAGTGGACACCCTTTTTAGTGTTCAAATATGTGCAAACAGAGGCTGCAACAGCAAGGCAGTGGCTTTTTCGGGGTAGAGGAACTGAGCATGCATGTATCCTTCGCTTCTCGAGGCCATTTAATTGCTTTGTTTAGTTAATTAGTGGTAGCTAATTAATTAGTTTAATTGCTTTGTACTTAATTAGCTTAGTATTTAGCTAATTACTTCGTTCTGTAATATTTAATTAGCTTAGAATAAGTTAGTTAATTCGTTTCATTTGTGTTGTAATAATTAGCTTAGCTTAATTAGCGTAGCTAGTTGGTTAGCTTATTCATTTGGACCCTCATTTGCGAGGGCGCAATGTTGTAATAAGTGTGTGTACGTGTGTGTCTGTCTTCCAACCCCACATCTTTCTCCTTTTTATTTAATCTCTTTCGATGGTTAGATTAGGGACATTTTCAATTAGCATACCTTATGTCTGCATGTTTGCATCCATTCATTTGTCTTACATGCACCGAGGCTCGGCACATCATTCAAACTGCATTGTCAATTCAATACTTCTTTGAATACATTTTTCAGAGCATGCTCTCAAAGTGTTGCAAATACCATAATTAAGTAGCCGAGTCTATTTAGTTACATCATTGCATGTGTTGCATTAGTCATTTAACATAGTTAGGAATCATGCATTTTTCTAACTTTGTTTTCTTTCTTGTCTCGGAGTACTCGGTGAGTCTTATGCTTTAACATACTTGCATGAATGTGATTGCCATATTGCCATGTTTCGCGTGCCTGCCATGAGGCTATGTGCTTAAATGCTAAACTGCATGAATGCCTGTGGATGAAGGCATATTGTTTGAATTGGAACGATGCAACAAATGTATGTTTTAAGCCCACTTTGTTGAGTGGTAAATCTTGTTTTAAGCCCACTATGTTTGCTGGCAAAACAGCATCTTTAAGCCCACTTGCGGGTGGGAAATTCAAACCATTTTCTTAAACAAACATGACTTGAAATGTTGCAATTCTTGCGACATAGTCTATACTTGCTTGTGTGCGTCACATAGTAATGTTAGTCTAATAACTGGAATAAGAACACATAATGTTTATAAAATTTCATATCATGATTAGTAGAGGCCGATCTTTTTATCAGGTGAGTGGGGGTGCTCATTTCAAGATCTTCCCCTCTCGTACCTAAGTTCCTGAGTCGAGGCAACTTTGGTGATGATGGACACGTGGCCTTTGGCACGAGTCAGGGTTTCCTAAATTTTCCTAAAAACAAAATATTTAGGTGGCGACTCTGTATCTGGCAAAGCTGTCTAATTTTGGCATTACTTGATTTAAAATCGATTTTCTAAAAAGATTTGCCGGATTTGGACTCTTTGTTGTTTATCAGTTTCACATTGCACTTGTGACACTAGATTCAGAATCGTGGGAGTTCGAACTGTGAGGCCATTCTTTTCAAACCCTTTCCAAAAGGCGGGGCGCGGAAAAAGGCGAGTCTATAGTTTCTGGCGACTTTACTGGAGATTTAGAGAACTTGAGTCGAACTCATGATATGTTGTTTTATTTATACTTATGTGCTTCTTTGCATTGCATTTGCATTGGTGCGCCTAAGTCACAGTGTTTACCATCTGCTATTCCTGAGCGGTTTGTCGGAGGCTTTCTTGGAAAATCTTGCAAAAAGGCTGACCAGTTGTGGGCTTTGCCATGATGGGAACATAACCCTTGGATCTGGGCTACCACTGTACCGTTTGATCCTTCTTTCACTTCTCGGTATTAGGTGTTAGATGTACATTAGGTGGTCTTGCTGAGGTACTTTTTTTGACCAATCGACCTAGTTGCATATCGGAAACCATAGAGACCATTCCAAACTAGGACAGGTTGCTCACCTGAATGAAGGAATTGCATGAAACCGCTTGTTTGCGTAGTGAATCCCTAGTTCCTGACGAAATTAGGACAGGGTAACCCAACCCCATCATAGGGGTGTTTTGGCTCTCACTTGCTTGATACGTGCTTTTAGAGTGAAACTCTACAGGGATTTATGTATCAGTTACAAGTCTGGGTCTCAGTTTGAGGGTATCAGTTTTGGGGAGGCAGAAAATCAGTGTTTGAGCATAATTCTTCAATTTATGATTGCAACTGCGTGTTGTTTCTGTCTGAGCTGAGGTGCTGTGCGATTTCTGATTTTTGTTTCTTTTTGCTTTATTTTCTTTTTGCAAGGTAGTCTTTCACGATTGCTTCAAACGAGTTTGTTACCCCCAAGCACTCTGGACCCGAGTAAGACGACTTTACCAATCTGAGGATCTTGTAAGAGGACAGCCAGTGTTTGCTTCACTACCCCCGGTTACAAGACGGAGAAGAGTCAGGCATAATTCACCTATTCGACAGCTACCTTCATTCAGCGAAGTCGTCATCTGCTTCTACTCCGGAAAGAGAGTATACACCAGTTTTGATAGCTCAGCATCCCTTAGTAAACATGGAAGAAATGCTCCGCCAACTCCAACAGACTATTGAGAACATGCAGCTAGATGCCGGCTGGCAAGCTGAGACTGTAGCCCATCAAGCCAAGGTTGTAGCCCACCAAGCCGAGGTAATAGAAAGGTTTCAACAACAATAGCCACAGCCTGCAGTGGCCTCAGCATCACATGCACCCCCAGCGGGAATCCTGGCACCCGGGGTCACAATCAATGTCCAGGAAAATGCGGCATTCAGGCGGATCTCATCCCACCTCAGATCTCCAAAGCACCGGCTTACCCGACAGTGGCGCCTTTTGAATTTGAGGTCGACCCTACTGCACTGAAAGTGAGCAAGCTGGAAAAGCTCTTTAAACGGGCACATGGTGTGAATTCGATCCCGGATATCGAGGATGGCTATACCGATTCGGTGGTGACGTTGCCAGATAGGTTTAAAATGCCGCACATAGACCGCTTTGATGGCTCGGGTGATCCCATGGTCCATTTGCGGCTATTCTTAGACATTCTGTGGCCGATGGGCCTGTCTAGATTGCAGAAGTAATCCCTCTTCGACTGGACCGTGTCGGGTATAACAACCATTTGGTATGCCAAACTTGAAGACTCTGTGAAGAGCAACTGAGAGCAAATGGCTGAGGCCTTCATAGCGCAGTACTCTTACAACACTCAGATCGAGGTCACAACTTGTGATCTCGAAGCAACTCATCAGGAGCTGAAGGAGGGCTTCTCGAATTTTGTGACCCGGTGGAGGGCCAAGGCCTCTATGATGACCATCTGACCGGTTGAAAAGGACCAGATCAGAATGGTGGTCCGTAACCTACAACCAAAACTGTTATAGAAGATGATAGTCTTACCTCTATCTACATTTGCTGACCTCCACGAAATAGGGGTGCAAATAGAGGATATGATGAAATAGGGTCTGATAGACCACGAAAAGGATCCGCCCAAGAGGGCTTTTACACGCAGTTCCAATACGACTACTGGCGGTAGTGCAGCTGCAAGGCCTTCGGACGTGAGCGTGGTCACCACCACACCCAAGACCGCCAACCCCTTTGCCGGCACAGTCCATACAACTTCCCAAACCTTAAGCCATCAACCCCGAGGCCAAAAGGTTTTCACTCCGCTATATATGTCCTTATCTTCAACCCTGAGAGTCCTAATCAAAAAAGGGCATTTGAAGCCCTTAGAACAACGCCCATTGCCCGATCTTCTCCCTCCTAAACACAACCCGGCCAAGTATTGTGCTTTCCACCAACAACATGGTCATGATACTGATCAGTGCTTTAGACTGCGCCATGAGATTAAGGATCTCATTGACAACAAAGTGATAGCGCCTCCTGAAAAGCCCAATGTCACTACAAATCCTCTCCCACCACAAAACCAAGCCCCTTCACCCAGCAAATAAACCTTATCCATACACTGGTTGTCCCTTATGACCCCAGTATATACATCAACTCTTCCACCTACCTAAGCTGGCGCTATTCATCCTAGAAAGCACAGATTTGTGCATGATGAACGCGTCCACATCTCAATCCAAACCTGTGGTGGTGACTGTGGTAGATGAAGGCAGGATAGCCTTGGTAGAGAATGGGAATGTCAGCTCAGCGCCTGGGGCCCTGTGGATTTATCTGAGGAGGATTACAACCCATATTGTTATATTGTGCCAACTAATCAGGCCAAACTAGAGCTGGAGTTGCTAACAGGAATGGAGGTGAGTGTGGTTCGGGAGGATGGCCCGAGCCAGGGATTAGATGACCTAGCCGATCTGGAGGAGGAGATCGACAATCTGCAGTTCTTCGGTGGGCAAGATTCAAGGGATGTGCACATTAACTGGTTCGATCTGAATGGGTCGATAGGCAACTCTGGGTGGCTTAGTGATGAACTTGATGTAGATGGAGGACTGTAACCAAAGCTGGAACAACTAGAAGCAGGAACTGCTACAAGGGTCGGAATGGCCGAGGACAAGGAAAAATTGTTGGAGAGCGCCGATATTAAGAATTTCGCTCAAGAAATGGGCATCATAAGTACTGTGGGCATAGAAAGGAAGCCACACTGAAGCGGTTTGAATAGGAAAGGGATGGGAATAGTTAGAAAGCTGGAAAAGCCAAACATCCTGCGGGGGATGACTGTGATGTAAGAGTAATTACAACGAAACCAGACAATTGCCTGTCGGTTGCCAGAGGAGTATGGTGGGAAGACGATAATCTGCATCTTGCCCATACCGACGAGGATTGGGGCCAGGACTTGCTAGACGACACTTGGTATTCTGAGGAGATAGATCATATGACTAGAAGTGGGTGGTATTTCAAGCCCCCACACCTGGACCAACCTGAAGCATTCGGAAAGGATAAGGAGGCTAAAAAATAGAGGGAAAAGTAGTTGGAAGAAGAAGCTGTACTGAAACAGCTAAAGAAAATCCAAGCAGACATATCCATCTGGGGGTTGCTCATGGCTTCGTGCGTGCACCGGCAAGCTGTCCTGTCAGTAATGGATAAGGCCAAGCTGTCTATCGACACAACCCCAGAACAATTAGTGGGACTTGTCTTCCTGGGAGGTGCTTCACCGACTTTGATCTTCTCGGATAAGGAATTGCCGCCCGAGGGCTCTGCGCATAACAAACCGCTATACATCTCAGTTGAGTGTAAAGAGAAGTGGGTGCCAGTTGTATTGGTTGACATTGGGTTTACAATCAATGTTTGTCCGTCACGCACGGCTTATGCTATTGGCTTGAAGCCAGCGGACTTTGTACCTACGGCCCAGGTGATCTGGGTTTACGACAACACAAGCAGAGAGGTGATGGGAACAGTTCAGATCAGAACACAGGTCAGGCCAGCCCAACAGGATATTGAGTTTCACGTCCTGAATGTTCCAGCTACTTTCAACTTGCTACTTGGGCAGCCCTGGCTGCACCAAGTAAAAGTTGTTTCTTCCACCTTGCATCAAATGCTGAAGTACCCTCATGGAAAGGGGGTACCCATTGTTTTTGGGAATTCTTCCATACATCCTCCGCCGGAGGTTATTACACCAGTACTGAAGATTGTACACGGCGATGAGGATGTTTTCTTGTCTGGCTTTACCTTCGCTGAGGCCCGGGTGGTGCAAGATATCTTGGTTATTTGATGAGGGGTTGTACGTCAGTGCTCAATCAATGTACCTCATGAACAAGTTATAACATATACCCAGGATTGGATTAGGAAAGAGCGGCCGGAAGGGCATCACCGCATTGGCTGAAGTGCCACATAACCCTCATGCCTTTGGCTTGGGTTATACGCCCACCAAAGAGGACTGGGTAAGGAAAGGGAAGGAAATAGTAAGAAGAACCAAAGCTAAACAAACTGGGAAGCACTATGAACTTGTGCACAGGCCAATTCACGGAACTCTGAACGGCCGCTTTGCCCGGGAGGGGGAAGACTTCACATTTTGCAGCTTTCCTGAGCCATGGTTGAACTTCGAGAAGTGGCGTCTTCCCAGCTTCGAGATTTTATTCGATCTGCAAATGCAAGAAGATGAAGTCACAGAGGAAAGGGCATCATCTGTTATCACTGGAGCTGAGCGGAGCATAGAAAATGATCCGGACAGTGATGAAATTGAAGTGGGGACAGCATTGGCATGTCTTCTTTCAGATCCTTCGATCAACTCAAAGAGCTTGGGGGATGACCTAACTATTTCCATGATTAGAGACCAATCAGGTGTGGACCCTTCCGGTGGTATTCTGGATGCATCTAACACACTATCCCTCACTTGGCAGCTGGAGGAGGGTTTTCTATCCTGTAGTTCTAAATTAGGTAGTGAGCCGGAATCTGATTCCATAGAGTCTGTGGAGTTAGAATTAGATTCTTGTTCTTCTGAGTCTGAGTCCGGTATTCATAGGGTTAATAACTCGGATGCCGTAGTTTTGTCTAGGTTGTTTTTTTCCTTTTCTTTTGAGTTGGTTGTAACCGAGGAATTGGATGAGCTGGAACTTTTGAATGTGAATACCACTACAGTTTCTGAGTACTTCTCTATGCCACTTGTATATTGCATTGATCATGACTTTCAAAATTTTGATAAAAACGACGAGGAAGGAATTCCTCTGGTTTTGAAACATTTGATTGATCGAGAGGATGAGAGGTTTGTAAAATCCCTTGTTGATGAAATCATTTCAATTAATGTAGATACTGAGAAGGATCGGCGTTTGGTCCAGATCAGGTCCACGTTGTCTTCGGAGGAGTGTGAACGCTTAGTCATTTTATTAAAAGATTTCAAAGATGTTTTTGCGTGGTCCTACGAAGACATGCCTAGAATCGATCTTGAGATTGTACAGCATCAGATCCCTCTTGACCTTGAGGCTCGACCCATAAAGCAGAAGCTTCGGAGAATACGCCCGGATTGGGCTCTGAAGATTAAGGAAGAGGTCACCAAGCAGATAGACGCAGGGTTTTCGCTAGTATCTGAGTACCCGACTTGGTTGGCCAACATTGTTCTGGTGCCGAAGAAAGATGGAAGAATTCGGATATGTGCGGATTTCAGAGATTTGAACAAAGCTAGTCCGAAGGATGACTTTCCTCTACCGCACATCGATGAATTGGTGGACTTCACCGCAGGCCATGCGTTGCTCTCCTTTATGGATGGATTTTTTGGGTATAACCAGATCTTGATGGCACCCGAGGATAGAGAGAAGACTAGCTTCACCACGCCGTGGGGAACCTACTGTTATAGGGTAATGTCGTTCGGGTTAAAGAATGCTGGGCTACCAATTAATGGGCTGCAACCGCAATCTGCATGACTTGATCCACAAAGAGGTTGAGGTGTATGTAGACGACATGATTGTCAAGTCCAAGGAAAGAGACGGCCACTACACTGCCTTGAAGAAATTCTTTCAACGGATCAGAGAATATCGGTTGAGGTTGAATCCACAGAAATGCACTTTTGGCTTAATAGTAGGGAAAATGCTGGGTTTCTTGATCACACAGAGGGGCATTGAGGTTGATCCTTCCAAAATCAAGGCCATCTTAGAAATGCCACCACCAAGGATTGAAAAGGAGGTGCGAGGCTTTCTAGGCAAAGTGCAATTCATAAGACGGTTTATTGTAAAATTAACATTGACTTGTGAACCACTATTTGGTCTCCTGAAGAAAGGAAAGAAATTCCAATGGGACGACCGATGTCAGTTTGCTTTTGAGCAGATCAAGCAGTAACTCCATAACCCACCCGTGTTGTCGCTGCCAGAGCTGGGGAAGCCGTTGATTCTGTATCGGTCAATGACGAACACAACAATAGGATGCATGTTTACTCAGGAATCTGAGGATAGAGTGGAGAAAGCCATCTATTGCCTGAGCAAGAAGATGTTGGAATATGAGACCTGTTACATTCTGCTGGAGAAGGCTTGCTTAGCCTTGGTATGGGCTACCAGGAAGCTGAGGCACTACCTGTTAGCTCACTCTGCAATTTTGGTTTTGAGGTTAGATCCCATCAAATATCTCTTTGAGAAATCAGCGCTTACGGGTAGGCTGGCCCATTGGTTGCTTCTCCTTTCCGAATTTGATATAAAGTATGTGAGTCGCAAGTTTATTAAGGGGAGAGCGGTAGCTGAGTTTCTGGCAGACCTCCCAATGGAAGGGGATGAAGCAGTAGAATATCTATTCCCAGATGAAGCCATTTTACAAGTCGAGGAAGAAGTCTGGACAATGTACTTTGACGGAGCGTCTAACCAGTACGGTTATGGAATAGAGGTGTTGCTGATAGCACCCGACAATTCCCATATACCTTTAGCCTTCAAACTCCGTTTCAAGGTATCCAACAACGAAGCAGAATATGAAGTGTGTATCATTGGATTGGAAGCCGCCCTGGAACTAGTGGCAAAAAGATTGGACGTCATTGGGGATCGGGGACTCGAACCTGGTTGTGTCTCAAGCAAAAGGAGACTGGAAGGTCAAGGAACAAAGGATGAAGATCTATCACCAGACCTTGTACATTCTGATTCCTAGGTTTGTAAAGCTGACCTTCACACATCTACTGAGAGAGAGCAACAGGTTCGCTGACGCCTTATCAACTCTATCTTCTATGATAGACATCCCTTTTGAAGTTCGGATGCGTCCAATTATCATTGAACAGAGATATATGCTGACCTATGAGTTTATTGCCACAATAGATGAAGTATAAGATCAAAACCCCTGGTATTATGATATTTGGAACTTCTTGGAAATGGAGGTTTATCCACTAGGGGAAAATGCCAAAGATTAAATGGCAATACGACGAATGGTCGTTCAGTTTATCATCTGCGGGGGTAAGTTGTACAAACGAGGTCATCTGGGAATGCACAAGTTGTGCGTTGATACAGAGGAGTCAAAACACCTAATGGAGGCCATCCATAGGGGAGTGTGGAGCACACATGAGCGGAGTAATGCTAGCCCAGAAGATTCTCAAGCAAGGTTACTACTAGTCAACCATGGAGGAGGATTGTATTGGTTTTGTTCGGCGATGCCACAAATGCCAAATTCAAGGAAATCGCATGAATATCCCGCCGTTGAAGCTATACAACATGACTTCACCATGGCCTTTCTCAGTCTGGGGAATCAACCTCATTGGGGCAGTTACACCGAAAGGGTGAAACGGGCATGAGTACATTTTGGTGGCAATTGATTATTTCACGAAGTGGGTAGAAGCTCAGTCTTATGCAATGTTGAAAGCACCACATGTGGCTAAGTTCATCCGAAACAACATCATTTTCCGTTATGGAGTCCGGAATGAAATCATTTCAGACAATGGCTCTCATTTCAAGAAAGAAGTGATCGACTTGTTGGAGAAATACAACGTGACTTTTCATAAGTCATCCACATATCGACTGTAAAGAAACGGAGTTGTTGAGGCCGTCAATAAGAACATCAAGCACATTTTACAGAAAATGGTTGAGACTTACAAGGACTGACCAAACAAATTGCCATTCGCTCTCTGGGGCTACAGGATTTCAATTCGAACGTCTATTAGGGCAACTCCATATTCTCTGGTTTATGGGATGTAAGCTGTTCTGCCAATTGAAATAGAGGTTCCGTCTCTGTGGGTTATGGCTGAGTGCTAGATAGTGAAGCGGATTGGCAGCAGAGCAGGTTCGAGGAGCTAATGTTGTTTGACAAGAGGAGGCTGAAGGCACTGTACCATGTCCAAGGATATCAACGCAGGATTGCCAAGGCTTTCAACAAGAAAGTTAAGTCCTGGAATCTTAAGGAAGGGGATTTGGTGCTAAAAGACAACTGAACTCCCATCCATGACCCTAAGGGCAAGTTCAGACTCAATTGGACTGGTCTTTATATTATCAAGACTATCTGGTCAGATGGAGCTGTTATTCTTATGGACCTAGATGGCCTAGAATTTTCCCAACCAATCAAGATGGACAAGTTAAAGAAATACTATCCTTGAGTGGCTTACTAGGCCGAAAACCCAGAAGGGCGACCTAGGCAAAAGTTAGAGCACAAAAAATTTGAAAAAAGAAAAACTGAGCTCGCGAGGTTGAAAACCCAGAAAGGGCGGCCTTGGCAAAAGTTAGAGAGCAAAAGGAGAGTGTTAATACACGAGTGAACCTGAACCGAACTACATAAGGCATGATTCACATCTTCGAGATACGCAGGCAACTTCATTCTGAAGTCCGGCCGTAAACATCTCCAAATCAACTGTGTCCATGTGATTGATCAAGGCATCTTTGTCTTTTCGTTATCTAAAATATTGGTTGTGATCCTTACCCTGAAAGAAGAGCTGATTATAGTGTTGAACGGTGCTATTCAGTCTAGGGGCAATTTTCCATTTTTGGATTCAGGGTTGTACATCTCGAGGATAAATTCCATGTGTGTCCAATTGTGATCCTTTTCGAAAATGGTTTTGAAAGGTTTTAATAAAAGTTGATTTTGTTCAAATTAATCTTTTTACAACTTAGACCATTTTTAGACCAAAAGAAAAACTTTTAGTGCCCACAACTTCAATTCCATTAATTTCAATACAGAGTTCTCCAACTCTTGGTGCAAATCAAAGTTGCTTTTTATTACATTCAAAAAGAAAACTTGAAAGGTTAGATTAAAGAAATAAACTTGGGGCACAGATGAGTCAGGTGTTCCTGCGTCCCCTCCCTGCGCTTGTGGAAGCTTCTGATGCTAAAGTAGGTTTGGTTTGCGCCTCATCTTCAAGCCAAGCCAGGCATTCGCCAGAAAAGGTGCAACTGAAATTAGGTGCAGGAGCCAGAAGTTCTCTTGTCCTCCAAGCATTGGGGTATCGAGCTAATTGTGAACCTCAGATTGGAAATGATGCTGGGTATTCTACCCTCTTTTCTGAGCAAGTCTGGTCATGTTTAAATTGATTCCTGAACTGGAACGGAAAGCAGAACACATAGTGTGTCAGGCCAATCAGTTGAATACCGAGTTGCGAAGCCATGCTATAGCTTATGTCGGGTAGATCAAACCGGGAACAATGCCAAGCAATGTCAACAGCAAACCTGTTGCACATCTAATGGCACCACCACCCCTCGTTCGGGAAATCAACTAGTTGTTGGCAAAAGAAATAGCCCCGTGCTGAATATGCGGGGCAAGAATCCATTACTTTCAACCTATCCATGAGCCATATCTAGAGAGGGATGAAAAATAAGAGAGATTAAAGAATAGATAGGTGTACATGGAGAGAAAAGTGAGAAAGGGTTTTGAGAGAAAAACAGAGCCCGAGTGTTGAGTGATGTGAGAAACACATATGAGATAGAGTGGGAAACATTACCTGCAAAAGTAGTGGACTTCCTGCGAATTTGGTCGTCTCCCGCTGATGGAAGGCATCCAAGCCCATCAAAGTCTCGGCCAATGTTAGGCCAATACAGCTCTTGCTCTCTTTCAAGCCTTGGGCTACTTCGACGGGTCAGATGCTAGACCCTCTAAAACCTGGGGCAAGAAGAAAATGAGCCAACATACACAAACAAAGGACATGTTGCCGAAAACTCTGCCAAAGACGGTCGCCGCAATTACCGATGTCAGAAAATCGATGAATCAAACTAGGGATATCTAGCTCTCCGTCGTGAAGCAAGGATCGAGCATCGTGTAACGTAAGCCGACACATCCTTCCTAAAGCTTGGACGTGACCAAAACGGGACAGAGGCAAGATTTCCTCGTCGCGTCGGGATTCCATCAAAACTTGGAATTCTTCAATTGTAGGGCACATCTCTTGCCCCCCGAAGCTAACCACATGCGTAACCAGGTTCCAACACCTGGCCGCGGCTTGAAGGAATAGAAAACACAGTGGAGAACGACTTAGCGGGAATAGTGCATTTATCCCAAAACCCCAGAAATTCACTTTTTCCAAGCCATCTAAAGTTGCAATCCAATTTGAGAGTTTTTCGGTGAGGAATGGCTCCATTTGTGGCAAAAATAGAGCTGGATTGGAGAAACTACGAAGTCCCAGCTTTTGCAGAGAATAAGGCACTGAGTGGAAGAAAGGTGGCAACAATCTGGAGGTCCGTCACACTGATGGCCAACCGGCCAGTGGTGATGGCCGACAGCCACCTTTTGTAGCCAACCGGCCACCACTGGTGGCTGATAGCCTTTGTTCATGGCTGACAGCATGCTTGTGGTCTTTCTGTGTGTTGAGTGTGCTGAGAACTGGTGTTTTGTTCTACTCTTGGTGCATTCTGCTATCTTGTTTAGGTAGCTTTGTTAAGTTGCTTTTAAGTTGTTTCAATTTGTTTATCGAGTTGTTTCAATTCATTTATCAGGTTGCTGTGTTGCCTATCGAGTTGTTATTGTTTTGTTTATTGAGTTATTTTACTTTGTTTGTTAAGTTGTTGGTAGGTTCATTACTTGATTAAGAAGGTTGCGCCAATACAAAGTTCAATTTCCATCAACCAAGTTCAATCTTGTTTTTATGCAGTGTGGTGCTTGTGCGATGCTCAGAATGCAAAATACAACACTTTTTCAAAAGCTGTTTTCATTTCGATCATGGTTATGGTTACTTTTTACAAAAGAGTACAAGTTTTTAAAGCAAATAAAACCTGTCTAAAGCTGTACAAAGTGCTAACACTACTAGCAAAAAAGGAAACTAAGCAAAAATATAGAAAATCAGCGCTAGCTATTTCAGTCTCGAGAGGCCCTCTTCGTTCTTTTCTTGGCCAGAGACTCAGAGCTGTCTCTATCAGCGTCACTATCTGCATCTCCCTCTGAACCAGAGTCAAAACTGGAGTCATCGCCGCTCTCTGCCTTAGAGCCTAACTCAGCGTTATCTCCACTAGCAGAACTCGAGCCAGCGTCATCATCTCCGCTCTCAGATGACTCAGTGTGATGACTCGTCGCCTCCTCGGCCTCACTGGTCTCAGCCTTGTCATCACTTAGAATAGGCTCGGAAGGGCCACTCTCATCTCTGGTGCCCCTAGCTCCACCTCGGCTGCTCGTCGGAACTTGTCTCCCTCTCCTTCCTACTAATGAAGGAGGTACTAATGGTCCTGCTGCAACTCCCGCTGGCACGCCCGGTATGGTTGGGATTTGAAAAGGGCAGTTGTCAATATATCAGTCTTAGTGTATGTATCAGAAGCAAAGATGGTATGCAGCATGAGTGTAGGAAAAAGTTAAATACAATGTGCAGGTGTAGTGTATGAATGCAGTGTTTGAGTGCAGTGTCTCAGATCAGTGCAGTGTGGAACAGATTACAGTTGAAATGCTAATGGATCAGCAGAAAGTTTGATGGTATGAAATGTAAACTGAAGAAAATTACCTGAATTCCGTAGAGGCTGAGCAGACTCATGCTCCTCTGCACCATCCCCATTAGGGAAGCTGCTAGCTCGAGAGGATCCCCGGTGTACTCTATAGATGCCGGTAAGTTTGTTGAGGTGATCAATGTTCTATAAGCATAACTGGAATGAATTTGGCATGCAAAATGTAAAGTGTGGTACATACTAGAGTTGGGCCTCGAACCTTGACAAGCTCGTGCCCGGCAGGTGCAGGCTCAATAGGGATCTGGTAAGCCTCCCCGGTATGCTGCCAACAGGTAAGTGTAGTTGGAAGCTCTGGCCAACCAGTCCTTTGCCTCACTTGAGAAGCCCCTCTGCCATAAGCCCTGGCTGCCCTGGTCGCTCAAGGCCCCATCCTCGCAACAGGAGCTCTTGCTCCCTCGCCTCCGCGAACACCGGTCAGAGATGGCATAAGGTGTGTCTGAATGAAGACTGCATAATCACCCTCAACTCAGAAGTACTCCGCCTCCAAGCCAACCATGAGCTGGATAACTTTATCAACAGATAGGCTGTTTGCTAATCTCATGGACTCTGGAGGCGCCATCGGTATGAACTGAGCAGGCATGCCCAGAGACTGGCGTACGACTCTCTTGCCAAGGTACTAGGCTCAGCAAACCGGACCCTCAAGAAGAATGTGGTAACGAGACATGCCCCAGGCCGCATTATACTGGCCTCCAACTCCTCTCGGTATCGTGGCCCATGGCTGCCATGAGATTTACAAATGGAAGTTGTATAGACTGTCAGTTGCTATTAGTGGCTATAATGTGAATCAGAACAATGTGAAAGCAAATAATGACTGTGTTTTAGGTTACCTTATGAGCAGCTACTGTGTCGAAGTAGCGCTTGAAGAAAGAAAAGGGCTCACGAGTCCTATGGCGAAGCTAGCTGTCGAATACCCATGAATAGGGGATCGTCAGTGGAACCTCCACCTCTGGCTCTGGGGTAAGGGTAGGAAAATATGCATATACCCACAGCTGCAAAAAGCAAAAGGGCAACAGTGAGTATAAAACATATAAACATAGGCAACGCAAAAAGTAAAATGTGTAATGCAGTGCGTAGAAAGTACAAGTGCAAATCAAAGATCAGACTAGGTGTGTGCAGTGTACAGAAAGTGCAAAGCGGAAATTACAGCAGGAAATGTAAAAGCAGAAAAGTAAAGTATACCTTCCAGGCTCGCCAGTAGCCTTCGATCAAGAGTCCAATCCCACGGGAGGTCGAGCTCATGTAGTCGTACAGGGTGGCGAGGCCGGCTCTACCCCAATTGTAGAAACTCACTCGGGGAAGGACCACCAGTGCGCTCAGTAAGTATAGCCCTACGGTGTTCGCCCTATTTGCGAACAGGGTGGTACAGAAGAGGAACATCAGGAATCCCTAAGCGTAGTGCTCTATCTCCTCCACTGTCTCTGGCTCGGTCCCCCGAAATTGCTCCTTGAACTAGCTATATCTGACCTGGGCTATTCAGAACAAAGGTGGGCGCCCCCCCAGAAGCTCAATCCAAGCAGCCTCCCACTCCCCTTTGTCAAGATCAAGAGGAATCGAATTACCCCCTATGCCTAGGCCTGTGATCATGGTGAAGTCGTAGGGGGTCATCGTCATCTCCCTGGTAGTGGAAAGGTGGAGAGAGTTGGTGGTGTCCCACCATCTCTCCACTAGTGCTCCAAGAAGTGGGCGGCTTGCTATGACTCATGGCAATCCAGAGCAGAATAGGCCGAAGCTTGCCTCATCAATAATAGCTCGTACTCCTGTAGGGAGCTCGTTGTACCAATCTCTGGCCGTCGTAGCCTTATTACCCCTGTATGTGCGGGCGTCACCCTACGGGAGAGGATAGGTCAATTAGTGTAAATACAGTTTAATGAAAAGGAAGTGCAAAACAAATTCAATCGCATTGATGAAGATACAGTCAGATAAGAGGTAGTGGAAGAAATGCAAGTAAAGAACATCAAATGTGCAAGTGCATAGAATTCGTACCTCAACGGCAACGATTGAAAGATGAGAGTTTGGCTCCCTTAGTAAGAGATCCGCCGGTGCCTCAACAAAATCAGTGAAGTGCCTGAAGCCACTAGCAGGCAGAATGTGCGTCTGGGGATGATATCTCATCGCGTCAAAAGGCCTCACTCCCAGTTGTAAGGGCTCTGGCTTTGCATCAGAATCGAACTCTGCCTCGAACTCCACCTCTAGAGGAGCCCCATCATGTGGAAAGTTGTCTGCCATCTGGAATATAGATGAAGAGTCGATGAAAAGTGGAGAAAATGGGGAAAATAGGTGGAAAATGCCGAAAGTCAACCCAAGTCAAACCCTAGGAGAGAGAAGATGGGAGAAAAAGTCAAAGCCCGGGAAAAGGGGCCAAACCTGAGAGAAACTCGAGGGGAACAAGCCTCAAGTGGTGAAAATAAATAAAAAAGCACCGAATCAGTTTTCAATCGGTTCAAAACGAAGAAAATCAAGAGGTTTTAGCGAATCAACTTCGCGTGGGGCGTTGGAAAACGCATGTAAAGCTTGGATCTAGAGAGAAGAATGGTCTAGAGTGAGAGAGGGATGAATTTCGGGCAAGAGGGTGTATGGAAATGAAGTTTGGAGCCCTATACTTAAAAACCTAAATGTAAAAATACCAAAATGGCCTAATCTCCCATCGATGGCCGGTCGGCCACCACTGGTGGCCGACAATGCTTATGCCTGGCCGACAAGTAGCCGACACCTCTCCCTGGTGGCCGACAAGCTTCCAGTGCTCCTCTTTTGTGTTTTGCTGTTGTTTTGTGTCCTTAGTTCTTGATAAAGTGCAAGAAAAGTTCACTTTTAAGCTCAAATTGTCTCTGTGGAAACTTCAAACCATGTTTTCGGTGCATGATGATTCATTACTAATCAACACAAATGAGGTGTATCCTTTTTAACTTGTTGTTGCTTTTCCGAGAGGTAAATCGGAAGTTGCTATTCAATCCATTGTTGCATAGAATATGCATTTCTCCATTTTCGCATAGAACATGCATTTTGTATTATTGCATTGAATATGCATTCCAATGTTGCATAAAACATGCTCCGGTTCTCGTCGCATAGAATATGCTTCCGTTTTGTTTCTCGCATGTTTTGCGTAAAACATGTCTTTAACATTTTGTCATGATTATTCGTCTTGCATAGAACATGCACTCTTACTATGTTATGTTTGTTAAGTTCCTTTCTTATGCAGGCACGATATTGTATGTATGGTTCAGTCAGAGGAATTCCAGGTGAGATGATTCATGTTCTTTAATTTACCCTGTTTTGGTTAAAAGCATTTGGACGTATTCCGATGTTTATCACCACTCCCTATTTTGGTTAAAAGCATTTGGACGTGTTTCGATGTTTATCACTATTCCCTGTTTTGGTTAAAAACATTCGGATGTGTTCCGATGTTTATCACCACTCCTTGTTTTGGTTACAAACGTTTGGATGCGCTCCCATGTTTATCACCGTTCCCTTTGGTTCAAAACAGCCGGGTGCGTCTTGGTGTTCACACCAACCCTTCTCTCTCTCCGCGTGCAACGCATTAGGATCTTGCTTGACACCTTGGGTGTGCCTGACGGTTGTGTCATTCTTTGCCTTTCCTGCATGATGCGTAGTTAAGTTTGCATAATTTTCTTACATCCTTTCTGCATGAAATGTGGTTTGGTTCATGTTTACTTACTTCTGTTTATGTTTGAGTTTGTTGTATTGTGTTTCGGTTTGTATGAATGTAGCATTTCTTTCCATGACATTTGCATCTAGATGTTTCATTACAGCCTCATTGCATGATCATAAGTTATTCTCTGCATTGTGCATATCACTTGCATCTTGCCCTAGAGCTACACTGGTTTGATTCCTTGTAGAGGGATACGTAGGCAGCCTGCGGTTGCAACCATTCTTTGTCTTGCTTGTTTGTTTGTCCAAGTCTTCGGCTTTGTCAAAAATGGGTCGTCTCTAGGCTTTGACACTCACTCCCGTCATTTTATGACTTCCGAGTTCTGTCAAAGAGGGGCAATTGTAGACACTCCACTTTTGACTGTCCTCAAGACTTAGACGTCATCGCTCGTGCACTCGCTGATTGTGTGTTTGTGTTCATTTTGAGCGCCTGAAGTCCTCAGCGGAATGCCCTATATTTGAACCTTTGAACCTTGTTCTTTTAGTGCCATGTTTTGGACCAAAACTTGGTGTTTGGACCTCTTGGTGACCAGTCGGCCACCCCACAAGGCAGTCGGCCATGGGTTGTGCCTGTTGGCCATAGATGTGACCGATCAGCCACCAGTGGTGCCCGGACGGCTGCCACTGATGGCTGATGGCCATCAGTCTATTTTTCTAGATATTCCCAGATATTTGTTGCCAGTTGTGCCAGCTGTT
Source organism: Camellia granthamiana (assembly GCA_036172215.1). Taxonomy (NCBI): domain Eukaryota; kingdom Viridiplantae; phylum Streptophyta; class Magnoliopsida; order Ericales; family Theaceae; genus Camellia; species Camellia granthamiana. Next base: position 69,932,641 of record CM069911.1, on the reverse strand, counting down.
GCTCACCAAGCTGCATCTTCACACACGTGTATGGTGAGATGTTCACAAGCTCAAGCCTTGTTTTTTTATATATAGGGGGTGTCTTCCCCCATTTTTGGAGGTTAGAAGATTTAGACAAAAAATGTATATCTCTCTCTCTAGATTTCTCTCTCTCTTGATATTCTGTGCCTTGTAGCTTATTTTCTCTACACTCTTACATACTCTACCTTAATCAAACTTGACCACCTTTGGGCTGAGGTCCCTTGGAGCCTTGTTTGAGCTCTAGAAGGAGGTTTGGGCTGGGATTGTTGCCTATTTTGTGCCTTAGCTTCAAGAGGTATAACACTTGTTATTTAAGCTTGCTTTCAATACTTGCTTTGCCACTTTTTTTCTGCTATTTTGGGTTGGTTTTGACATGTAAATAGTTCTGTTTTTGAGACCTAAAAGTGGTGGTTTGAGCCTTTTTGAGTTTGGGGGTTCTCCATCGCTTTTGCTTCTTAGCACTATAAGCTTTTATGCCATCTTTTCATCACTTTCGAAACAACTTTGTGGGCCTTTTAACCATTGAATTTAAGAGGTTTTTCAGTGGTAAAAACCTAGTTTCGAAGTCCAAATTTGGAGGGGTTAGCCTTCCCTCCTTGTGTCTTGTTTGCATGCCTAGTTAACTTCATGAGTTAGCATGTTTTTCTAGCTTTTTGTGGCTTAAGTCCAGCATGTTTTTGCCTCTAAAATAACTTATTTTAGCTCTATTTTGGGCTGGTTAGTTCGGTTGAGGCTTGTATTGCATAGTTGTAATGCAATTTCCTTCACTAGTTTGATGTTTTAATGGTTTGATCATCATTGTTTTAAGTTGAAAGCATGTTTTAATGTTGTTTTGCGCTCTATTTCAGCACTTAAAATCTCTGCAATCTCCCTCCACTCTTTACTCTTTTGTTTGCTTTGAAAGAGGTTTTAAACCCTTTGTTTGCCAAAGTGTGAAATTGAGGTGTTGCACCTAATGGTTTAATTCATTCTTTCATGCACAAAGTAACTTGTGGTTTGAGCTATCTTTTCATTAGAGGACTCTCACTTTTGGACTTAATCGATTAAAGAATGAATCAGTAATGTAAAATGAGTAAATAAAATGAACAGTAAAAGAGGCAAGTTAAGCTTCTTTCGTGTTGCATTGCATGTGTTCGAATCGGACGTTAATTCGAACACAAGGAAAATGGAACATTTCATACTCAAAAGTGATAAAATGTGCCACTTTCCTTGGTCACCATCACCCTTGATCATGCATGATAGGGTAGTGGTCTTTTTTAGTCTTGTTTTGCACTCATTAAACTTGTGCAAACTTGGTTCTTTGGCCATCATGCATGGAAATTGCTTGATTGGTGGTTTGAGAGCCAAGAGTTTCACTCCTTTGAACTTGTTTGATGATAATGAGTGTAAATAGTACACACAAACCTGCAAAAATACACTGTTTTGCTCTGTCTACTCTCTGTTGCAGCAAAAAGAGGAGTTCATGTCATCAGTGGCCGACCGGCCCCCACCAGTAGCCAACCGGCCACCAGTGGTAGACGATAGGCCCCCTATCGGCCACCAATGAAAATTGCACAGTGTGTTGGTAGGTTGAAGTGGAGATGTTCTGCAAGTGGGTAGCCTTTTCAATGTTCAAATATGTGCAAACAGAGGCTGCAATAGAAGGCAGTGGCTTTTTCAGGTGGAGGAACCAAGCATGCATGCATCCCTCACTTCCCGAGGCCATTTAATTGTGTTGTTTAGTTAATTGGTGGTAGCTAATTAATTAGTTTAATTGCTTTGTACTTAGTTAGCTTAGTATTCAGCTAATTACTTCGTTTTGTAATATTTAATTAGCTTAGAATAAGTTAGTTAATTCGTTTCATTTGTGTTGCAATAATTAGCTTAGCTTAATTTGCGTAGCTAGTTGGTTAGCGTATTCATTTGGACCCTCATTTGCGAGGGCGCAATGTTGTAATAAGTGTGCGTGTGTGTGTGTATGTCTTCCAACCCCACGTCTTTTTCCCTTTTATTTAATCGCTTTCGATGGTTAGATTAGGGACATTTTCAATTAGCATACCTTATGCCTGCATGTTTGCATCCATTCATTTGTCTTGCATGCACCGAGGTTAGGTGCATCATTCAAACTGCATTGTCAATTCAATACTTCTTTGAATACGTGTTTCAAAGCATGCTATCAAAGTGTTGCAAATACCATGATTAAGTAGCCGAGCCTATTTAGTTACATCATTGCATGTATTGCATTAATCATTTAACATAGTTAGGAATCATACATTTTTCTAACTTTGTTTTCTTTCTTGGCTCGGAGTACTCAGTGAGTCTTATGCTTTAGCATACTTACATGAGTGTGATTGCCATATTGCCATGTTTCGCATGCTTGCCATGAGGCTATGTGCTTAAATGCTAAACTGCATGAATGCCTGTGGATGAAGGCTTGTTGTTTGAATTGGAACGATTCAACGAATGTATGTTTTAAGCCTACTTTGTTGAGTGGTAAATCCTGTTTTAAGCCCACTATGTTTGGTGACAAAACCGTATCTTTAAGCCCACTCGCGGGTGGCAAATTCAAACCATTTTCGCAAACAAACATGACTTGAAATGTTCCAATTCTTGCGACATAGTCTATACTTGCTTGTGTACGTTACATAGTAATGTTAGTCTAATAACCAGAATAAGAAGACATAATGTTTATAAAATTTCATATCATGATTAGTAGAGGCCGATCTTTTTATCGGGCGAGCAGGGGTGCTCATTTCAGGACCTTCCCCTCTAGTACCTAAGTTCTCGAGCCGAGGCAACTTTGGTGATGACGGACACGTGGCCTTCGGCACGAGTCAAGGTTTCCTAAATTTCTCTAAAAACAAAATATTTAGGTAGCGACTCTGTATCTGGCAAAGCAGTCCAATTTTGGCATTATTTGATTTAAAATCGATTTTCAAAAAGATTTTCCGGATTTGAACTCTTTGTTGTTTATCAGTTTCACATTGCACTTGTGAGACTAGATTCAGAACCGCGGGAGTTCGAACAACTGTGAGGCCTTTATTTTCAAACCTTTTCCGAAAGGCGGGGCACGGAAAAGGGCGAGCCCACAGTTTCTGCCGCAAGAAATAAAAGCAGTCGCTGCTCGAGGTACATATAGTAACCCTCTGACGGTAGCAATCTATAACAGCCCAGTATGACGATAACCAGTCCATACCCAAGATGACATCAAAACTAGACATATCAAGCAATACAAATGCAAATGGGAGTCAATGACCAGCAACCTCTATGTCATAGCCCTGACACCCCTGTTTCAAGATGACCGCACCACCAATAGGTGACCCTACAGAAATAAGAGATGCTAGCTGTGCCAACTCCAGTCCAAAAACCGATGCAAATACAGACGAAATAAAAGAATGGGATGCACCCCGTATCAATCAACACATTAGCAACTGAATTCCAAAACAAGAAGGTACCTCCCACTACTAAAGGAGTAGGCATAAGATCTGGCACTGTAACTGCGTACACACGCCCTGTTGGCCTTTGATCTACCTGCTCACCCCTCGGAGCATAAGCCTGTTGCACTGACTGAGTCGAAGAAGCTCCCTGATTGGCTCTTGAGGCCTATGCTGACTGTGCTGGCTGGTGACTCTGTGTCTGTCTCAAACCAGACGCACCAAATGTGCCACCCAACTGTGGGCAAGACCTCTTCAAGTGCCTTGCCTGACCATACTGATAGCAAGTGGGCGGCTATCCTTTACTCTGACTCTGGCCCTGAAAACGAACCGAAGACGAAGCTACTCGCTGCCCTCCTCATTTTTGCGGGCAAGCCGAAGACTTGTGACCCAACTGGCCACATTTTAAACAAGTCACATCCCCTTGGCCACCTCTCCCAGAACTCGAACTCGGCATTGGAAAGGTAGACCTCGACTGTACCCCCAGGAACTGTCGAGGGTTAGAACCCCTCTTCCTCTTACCGTCTCCCTGACTATCCTAACTCCTCCTAGAGCCCCTCATCCTCTCCTCCTCAGCCTGCATGATAGTCTTGAGATGGGCCGCTGCCTCTACAAGAGGCCCATAATCCCTAATCATGGATCCGGCCACTCTAAACATAAGCCTGGTCCTCAGCCTCTTCTCAAACTCCAGACAACGGCGCTCCTTAGTCGCCACTAACTCAGGTGCAAACCTGGACAAGCTAGTGAAGGTAGCTTCAAACTCAGCCATGGGTGTGTTTAATTGTTTGAGCTGAGATAACTGATCTCTCAACTTCTCCCTAACAGTGGGAGGTAGAAACTTCTCCTAGAAGGCGTCGATGAAGGCCTCCCAAGTCCCTCCAATGCGTCCCCGCGCATACTTCCACCACTGACATACGTCTCCCTTCAACTGGAAGGATGCCAAGGTCACTCTCAAGCCCCCATCTTCGATGCTGAGCATCTCAAAAGTCTTCACCATTTGCTCTAGTCACTCATCTGCCTTCAGTGGCTCCTTTGGGTCACCCAAAAACTCATCTGGATTCGACTGGAAAACTACCTTTTTAGAAAAGAAGACCCTGCCTCAGCCACCTGGGCCTGGACTTGATTCTCAACTCTGAGGATGTCCATCGATTCCCTCAATGCTCCGGCCATTTAGGGGGCTAAGGCACCCATGGCCTGCTGACCTATTGGCTCGGCCACATTTACCTGACCAACTCCTTCCTCTTGTGCCGGAATTTCATCTGGTATAGGCATCTCGTGCCACCTAAGCTTACCACGCCTACCTCCACAACCACGTCCTGACATCCTAATAAAGGTTACAAGGATAATTAGCACATTTACAATGTGCTGAAGCTAACTCACTCGCGTCCTAATACATTAGAAGATACTAATTCACTCCACATAAACACATAATCATATAAACACATACGAATTTCATCTCCAAATAACAATTGTCCCGCGGCGTTGCTAGAGTTCCAATTAGAAACGGCAGTGATCAAGTGCCTTTCTAACAGGACTCCTAAAAACCTATAGAACCAATCAACATCCAAGAAATTCAATTCCATACCCAAATAATCACATAAGCATGCTGTCATATAAGCACATACTGTCCATACTAAAGTCTCTGACAAGCGAGACAAACCCATTGTGGTAATAGCCACTTCCCACGTACCCAAGTATTCAAACCCGGCACACTCTGATACCAAGTTGTAACGCCCCCAAAATAATACCATAAATACAACCCAAACATATATTAAAGATAGCATGAATAAGAGTAAATTGTCCTTTCATTACATGAAGTTAATAATACAAAAGAGTTTAACATAATTAAATGCCCTATTGGCTTACATCTTTCCAAGCCTTGACTTGGTTATACAAAAGGAGACTAGCTCATACACATTTAGCCCTAGGCTTTACAAAAATATACAATTCAAATTAAAGAAGCTCTTGCCCCAAAAATATCCCTGCAAGCTATTGCCTTGGTGGAGGTAAGTCACTAACACCTGAAAATGTTATTCCCAAATAGGGTGAGCCACAGCCCAGTAGAAATCATCTAGCACAATATATGAAACTTAGCAAAGGTATGATATATACACAACGTCAGTGATAGAGACATCCGCAGTTTATATAATTATAAGGTACCAATTTCCATTTATTTCATTACATGGACCAGTTTCATTATCTCTTTAAGAATCCAAATGAGACTTCAACTCATTAGTTCTACAATCACATCAACAATGCATGAACACTTCAAACTTTTCTTTCACGAAAATTTCGTCTGCGGGCAACCGTCAAATGGGACCCATGTAAACGTAGGCTATACAAGCACTACAATTGCCATTTTATGGATATTTCGTCCGCGGGCTAGGCATCCATGTATAATTTCGGGACTTTCACCCAGGACACTCTGGCCAACTTAATTATAATGGAGTCCATCCTCTTTCTCCTCCCAAACAATCATTCATACATATGCAATGTATTTAAACACAACATCAAACAATGTAATACATCCCCTTTCCACTCGTACATAATCATACATATAGAATGTATATAAACATAGTCATAGTCAGTGACAAACAACAAGAGATTATTTTCAATTCACTTAATCCTCATGCAATGTTTACAACAATCATAACTATTCTCCACCGATGGCCCAATACAGTTATTTCTAAATAGATATTCAATCTCATGACAGATAATTTATTCCAATTTCCAAAAAATGAGTTAATACATAACTTATCCCACCATTCATAACAATACTCTCTCTCGATTTCACATTTTCAAAGACAATTTCAATTATCTCTATAAAATAATAATGATAGTCATTTTAGGGCAAAACTTCTCCTTTTCTAATTATCACCCAAATATCATTTCTAACCATTGTGACCTAACATCATTTCATTTTCACAACCCACATTCATATATTTCATGTTTAACAACAATCCCTCTTTTCATATATATAGCCAAACCCTAGGTTTGCTTACAACACCCTCAACTCACATCATTGTCACGTAAGATATAAATAACTAAGCTAAATAACATATGAAGGTGTAGAAAAGATCCCTACCTCAAAGGAAGAAGATGAGTCAAACAAGAGAGAAATTCTGAGAACGCCGAAACTCACTTCTATTTGGATCAAAATGTAGATCTTGACAAGCTTTACCTTTTTCTCAAAGGCACTAGGGTGAAAAGATCAATGGATCTAGATGAAATCTAAGAGAGAAGGTTAATTCTAGAGAGAAAGGCTCAAGAACAAGCTTTTTGGAAAGTTTTAGAGAGAAAGAGAGATATGAAAAAGTGACTCAAAATATCATCTTCTCGGACTGTTATACGCACAGTTCGCTCGAGCGTGGAAAGCCCCGCTCGAGCATCAGACACAAAGTTCGCTTGAGCGTGAAAGTTGGTGCTCGAGCGTAAAATACACATTTCCAAAAGTTTTGTAGATGAAGGTTCCCGCTCGAGCGTGGGACTGGACACTCGAGCATCCAAGCACTTTCCCAGTATTTTCAGAACTGCTAAAGAAATGTTAAGAAGTGGCAAATCCCGCTCGAGCGCAATAATGGCTGCTCGAGCGAATGAGCAAAATTTGTGAAGCCTACTCGAGTGCAAGAATGCCTGCTTGAGTGGAAGAGACAAAATCTAGGCAACAAAGGTTTGGAAAAACAAGTAACCAACCTATCCTAAACGCACGACTACAACTCGATAACCAAAATAAAGGGGAAGACAAGGGAAAGAGATATGAATAACTATTCAAAACCAAACCAACCCGAGTCCGGAATGCAATAAGTAATGGGTCAAAATCGGAATCACTATATGGAAGACATACACAATATTATAAGCGTGCCCTCATACAAGAGGGTCCAAATGAATGTCCAATGTTTAACTAATTATTACAATACCAAATGAATGAATTAAATTAACTAGCTGCTACAAATTCGAATGAATCAACTAATTAATTACACTACACTAATATTAAAGCACTAAATTAATGGAATCAGATGCGAGAAGCCAAACACGTACAACGAAGAACATCTTTCCAGAAACCTCTCTGTTTGCTGCCAGAATCAGTTTTGTTTGCAGTCAGAAAATTATTCTGTTTTCGCCTCAACTTCTGCTCTGTTCTGCCATAAAAATGACACTGCTTGCACAACAAAATGTGGTCAGCCGGACAGAATGGTGGCTTGCCAGCCATTGTTTTTGGGTTTTGCCCTACTGCCACAGAATTGAAACAGAGCAAAAGCAGAGTATTTCTAGGATATGTTTATCTTTTCTGCCTTTCCCTATCATGAAGATGATCAAGGGAGGAGTAAATTCGATTTATAAATCATCAATTATTGCAAGTTTGTTGTGTGATGATCTATGAACCGATAAGACAAAAGCTTAATAAAATAAAATGAAAGACCAACAACACCTCTTTCCTATCATGGAGTTACTTCAAGGAAAGGAGTGGACATTGCGTCTTGAATTATTGAACATCACTAAGAGTATGTAATGATTCGAGATGCAATAGGTTCAATATAACATCTTATTGAACTCAACTCAATTTTTATTACCTCTTTTACCTTTTTCACTTCAATTTTATTAACTCTTTTTTTACATTACCTTTCCATTTCTTATCTTTTGTTCATTTTTGTCCAAAAGTGATAACTACGTCCACTAAGTCCAAAAGCGATAAAGAGAAATGTCAAACAAGAAGTTGTTCTTAGCATGAGAGAGATGTAATACCTTGGTAATGAACCTCCGAAGAGATTAAACTATTAAGCGTGGAAAGTCTCTTTCTCATGCCTTGAACAACAACCTAGTGTTTGAAACAACTCTTAATAAAAGAAAACAAAGAAATGAGGGAGGTTGCAGAGATGATGAGGCAAAGGTGATTGTGACGAATATGAATGTTTATATGGAGATTATGTAAAGAAACCTATCAACTCAAATAGATTGGTGTCTACGGCCTAAACCACCAAATCTATGAGGACTTACAACACCATAAGTATAATATTCAAAGCATAAACTAAATAAACACACTAAACAAGCCCTAAGACTAAGAAAAACAATGTTGAAATCATTTTGGAAAGCTAGAAAAAGTAAGCAAAAATGGAAGAGAATAAAGCTAGTAAGCAAGCTTAAAGAAGGGTGGCCAGCCCCTCCACTTTTTGGATCTTTAAATCACATATTTTAGCCTCTAAAAACTATGAAAAATACTAGCTAAAAAGTAGGAAAACAAGTGGGAAGAACAAGGATATAAGCTATGGAATAAAGTTCAAGAAAGAGTGGTCAACCCCTCCACCTTTGGTAGCTTTTAAATCAAGTTTCAGCACTTAAATTCAGTCCAAAATAGAGTATAAACAACAAGAAAATGAGAGGAAAATAGTAGTGTAAATAAGAGAGAAGATGGCAAAAGTTATATCTCTTAAAGAGAGGATATTATTTGGTTCTCAAACCACAAAGTTATCACCCTCAAGAGCTGAAATTTTGGCTCAATAATCTCAGTAAGAAGCCTTAGAATTTTGGTTTAGGAATTGTATGTATAGTGTATGTATATTGCAAGATAAAAATTGAGTGTTTGGCAAGTTTTTGGCTCTTGGCAAATTTTATAACCTAAAACCATGAGGGATGGTCAAATATTTATAGAAAAACAGGTTCCCCTATTGAAAATAGTTGTATTGAGCCAACTGGTGCAATGCATACACATAGGGGTATAGCTAGCAGCAAAATATCTGCCTGCCGGGAGGCCGGCCATAGAGAGGGACGACCGACCAATAAAAATTGGCCTACAGGCCACTTGTTAGCCATCAGGCCTCTGAGTGGTTAGGCTAGACAAAAGTAGATTTTGGTCCAAATAGGGTACAAGGTTTTAGGTTCTGAAACTCAAAACCGAAGCCGTTTGCTGAAGAAATTGAATGATTGTACAACATATTATTTCATCATCGAGTGTTCAACACGAGGTGCCTAAGTCTTAAGGGCGGTAAAAAATGGGGTGTCTACAGTTGCCCCTCTTTGACAGAGCTTGAAGTCATGAAATGACGTGAGTGAATGTGAAAGCCTGAAGACAACCCATTTTGACAAGGCTGTAAGACTTGGGTAATCAATCAAAATGTAAATGCAATGATTGAACTCGAAGTTGTCCATGTATCCCTTTACAAGGAATCAAACTAGCATAGTTTATGGGCAGAATGCAAATGACATGCACAAGACTACACTTAAAAGCTGGACTTACACGCTATGCGAAGCTAGTTATTTTGAAAATCCATGATCATGCAAGACAATGCAATGAACAATAATAAGATGATAGCATATGAACGAAGAGCTTAAAATAAAACAAACCTAGGAAGCAAGTCAAAAACAAATCCAAACACGCTTCATGTGAAATGAGGGAAAATAGTGCAACAAACAGGCATATTTCACCGTATTTCATACGGAGAGAGAGAAGGTTTTAATTAGGGAGCAAGAGCAACTTAATGCATTTCACGCAAAAGGGTAAAAGCTCCATACCAAACCACGCCTCACGCAGAAAGAGAGGAGGGTGCAAGCCAAACTATGCTTCGTGCAGAAAGGGGAAAAAGCTCCATACCAAACTACGCGAAGGTAGAGGTAGAGGGTGCAAGCCAAATCACATTTACGTGATAAAGGGAAAAGGTACTAGCCAAACTAAGTTTCACACAGAAAGGGGAAAAGCTCCATGCCAAACTACACTTCTCGTAGAAAGGGATGGAGGGTGCAAGCCAAATCATACTCACGTGATAAGGGGAGGGGTACTAGCCAAACCGCACTTACGCGATAAGGGAAAGGGGTACTAGCCAAACTATGCTTTGCGTAGAAAAGGTGTAGGGTACAAGCCAAATCACACTTACATGATAAGGAGAGGGGTACTAGCCAAACCGCACTCACACGATAAGGGTGAACTCAAAAGCTATGATATACACAAATGCAACATAATGCAGGATAATTGTTATAATTGATATGAAATATGACGTGATGCATGTTCCATGCAATGTAACAGAAAAGATACATAAAAGCGATGCTATCGAAGGCACCCCACAGGGGAGGTGCAAGGGAACACCCTACCACGCACAGGAATATGCCATCAAATACCCTAAGAGGAGATAAAACTGCTTGGGAACATACTCCACACGTCCTAAGAAAAGAAAACCGCTTGGGAACATGCTTCACATGTCCCAAGAAAAGAAAATCGCTCGAGAACGTGCTTCACACATCCCGAGATAAGCTTGGGAACCACAATCCGAAAACACGATCCGACGTGAAAGAATGAACAATAGAATGATGTATGCAGAGGACGATGTTTTTAAGCACAAAGTAAGGCAGTGTTTTTAGAAAAATAGCTCACGGAGAACTTTATTCACCTCCAACTCATAGTTCAAAAATCCTCAAGTGTTTAAAAAAGGATACAACTTGCTATTGTTTAAGCTTGGGACGCTTTCACATTTTGGAGGAATGACAAGACTTGGAATGACATAATCGGAACACAATCTCGAGACTTTCTAAAGCTGAAACAATTTCAAACACTTCAATTTTTCTTCTCAATATGAAAATAGGACCAAATATGCATGGATCAAGAAAGATCTCTACAAAAACCAACTGTGGACCACTTGAGGGTTGGCCGGCCAAAAGAAAGGGACGACCGGCCACCTAATTGGCCAGCCAGCCACCCGACCAAATTCTAGGGCAATTTTGGCATTTCACCTCTGAGGCTCTTTAAAACATGACCCAAGCCTTTTTTCCTCATACCTTGACATCTGAAAACTTCGTACCTCTCTCTTTAAGTTCCCTCTCCCTAGATTTTCACTTTATTCGCATTACCCAACGACCTGCGCAAACTTTATTCATAAAACCCTCTTAATCCTCTACACTTTGAACCAATTGGATTTTCTTTTGGTTGGGTTTTTGGACTTTTTGTTGTTTTTGTGCTCATTTCTCATGGGATTTTCTTGGTTTCCGTACTTTCCTCCGGGTTATGACTTTTTCTCCCTCCTAGGGTTTGATTTTTCAGGTTTTTCACCTATTCTTCTCATTTTTCCGCATTTTCTCACCACCCACTATATTTCCCCATGGCAGATGACATTCCACATGATGGCCCCCCCACGAGGTACCAGTACCAGATGAGGCTGGTGGAGTGGCGAAACGACAGAGGACATCGCTGACGGCCTTGTTGCGGAGGAGATCTACCCTCTCGAGCACGAGCCTGAGCTGCCACCGTTGAGGGTGAGACCATTTAACCCAGCCACTTACCATCCACGGACATACGCGATGGCCCCCGGTGGCATGTTGCAGTTTGAAGACTTCGCCATGGGCGTGTCCGAGGATTTCTTTTGAGGGAGCGTGCCTCTCATCTCTCCCATGATGCTGCTGAGGTAAGAAATTTTTCTTTTAGGTACTTTGCTTGCTTTGCCAGTTCATTATAATATTTTCATTTCATTATACATCTGATACATTCTTCTCTTTTCAATACAAGGTGATGCTCTTGCCTAGAGAGGCTACGAAGCAGTGACTATGAGGGATTGGTACTAGGAGCTCCCTCCCCAATGTAGACACCTCATTTTTTTATGACCCTTCAAGACTTGGAAATTCCTGCAGGTACATTCGATGATGGGTCTGATTGCTCGTCGAGCGCTTGAAGTCCTCAACGGAATGCCATAGGTTTGCGCCTTTCAAATCCTGCATCTATTTTGTCTCCTTTTTAGACCATGCCTTGGTCTTGCTAGCCTGCAATCTCTGATGGCTTCCCAGCCATCTGTGAAGGCTGCTGGTTAGAGCTTCTGGTCAACCGGCCATTGATGTGCCTTGCTGGCTATCAATGATGCCTTGCCAGCCATCACTAATGGCTGGTCGGCCACCAGTGTTTTCTACATATATTTTATGCCAACTGTGCCAGCTGGTTGCATAGATACATGCATCTGTCCACACGTGGAGGGCTGGATCTCCTTATATAGAATTCATGTTTTCTATATATAGGGACCCCCTCTATCATGTTTTGAGGTTAGAAGATTCCAAACTTAAAATTCTCTCTCTCCCTCTCTCTTCCAATTCTCTACACTTTTGCCTACTTACACTACTCTCTTGCTTTTACTTTCTTAACCACAATTGATCACCTTTGAGCTGAGGTTCTTTGAGGCCTTCTTGGAGCTTTACAAGTTGGTTTTGGCTTGAATTGTTGCCTAGAATCACTCTTCTCTTCAAGAGGTATAATAGTTGCTTTGTTAGCTTACTTTGCGTACTTGTTTTCTTTTCTTTTTTTTAACTGTTTTTGGGCTATAAAAACTTTGTCAAAATGGGCTGAAATTTGTGGTTTGAAGCCATTTTAAGGTAAGGGGTGGTTCACCCTTCTTTGTACCTTGTTTGTAAAGCTTCTTCAATTATGTTTCCCATCTTTAAACCATCTTTTTTTGGGCCTTTAAGCACTGATTTTCAGAGTTTTTTTAGTGGCAAAAAATATGTTTTGAAGTCCAAAATTAAAGGGGTTAGCCTCCGCTCCTTGTGTCTTGTTTGCTAGCCTAGTTAATTTTATATGTTAGCATATTTCTCTAGCTTTTTGTAGCTATATTCCAGCATGTTTTTGCCTTTGTTGTAGACTGCTTTAGCTCTGTTTTGGGCTGTTTGGGTCAGTTGAGTCTTGTTTTGCATGGCTGTAGTGTAATAGTCCTCACAAGGATGGTGTTTTAGGCCATTAGGCACATCTTGTTTGAGTTGATTACATGTTTTGCACTTCATTTCAGCACTTATCACCTCTACAAGCTCTCTCTTTTCTTGGTTTTTCTTTTTTGCTTTGAAAGTTGTTTCAAGTCATTTGTTTGCCTAAGTGTGGAGTTGAGGTTTCATACTTAATGGTTTATTCTCTTTGGGGGTTTATTACCAACGGTATGAGACTTCGTTTATACCTAAAGCAACTTGTGTTTTGAGCCTTCTTTCCATTAGATGACTCTAACTCACCTTTTGGACTTAATTGGATTAAAGAATGGTTGGTAAGTTAAAATGAGTAATTAACAACTTGGAGACTAAAATTAAGCAAGATAATAACTTGTGTGTTGTGTGTTCAATCGGATGTTAATTGAACACAAAGAAAATTGGGATATTTCATACTCAAAGTGATGAAATGTCTCAAGTTTTCCTAGGTCTCCATTGCCCTTGATCATGCATGATAGGGTGATGGTTCCTAAGTGTCTTGTGTTGCATTCATTGAGCTTGCACACCTTGAATCACAAGCCATCATGCAATGAAATTGCTTAGATTGGTGGTTTGCGATTTAAGTTCACAACTCCTTGGATTTGTCCATGAAAAGGAGGAATGAATTATGCAGACAATCCTTAGAAAAACCCTCTTTTTGCTCTGTTTGTACTCTATTGCAACATGGTGATCTAGTGCATCAGTGGCCGACAGGCCACCATCCATGGCCGATAGTGCACTATAGATGACCGGCAGCATTCATCCATGGCCGTCTGGCCACTGATGTAAACTTCAGCAGAATTTTAGTAAGGTGAAGCAGAAAGGCTCTGGAAATGTTCAACTCTGCAAACAGAGGCTTTCAAGGGCAAAATAGAGGTCTTTTCAAGTGGAAACTGAGCATGTGCATCTTCCACTTCCTGAGGCAGAGTAGTGGCAGCATAATTAGAAACGTTAATTGCTTAGTTTACTTACATTTGTGTTGTAATTTAACTAGTTAGCTTCCTAGTTAGTGAAATTAAAAGTGTTGTAATAATTAGTTAATTAGTTTAGCTATTCATTTCATTTGGTTTGTAATATTTAGGTTATTTAGCTTAGCCCTAATTAGTTGCTAGTTAGTTAGCTCTTATTCATTTGGACTCTCCTTCGTGAGAGCAAAATGTAATAATGTATATGTTTTCCAACCCCACGTCTTTCTCTCTTTTATTTAATCACTTTTGTTGGTTAGATTAGGGACATGTTTCAATTAGCATACCTTATGCTTGCATCCATTTATTTTGTATTGCATGCACCGAGGCTCGGAGCATCATTCAAACTGCATTGTTGTTTCAATACTTCTTTGAATACGTGTTAACCGCATGTTATCAAATTAGTTCATATGTCATATTAGTAGCCGAGCCTATTAAATTGCATATTGCATGTGTTGCATTAGGTATCTTGTATAGTTAAGAATCATGCATATTTTTGTAACTCATATTTTCTTAGCTTAGAGTACTAGGTGAGTTTTTAATGCTTTAGCATACTTGCATGAATGTGAGTGATTGCCATGAGGCTAAATGCTTACTTGATAAACTGCTTGAATGCCTGTAGATGAAGGCTTGTTGTTTGAATTGGAATGATTCAACGAATATACGTTTTAAGCCCACTTTGTTGAGTGGCAAATTCACAACTTTAGGCCCACCATATTTGGTGGCAAATTCGCAAACTTTAAGCCCACTTGAAGTGGCAAATTCAAACCATTTTCGCAAAAACAAACATGAGTTGAATTGTTCCAAATTGAGTAAATTAGTCTATATTTGTTTGTGTGCATCACATAGTAAAGCTAGCCTAATAACCAGAACAAGAGCACATAATGTTTATAAAAAATCATATCATGATTAGTAGAGGTCGATCGTTGATCGGGCGAGCGAGGGTGCTCAATTCACGAGCTTCCCCTCTCGTACCTAAGTTCCCAAGCCGAGGCAACTTTGGTGATGACGGACACATATCCTTTGGCACGAGTCATGGGTTTCCTAAATTTCCCCAAAAATAAAATATTTAGGTTGCGACTCTGTATCTGGCAAAGCAGTCCAATTTTGGCATTTTTGATCCTAAAATCAATTTTCCAAAAAGATTTGCCGGATTTGGACTCTTTGGTGTTTATCAATTTCATATTGCACTTGTGAGATTAGATTCAGAACTGTGGGTGTCCAAACTGTAGGGCTTTTTTTCGAGCTTCCGAAAGGGGGCGCGAAAAAGCTGAGCTACAGTTTCTGACGACTCCACTGGGGATTTAGAGAACTTGACTTGAACTCATGATATGACTTTTTATCTACACTTATGTGTTTCTCTGCATTTGCATTTGCATCTGTGTGACTAAGTCACAGTGTTTTCCATCTGCTATTCCTAAACAGTTTGTGGGAGGCTCACTTGGAAAAGCTTGCCAAAAGGCTGACCAGTTGTAAGCTCTACCATAATGGGAACACAACCCTTAGATTTAGACTACCGCTATACCGTTTGATCCTCCTTTCACTTCTCGGTGTTAGATGTGAGAGGCATATTAGGTAGTCTTGCTGAGGTGCCCTTTTTGACCAATTGACCTAGTTGCATATCGAAAGCCATAGAAACTGTTCCAAACTAGGAAAGGTTGCTTACCTAAATTCATGATTGTGTGAAACACTTTGCTTGAATAGCTAACCCTAGTTCCTAACAAAACTTGGACAGGGTAACCCTACCCCATCTTAGGGGTGTTTTGGCTCTCACTTAACTGTTATGTGCTTTTAGAGTGAAACTCTACAAGAATGTATGAATCAGTTGCAAGTTTGAGCATCAGTTTTGGGGGGCAGAAATCAGTGTTGAGTACAGGTCTACAGCTTATGATTGCAACTGCCTGTTGTTAGTATCTGAGCCGAGGTGCTGTGCAGTTTCTGATTTTTTGTTTTGTTTTGCTTTATTTCTTTTTGCAAGGTAGTTTTTCACCATTGCTTTAGACGATTCTGTTATCCCCAAGCACTCTGGACCCATGTGAGAAGGCTTTACAGATCCGGGGATCTTTTTAGGGGACAACCAGTGTTTGCTTCACTCCCACCAGTTACAAGACAGAGAAGGGTTAGGCATAATTCGCCAGTCCAGTAGTCACCTTTTACTTCACCTGCGTCAAGTCAGGCTCAGTCTTCTACTTCCATTCCATTAAGAGATTATTCGCTAGTTCTAATGGCTCAACATCCCCCAGTTGGCATGGAAGACATGCTTCGTCATCTCCAACAAACCATAGAAACCATGTAGCTAGATGTTGTCGCCAAGCTTAAGTCACAACACATCAAGCAGAAGTGATCAATAGGCTCCAGCAACAGCAACCGCAGCAAGCAGCAGCCTCTACATCCCATGCACCTCCAGCGGCTATTCCAGCACCCGGGGTCACTGTCAATGTCCAAGAGAATATCGACATTCCGGTAGATCCAATCTCACCTCAGACCTCCAAGGCACTAGTGTACCAGACTGAGGCACCATTTGAATTCGAGGTTGACTCCACTGCACTAAAAGTTAACAAGCTAGAAAAGCTTTTCAAGCGGGCACAGGGCATGAATTTAATCCCTGACATTGAGGATGGATACACAGACTCTGCAGTAACTCTGCCGAATAGATTCAAGATGCCACACATAGACCGGTTCGACGGCTCTGGGGATCCCATGATCCATTTGCGTTTATTCTCTGATATTCAGCGACCAATGGGTCTTACTAGACTTCAGAAGCTATCATTTTTTGGTCGGACCCTGTCGGGTATAGCGCCCATCTGGTATGTAAAGCTAGAAGACTCTGTGAAATGGAGCTGGGAGGAAATGGCCAAGGCCTTCATCGCGCAATACTCTTACAATACCCAGACCGAGGTCACAACCCGTGATCTTGAAGTGACCTGACAGGAGCCAAAAGGGGGCTTCTCAGACTTTGTCACCTGATGGAGGGCTAAGGCCTCGATGATGGCTATCAGGCCATCCGAGAAGGGTTAAATCAGAATGGTGGTCCGCAATCTGCAAGGGAGATTATTGCAGAAAATGATAGTCTTGCCATTGTTTACATTCGCTGAGCTCTATGAAATAGGGGTGAAGATTGAAAATGCGATGAAATAGGGACGGATAGCCGATGAAAAGGAATAGCCCAAGAGGCCCTTTACACGCAGTTCCAATGCAACCACGACTGGTAGCACCTCTGCACGGCCTTTGGATGTGAGTATGGTCACCACCACATCCAAAACTGCCAACCCTTTCGCCAATACATCCAACATAACTCCACAAACCTCAAATAGCCAGGCCTGATCTCAAAGGGTCTTTACCCTACTCTACATGCCTTTATCTAAAGCCCTAGGGGTCCTAATAAAAAAGGGGCATCTTAAGCCACTAGAGCCTCACCCTGTACCCGATCCTCTTCTACTGAAACACAACCCGGCTAAATACTGTGCTTTTCACCAGCACCACGGTCATGACACTGATTAATGTTATAGGCTGCATCATGGTATTCAAGATCTCATTGACAATAAGGTGATAGCATCTCCCCAAAAACCCAATGTCACTACAAATCCTCTCCCACCACATAATCAAGTCCCTCCACCCCAACATATAAACCTTATCCACACACTGGCTGTCCCTTATGACCCCAGTATATATATCACCACTTCCCACCTACCTAAACTGACATTGTTCATCCTTAAGAGCATGGACTTGTGCATGATGAACGCGTCTACACTCCAAATTGAACCCGTGGTGGTGACGAAGGGAGAAGAAGAGAGGTTGGCTGAGAAGAGTACAAGTTTGTTGCCTGAGGGCTCTGAGGACTTATCTGAAGAGTTGTACAACCCATACTGCTATATTGTGCCAATCAATCAAGCTAAGCCAGAAGTGGTGTTGCTGGCTAGGATAGAGGTCAGTGTAGTTCGAGAAGATGGCCCAAGTCAGGGGTTAGATGATCTGGCCGACCTAGAGGAGGACATAGACAATTTACAGTTCTTTGAGGAGCAAGATCAAAGGGACATGCATATTGATTGGTTGATCTAAACGGGTCGACAGACAATTCTGGGTGGCTAAGTGATGGACCCGATATAGATGAGAGAACTGAATTGAAGCCGGAAGAACAAAAAGCGGGAACCGCTGCAATAGCCAGAATGGCCGATGGAAAGGGTAAACTATCGAAAAACATCGATATAGAACAACTGGCTCAGGAATTGGGCATTGTTAGTACTATACATATAGAGCAAGAAGCCGCACTGAAGCTGTTTGAGCAAGAAATGGGTGAAAACAACTAGAGAGTTGGAAAAGCCCAACACCCTGCGAGGGAGATTTGTGACGAGAAGATAATTCGAACAGAGCTGTGTAGACACCCCATTTTTGACCGACCTTAAGACTCAGACGTCATCGATTGAGCGCTTGATGATTGTGCATGTTTGTGCTCGTTTCGAGTTTTCAGAGTTTTTGGCTAAGTGCCTTGCCTCCGGGCCTCTGAACTCTTTGTGTTTTGGCTTGGTTTATGGACCATGCCTTGTTGACCTTGCATGGAGGGAGAGAGAGGCCGGTAGGCCACTTTTTGTAGTCGTAGACTACTTTTCCCTTTTGTTGGCTAGTTTCCGATTTCTGGAGCCTTCGGTCGAGCGCCTTGTCTCGGAACCTCTTAACTTTCTTCTCTTGGCCTGGTTTTTGGACCATGCCTTGTTGCCTTTGCCTAGAGAAAAAAAAAGGCCTATAGACCACTTTTTGTGGTTGTATACCACCTTTCCCTCTCGTAGACCGCTTTTTGTACTCGTAGACTAGTTTTTGGGGCTTCCGGCTGAGTGCCTCGCCTTACGGACTCTTGTCTTGCTTCCTTTTTGGTTTGGTTTTGAACCAAACCTTCTTATCTCTTGCCTGGAGAGTGGAACAGGGGTGTAGACCAGTTTCTCCCCCTGTAGACCACTTTTCTTCCCTACCAGCCAGTTTTCTGGTGGGCCAGCTAGGGTGGGTGGCCTGTGGACCACCCAAAGTGGTCGCGCAGCCATGCCACCACATTCCTTTCTTTGTGTAGACCACCTTTCCCCCCCTACCGACCACTTTTTGTCCTTGCAGACCACTTTTTATGGTCGGTCGACGAATGGGAGTGGTCGGGCGACCATTTCGACTGGTCGGCAGCCTTTCTACTTTTTCTGCAGATATTTTTCTTGCCAGCTATGCCAGCTGTTGGGCACAGAAAGCATCCTCCATACACGTGTATGCAGGGATTGCACCAAGCTTCTAGCTTGTTCAACAAGCTTGACGCTTGGATTTCTATATAAGGGAGCCTCCTCCCTCTTGTCTGAGGCTGAGAATTTTGCATTAGGGCTATACATATCATATCTCTCTACATTGCTCCCTCTTTATTTACATTTGCTCCATTTTGTGCTCAAAAGTGCTATTTCTTCACACTTTTGCACACAAACACATAGTGAAACACCTTCACTCTTGAGCTAAGGTTCTTGGAGGTTGCTTTTGAGTGGTTTTGGCTTGGTTTTTGCCTCTGGAGTTGCTGCCTTGTTCTTGTTCTTTGAGGGTAAGAAACTAACCCCTTAAAGCTTTGTTTTTGCTTAAGTCTTTGGCCCTATTTGCATGATGTTTTAGGCCCAACTGTCAACTACAAAAAGTTTCATTTTCAAGTGCTTTAAATGGTTGTTTGAGACCTCTTTGGTGTTGGGGGTGGTCTACCCCCTTTTGTGCCTTACTTGGCCTTGTTTTGAGCAATCTCTTTTAGGCCTTTGGATCACCTTTGTTTGGCCTCTTCACCACTAAATTCTAGAGGAATTTCAGTGGTGGAAAGTGTGTTTTGGGACCCAAAATAGGTGGGGGTGGTCCCCCCCTCCCCCTTTTGTATGTTGTGTGCTTTTGTTGATGGCTCACCAAGTTAGCATGTTTTCTTACCTCCTTGAGGCTCCATCTTAGCATGTTTCAGGCCTTGTTTTCCCATGATATAGCTCAGTTTTGGCTTGGTTTGATTACCTCTTGCATGCTCCTTGCACTTGTAGTGTAATTCCACTCACTAGCCTAGCATGCTTACTACTTTGGCCTATGGTTCTAGCATGTTTTTGGCCCCACTCTAGCAAGATTTTACACATGTTTTGCCATGCTTAAGCTCTATTTTAAGTGTTTTGGGTCATGCATGCCTTGCTTTGTATAGCCATAGTTCAATCTTGCTCACTAACTTTGAGTTTCCAAGTCACTAGCATCCATTGCTTAGGCTATTTGCATGATTTAGCATCATTTGATATATGATTTCAGAGCATGTTTCACTGTCATACTCTCCCCTGCTTCACTCTTTCAATGCTTTTGGAGGATTATGCTTTATGCCTCAATCATGGGTTAGTTTGTATGCAAGCTTACCTAAGCTTTTGGGCTACCATCTCAGTGTATTTTTGGTCTTATTTCGCCATGATACAACTCTATTTTTGGTTGGTTAGAGCATCCCTCATTTGCTTCTTACACTTGTAGTGTAATCCTCCTCATTGGCCTTGCATGCTCCATGCTTCATGCCTTTAATTCTAGCATGTGTTAGCTCTAGTCCATGCATGTTTTGGCATTGTTTTGACCTGCCTTGGGATTGTTTTGAGCCACCTTGGCCCTTTGGGGCTTGCTTGATATGGCTACGGTGCAAGCGCCTTTGCTAGTCTTGAGTTTTGAGCACCGTAGCGTGCCCTACTTGTGATAGTTGCATGTCATGGCATCATTTAACATGTTATTTCAAAGCATATAGCATTGTCATATTCTCACTTCTTTCACTCTTTGAGTACTTTTAAGAGTTGTGCCTTTGTGTCTCGCTTATGGGCTAATGCGTATGCATGCTTGCCTAGGCTTTTGAGCTCCCATCTCAGCATGTTTTGGTCTTTGTTTTGACCTAATTGAGCTCTATCTATGGCTGGTTCAATCAATTGTGCCATGTATTGCATGCCTCCTGTGTAATCCCCTTTAGTAGCCTTGTGCCTTAGGCCCTCTTGGATGCTATACTTGTGTTGTTTGAGTGATTTGGCATCATTTCACACATGATTTCAGTGCATATAGTGTAGCTAGATTCTCACATTTGTCACTTCTTCACCAGGAGGTTCCCATGTTGGAGTAGAAGCTATTTGGAAGTCAGTGCACCTTCTAGAGGTCAAATGCAAATAGAGGCAATTTAGGGTATAGTAATGGATTTCCGAGCGAGAAACCAAGTGCATGCAATGTTCAACTTTCCAAAACAGAGCTGAGTAGTGTAGTTTAATGCTTACTTGTTAATTAACATGTTTATGTAATTTAATTAATTTGTTAATTAGTTAAAGTGATGTAATAATTAGTTGTAGCTAGTTATTCAATTTGTTGTGTAATAACTAGTATAATTAGCTTTATTAGATTAGTTAGCTAGCTTAGCTTAGAAGTAGCTCAGCTTATTCATTCGGACCCTCCGTCGAGAGGGCAAATGTTGTAATAAGCGTGTGTGTGTGTGTGTGTGCATGTCTTCCAACCCCCATTTCTTTCTCCCTTTTACTTAACCGCTTTCGATGGTTAGTTTAGGGCACGTTTCAATTAGCATACTTATGCTAGCATGTTTGAATCCATCCATCTGTCTTGCATGCATTGGGCTCGGCGCATCATACAAATTGCATTGTACTTTAATACACTTTCTTGAATACGTGTTTCAAAGCATGTTATCGAGTGTTGCATTCATATGCCATTCTAGATAGCCGAGCCTATTTTAGTTACATTTTTGCATGTGTTGCATTAGGCTTCTTAACATAGCTAGGATCATGCATGATTATTAACTAGCTTCTTTTTTGGCTCGGAGTACACTGTGAGTGTTTATGCTTTATCATCCTTGCATGTGTGTAAGTGTTGCCATGTTTAGCATGCTTGCCATGAGGCTATGTGCTTAATTGCTATAACTGCTTGAATGCCTGTGGATGAAGGCTTCATTGCTTGAATTGGAACAATTCATCAAAATGTGAGTTTTAAGCCCATTTGAAGTGGCAAATTATCATGTTTTAAGCCCACTTGAGGGTGGCAAATCTGCATTTTAGCCTACTTGCGAGTAGCAACTCCAAACCATTTTCAAAAACAAAGATGAGATGTTTTGTTCCAACTTGAGTAATTGAGTCTATACTTGTATGCTGTGCACATCACATAGTAATTCTAGATTAATAACTGGAATAAGAACACATGTGTTTTCAAAACAACATATCATTTTAGTAGAGGTCGATCCTTTGATCGGGCGAGCGTGGGTGCTTATTTCATGACCTTCCCCCTTCGTACCCAAGTTCTCGAGCCAAGGCAACTTTGGTGATGACGGACACGTGGCCTTAGGCATGAGTCAAGGTTTCCTAAATTTCCTAAAACAAAATATTTAGGTGGTGACTCTGAAATCTGGCAAAGTAGTCTATGTTTGGCGCTTTTTGATTAAAATCGATTTTCCAAAACGATTTGCCGGATTTGGACTGTTTGGTGATTTATCAGTCTTACATTGCACTTTGTGAGATTAGATTCAGAACAGTGACAGGAGTCCGAACTGTAGTAACTAGAACTATAATTCGCATCCTCGCATGTGGAGCAGAGTTTGGGCAGTCTACAATTTCTAGCGACTCTGCTGGGGATTTAGAGAACTTGACTCGAGCTCATGATATGTTGGTTTGACTACACTTATGTGTTTCTTTGCATTGCATTTGCATTGGTGTGCCTAGGACACCGTGCTTGCCGTGTGCTATTCCTGAATGGTTTGTAGGAGGCTTGCTTGGAAAAACGTGCCATAAGGCTGACCGGTTACGGACTCTGCCACGATGGGAACAAAAACCTCGGTTGTTACCAAGGCACCCTTTTTGACCATTCGACCTAGTTGCATATCAAAAACTATAGTGACCATTCCAAACTAGGACAGGTTGCTTACCCGATTGTAGGTTGTTTGAAACCGCTGCGTGCGTAGTGAAACCCTAGCTTCTGACAAGATAGGACAGGGAAACCCTACCCCTCCATAGGGTGTTTTGGCTCTTACTTGCTTGATATGTGTTGTCAAAGTGTGTCTCTACAGGTTGTATGTGTCAGTTTGCAAGTCTGGGTATCAGGCCTGCGGGTATCAGTATTTTAGGGAATCTGTTTACCTGAGGGTATCAGATTTGAGGCAGTGATTTGGGAACAGTGATCAGTGTTTAAGAATAGTGTGTTTAGCTTACAATTGCCAACTGTGCGTTGTCTTTATTTTAAGCAGAAGTGTTGTCCATTTTTCTGCTTATTGTTTCCTTATTTTGCTTTATTTATCTTTTTGCAAGGTAGCTTAGCATCATTGCTTCTGACTAGGCAGATATTCCCTAAGCACTCTGGATCAGAGGTCGAAGGCTTTATCGATCTGAGGATCTAGTTGATGGACAAGCAGTGTTCTTTTCATTACCCCCAGTTACGAGACGGAGGTCAGTTAGGCGCAGTTCATCAGTATAGCGGTTACCAGATCAGTGGTCCTTATCCACCCTGCCAGTGAGTAGTCGGGCTGAGGTTTCCATTTCTATCGTAGAGAGAGATACATCTGTTGTTCAGTTAGATCAGCACCTTATGGCAAACATGGAGGACATGATGCATCAGCTCCAAGAAACCATGCAGGCCATGCAGTGGGATGCTGCCCACCAGGCAGAATTTGCCGCGCGTCAGGCAGAGGTTGTGGCTCAACAGACAGAGCTGATTGCCAGACTTCAGCAACAACAGCAACCACAGCAAGCTGGAGTGTCTGCTTCGCATCGACCCCCACCCCCACCCCCACCCCCGCCTAGAGTTCCAACACTCGGGGAGACAGCAAACGTCCAGGAAAATACGAACGTCCCAACAGGGCCAGTTCCACCCCCAATCCTACCTCAGTTGTCTAAAGCACTGACTAATCTAGTGGATACACCATTTGAATTTGAGGTAGATCCAACAGCGCTGAAAGTGAGCAAGTTAGAAAAGCTGTTCAAAAAAGCTCAAGGCGTTAATTCCATTCTGGACATAAAGGATGGATACACCGATTTGGCGGTGACTTTGCTGGACCGATTCAAGATGCCACATATAAACCATTTTGACGGTTCCGGGGACCCCATGGTACATCTGCGATTGTTCTCGGATATCCTAAGGCCAATAGGCATCTCCAGATTGCAAAAGCTTTCCCTCTTTGATCGGACCCTGTCGGGTGTTGTGGCTATTTGGTACGCAATGCTGGAGGACTCTGTCAAGAGAAGCTGGGAGAAGATGGCTGAGGCCTTTATAGCTCAATACTCCTACAACACGTAGATCGAGATCATAACTCATGATCTCAAGACAACCAGACAGGAGTCAAAAGAGGGCTTCTCAGACTTTGTGACCCGTTGGAGGGCCAAAGCTTCTATGATGACCACCAGGTCGGTCGAGAAGGATCAGATACGGATGGTTGTACGCAACCTCCAACCCACACTGATGCAAAAAATGATCGTCTTACCCCTTCCCACCTTTGCAGATTTACATGAGATTGGGGTACAGATTGAGGACGCCATGAAGCAGGGTCTGATTGACCACGAGAGAGAGCAGCCCAAGAGGGCATTTACCCGCAGTTCGAATGCAGGCACGAGTAGTGCTGCAGTTGCCAGAACTTCCGATGTGGGCATGGTCACCACCACTACTCCAAAAACACTTATAGCTACACCCTTCACCGGTGCGTCCGGAACCAGTTCACAAACAGCCAGATATCCACCCCGAGGCCAAAGAACCTTTACTCCATTGTACATGTCTCCGTCAACAGCCCTGAGGGTCCTGATCAAAAAGGGGCATCTGAAGCCCTTGGAGCCACGGCCGTTACCAGACAAACTTCCTTCCTCCTATAACCCGTCCAAATACTGTGCCTTTCACCAATAGCATGGTCACGACACCGACCAATGCTATAGACTGCACCATGAGATCCAGGATCTTATTGACAATAAGGTGATTGCGCCTCTAGAGAAGCCGAATGTCACCACCAACCCACTCCCACCACATAACAAAGCTCCACCACCCAAACACCTCAACCTGATCCAAACCGCTACCATTCCATATGACCCAAGCATATATATCATGCCCTCCCACCTACCCAAGCCTGAGGTGTTCATCCCAGACAACACAAACTTGTGCACGTTGAGCACCTCCGAAACCCAACCCGAACCGGTGGTGGTGACTGTCGAAGACAGAACTGTGATGACTTTCGAGGCAGATGGGAATGTTGACTCTGAGCCTAAGAGGTTTGGGAGCTTTGCCTACAACCCGAGTGGTTATATCACATCAACAGATCAGGTTAAGCCGAGGGTGAAGTTGCTAGCTGGGGCAGAGATCAATGTGGTCCGGGAAGATGGACCGAGTCAGGGGCTAGATGACCTAGCAGAACTGGAAGAGGACATTGCAAATCTGCAGTTCTTTGAAGAGCAGGACTCAGGGAATGTGAAAATCAACTGGTTCGACTTGGATGGATCGGCAGAGAATGCGGGGTGGCTCAGTGACCAGCCAGATGTTGTTAAAGAATCTCAGCTAGTACAGGGACTGTCAGGAATGAGAACACCAGCAGTGGCCGGAATGGTTGAGAATTAAGAAACATCGCCGGAGAGCACCAGTGTAAAGAATTTTGCTCGGGATCCCGGCAGTTTGAGCACAGTAGACACTAAACAACAGGTTGCATTGAAACGACTTGAGCAAGAAAAGATCGAGGATCTTGAGAGGGCTAGGAAGGCCAAAGCCCCTACGGGGACGGAACGTGCTGTGAGCATAGAAACAATTGCAACGGAACATGATAGCTGTCTGTCGGTTGCCGACGGGATGTGATGGGAAGACGACGACTTACGTCTTGCCCACACTGACAAGGATTGGGGGCAGAACCAACCAGATGACACCTGGTATGTTGAGGAGGTTGACCACATGACCAGGAGTGGGCGGTACTTCAAGCCCCCACACCTGGACCAGCCAAAGGCGTCTGGGAAGGACAAAGAAGCAGAGAAGCAGAAGGAAAAATTGCTCGAGGAAGAGGCTGTATAGAAACAGCTTAAGAAAATTCAAGCAGACATCTCCATCTGGGGACTGCTTATGGCCTTAAGAGTTCACAGACAAGCTGTCCTTTCTGCAATGGACGGGGCTAAACTTTCAATCGATACAACTCCTGAGCAATTCGTAGGATTGGTTTTCCCGGGAGGAGCTTCCCCGACCTTGACCTTCATTGACAAGGAACTGCCACCTGAGGGCTCAGATCATAACAAATCGCTCTATATCTCTGTCGAGTGTAGAGAGAAATGGATACCGGTGGTCCTTGTTGACACAGGATCTGCTATCAATGTGTGTCCGTCAAGAACAGCATATGTTATCGGGTTAAAGCCTACGGATTTTGTGCCTACTGCCCAGGTGATACGGGCCTATGATAATACTAGCCAAGAGGTGATGGGGACTGTACAGATTTGGACTCAGGTTGGTCCAGGGCAACAGGACATTGATTTTCATGTCTTGGATGTGCCCGCAACCTTTAATCTACTCCTAGGATGGCCGTGGCTGCACCAGGTGAAGGTTGTCTCTTCCACCCTGCACCAAATGCTGAAGTACCCCCACTGGAAGGGAGTGGCAATCGTTTTTGGAAACTCTTCAATACATCCACCGCCAGAGATTTCTACACTAGTTCTGGAGATTGAGCATGGCACGGAGGGTGTATTTATGTCAGGATTCACCCTAGCTGAGGCCCGGGTTATACAAAATGTACTAGCTGTTGATGATAGGCTATTCGTCAGTGCACAATCTGTCTACCTTATGAACAAGCTTTAGCACATGCCCGGAATGGGATTGGGGCGAAGTGGCCGGAAGGGCGTTGCAACATCGGCCAAAGTGCCGCACAACCCATATACCTTTGGCTTAGGTTATCTACCTACCAAAGAGGATTGGGCGAGGAAGGGAAGAGAGATGGCCGGAAAAGCCAAAGCAAATTAGGCCGGGAAGCACTATGAGTTGGTGTACCGACCTATCCAGGGGACCCTAAACGGACGCTTTGTCCGGGAGGGGGAAGACTTCCTGTTTTGTGGCTTCCCAGAGCCATGGTTGAATGCAGAGAAGCGGCGCTTGCCCGGCTTCGAAATCTTTTTTGATCTTCAGTTATCCGGGGTTGAAGTTGCCGAAGAGCAGACAGACCCACCAGCTGAGGCTGAGCAGTGCATGGAGGAGGATTCCAAGAGGACAATAATTGAGATGAGGGTAGCACTGGCTTGTCTCCTCACAGATCCTCAGATCGTACCGGAGTGTTTGGGGGATAACTTCTCAGTTTCCATGATCAGAGATGAAGCGGTTGTGGGCCCATCTTTAGGCATTCTCGATGCATCCATCGCACCCTCCCTCGTCTGGCAATACGAAGAGGGCTTTTTATTGAGCAACACCGGGTCAGGTAGTGAGCTGGAATCTGATTCCACTGAGTCTGTGGAGTCGGAATCAGGTTCCAACTCGTATGAGTCTAAGTCCGGTATTCTTGGGGGTGATAACCCCGAATGCCATTGTCCTGTCCAGGTCGTCTTTTTCTTTTTCCTTTGAGTCTGTTGTAACAGAGGAATCAGGCGGACTGGATGTTATTAATGAGAATGGTACGGCGGTGGCTTCCGAGTACTTTTCTGTGCCTTTAATTTATTGCATTAATCAAGACTTTCAAAATTTTGATGAAATCGACAACGAAGAAATTCCTCCGGTTTTACAACGTTTGATTGATCAAGAGCAGGAGAGGTTTGTAAAACCTTTGGTTGATGAAATCACCACAATTAATGTTGGTACTGAGAAGGATCCGCGGCTGGTCCAAATTGGGTCCACGTTATCTTCGGAGGAGCGCGAGCACTTAGTCGCTTTATTAAAAGATTTCAAAGATGTTTTCGCGTCGTTTTACGAAGACATGCCTGGAATCGATCCTGAGATTGTACAGCACCGGATCCCTCTTGACCCAGAGGCCCAACCTGTTAAGCAGAAGCTCCGAAGGATCTGCCCAGACTGGGCTCTGAAGATCAAAGAAGAGGTCACCAAGCAGATTGACGCACGGTTCCTGTTGGTATCTGAATACCCTATTTGGTTGGCCAATATAGTTCCGGTGCCGAAGAAGAACGGCAAAATTTGGGTATGTGTGGACTTCAGGGATTTGAACAAAGCCAGTCCGAAGGACGACTTTCCTCTGCCGCATATCGACGAATTAGTGGACTTCACTGCTGGGCATGCGCTACTCTCGTTCATGGATGGGTTTTCAAGCTACAATCAGATTTTGATGGCACCCGAAGATAGGGAGAAGACTGCTTTCACCACCCCGTGGGGAACCTATTGTTATAGGGTGATGTCGTTTGGGCTGAAGAACACCGGGGCTACATATCAACGGGCTGCGACCACAATTTTAGACGATATGATCCATAAAAAGGTGGAGGTGTACGTGGACGACATGATTGTCAAGTCCAAGGAAAGAGAGGGCCACTACACCGCCTTGCAGAAACTCTTCCAACGGATCAGAGAGTATCGGTTGCAGCTGAATCCTCAGAAATGTACATTTGGTGTTACAGTAGGGAAAATGCTGGGGTTCTTGATCACACAAAGGGGTATCGAGGTCGATCCTTTTAAAATCAAGGCCATCTTAGAAATGCCACCATCGAGGACTGAAAAGGAGGTCCGAGGTTTTCTGGATAAAGTGCAATTCATAAGACGATTTATTAAAAAATTAACCTTGACTTGTGAACCACTGTTTGGTCTCCTGAAGAAAGGAAAGAAGTTCCAATGGGACGATCGATGCGAAGTTGCTTTTGAGCAGATCAAGCAATATCTACAGAACCCACCTGTGTTGTCACCGCCTGAGCCGGGAAAATCATTGATTCTGTACCTGTCAGTGACTGAAATGACAATGGACTGCATGCTTGCACAGGAGTCTGAGGACAAAGTGGAGAAGGCTATCTATTACCTGAGCAAGAAAATGCTGGATTACGAGACTCGCTACACTCCGCTGGAGAAGGCTTGTCTGGCCTTGGTATAGGCTACCAGGAAGCTAAGGCAATACCTATTAGCTCACTCTATAATACTGGTTTTGAGATTAGATCCCATCAAATATCTTTTTGAGAAACCGGCACTTACGGGTAGGCTAGCTCGTTGGTTGCTTCTGCTTTCTGAATTTGATCTGAAGTACATGACACGCAAGTTAGTGAAAGGGAGAGCGGTAGCGGAATTCCTAGCCGACCACCTAGTTGAAGGGGATGAAGCAGTTGAATATCTGTTTCCAGACGAGGCCATTTTCCAGACTACGTAAGGCTTGATTCCCATCTTTGGGATATGTAGGCAACTTCATTTCGAAGTCCAGCCATAAACACTTCCAAATCAAATAGAAAAAAACTTTGTCCATGTGATCATGTTGGTCATCTTTGTCTATTCTGCATTCAAGAGCTCGGTTGTGATCTCCAGTGCAGTGCTATTCAGACTAGGGACAACTTTCCATTTGTTAGGAACCGGGGTTTTACATCTCAGTGATAGATCTCGGGCGTGTCCAGTTGTGATCCATATCGAAAATGGTTTTGAAAAGTTTTAATAAAAGTTAATTTTTGCTCAAATTAATCTTTTTACGACTTACACTATTTTTGGACCAAACAGAAAATTTTCAGTATCCACAACCTTCAATTACATTGATTTCAGTACAGAGTTCTCCTACTCTTGAATACAAATTGAAGTTGCTTTTTATTACATTCATAAAGAAAACTTGAAAGTACTGATTAAAGCAAATAAACTCGGGGCATGGATAGGTCAGGTGTTCCTGCGCCCCCTCCCAGAGCTTGTGGAAGCCTTTGATGCCAAAGTAGGCCCAACCTGCGCCTCTTCATCGAGCCAACCTATGCACTCATCAGAGAGGGTGCAACTGAAAGTGGGAGCGGGGCCAGAAGCTCTCTCGTCCTCCATGCTGTGGCATACCGAGCTAGCTGTGCGCCTCGGACTGGAAATGCGGCAGGATACTCTGTCCCTTCTTCCGGGCAAGTCTGATCATGCCCAAATTGGCGCCGAAATCGGAATGGGAAGTAAAAGACACAGTGTGTCAGGCCGATCAACTGAATCCCGGGTTGCCAGGACATGCTATAGCTCATCGCCGGTAGATTAAGCTAGGGACAGCGCCAAGCAATGTTGACAGCAGACAGACTGCAAATCCATTCGCACCACCATCCCTCATCAAGGGCATCGACTAGACGTCGCCGGAAGAAATAGCTACGCGCTGAATATGCTGGGCATGAGTCCACAACCTTCAACTTATCCATCAACCATATCTGGGGAGGGATGAAAAATGAGAGATTTAAGAATAGAGAGGTGTACGTGGAGAGAAAAGTCAGAAAAGGGTTTTGAGAGAAAACCGAGCCTGAGGGCCGAGTGATGTGAGAAATATATGTGAGATAGGGTGGGACACATTACTTGCAGCAGTAGTGGACTCCCCACGAATCTAGTCGTCTCCCGGCGATGGAAAGCATCCAAACCCATCAATGTCTCAACTAGTGTCATGGCAATGCAGCTCTTGCCCTCTTTTAAGCCTTGGGCAACCTCAATCAAACAGACGCTAGACCCTCCGGAGCCTGGGGCAAGCAAGAAATGAGACAACATCCACAAGCAAAGCGCATGTCACCGAAAACCCTACCAGTGATGATCGTCGAGGTCACTAGCATCAGAAAACCGACGAATCAGACTCGGAATGTCCAGTTCTCCGTCACGAATCAAAGACCGAGTGTCATGCAAAGTGAGCCCGCACATCCGTCCTAAGGCTTGGATATGGCCGAAGCGGAATTGGGGCAAGATTTCTTCATCACGTTGAGATTCCATCAAAGCCTAGAAGTCTTCGAAAATGGGACACATCTCTTGTCCGTCAAAGCTAAAAACATGAGTTACCAGATTCCAACACCTTGCTGCGGCATGGAGGAACGGAAAATGCAGCGGGGTACGGCTCAACGTGACTAGTGCATTTATTCCGAAGCCTCGAAAATTCAACTTCTCCGAGCCATCCAAGTTAGCAATCTAATTTTTGAGATTTTGGACAAGAAATGCCTCCATTTGGTGCAAAAACTGAGTTAGAATGAGGGAACCACGAAGCTGGAACCTTTATGGAGGATAAGGCACTGTTTGGAGGACAGGTGGCCAAAATCTGGAGGTCCCCAGCCTCACTGGTTGGCCAACCACTTTTTCTGGTCGACTAGCCACATTTTCTGGTCTGCAGACCACAAAAGTGGTCGACAATCTGTTTTGGTGGCCGGCAGTGAGCAAAAAGTGGTATGTAACTACTTCTTGTCTCCAGAAGAGAGTCCATAGCCTTCCTATGTGCTGAGAGTGCTGAAGGTCTGAATTTATTCCTGCTTCGGATGCGTCCTATTTGTTTTGTCTGTCCAAATATGTATTTGCTTATCGAGTTGTTGCTCGTTGGTTATCGAGTTGTTGCTCTTTGATTATCGAGTTGTTGCTCCTTGCTTATCGAGTTGTTGTAATTTGTTTATCGAATTGTTCTTTAAGTTGTTTTGTTTGTTATGTTGGCTTACTACCTGACTTGGCAATACATGAATGTTCAATTTCCATAAATCTCATTTTTGTGCAAAATGGTGCGGTGCGATGCGATGCGATGCTTAGAATATAAATGCAACACTTTTTGAACAAAAAGCTGTTTTCATTCCGTCATGGTTTCTTTTTACAAAAGGGTACAAGTTTTAAGGAAAATAAAACTGCCTAACGCTGTACAATGTGCTATAACTACTAGCAAAAAGAAAACAAAGCAAAAACAACTGAGTCGGTGCTATCTGGCTTAAGATTGAGAGGCCCTCTTCACCCTCTTCGGCTGAGTAGCCTTTGCACCACCGCCGTCGGCATCGCCGTCGGAACCGGAGCCGCCATCCTCGGAATCCTCCTCGGCGTCATCTTCGCCCTCAGAACCTGAACTGGTGTCATCACCTCTGCCCGCAGATGTCTCTGACTGAGGGTGTCCTGACGCCTCCTCCTCACTGGACTTGTCATCATGTCTAGCAGGCGCTCGATGCCTCCCTCGATCGCGTGTCGGGATCCCTCTCCCTGCTACTCGAGAAAGCCCAGATGGCCCGGGCAGTAGAGGTGTGACCTGAAAAGGCAGTTTGAATACATCAACCAGGGTATGTATATCAGATGCAGATGCAAGTATGGTGCATAGAGTGAGTGTATGCAGATATAGTATGTGAATGTGATGTGTCGGATGTGATCTACACATGCAGTGAATCAGTCTAGTGAAATGTTCAGTTTCAACATGTCATCAGAAGTATGATAAATACAAAGAAATTGAAAAGTACCGGAATGCCGTAGTGTACAGCATCGTCTCCCTCCGCAGGACCATACCCTCGAGTGAGGCCACTGCCTCGAGCAACCCCTTAACGTATCCTCTGGAAGGCTGCAGATACAAGTTCAAGTCATCAGTGAATGAATAAATGTCTAAATATCTGAATGATAGATGAAAGCTGTGGAACATACCGATGCTGAGTCAGGGGCACTGACATATCGATGATCTGGCAATGGAGGCTCCAGCGAAATCTGGTAAGGCGTCCCATACCGCTAGCCTGTAAGCTCGGTCGGAGGATCTGGCCACCCAACACACTGCCAAGTGGGGGGCATCCCCCTAGTCCTACCTCTCGATGCGTTGGCCCTACTAGTCGAAGGGATGTCTGTAGCTCGGGCGCGGCTCGATGAAGGAATGTCAACAGCTCTCCTCATGGGGACGCAAACGCCTGCCAACGGGGGCATCAGGCATGTGTGGAGGTATGTCGTGTACTCCCCCTCCTCCAGGAAAAGGATTGTGTCGGCACCCTGCATAAGGTCACTAACCTCCCGGGGAGAGAGATTCTATGTGGTTCGCATGTCTAATGGAGGCGGTGAAGGGATCTCCTGAGTGGGATTACCCAGTGTCTGGCGCATGAAGCACTCCCCAAGAAGCCAGGCTCTGCCAACTAGTCCCTCAAATAGAATCCGGTATTGGGAGGCGCCGCATGCCCCAGCAAACTGAAACCGAGAATACTCTGGCATCGCAATCCAAGGCTGCTAGGTGATCTACGAACAGCAAGTGCATAAATTGATTAGTTGTCATAAATATGCAAGATGAATCAAAGCTGAAAGCATGAAGAATTGAGAGTTCTGAATTACGTTGGTCGCCCGTACTGTGTCAAAATAATGCTTGAGATATGGCAAGGTCTCTCGGGGTCTGGGCCGGCATCGACCCTCAAATCTGCGCGAGTACGACACCTCAAGTGGTGCCTCAACCTCCGGGTCAGAAGCGAGCGTCGGGAAGTAGGTGCATGTCCACAGCCATGAAAGGCAAGACAATGGCAATGAGAATACAGAATATACAGAAAATGCAGAATGCTGAGTGCAGAATGTGGAGTACGGAATGTAATGTGTGCAGTGTGCAGTATACAGGTAATGAAAAGCAGAAATGTAAATTAAAAGGGCAGAATGTACCTCCCAGGCTCTCCAATAGCCGCTGTGGTCATACTGCTCCGTGGAACATCAAGAATCCTTGGGCATACTGCTCCGTGGTCTTAACAGTCTCAGGGACAGTCCCTCTGTACTGCTCCATGAACCAAGTGTATCTGACCATGGCCTGATGATCGGTAGATAGGCGGATGAGCTCCGGGTAGATAAGTCCAGGCTGCCTCCCACTCACCCATATCTAAATCACATGGGATCGGCCAACCTCCCACATCGAGGCCAGTCAACATAGCAAAGTCGTACGGCGTCATCGTCATGTCCCCGGTAGCTAAGAAATAGAAGGAGTTGGTGGTGTCCCACCATCTCTCTACTAATGCACCCAGAAGGGTCCTACTCGCCGTAAGACGCGACAACCCCGTGCAAAATGGGCCAAACCTTGCCTCAACGATATGTCGAACATCGTCTGGGAGCTTCATGTACCACTCCCTCGCTGTGATCGATCCATATCCCCGGGTAAAACGGGAAGCTACCTGTGTTCAGAATGAGCAAAAATACAATGTGAGCTGTGTTCAAAATGAGCAAAAATACAATGTGAGCTGTGTTCAGAACGAACAGAAATGCAGTGTGTGAGCTGTGTTCAGAATGAGCAAAAATACAGTGTGTAAGCTGTGTGCAGAATAAGCAGAATGTAATGTGTGAACTGTGTTCAGAACGAGCAGAAATGCAGTGTGTAGACTGTGTATAGAATAAGAAGAATGCTATGTGTGAGTTGTGTTCAGAATGAGCAGAAATGCAGTGTGTGAGTTGTGTTCAGAACGAGCAGAAATGCATTGTGTGAGCTATGCTCAGAATGAGCAGGAATGCAGTGTGTGAGCTGTGCTCGGAATGAGCAGGAATGCAGTGTGTGAGCTGTGTTCAGAATGAGCAGAAATGCAGTGTGTGAGCTGTGTTCAGAATGAGCAGAAGTGCTGTGTATGTAAATGTGTTCAGAACGAGCAGATAAAATACAGAGTGAAAGCATCAAGTGTGCAAGAAATGCAAAATACATTGCAGAAAATGTAAAAGTGCAGTACGCACCTTGCGCGTGTGGTGAGATAGGTGAGACTCCGGCTCCCGTAGTAGCAAGTCCCCGGGTGCTCGTCGCGCAAAATCTGTGAAATGATGAAAAGTGCTCGGTGGTAGTACGTGCTCCTGAGGGTGGTACCTCTCCGGGTCGAAAGGCCGAATCCTAGGCGGTAATGTCATGATGTCAGGCTCCCTCTCCATCCCCAGAAGACCCTCATCGTGTGGAACATCATCAGGCATCTGAAAAGAAGATGCAAAATGAGCAAAAATGAGCGAAAATTGCCGAAAGTCAACAAAAGTCAACTCTCGGGAAGAGAAAAAGTCAAAGAAATTCACAGCCCAGGAAAAGGTGCTAAACTTCGAGAGAAACATACCTCAAGTGGTGAAACTGGAGAAAGAAGCTCCGAAAACAAATTCTGATCGGTTCAAAGTGAAGGATATCAGAAGATTTTAGTGATTCAACTTTGCGTGGGACGTTGAAAAACGTGTGCAAAACCCGGATCTAAGAGGGAAAAGGTAGGAAGGAAAATGAGTGAATTTCGTCCTTAAGGGTGTGAGCAAATGTGTTTTGGAGTTGTGTACTTAAAGGGCCAAACCTCAGAAGACCAAATTGAGAAACTGCTCGGCCGACCAGTTTTTCAGGCCCACTGACCACCTAAGTGGTCTGCAGGTGGTCTACTGGTGGTGTAGGTGGTCAGCAGCCCTCCTGGGTGGTCTTCAGGGTCCCATTGTCCTCCTTGTGTGTTTTTATGCTGTTTGGAGTCCTTGACTCTCGAGAAAGTGCAAGAAAAGTTCATTATTTTCGACTCAAATTGTCCCCGTAGGAACTTCAATTCACGTCTTCGATGCACGACTCATCGTCACCCATCAAGAGCAAGGTGTATCCTTTTTAAGTACATTGTGACCCCTCCGAGAGGTAAATCAGAGGTTGTGTTTGAATTGGTCTCGTTAAGGCGTGTATTTCCTTATTCGGCATTTTACTTTAAACATGCTATTGATGTTGCATTGAAAATGCATTGTTGCTGTGCATGGAATATGTGTGCTGTGTTGCATTGCACTACACAAGTTCTTATGTCTCCATAGAGCATGCGTGTCACATCGTATTGCATTTTGCATGCTTTTACGTTTGTGTAGGAATTGTCCATACCTGTTGCATTGCATCGAATATGCATTGATTATTGTGTACAGAGTTTGTATGTGCCGCGTCACTTGCATTGTCATGCACTGTTTTCCTTGCATTGTTTTGCACACTCTCGTTGCATTGTTATGCACATTCTAGTTACATTGTTATGCACGATTCTACTTGCATTGTTATGCACGTTTCAGTCGCATTGTTATGCACACTCTCGTTGTATTGTTATGCACGTTTCAATTGCATTATTATACACCTCTTTACTTGTGTTGTCACGCATATTCTACTTGCATTGTTATGCACGTTTTACTTACATTGTTATGCATGTCCTAGTTGCATTGTTATGCACCGTTCTAGTTGCATTGTTGTGCGCATTGTAGTTGCATTGTTATGCACCCTTTCAGTTGCATTGTTATGCACATTCTAGTTGCGTTGTTATGCACATTTCGGTTGCATTGTTATGTATCCTTCTACTTACGTTGTCACGCACATTCTACTTGCATTGTTATGTACCTTTTCAATCGCATTGTTATGCACACGCTAGTTGCATTGTTATGCACCGTTCACTTGCATTATTATGCGCACTCTACCTGCATTGTTATGCATCCTTCTACTTGCGTTGTCATGCACGTTCTACTTGCATTGTTATGCACGCTACTAGCATTGTTATGCACCCTTTCTACCTACATTGTTATGCATCATTCTACTTGTGTTGTTACGCATGTTCTACTTGCATTGTTATGCACCTTTTCACTTGCATTGTTATGCACCGTTTTACTTGCATTGTTATGCACCTCTTCACTTACGTTGTCACGCACGTTCTACTTGCATTGTTATGCACCTTTTTACTAGCATTGTTATGCGTGCTTCGGTTGCATTGTTATGCACCTCTTCGCTTGCGTTGTCACGCACGTTCTACTTGCATTGTTATGCACCTCTTCACTTGCGTTGTCACGCACGTTCCAATTGCATTGTTATGCACACTTTTCACTTGCATTGTTATGCATGTTCCACCTGCATTGCTATGCACTTTTCACTTGCATTGCTATGCACCCTTCCATTGGCATCATATGTGCACGCGTTTATCTTGTATCGAAATTGTATCTTGATATAGCGTTGATCATGTGTTCCTATTACATTGTACTTGTCAAAATCTCTCTTTTGTGTAGGCACGATATTGTATGTACGGTCCACTCAAGAGAAGTTCCGGTTCAGTTTGATTGCCACCCTTCTCCACTCGCGTTTGACATGCGTTTGGACGTACCTTTCTTCTTTCGCGTTTGACACGTGTTTGGATGACTGCGCCTTCTTGCACAGTCCTTCTCCTTTTGCATTTGATAAGCTGGGAGGTGTTTTATTTAAGACTTTGGGTGTTTCTGATAGTCGCTTTTAGCCTTCTCCGCATGAGACGTAGTGAGAATTGCATAATTTTCTTACATCCTTTCTGCATTAGATGTAGTTTGGTTCGTATTTACCTGCTTATGTACGAGTTTGCTGTAGCATTTCTTCGCATAACATTTGCTTCCTTAAAATGTTGTATTTATTTTGCATAAATGCTTAATTATATTCCTCTTTGCATAATCATAAGTTATGTTCGGCATTGTGCATGTCATTTGCATTTTGTCCCTGCCTGCGGGCACATCTCTTTGTTATCTTGCCTGTTTGTCTAAGTCTTCGGCCTCGTCAAAAATGGGTCATCTCTGGGCTTTGACATTCACTCCCGTCACTTCTTGACTTCCGAGTTCTATCAAAGAGGGGCAACTGTAGACACCCCATTTTTGACCGACCTTAAGACTCAGACGTCATCGATTGAGCGCTCGATAATCGCACATGTGTCATAACCCTGTTACGTATTATGCTAATTGATCCTTATTATGAATGTGATTATGTGTTTGATATGATTTTGTGTGCCATTTATGTTGATATATGTGGTTTTGAATTTTTATCTATTCACCGTAGGAAAATCTGTTTGACTTTCTGTTTTGGAAATTAAATTGAAGGCCTTATCGGCCACAAAACCCGAAATTGATTACGTCATTGTGATTAGCGTAATTTTTAGAGCCTACGGTGAAATTTAATTGAAAATTGATTTGGATCAAAATAATTAGATTCAGAATGATTAATTAAGTGCCATTAATTGGCTATAATCAAATTTGATTAAGTGGGGCTATAAAAAGGGCCATTATACACTCAATTCCTCTCTTTTTATTCAACTAGGCTGAGATTGCTCTAAGCTAGAGAGAGGGTCAGCTAGAAAGGGAGAGAAGGGAAACAATTGAAGTTTTGATCTTGAACTTGAATGACTTGAAGACCAACTCAAGAATTAAGCATAAGTTTGGAAGATTAAAGCTCCTAGGTGAGTAATCAACCCTTAACTCATGAGTTTGAGTTGTGATTTTGTGAATTGAAGATTGATGGTGAGTTAGCTCATGAGTTGTGTTGATTTTGATGAAATATGCACATGCATGCATAAAATTGCTATGAATTGCCATAAATTTGCATAACCTAACATGTAGCATGTCAATTATAAAAGATTGAGATCATACATGCAAGTATGTTTTTGTTGAGTTTCATGAGAATGAACATCATTTGCATCATTTGAAATAGAAATGAAGTCAAAATTGGCATGCATGTTTGATTATTAAAGATATAGAGCTTATATGAGGTTTGAATGCATGAGCCATGATTATACAAAGGAATGTTGATTAATTTGGAAGAATTGGACCATGATTTTGAGCAATTGACCTCATCTTGCTTGTATACTCATAATATATAATGTATTTGCATGTTTTGGAACCAAAATTATGAGTTTTCAACCTTTGGAGGTCGAGTTTGAACTTGAAGAACAATTCTGAATTTTCCAGAATTTGGCATGTCCGCTTGAGCGGGGAATCCAACGCTCAAGCGGGAAATGCGAGCTCCCAGAAGTTTTGCAAACATGGGTATCCACTCGAGCGGGGATATTCACGCTCGAGTGGGGAGCCATGTAGGGAGACTTTCAGCTCGAGTGCCCGACTTCACGCTCAAGCGTAAAATTGAGGCAACCAGTACTTTTGCAGACCTCATGGGTCCGCTCGAGCGGGGACCCCTGTTTTAGAAATTTTATAAAAGCGTTATGTGTTTCATTTTCCGTTCTCTTTCACTTCTAAGTACTCTTAGGCATGCATTGAGCATTATGAATGAATTAAAAGGATAAGAAAGAAGCCTAAGAGGGGTGTATGAATTAAGAACGGATTGAATCGTTCGTGACCCATATGTGTTATGTAATGTGTAGGGTCAAGCTCTAGGGCAAATCAACCAGCCAATCACTGTGAGTAATATCTTAATAAAGATGTTCTGAATTATGTTATTTGTCCAATTACTTATCTCCCCTATAAGTCTGATAAGTTTGTTAATTTGAATTATGGACAAATGTTTGTTATGCCGAATGGTTGGGCCAAAGGCCAGTCTGAAATGAATGAAAGAATGGCTGGGCCAAAGGCCAGTCTGACATGAATGAAAGAATGGTTGGGCCAAAGGCCAGTCTGACATGAATGAAAGAATGGTTGGGCCAAAGGCCAATCTGACATGAATGAAAGAATGGTTGGGCCAAAGGCCAGTCTGACATGAATGAAAGAATGGTTGGGCCAAAGGCCAGTCTGACATGAATGAAAGAATGGTTGGGCCAAAGGCCAATCTGACATGAATGAAAGAATGGTTGGGCCAAAGGCCAGTCTGACATGAATGAAAGAATGGTTGGGCCAAAGGCCTGTCTGACATGAATGAAAGAATGGTTGGGCCAAAGGCCTGTCTGACATGAATGAAAGAATGGTTGGGCCAAAGGCCAATTTGACATGAATGAAAGAATGGTTAGGCCAAAGGCCAGCCTGACATGAATGAAAGAATGAATAGGCCGAAGGCCGTTTGACATGAATAGATTGGGCCCGAGGCCGTTTGATGTGTTTGGAACCGCAGTTACTTGACCTATAAATATATACATATATATTAGATAGAAATATGAATTGGGCCCACGGCCATTTGGTGTATATTGTTCTAAGTACCGTTCGTGTAACTTCTTTATTTGATATTATTCATTGGGCTTTCGCTTGTGCTCATTCATGTGTCTGTAGGTGAGCCAAGGGAGGTCCAAACCCAGCCTCAGTGAAGTTTGTGTGGAACAACCAAGGTTTTGAAGAGTCAGCCCATACGTCTCACGCACGAGACTTGTCTTCGCCCTTTTGCTATTTTGTTATATTTTGTCATGTTGGCAAGGACTTTGGATTACGATTGTATATAAGTCGGTTAGGCTGACTAAGACTTGGATGATCCTATATGTATAGAACTTTATGTTATTGCATATTTTGATGCGAGTCATGTGGATTGTTATGACGTGCCATGTAAGCACAGCTCTATGGACAAAAGTTTGAATTTCCTTCCGTTTGGCCCTTTATTCTGATGAGTTTTGCCTTAAATGGTTTGAGGCCATAGGTAATCCCTTGATTACTGGCCGGTTATGTCCTTAACCCATAGGGGCGGGTTCGGGTCATGACAGCATGTTTGTGCTCGTTTCGAGTTTCCGGAGTTTTCGACTGAGTGCCTTGCCTCCGGGCCTCTGAACTCTTTGTGTTTTGGCTTGGTTTGTGGACCATGCCTTGTTGACCTTGCCTGGAGGGAGATAGAGGCATGTAGGCCACTTTTCATAGTCGTAGACTACTTTTTCCTCTTGTAGGCTTGTTTCCGGTTTCCGGAGCCTTCAGTCGAGCGCCTTGTCTCTGAACCTCTTAACTTTCTCCTCTTGGCCTGGTTTTTGGACCATGCCTTGTTGCCTTTGCCTAGAGGGAAACAAAGGCCTGTAGACCACTTTTTGTGGCCGTAGACCACCTTTCCCTCTCGTAGACCGCTTTTTGTACCTGTATACTAGTTTTCGAGGCTTCCAGCCAAGTGCCTTGCCTTGCGGACTCTTATCTTGCTTCCTTTTTGGTTTGGTTTTGAACCAAACCTTCTTATCCCTTGCCTGGAGAGTGGAACAAGGGTGCAGACCAGTTTCTCCCCCTGTAGACCACTTTTTTTTCCTGCCAACTAGTTTTCTGGTCGGCCAGCTAGGGTGGGTGGTCTGTGGACCATCTAAAGTGGTCGGCAGCCATGCCACCACCTTCCTTTCTTTGTGTAGACCACCTTTCCCCCCCTGCCGACCCCTTTTTGTCCTTGCAGACCACTTTTTCTGGTCGGTCGACCAGTAGGAGTGGTCGGTCGACCACTTCAACTGGTCGGCAGTCTTTCTGCTTTTTCTGCAGATATTTTTCTTACCAACTGTTGGGCACAGAAAGCATCCTCCATACACGTGTATGCAGGGATTGCACCAAGCTTCTAGCTTGTTCAACAAACTTGAAGCTTGGATTTCTATACAAGGGAGCCTCCTCCCTCTTGTCTGAGGCTGAGAATTTTGCATTAGGGCTATACATATCATATCTCTCTACATTGCTCCCTCTCTCTCTACATTTGCTCCATTTTGTGCTCAAAAGTGCTATTTCTTCACACTTTTGCACACAAACACATAGTGAAACACTTTCACTCTTGAGCTGAGGTTCTTGGAGGTTACTTTTGAGTGGTTTTGGCTTGTTTTTGCCTCTGGAGTTGTTGCCTTGTTCTTGTTCTTCAAGGTAAGAAACTAGCCCCTTAAAGCTTTGTTTTTGCTTAAGTCTTTGGCCCTATTTGCATGATGTTTTAGGCCCAACTGTTAACTGCAAAAAGCTTCATTTTCAAGTGCTTTAAATGGTTGTTTGAGACCTCTTTGGTGTTGGGGGTGGTCTACCCCCTTTTGTGCCTTACTTGGCCTTGTTTTGAGCAATCTCTTTTAGGCCTTTGGATCACCTTTGTTTGGCCTCTTCACCATTGAATTCCAGAGGAATTTCAGTGGTGGAAAGTGTGTTTTGGGATCCAAAATAGGTGGGGGTGGTCCCCCCTCCCCTTTTTGTATCTTGTGTGCTTGTGTTGATGGCTCACCAAGTTAGCATGTTTTTCTACCTCCTTGAGGCTCTATCTTAGCATGTTTCAGGCCTTGTTTTGCCATTATATAGCTCTGTTTTGGCTTGGTTTGATTACCTCTTGCATGCTCCTTGCACTTGTAGTGCAATTCCACTCACTAGCCTAGCATGCTTACTACTTTGGCCTATGGTTCTAGCATGTTTTTGGCCCCACTCCAGCAAGCTTTTACTCATGTTTTTCCATGCTTAAGCTCTGTTTTAAGTGTTTTGGGTCAGGCATGCCTTGCTTTGTATAGCCATAGTTCAATCTTGCTCACTAGATTTGAGTTTCCAAGTCACTAGCAGGCATTGCTTGGGCTATTTGCATGATTTAACATCA
The DNA here is from genome assembly GCA_036172215.1 of Camellia granthamiana. Lineage (NCBI taxonomy): Eukaryota > Viridiplantae > Streptophyta > Magnoliopsida > Ericales > Theaceae > Camellia > Camellia granthamiana. Next base: position 69,890,585 of record CM069911.1, on the reverse strand, counting down.
TTTGATATATGATTTCAGAGCATGTTTCACTGTCATACTCTCCCCTGCTTCACTCTTTCAATGCTTTTGGAGGGTTATGTTTTATGCCTCAATCATGGGTTAATTTGTATGCAAGCTTACCTAAGCTTTTGGGCTACCATCTCAGTGTATTTTTGGTCTTATTTTGCCATGATACAACTCTGCTTTTGGTTCGGTAGAGCATCCCTCATTTGCTTCTTACACTTGTAGTGTAATCCTCCTCATTGGCCTTGCATGCTCCATGCTTCATGCCTGTAATTCTAGCATGTGTTAGCTCTAGTCCATGCATGTTTTGGCATTGTTTTAACCTGCCTTGGGACTATTTTGAGCCACCTTGGCCCTTTAGGGTTTGCTTGATATGGCTACGGTGCAAGTGCCTTTGCTGGTCTTCAGTTTTGAACACCGTAGCGTGCCCTACTTATGATAGTTGCACGTCATGGCCTCATTTAACATGTTATTTCAGAGCATATAGCATTGTCATTTTCTCACTTCTTGCACTCTTTGAGTACTTTTAAGAGTTGTGCCTTTGTGTCTCGCTTATAGGCTAATGCGTATGCATGCTTGTCTAGGCTTTTGAGCTCCCATCTCAACATGTTTTGGTCTTTGTTTTGACCTAATTGAGCTCTGTCTGTGGCTGGTTCAATCATTTGTGTTATGTATTGCACGCCTCCTGTGTAATCCCCTTTAATAGCCTTGTGCCTTAGGCCCTCTTGCATGTTATACTTGTGTTGTTTGAGTGATTTGGCATCATTTCACACATGATTTCAGTGCATATAGTGTAGCTACGCTCTCACATTTGTCACTTCTTCATCATGTTTGAGAGTTGTGCTCTTATGCCTAGTTGATAAGCCATTACATAAGCATGCATATCTTGCCTTTTTGTGCCTAAGTTTTGGTGTGTTGGCCACTGTTTTGGCATGCATGAAGTCAGTTTGGGGCTGGTTTGATCCATTGAGCATTGCATTACATAGCACTTGTGTTGTATCCTTCACTAGCTTTAATGCTTAAGGCCCTAGCTTGCCATGCTCATGTTGTTGTTGCATTGCATGGTGTTCGGAATATTGTTGGATTGCATTGTGTTTGGATTGGATGTTAATCCAAACACAAGAAACGAGGGGCGTTTCATACTTGAAGTGATGAAACGTGCCTCATTTCTTGGTCGCTGACCATCTTGATCAAGCATGATAGAGGCAGAGGCTTCTTATGTGTTATTTGTGCATTCATTGACGTTGAATTGTGCAAACTTGGTTTCTCGGCCATTGTGCATTGTGGTGCTCGGTTGGTGGCCTGAGAGTCGAGTACCGCACTCCCTTGAGCTTGAAAAATGATAGGGAGGGTGATTGCGCACACATACCTTGCAAATACACCGTTGTGCCCCTTTTTGTTCTCTGTTGCAGCAAATTGAAGCTTGGTAGAATTTTCTGTTTGGCAGACCAGTAAAAGTGGCTGGCCAACCACTTTTTCTGGTCTACAGCAAATTTTTCTAGTCTACAAGTGGTCTACAGCCTCCTTTTCTGGTCGGCAATGCACCAGGAGGTTCCCATGTTGGAGTAGAAGCTATTTAGAAGTCAGTGCACCTTCCAGAGATCAAATGCAAATAGAGGCAATTCGGGGCATAATAATGGATTTCTGAGCGAGAAACCAAGTGCATGCATTGTTCAACTTTTCAAAGCAGAGCTGAGTAGCGTAGTTTAATGCTTGCTTGTTAATTAGCATGTTTATGTAATTTAATTAATTTGTTATTTAGTTAAAGTGATGTAATAATTAGTTGTAGCTAGTTATTCAATTTGTTGTGTAATAACTAGTATAATTAGCTTTATTAGATTAGTTAGCTAGCTTAGCTTAGAAGTAGCTTAGCTTATTCATTCGGACCCTCCATCAAGGGGGCAAATGTTGTAATAAGCGTGCGTGCGTGTGTGCATGTCTTCCAACCCCCATTTCTTTCTCTCTTTTACTTAACCGCTTTCGATGGTTAGTTTAGGGCACGTTTCAATTAGCATACTTATGCTAGCATGTTTGCATCCATCCATCTGTCTTGCATGCACCGTGCTCGGCGCATCATACAAACTGCATTGTACTTTAATACACTTTCTTGAATACGTGTTTCAAAGTATGTTATCGAGTGTTGCATTCATATGCCATTCTAGATAGCCGAGCCTATTTTAGTTGCATTTTTGCATGTGTTGCATTAGGCTTCTTAACATAGCTAGGATCATGCATGATTACTAACTAGCTTCTTTTTTGGCTCGGAGTACACTGTGAGTGTTTATGCTTTAGCATCCTTGCATGTGTGTAAGTGTTGCCATGTTTAGCATGCTTTCCATGAGGCTATGTGCTTAACTGCTATAACTGCTTGAATGCCTGTGGATGAAGGCTTCATTGCTTGAATCGGAACAATTCATCAAAATGTGAGTTTTAAGCCCACTTGAAATGGCAAATCATCATGTTTTAAGCCCACTTGAGGGTGGCAAATCCGCATTTTAGCCAATTTGCAAGTAGCAACTCCAAACCATTTTAAAAAACAAACATGAGATGTTTTGTTCCAACTTGAGTGATTGAGTCTATACTTGTATACTGTGCGCATCACATAGTAATTCTAGATTAATAACCGGAATAAGAGCACATGTGTTTTCAAAACAACATATCATTTTAGTAGAGGCCGATCCTTTGATCGGGCGAGCGGGGGTGCTCATTTCATGACCTTCCCCCTTCGTACCCAAGTTTCCGAGCCGAGGCAACTTTGGTGATGACGGACACGTGGCCTTAGGCATGAGTCAGGGTTTCCTAAATTTCCTAAAACAAAATATTTAGGTGGCGACTTTGAAATCTAGCAAAGCAGTCCATGTTTGGCGCTTTTTGATTAAAATCGATTTCCTAAAACGATTTGCCGGATTTGGACTCTTTGATGATTTATCAGTCTTACATTGCACTTTGTGAGATTAGATTCAGAATCATGACAGGAGTCCGAACTGTAGTAGCTAGAACTACAATTTGTACCCTCGCGCGCAGAGCGGAGTTCGGGCGGTCTACAAGCTGGACAAATGCTTGTCGGCTGCCGAAGGAATCTAGTGGGATGACGACAACCTACACCTGGCTCATATTAATGAGGATTGGGGTGAAGACCTTCCTGACAACACTTGGTATATGGAAGAGGTCGACTATATGACAAGAAGTGGCCAATATTTCAAACCACCACATTTGGAGCAACCTGAGGGATCCGGGAAGGATAAAGAAGTAGAGAAACAAAAAGAAAAATTGTTGGAAGAAGAAGCTGTGTTGAAACAGTTGAAGAAAATTCAAGCTGATATATCTATCTGTTGTCTGCTTATGGCTTCGCGAGTGCACATGGAAGCCGTACTATCGGCAATGGATAAAGCTAAGTTGTCCATTAACACCACCCCGGAACAACTGGTGGGATTAGTCTTCCTGGGAGGCGCTGCGCCAACTCTAACCTTCTCAGACAAGGAACTGTCACCAGAAGGCTCTGCAGACAACAAGCCTCTATACATATTAGTGGAGTACCGAGAAAAGTGGATACCAGTGGTATTTGTTGACACTAAGTTAGTAATCAACGTTTGTCCTTGTTGCACGGCTTATACTATTAGCCTGAAACCGGCGAATTTCATGTCTACAGCCCAGGTGATTCGGGTGTATGACAATTCAAGCAGAGAGGTGATGGGAACGGTACAGATCAGAGTATAGGTTGGCCCAGCTCAACAAGATATTGAATTCCATGTCCTGGATATACCGGTCACTTTCAACTTACTACTTGGGTGACCCTGGCTGCACCAAGTGAAAGCTGTCTCTTCCACCCTCCACTAAATACTGAAGTACCCCTGTGGGAAAGGGGTGGCCATAGTTTTTGGGAATTCATCTATACATCCTCCGCCAGAGGTCCCTACACCTGTGCTGCAGATTGTGCATGGCGAAGAGGATGTTTTCCTTTCGGGGTTTACCTTGGCTGAGGCTCGGGTAGTGTAGAATATCTTGGCTGTAGATAAGGGCTTGTACGTTAGCGCCCAATCTATATACTTCATGAACAAGCTCCAACACATGCCAGGAATGGGGCAGGAAAGGAGTGGCCGGAAGGGCGTTACTGCATTGGTCGATATGCCACACAACTCGCATGCTTTTGGTTTTGGCTATACGTCCACCAAAGAGGACTAGGTTAGGAAAGGAAAAGAAATGGCCGGAAAAGCTAGAGCTAAGTAGACCAGGAAGCACTATGAAGTTGTGCACGGACCAATCCGGGGGACCCTGAATGGCTATTTTGTTTGGGAGGGAGAAGACTTCCCATTTTGCGGTTTCCCCGAACAATGGTTCAACTCTGAGAGGCAGCGGGTTCCCGACTTTGAGATTTTCTTTGATTTGCAGTTGCAAGACAGTGATACAGAGGAAAGGGCTGAGCCAATTATTGCTGAAACTGCACAAAGCACATAAAGTGTTTCCAACAGCAGTGAGCTTGAAGTAGTAGCAGCACTCTCATGTCTCCTTTCAGATCCTTCGATCGACTCAGAGAGCTTGGGGGTAACTTGACCGTTACCATGATCGGAGACCAATAGGGTGCGAACCCTTCTAGCAGTATCTTGGATGCATCTGACGCACTATCCCTCATTTGGCAGCTACAGGAGGGCTACCTGTCTAGCAGTTCTGAGTCAGGTAGTGAAGCAGAATCTGATTCCACAAAGTCTGTGGAGTCGGAATCAGATTCTGGTTCTTTTGAGTCTGGATCCGGTATTCCTGGGATTGATAACCCGGATGCCAAGGTTTTGTCTAGGTCGTCATTTTCTTTTTCCTTTGAGTCGGTTGTAATCGAGGAACTGGATGAGCTTGACCTTGTGAATGAGAATGCCACTGCAAATTCCGAGTATTTCTCTGTGCCATTTATTTATTACATTGATCATGATTTTCAAAATTTTGATAAAAAAGATGAGGAAGGAATTCCTCTGGTTTTGAAAATTTTGATTAATCAGGAGGAGGAGAGGTTTGCAAAACCCCTTACCGATGAAATCATTTCTTTTAATGTCGGTAATGAAAAAGATCTGCTTCTGGTCCAGATCGGGTCCACGTTGTCTTCGGAGGAGCACGAGCGCTTAGTCGCTCTATTAAAAGATTTCAAAGATGTTTTCGCGTGGTCCTACGATGACATGCCAGGAATCGATCCTGAGATTGTATAGCATCGGATCCCTCTTGACCCCGAGGCCCGACCCATCAAACAGAAATTGAGGAGAATACGCCCGGATTGGACACTGAAGATCAAGGAAGAGGTCACCAAGCAGATAGACGTAGGGTTCTAGCTAGTATCTAAGTATCCAACTTGGTTGGCCAACATTGTTCCAGCGCCAAAGAAAGACGGCAGAATTCGGGTGTGTGTGGACTTTAGAGATCTGAACAGAGCCAGTCTGAAGGACGACTTTCCCTTGCCGCACATCGGCGAGTTAGTGGACTTCACCACAGGTCATGCATTGCTCTCCTTCAGGAATGGATTTTCCGGGTATAACCAGATTTTGATGGCACCCGAGGATAGAGAGAAAACCACCTTCATTACGCCATGGGGAACCTATTGCTACAAGGTGATGCCGCTTGGGCTGAAGAATACTGGGGCTACCTATCAAAGGGCTGCAACCACAATTTTGCATGATATAATCCATAAAGAGGTCGAGGTGTACGTGGACGACATGATTGTCAAGTCCAAGGAAAGAGAGGGCCACTACATCGCCTTGAAGAAATTCTTTCAACAGATTAGAGAACACAGACTGAGGTTGAATCCATAGAAGTGTACTTTTGGCATAACAGCAGGGAAAATGCTGGATTTCTTAATCACACAGAGGGGCATCGAGGTAGATCCTTCCAAATTTAGGCCATCCTAAAAATGCCACCACCAAGGACTAAAAAGGAAGTGGGAGGCTTTCTGGGTAAAGTGTAATTCATAAGACGGTTTATTTCTAAATTAACCTTGACTTGTGAACCACTTTTTGGCCTCCCGAAGAAAGGAAAGAAATTCCGATGGGATGATCGATGTCAGTTCACTTTTGAGAAGATCAAGCAATACCTTCAGAATCTGCCTGTGTTGTCGCTGCTAGAGCCAGGGAAGCCTTTGATTTTGTATCTGTCAATAACGGACACAACGATGGGATGCACGCTTGCTCAGGAATCTGAGGATAGGGTGGAGAAAGCCATCTACTATTTGAGCAAGAAAATGGTGGATTATGAGACCCGTTACACTCCACTGGAGAAAGCTTGCTTAGCCTTGGTATGGGCTACTAGGAAGTTAAGACACTACTTGTTAGCTCACTCCGTAATTCTGGTTTCGAGATTGGATCCCATCAAATATCTCTTCGAGAAACCAGCGCTTACGGGTAGGCTAGCCCGTTGGTTGCTTCTCCTTTAATTGATCTGAAGTATATTACTCGCAAGTCTGTCAAAAGGAGAGCAGTAGTGGAGTTCTTGGCAGATCACCTAGTAGAAAGGGATGAAGTAGTAGAATACCTGTTCCCAAATTAAGCTATTTTGCAAGTCGAAGAAGAGATTTGGATAATGTACTTTGACAGAGCGTCTAACCAATATAGTTATGGGATAGATGTGTTGCTAATAGCACCCGACAATTTTCATATACCCTTAGCCTTCAAACTCCGGTTCAAGGTATCCAACAACGAGTCAAAATACGAAGCATGTATTGCTAGTTTGGAAGTTGCCCTAGAACTAGGGGCAAAAAGGTTGGATGTCATTGGGGACTTGAACCTAGTTGTGTCTCAAGCGAATAGAGATTGAAAGGTCAAAGAGGAAAAGATGAACATCTATCACCAGACCTTGGATGTTCTGATTCCTAGGTTTGAGAAGCTGACTTTTACGCATCTATTAAAGGAGAACAACAGGTTCATTGACGCCTTATCAACTCTATCTTCCATGATAGACATCTCATTTGGAGTCCGGATGTGTCCAATCATCATTGAACAGATATATATGCCGGCCTACGAGTCTATCGCCGCAATAGATGAAGCACAAGATCAAAACCCTTGTTTCTACGACATCTGGAACTTCTTGGAAAAGGACGTTTATCTACCAGGGGCAAATGCCAAAGAAAAAAGGGCAATACGGCAGATGGCCATCCAATTTATCATCTGCGTAGGTAAACTGTACAAGAAAGGTCATCTGGGAATGCACAAGTTGTGTTTCGACGCAAAGGAATCAAAGCTACTAATGGAGGCCATTCATGGAGGAAAGTGCGGAGCGCACATGAACGGAGTAATGTTAGCCCAGAAGATTCTCAGGCAAGGTTCCTACTAGTCTACCATGGAAAAGGATTGTGTCGGTTTTGTTTGGCGATGCCACAAATGCCAAATTCATGCTAATCGCATGAACATCCTGCCATTGAAGCTGTACAACATGACTTCACCATGGCCTTTCTCAGTTTGGGGAATTGACATCATCGACACAGTCACACCAAAAGGGTCAAATGGGCATGAATACATTCTGGTGGGAATTGATTACTTCACAAAGTGGGTGGAAACTCAGTCTTATGCAGTGTTGAAAGCAGCGCATGTGGCGATATGGAGTCCCAAATAAGATCATTTCAAATAATGGTTCCTATTTCAAGAAAGAAGTGATCGACTTGTTGGGGAAATACAACGTGGCTTTTCATAAGTCATCTACATACTGGCTGCAAACCAACGGAGTTGTTGAAGCCGCCAAGAAGAACATCAAGCATATTCTACAGAAGATGGTTGAGACTGGCCAGACAAATTTCCATTTGCACTCTGGGGCTATAGAACTTCAATCCGGACATCAATTGGGGCAACTGCCTACTCTCTTGTCTATAGTATGGAGGCCGTTCTGCCAATTGAAATAAAAGTGTCGTCACTGCGAGTTATGGCTAAGTGTTAGATAGTAGAGGCGGATTGGCAGCAGAGCAGGTTCGAAGAACTCATGTTGTTTGATGAGAGAGTGCTGAAAGCATTGTACCATGTTCAAGGTTATCAACGCAGGATTGCCAGGGCTTTTAATAAGAAAGTTAAGTCCCAGAATCTCAAAGAAGGGGATTTGGTGCTGAAAGACAATCGAGCTCCCATCTATGACCCTAGGGGCAAGTTCAGACCCAACTAGACTGGTCCTTATACCATCAAAACTATCTGGTCGGGTGGAGCTATTATTCTCATAGACCTAGATGGCCTAGAATTTTCCCAACCGATCAACATGAACAAGTTGAAGAAATGTTATCCCTCAGAGGCTCGCTATGCCGAAAATCCAGAAAGGCGACCTAGGCAAAAGTTTGAGCACAAAAAATTGGAAATAAAGAAAAACTGAGCTCGCAAGGTTGAAAACCTTAAAGGGCGGCATTGGCAAAAGTTAGAGCGCAAAAGGAGAGCGTTAATACTTGAGTGAACCCAAACCGAACTACGTAAGGCTTAATTCTCATCTTCGAGATACGTAGGCAACTTCATCTTGAAGGTCGACCGTAAAAACCTCCAACTCAACTATCCTATCCTTGTGTTGATCAGGTTATCTTTGTCCGTTCTTTATCTAAGAGTTTGGTTGTGATCTTCTCTGAGAACTGGTTACAGTGCTGAGCAGCATTATTCAATCAAGGGGCAATTTGTGATCTTTGGATTCGGGGTTGTACATCTCGAGGATTGATTCCATGCGTGTCAAGTTGTGATCCTTATCGAAAATGGTTTTGAAAAGTTTTGATAAAAGTTGATTTTGTTCAAATTTTACCTTTTACAACTTAGACCATTTTTGGACCAAAAGGAAAACTTTCAGTGCTCACAACTTTAATTCTTTGATTTCAATACAAAGTTCTCTAACTCTCGATACAAATCAAAGTTGCTTTTATTACATTTATAAAACTTAAAAAATAAGATCAAAGCAATAAACTAGGGCCATAGATCAATCAGGTGCTCCTGCCCCCCGCTTATGCTTGTAGAAACTTCTGATGCTAAAGTGGGCCCAAATTGTGCCTCATCTTCAAGCCAAGTTAGGCACTCGCCAGAAAGGGCGCAACTGAAATTCAGGGCAGGAGCCAGAAGCTCTCTCGTACTCCAAGCAGTGAGGTGTCTAGCCAAATGTGAACCTCGAATTAGGAATTAAACCAGGTACTCTACCCCCTCTTCTGGGCAAGTCTAATCATGTCCAAATTGATGCCTGAACCGAAAGGGAAAGTAGAATACACAGTGTGTCAGGCCAATCAGCTGAATGCCAGGTTGCCAAGTCATGCTATAGCTCATTTCGGTCAGATTAAACCAAGGGCAACGCCAATCAATGTTAGCAGTAGACCTGTTGCACATCCAGTGGCACCACCACCTTTCATTTGGGAAATTCACTAGCTGTTGGCAGAAAAAGTATGGTCGAGCTGAGTATACGGGGCAAGAGTCCACTACCTTCAACTTATCCATTAGCCATATCTGGAGAGGGATGAAAGAAAAGAGAGATTAAAGAATAGAGAGATGTATGTTGAGAGAAAAGTGAGAAAATGGCTTTGAGAGAAAAATAGAGCATGATTACCGAGAGATGTGAAAAACACATATTAGAAAGGGTGGGAAACATTACCTAAAGAAGTAGTGGACTCCCCGCGAATTTGTTTGTCTCTTGCCGATGGAAGGCATCTAAGCCCATCAAAGTCTCAGCTAACGCTAAGCCAATACAACTTTTGCCCTCTTTCAAACCTTGGGCCACTTCCATGAGTCGAATGCTAGGCCCTTCGAAACTAGGGGCAAGAAGGAAATGAGCCAACATGCACGAACAAAGCGCGTGCTGCCGAAAACTCCGCCAAAGGAGATTACCTCGGTCGCTAACTTTAGAAAATTGATGGATCAAACTGGGGATTTCCAGCTTCCCATTGTGAACCAAGGATCGAGCCTCGTGTAGAGTAAGTCTGTACATCTGTCCCAAAGCTTGGATGTGGCCAAAGCGGGGTTGAGGTATGATTTTCTCATCAAGCCGAGATTCCATTAGCACTTGAAATTCTTCGATTGTCGGGCACATCTCTTGTCCCCCAAAGCTAAAGACGTGTGTAATCAGGTTCCAACATCTTGCCGCTACATGTAGGAATGGAAAACAAAGCAGTGAACGACTCAGTGGGAATAGTGAATTTATGCTGAAACCCCAAAAATTCACCTTTTCCGAGCCATCCAAAGTCGCAATCCAATTCGAGAGTTTTTTCGACAAAGAATGCCTCCATTTGCGAAGAATTTGTAGCTAAAATGAAGAAACTACGAAGTCCAACCTTTTGTAGAAGATAAGGCAATGAGTGGAAGCCAAGTGTCAACAATTTGGAGGTCCTGCACATTGATGGCCGGCAAAGGACATAGGTGGCGGGCAGGCCACCTTACATGGTTAGCAATCACCACTCATGGCCGGCAGTCTCTCACTTTGACCTGCTGTCCCTCTTTGTGCTGAACAGTGCTGAAAACATGTGTTTAGTTCTGTTCTTTGTGTGTTTTAGAGTCTTGTTTTGAGTCTTTTCGAGCTTTAGCATGCTTGTTTGAGTTTTACTCATTTTGTTTTTCTTACTGAGTTGTATTTGTATTGTTTTTGTTTATCGAGTTGTTGTTGTGTTGTTTATCGAGTTATTTTCATTTCAGTTGTTGTTCGGTTCATTACCTGATTAAGACTGTTGTGCCAATACAAGTGTTTGGTTTTCATTATCAAGTCCAATCTCATTTTCATGCAATGCGGTGCTCATGATGCAAAATACAACACTTTTTCATAGAAAAACTGGCTTTCATTTCGATCATGGTTGTTTTTACAAAAGTGCGGTACAAGTTTTTAAAGCAAATAAAACTTGTCTGAAGTTGTACAATGTGCTAAAACTATAAACAAAAGGAAACTAAGCAAAAATACAAAAAATAAGCGTTGGTCGCCTCAAGCCCGAGAAGCCCTCTTCGTCCTCTTCCTCGGGGGAGAGGGCTTTGGGGCACTGTCTCTGTTGTTGTCGCTATCTAAATCTGCACCAAAGTCTGAACCAAAGACATCTCCGCTCTCCGCCTCAAAGCTCGCCTCGGCATCGCCCCCGTTCTCGGAACCTGAGCCAACGTCATCATCTCCACTCTCAGATGACTCTGAATACTGATTCGCTGCCTCCTTAGAGTCGCTCGTCTCAGCATCATCATCACTCATAATAGGCTCTGAAGGGCGTCTCGGGTGCCTCTGGCTCTGCCTCGGCCGCGTGCCGAAATCTATCTCTCTCTCTCTCTCCTCCCTACTGCTGGAGGAGGTACTGTTGGTGCAGGTGCTGCAGCTCCCGCTGGCACTATTGGCATGGGTGGGATCTGAAAAAACGGTTGTTGCGTATCAGTTACAACATGTGTATCAGATGCAAGCATAACATACATAATGAGTATATGTTGAAGTCAGATGCAATATATGAATACAGTATGCAAGCACAGTGTGTCAAATGTGGTCTATCAATGCAATGTATCAGTGTAGTTTGGGAAGTTTTCAATGTTAGTGTTAATGTGTCAGTGGAAAGTTGATGCCGGGAATGGGAAAACTGAAGAAATTACCTAAACACTGTAGAGGCTGAGCATTGTCTCTTTGCTCTGTATCATCTCCATCAACGAGGCTATCAGCTCGAGGGCGCCTCCTGTATACTCGATCGGTGCCTGTAAATGTATTTGAATGATTAGTATCTGCCATAGATATATCTGAAATGACATATGGAGTGCAAGTGCTAAAGTGTGGTTCGTACCGAAGTCGAGCCTCGGACCCCGACAAGCTCATGACCAGCCATTGCGGGCTCAATCGGGACCTAGTAGGCCTCCCCTGTGTGTCGCCAGCAAGTCAGTGTGGTGGGAAGCTATGGCCAATCAGCCCTCTGCCCCTCTCGACAAGCCCCTCTACTACGGGCCCTGCTCGCTCTGGTCACTCTGCACCTTGCTCTCGTGGCAGGAGCCCCTGCCTCCTCATCTCCATGGACACCCATCAAGGGTGGCATCAGGTGTGTCAGGATGAAAGCCGCATAGTCGCCCTCTGCTCGGAATAAGTCGACGTTGAGGCCCACCATGAACTGGATGACCTCCTTAACGGATTGACTCTCTGTGGACCTCATGGACTCTGGTGGAGCCATCGGGACGACCGGGTCCGGCATACCTATAATCTGGCGCATGAAGCACTCACCTAAGAACCAGGCCCAGCAGACCGGACCCTCAAGCAGAATGTAGTAGCAGGTGACGGTCCAAGCGTTGGCGAACTGGTCCCACACCCCCCGGCATCAAGGCCCATGGTTGCCACGTGATCTATAAACAGAAGTTGTACAGATTACTAGTTGTTACCAGTTGCTAAATGTGTTAAGTAGAACAGTTTCAAAACAAATGAAATGATTGTGTTTCGGATTACCTCATGGGCGACTACCGTATCGAAGTACCGCCTGAAGAATGTGAAAGGTTTGCGGGTCCTACGGTGAAGCTGACTATCATATATCCGCGAGTAGGGTACCGTCAATGAAAGCTCCACTACAAGCTCTGGGGCGAGAGACGAAAAGTATGCATATTACCCATAGCTGCAAGGAAAAATGCAGTGGTATGTGATCAGTACTGTATCGAGGTAGATGCAAAAAGTGCAAAATAGAAAGCACAGTGTATGAATAGTGTTTGAGCAGATACATAAATGCAAGGCAGAAAGCATGTGTTAAAATAGTTGTGCAGAAACTGCAAAGTAAATATAAAGTACAAAGAGGGAACTAAGATGTGTACCTCCAGGCTCGCTAGTAGCCTCTAATCAGGTTTCCCCACAGCCGAGAGGTAGAGCTCATATATCCATACAGTGTGGTGAGGCCAGCTCCGCCCCAGTCATAGAAACGAACCCGAGGAAGGGTCACCAGGGCAGTTAGCAAATACAGGTCAACGGTATTCCACCTGTTTGAAAACAGGGTGGTACCGAAGACGAACATCAGGAAGCCCCCGGCATACCACTTGGTCTCCTCTACCGTCTCGGGCTCGGTCCTTCTGAATCGCTCTGCGAACCAAGTATATCTCACCATCCTCGTCCTGTATATAGGTGGCTATGCCCCCAGTAGCTCGAACCAGGCTGCCCCCCACTCCCTTCATATCTGTATCAGTAGAGATCAGATCGCCCCCCAATATCTAAGCCGGTGATCATGGCCAAGTCATAAGGAGTCATCGTCATCTCCCCTGCAGGTGAAAAGTGGAAGAAGTTCGTGGTATCCCAGCACCTCTCCACCAGTGCTCCTAGGAGGGAACAACTCGCGACAACCCGAGTCAAGCCAGAACAAAAGATGCTGAAGCCTGCCTCATCGATAATGTCTCGAACTCTAGTTGGGAGCTCATCATACTAGTCTTGAGCCATCGTGGTAACATAGCCTCTGAAGGCGCGAGACTCACCCTGTGGCAGTGTATGAATCAGATGAAGACAATGCATCAGATAAGGGCAGTGCATGAAATGCAATCAGATAAAAGCAGTGCATGGTCAGATGAAGGCAGTGTATGAAATACAGTTAGATACAAGGCAGTGCAGGAATTGTAAGTAACTAAAGGCAGTGTATATGTGTTTGTGGGTGATATCTCGCCGGATCAAAAGGTCGTACCCTCAATTGTAACGACTCTGGCTCGGCCTCAGGCTCAAACTCTGCCTCTAAGTTTGCCTCAAGATCAGCTATCGGCTCTTCTACCTCCGGCACCGGTGGAACTACTGGGGGAATCTCCGGAGGAGCCCCGTCATGAGGAACCTCGTCCGCCATCTGAAAATAGGTGTGAAATGTGTGAAAAGTGAAGAAAAATTAAGAAAAAGGGTAAACTTGGAAAAAGTCAAAGTCGGGAAAAGTGCACCAAACTCGAGAGAAACTCGAAGGGAATGAGCCTAGAATGGTGGAAATGAGGAAGGAAGCACCAAAATCAAGTTTCAATCGATTTAAAGTGAACAGAACAAAGAGGATTTAGCGAATGAACTTTGCATAAGGTGGTAAAAAATGCGTAAAAAGTGTAAATCTAGAGAGAATGAGTGTCTAGAGAGAGAGAGACGATTTTCGAGCATGAGGAAGTGAGGAAATGAGCCCTAGTGGCTCATACTTAAAGGCCTGAGCTGAATTGTCCAATTGGCCCTTAATCTGCCATCGATGGCCGGCAAGGACCATTGTTGGCCGGCACCTGGCCAGAGGCCTTCCCTCATGGCCGGCAGGTGGCCGACAGCTCTCCTGGGGTTTTTGATGCTGTTTTGTGTCCTTGGTTTCCAATAATTGAAGGGATTGTTTACTATTGAGTTTAGAAAGCCTCTGTAGAAGCTCAAAATTGTGTTTTTGGTGTGCAATGTTCGTCACTTGCCAACATGAACGAGGTGTATCCTTTAGACACATTGTAAATCTTCTAAGAGGTGAATCAGAAGTTGCCTTTGAGTTTGTTCTCATCAAATCATGTTTTGATATCTTGCATAGAACACGCATTTCTTATTCGTTGTTGCATGGAACATGTACTTCACTTTGTGGCATAGAATATGTATCTCATATGTGTTGTTGTAAAATGTGCATCTCATTATTGCATAGAACATGCTCTTGCTCTCGTCACATGGAATATGCTTTCGCTTTTGAGTTGTGCATGGAATATGCTCCTGTTACCAATCATGCATAGAATATGCTTATGCTTTTGTTTCTCACATAGAACATGCCATTAACATTGTATCTCGGCTGCATGTATTACATAGAACATGCATCCTCACTATGTTGCATTTGTTAAGTCTCTTTCCTTCACATGCACGATATTGTGTGTACGGTTCATTCAGAGGAGTTCTAGGTTAAATCACTCGTGCCTTTCGAATCATATCCTTCCACATTTTCTCCTCTTGCATGAGATGCGTTAGGAATGATCCCTTCGGTTAAAAACATTCGGGTGCATCCTAGTGTTCACACCACCCCTTTCTCCTCTCGCGTGAGACGCGTTAGGATTGATTCTTTTAGTTAAAAACATTTGGGTGCGTCTCGGTGGTCACACCACCCCCTTCGGTTAAAAACATTCGGGTGCATCCTGGTGTTCACACCACCTCTTCTTCTCTCACGTGAGACGCGTTAGGATTGACTCATTCGGTTAAAAACATTCGTGTGTATCTCGATGTTCACACCACCCATTCCTCCTCTCGCGTGAGACGTGTTAGGATTGTTTGTTTCGGTTAAAAACATTTGGGTGCATCCCGATGTTCACACCACCCCCTTCGGTAAAAAATATTTGGGTGCATCCCGGTGTTCACACCATCCCTTACTCCCCTCGCGTGAGACGCGTTAGAATTGTTTGTTTTGGTTAAAAACATTCGAGTAAGTCCCGGTGTTCACACCACCTCTTCTTCTCTCGCATGAGATGCGTTAGGATTGTTTTCTTTGGTTAAAAACATTCAGGTGCGCCCGATGTTCACGCCATCCTTTTTCTCCTTTTGCGTGCAACGCATTAGGATCTTGGTTAAAGCCTCGAGTGCACCCGATGGTTGTGTCGTTCTTTGCCTTTCCTGCGTAGTTAAGCCTACATAATTTTCTTACATCCTTTCTACATAAAATGTGGTTTGGCTCGTGATTCCCACGCATGGTGTGTTTATATTCTTACTTCTTTTCATGATTGGAATTGATGTACTTTGGTTCAATTTGTTTAACTGTGGCATTTCTTTGCATAACATTTGCATTCAAATGTTTCATTGCACAGCCTCATTGCATGATCATAAGTTTTGTTCCTGCATCATGCATATCATTTACATTTTGCCCCAGAACTACGCTGGTTTGATTCCTTGCAAAGGGATATGTAGGCAGTCTGCGGGTGCAACCGTTTATTTCTATCTTGATTGTTTGTCCAAGTCTTACGGCCTTGTCAAAATAGGTCGTCTCTGGGCTTTGATATTCACTCTTGTCATTTCATGACTCCGAGCTTTGTCAAAGAAGGGCAACTGTAGACACCCCATTTTTTACGGTCCTTCAAGACTTGGACATTCTCGCAGGTACATCCGATGACGAGTCTGATTGCTCACCAAGCGCTTGAAGTCCTCAGCGGAACACCACAGGTTTGCGCCTTTCAAACCCTGCATCCATTTTGTCTCCTTCTTGGACCATGCCTTGGTCTTGCCAACCTGCAATCTCTGGTGGCCCGCTGGTCATCTGTGAAGGCTGCCGGCCAGAGCTTCTGGTCTGCCAGCCAGTGATACTGGCCACCAGTGTTTTTTGCAGATATTTTGTGCCAGCTGTGCCAGCTGGTTGCACAGATGCATGCTTCTGTGCACACGTGGAAGGCTGGATCTCCTTGTATAGAATTCATGTTTTCTATATGTAGGGACCCCCTCTCTCATGTTTTCAGGTTAGAAGATTTCAAACTCAAAATTTTCTCTCTCTCTCTCTCTCTAGATTTCTCCCTCTTTCTTGCAATTCTCTACACTTTTGCCTGCTTACACTACTCCATTGCCTTTGCTTCCTTAACTAAAATTGATCACCTTTGAGCTGAGGTTCTTTGAGGCCTTCTTGGAGCTCTGCAAGTTGGTTTTGGCTTGAATTGTTGCCTAGAATCACTCTTCTCTTCAAAAGGTATAATATTTGCTTTGTTAGCTTACTTTGCATACTTATTTCCTTTTTTTATTTTTATTTTTATTTTTACTGTTTTTGGGCAATAAAAACTTTGTCAAAATGGGCTGAAATTTGTGGTTTGAAGCCATTTTAAGGTAGGGGGTGGTTCACCCTTCTTTGTACCTTGTTTGTAAGGCTTCTTCACTTGTGTTTCCCATCTTTAAACCATCTTTTTTTTGGGCCTTTAAACACTGATTTTTGAGCTTATTCACATGTCATGTTTGCTAGCCTAGTTAGTTCTATATGTTAGCATGTTTTTCTAGCTTTTTGTAGCTATATTCCAACATGTTTTTGCCTTTGTTTTAGACTGCTTTAGCTTTGTTTTGGGCTGTTTGGGTCAGTTGAGTCTTGTTTTGCATGGTTGTAGTGTAGTAGTCCTCACAAGGATGGTGTTTTAGGCCATTAGGCACCTCTTGTTTGAGTTGATTGCATGCTTTGGTGTTGTTTTGCACTTCATTTCAGCGCTTATCACCTCGGCAACCTCCCTCTTTTCTAGGTTTTTCTTTTTTGCTTTGAAAGTTGTTTCAAGTCATTTGTTTGCCTAAGTGTGGAATTGAGGTTTCATACTTAATGGTTTAATCCCTTTGGGGGTTCATTACCAACGGTATGAGACTTGGTTCATACCCAAAGCAACTTGTGTTTTGAGCCATCTTTCCATTAGACGACTCTAATTCACCTTTTGGACTTAATTGGATTAAGGAATGGTTGGTGAGTTAAAATGAGTAACTAACAACTCAGGACTAAAATTGAGCAAGATAATAACTTGTGTGTTGTTGTGTGTTCAATCGGACGTTAATTGAACACAAGGAAATTTGGGACATTTCATACTCAAAGTGATGAAATGTCTCAAGTTTTCCAAGGTCTCCATTGCCTTTGATTATGCATAATAGGGTGATGGTTCTTGAGTGTCATGTTTTGCATTCATTGAACTTGCACACCTTGAATCACAAGCCATCATGCAATGAAATTGCTTAGATTGGTGGTTTGCGGTTTAAGTTCACAACTCCTTGGATTTGTCCATGAAAAAAAGGGGTGAATTATGCAGACAATCTTTGGAAAAATCCTCTTTTTGCTCTGTTTGTACTCTGTTGCAGCATGGTGATCCAGTGCATCAGTGGCCGACAGGACAGCATCCATGGCTGGCAGTGCATTATAGATGGCCGGCAAACCACCTTCTTGGCTGCAGATGGCCGACAGCATTCATCCATGGCCGGTTGGCCACTGATGTAAACTTTAGCAAAATTTTGGTAAGGTGGAGTAGAAAGGTTTTGGAAATGTTCAACTCTGCAAATAGGGGCTTTCGAGAGCAAAATGGAGGTCTTTTCAGGTGGAAACTGAGCATGTGCATCTTCCACTTCCTGAGGCGAAGTAGTGGCAACATAATTAGAAATGTTAATTGCTTACTTTACTTATATTTGTGCTGTAATTTAATTAGCTAGCTTCCTAGTTAGTTAAATTAAAAGTGTTGTAATAATTAGTTAATTAGTTTAGCTATTCATTTCATTTGGTTTGTAATAATTAGCTTAATTAGCTTAGCCCTAATTAGTTGCTAGTTAGTTAGCTCTTATTCATTCGGACACTCCTTCGTGAGAGAAAAATGTAATAATTGTGTATGTTTTCCAACCCCACGTCTTTCTCCCTTTTATTTAATTGCTTTTGTTGGTTAGATTAGGGACATGTTTCAATTAGCATACCTTATGCTTGCATCCATTCATTTTGTATTGCATGCACCAAGGCTCGGAGCATCATTCAAACTACATTGTTGTTTCAATACTTCTTTGAATACGTGTTAACCGTATGTTATCAAATTAATTCATATGCCATATTAGTAGCCGAGCCTATTAAATTGCATATTACATGTGTTGCATTAGGCATCTTGTATAGTTAGGAAGCATGCATATTTTTGTAACTCATATTTTCTTAACTTAGAGTACTAGGTGAGTTTTTAATACTTAAGCATACTTGCATGAATGTGAGTGATTGTCATATCTAGCATGCTTGCCATGAGGCTAAATACTTAATTGATAAACTGCTTGAATGTTTGTGGATGAAGGCTTGTTGTTTGAATTGAAACGATTCAACGAATGTACGTTTTAGGCCCACTTTGTTGAGTGGCAAATTCACAGCTTTAAGCCCACCATGTTTGGTGGCAAATTTGCAAACTTTAAGCCCACTTAAAGTGGCAAATTTAAACCATTTTCACAAAAACAAACATGAGTTGAATTGTTCCAAATTGAGCAAATTAGTCTATATTTGCTTGTGCACATCACATAGTAAAGCTAGCCTAATAACCGGAACAAGAGCACATAATGTTTATAAAAAATCATATCATGATTAGTAGAGGCCAATCGTTGATCGGGCGAGCGGGGGTGCTCAATTCATGACCTTCCCCTCTCGTACCTAAGTTCTTGAATCGAAAAAAACTTTGGTGATGACGGACACATGACCTTTGGAACGAGTCATGAGTTTTCTAAATTTGCTTGTGCGCATCACATAGTAAAGCTAGCCTAATAATCGGAACAAGAGCACATAATGTTTATAAAAAATCATATCATGATTAGTAGAGGCCAATCATTGATCGGGCGAGCGGGGGTGCTCAATTCATGACCTTCCCCTCTCGTACCTAAGTTCCTGAACCGAAAAAAACTTTGGTGATGAAGAACACATGACCTTTGGAACGAGTCATGAGTTTTCTAAATTTCCCCAAAAATAAAATATTTAGGTGGTGACTCTGTATCTAGCAAAGCAGTCCAATTTTAGCATTTTTGATCCTAAAATCAATTTTCCAAAAAGATTTATCGGATTTGGACTCTTTGGTGTTTATCAATTTCACATTGCACTTGTGAGATTAGATTTAGAACCGCGGGAGTCCGAATTGTAGGTCTTCTTTCCGAGCTTCCGAAAGGGGGCGCGAAAAAGCTGAGCTACACCCGAGTCCGAGGCTAGTTGATGAGGCGGGCTTCGACCTATTCCACTCAAGGCTTGCGCGACTCTAGGCCAGCC
The DNA here is from genome assembly GCA_036172215.1 of Camellia granthamiana. Lineage (NCBI taxonomy): Eukaryota > Viridiplantae > Streptophyta > Magnoliopsida > Ericales > Theaceae > Camellia > Camellia granthamiana. The sequence continues at coordinate 69,871,027 of CM069911.1, read as the reverse complement.
AGGCCTTGCTTGGCGCTTTGGTGGAGAGGTGGTGGGACACCACCAACTCCTTCCACTTCTCATCCACCAGAGAGATGACGATGACCCCATACGACTTCTCTATGATTACAGGGCTACGGGTGGGGAGTGATCGGATCCCCTTTAACATAGATATGGGCTGGTTTTATGATTACTTCCACGAGAGCCAGCCCGAGACTCAGAAGGAGATTGAGCAGTACACCCGGGGCTTCCTAATTTATCTCCTCGGTACCACCTTGTTTGCGGATAGGTGGAATACCGTAGGTCTGTATGTGCTGAGCGCTATGGTGGTGTTGCCACGGGGCCCGGTTCTATGATTGGGGTAGTGTTGGCCTCGCCACCCTATACAGGTACATGAGCTCCGGTCCCTATAAGAAGAAGAACAAGGTTGGGGGCTACTAGTAGGCCTGGGAGGTACACACTGCACTTTCACTTTCAAATTCTGTTTATTCATTATGCTTTCTGCTTTGCACTTTTTGTCTTTATCTCTATTTCTGCCTATATGCTTTCTGCTTTGCATTTTTTTGTCTTTATCTCTATTTCTGTCTATTGACTCATGAACTGGTCTTTCCTTGCAGCTCTGGGTCGATGCATACTTCCCTGTCCTTGCCCTGATTCCACAAGATGAGGTAGAGGCTGCTATGCCCTACTCTCAATGATACAACAGTCAGTGCCATCCTCAGCGTTGTGGCGATACCATCTTCGCTTACTACTGTCGATTCTTCGATACAATGGCGGCACATGAGGTAATCTAAAACTCACACCCATTCCATTCCATTGCTACTGCTTTGATCCATACTCTAACAACTGACGACAACTAATAACTATGAATTCTCTATTTGCAGATTACGTGGTAGTTGTGGATGGTGATGCCATCTAGGACATGGGACGAGTATGCAGGGTCCTAGGATACCTCCAGGTTGTGGATCCTATTGGAGGGTCCCTTCTGTCGGACCTAGTACTTGGGGGAGAGATTTGTGCGCCAGACTCTGGGTTCAGCTGTCCATGTTGTTCCTGCTTCACCTCCACTATCTATGAGGACGGCCGATGGTCTACAAGTTGAGGCCATCGTACAGTTTATGGCAGGGCAGGATGCCGACCTATTTTGCGGGGTTGGGGACTATGCTGCCTTCATTCGGACTCATCGGATGCCACCCCTAATTGGAGCTAGCGCAGAAGACGCTGTCGATGCACCGGCTGTTGGAGGTGATGTTCTCGCAGATGAGCCTCACGCTGGAGAAGCTACTCCCACCGTTCATGTACCTGGTCTGCTTGTGATTCCGACTGTGATCCCATGCTTACCAAATTCCGATTGAGCAGCTAAAGGAGGGGCATGGGTACGTCAGGGACTCTAACATGCAGCTGGTATGCACTTTGCCTCGTAGTTTGCATTTTATAGTCCCCTTTCTAGATACTGATGCCCCAAACTCATTTGTAGGTGCCAGTGGATTACATAGATGGCCTTCTTCAGTTGGTTGCCTCTTTGGTTTATATGGTACAGAGGAGGGAGACATTACTTACTCTTCACGGTTATCAGGTATTCTACCTCTCTCATTCATCTGACTGCTCAGATTCTCTTTTGCTATATTCATACTGTTCTGTACCACACTGTATTGATTTCTTGTTTCTTGTTTCCAGCCTCCACCTACACCTACGACACCAGTAGCACTGGCAGTGCCAACGGCACCTCTTTCGACGGCGCGGAGGAGAGGCAGACAGGCTCCTGGACGTGGCAAGGGCGAGATTTGAGGTCAAGGCAGAGGTAGAAATACCCGGATTCAGTTAGGGGAGTTCCAAGCGCCAAAGATTTTCTCATCCACAAAGTTGATTTTGAGTGGGGATAATGCCAAGACTAGCGGCACTGAGGAGACAGTGACCAGGTGCTCTAAGTATGGGAGCAAGGATGATGATGCTGGCTCGGAGTCAAAGAGCAGAAAGGATGACACCAGCTTTGGCTTTGAGTCCTAACCTTTTGACGATAGCGACACTGATGGTGAGAGTGTCCCTGAGTCCCTTCCGCGAAAGAGGACGAAGAGGACCTCTCGAGCTTGACTCTGATTTTTGTATTCTTTTTGCTCTTTTCTTTGGCTTTGGTAGTTCAGCACTTTGTATAGCTTCAGATAGGTCTGTTACTTTTTTTGTTTTAAACACTTGTATTCTCCTTTTGTAAAACTATGATCGGGGAAAAACGTTGCAATTTTATAAAAAAAGGATTTTGTTTTGCATACAGCATCTCGAGAATGGCATCTCACTTGCATGAAATTCTAACTGAATTTGAAACTGACAATGCTTGCATTTGAATGATCTTCTTAATTGGATATTGAGCCTTCAATTGATCAAAATACAAAATACAACTCAATAAAGAAAAAACAAACCTAAAATAACTTAAGCTATTTAAATTTACTGGAAACAAAAGACTCAAAACAAAACTCAAAAACAAAAAGAACCAAATGCAACATTGTTGCCCAGCTGCTTGGCCATGAAACTTGGTCGGCCGTCCATTAAAGTGGACGGTTGGCTAGAAAAAGTGGCCGACCGGCCAAAGGCGGTGACTGGACAGTTGGCAACAGCTGTCAACCACTCACAGAACCTTATCCTCCAGAAAGATCTTCTCTTGCTCCTTTTTCGACAGAATATCATTTTTTCTACTATTTTCTTTGGAAATGGAGATATTTCTTGCCAAGAGGCTCAAGGATTGGACGACCACTTTGGACAGCACAGAAAAGGTAAATTTTTATGGTTTCGGCATAAACTCGCTTTTTCCGTTGAGTCGTACTGCGCTTTGTTTTCCATTCCTTCGTGTCACTGTTCAATGTTGGAACCTAGTTACTCATGTGTTTCGCTTCAGAGCACAAGAAATGTGTCCTACTCTCGAAGAGTTTGAAGCATTGATGGAGTCCCGATGAGATAAGGAGATTATGCCTCAACCCCGTTTTGGCCATGCACGAGCTCTTGAACGGATGTGTAGGCTTACTTTATACGAGGCTTGGTCCTTGGCTCATGACGGGGAGTTGGATATACAAGGCTTGATTCATCGGTTTTCCGGCATTAGAGACACAAGTGATCTTCTTTGGTGAGGTTATCGTCAACATGCCCTTTGCTTATGTTTACTTGAACATTTCCTACTTACCCCTAGTTACAACGAAGCTAGCATTAGGTTGATCGAAGTTGCCCAATGCCTCAAGGAGGGTAAGAGCTGCATAGGTCTGGCATTGGCCAAAACTTTGATGGGTTTGGATGCTTTCCATCGGTGAGAGACTACTTGGTTTGCAGGGAGTCCACTGCTTCTCCCGGTATTGTTTCCCACCCACTCTTATTTATGATTTCTCACATCACTTTGGCACTCACTCTCTATTTTCTCTCAAAACCCTTTCCTTACTTTTCCCTCAACTCACATCTCTCTATTCTTTAATCTCTCTTATTTTTCATCCCTTCTCAGGTGTGGTTAATGGATAAGTTGAAGGTGGTGGACTCTTGCCTCAAGTATTCATCTAAAGCCTACTTCTTTCACCCACGACTAGTGGACTTTCCAATGTAGGGGTTATGGTGTGATTGAATGTACAGCAAATCTGCGACTGACATCGCTTGGCGTTGCCCCTGGCTTAACTTGTCTAATATAGGCTATAGCCTATCTCGAATTGGCCTCACACACTGTGTGTTCTATTTTCCATTTCAGTTCAGACACCAGTTCAGGCGTGATCAGATCCTTCAAGATGAAGGGGTGGAATACTCGGCTCCATTTCTAGCTCATGCCTCACACCAGGCTCGATACCTCGCTACTTGGAGGACAAGAGAGCTTCTGACCCCTGTTGCTAGCTTTAGTTATGCCCTTTCGGGCGAGTGTTTGGCTTGGCTCGAAGATGAGGCACAGGTTGGGAAATCCTTGGCTGCAGAGACTTCCAATAGTGGGAGCAGGAGGCAGAGGACGATCACCTGACTTATCTTTGGCCCTAGTTTATTACTTTGACTTTCCTTTTCAAGTTTTTATGATGTAAAAGCAACTTTGATTTAACCTGAGAGTTAAAGAATGTACTTGTGTTGAAATCAGGCAATTAAAGTTATGAGCACTGAAAATTTTCCTTTTTGGTCTAAATAATTATAGTGACCCTAATTTTTCTGAAGTCATTATTTATTATTATTTTATTTTATGTTTTCTGGCTTTATTCATTGTGTGGTTACTTGAGAATTTAATGTGATATTTAGTTAATTTAATGTGTTAGTTAATTATATATAATTAATCTGAATATTTATAATTATATATTTATATATATATAAGAAATTATTTATATAGATTTTATATAAGACATTTATATTTATATATGTTGTATTTAGGTTGTATTTGGAAAATATAGTATAATAATATATATTAGGTTTAAGTGTGCTGCCCTTTAGAAAAGAAAGAAAAAAAAAATATAACAAAAAGAGGGCTTGCTGTGTGTGGCAGCAACAAGCCATGAGAGAGAGAGAGAGAGAGAGAGAGAGAAATCAAAGAAATTGAGAGAGAACAGAGAGACGGTAGAAAGAAGAGAAGAGGAAGAAAAAGAAAATAGATTAGGGTTTTGTTTTAGTGACTTCATTAATTCTTCAAATATTTCTTGGATCTTCAAAAAATAATTGTGAGTACAAAACCCACTTCCCTTGGTTTATGTTTAATTTGTTATATTTATTTATTTATTTGATGTTGATTTGATTTTGTATTTGCATGTAGATGATGAATTGATTTCATTATTTGGTTGGATGTGTATGTAAAGTTTAGGGTTTTTTTGGGTATTTATTTTATGATTGTATTCACACTCATAGATATATGAAATTAAAATAAATTTTGAACCCATAGATAAATTCCTTACACTCCATTGTGACTCCATGGATTTTTGTTTTATTTGAGTGTTGGTGAAAAAGAGTGTATTAAAAAAAGTGAGGATTATGAGATTTATTTGAATGCCTTATGTTTGACATTGTGATGTTTGTTCTTATGAGTATATGAGAGATTGTGTATATAGCCTCGTTCTCAAGAGTAGACGAGTGCTTTGATTTACGCATGTACATATATGCTAACCATCCAGGAAGTGTTGGTCAAACTTGGGACAATATCCACATGCAAGTTTGGCTTCAGAGCGGTGTTAGGTATACTAGAGGCACACGGGATATATGTGTAGGCCGGAAGTGAAGTGCCGAAATGATAGAGTTAAGGTACAAAAAAATAAATATGAACTTATTGCTATAGTTTGATTATCTTTGATTTGTACATCTCGAAAAATAGTAAATGACCTCAATAAATTACGAAATTGTATACGTAATGCTAGAGAACTTTTATATTTTAACTTTTTACTAAAAAAATCGATTAGAACTTGTAATCAGATGATTTTGGTTACAATAGTTTTTATTCATTTTAGCAATTTAGATTTTAGATGTTGTTTTAACCCACAAAATGAGCTCATTTTTATTGATTTCACACAAACTGAAGTAAAACATTATTCTGAACACTTTTTGTGTTTTGAACTTTTCTAAAAAAAATCATCTTAGGGTAGTTTCTTTTCGTTTTCAGCTTCTGATTTTTCGGTTGGATTCTGTCTAGGTTCTTCTATCAAGCTATTCTCTCAACCTATTTAGTTTCTACTAAATTTGTTTACGTTGCTTTTTAGGAAATTTGATTATGTACAACTTTTGTTCTTTGAGTTTTAGTCAATTCAAATTATTTAAACATGAAACGGTGCATTTTTATACTTCTTCAGCAAGTTACTTATGATTAAATTATACTAACTTTATTTTTTGCAGAATGGTGGGTCTTACTAACTTTTTATGTAGGGCTGACCCGCCATAATTTTATTTTTATTTTGTTTATTTTATACTCAATTTATATTTAGTTGTGTACGGGCAAGAAACTAAATGCAACCGTATCTCGAGAAACTACCCATTCGTCTCGGTGCGGGTGTAACTACTTGTCTTGTCCCATGACAAGAATTAAATGTATTTTTGTTTGTGTCTAGTGGATACGTGGATGTCAAATCTTGTACTCATACCAGTATACTTGTGTACTAACCTGTTTTGTCTCTTGGCAACTCCGGTGTGTTCTGTTTGAATGCAGCCGTTTTTCCTTTGTAGAATTAGTTGAGACTATGGAGATGACGAGAAATAACTACAATTGTAGGACATGTCTCTTGGACTTCTTTTGTTTTCTTGAGCTTAGGGTTGACGTTAGTTTATATATTTATTATTTTTTTATGGCCTTAGTATTTTAATAATTTGGCATTGCAGGTTATTTTCCAACTTTACATTATTTAAGATTGTTTTGACAAGTTTTGCTACTTTAATATTGGAGGTATTGGATAGTTATGAATTTATGATGGATAGTTTGGTTGGCATTTGTTAATTTATTTATTTATTTTTTATCCCTTGTATGTTTTTTGAGCATCGAAATTTACTTAAACCTTATGGAGATAAGAACATTTAGATTTTGTTTCATCCCTAGGGTTTAGATGATGGAATATTGATTGAGGTTTAGTCCTAATTTGATATTTAAATTGTCCAAATTTTGGGGCGTGACAATAATGGTCGGTGTTGTAAAAGGTAAACTTTTGAGAAAATTAGCTTTATTAAAACTTTTCAAAACAATTTTTGGAAACGGTTATTGCCTGACACAATTGGAATCAATCCTCAACATGTACAACCCCAAATCAAAAGATCATAATTGCCCATAATTGCATTCATCATCACTGCTTTATCATGCAACTAGCCCTTCTGCCAAGTGGAGGTAACACAACCAAGTTACCAGATGACGAAAAGAGATGGATCGATCAAACAAATGAACAGGACAGTTAAGTTGAGAATGGTTATATCCGAACTTCGGGATGAAGTTGCCTACGTATCCCAAAGACAGGAATCAGGCCTTACATAGTTCGGTTAGGGTTCGCTCGTGTATTAACTCTCTCATTTTGCGCACTAACTTTTACCAAAGTTGTCGTTTCGGGTTTTCAACCTTGCGAACTCTATTTTTCTTTATTTCCAATTTTTCATGCTCTAACTTTTTCCTAAGTCACCCTTTTTGGTTTTCGGCCTAGCGAGCCTCTCAAGGATAGTATTTTTTCAACTTGCCCATGTTAATTGGTTACGAGAACTCCAACCCATCTAAATCCATAAGGATAATCGCTCTTCCTAACCAAATAGACTTGATGATGTAAGGACCAGTCCAATTGGGTCTGAACTAGCCCCTCGAGTCATGGATGGGAGCTCGGTTGTCTTTGAGCACCGTGTCTTCTTCTTTGAGGTTGCTAGATTTAACTTTCTTGTTGAAGGCCTTGGCAATTCTGCGTTGACATCCTTGGACATGATACAACGCCTTCAACCTCCTCTCGTCAAACAACGTTAATTATTTGAATCTATTCTGCTGCCAATTCGCCTCTGTTATTTGACACTCAGCCATAATTCTCAGCGACAGTACTTCAATCTCAAATGGAAAAATAGCTTCCATCCTATATACTAGAGAATAGGGGGTTGTCCCTGTAGATGTTCGAATTGACGTTCTGTATCCTAGAGTGCAAAAGGTAGTTTATCTGGCCAATCTTTATAGGTTTCAACCATCTTTCGCAGGATATTCTTAGTATTCTTGTTTGTGGCCTCAACCGCTTCATTGGTTTGTGGCCTGTATGTTGATGACTTTTGAACAACCACGTTGTATTTCTCAAGCAAATCCACCACCTCTTTCTTAAAGTGTGAGCCATTGTTTGAGATGATCTCATTTGGTACCCCATACCTGCAAATGATGTTATTTCCGATGAACTTGGCTACATGTAACGCTTTTAACACTAAGTAAGACTACGCTTCCACCCACTTGGTAAAATAATCGATCGCCACCAAGATGAACTCATGTCCATTTTAGCCCTTTGGCGAAACTGCCCCGATGATGTCAACTTTCCAAACTGAGAAAGGCCATGGTAAAGTCATGTTGTAAAGCTTTGACGGCGGGATGTTCATGCGATTAGCATGAATTTGATATTTGTGGTATCGCCGAACAAAGTTGATGCAATCCTCCTCCATAGTTGACCAATAATAGCCTTGCCTAAGGAGTAAAAGAAAAATATATATAAAAAAAAAAAGGAGAGACATTCATATGTTTTTTTATATATCTTGAGAAAATATATGATAGAGTATATCAGGATATAATCTGATGGGTGTTAGAGAAGAAAGGGGTGACAAAAGGTTACATTGATGTGATTAGGGATATGTATGAAGGTACAGTAACAACTATTAGATTGCCCGCTATAGTGCTCGAAGGTATGGTGACAAAAGGTATGGTATGCACACCCGATGATGAGTTTATTTGCTTGTCACGTGCTCGAAGTCCTCAACAGAATGCCACAACTTTGAGCCCTTAAAACCCTACACCCATGTTGCCTCATTCTTGGACCACACCTTGGTTCTTCAAGGCTGCAACCCTTGGTGGCCTGCCAACCACCTTTTTGGGCTACCGACCATCACTCTTGGTAGCTGGCCACTGATGTGGCCTGCCAGCCACTGATGTGGCCTGCCAGCCACCAGTGTTTTTAGTAGATATTTTGTGATAGTTGTGCCAACTGTTTGCACAGATGCTTCCATTTGCTCCCACAGGTAGGACTGGATGTTCTTGAGCGGAATTCATGTTTTCTATATATAGAAGGCCTCCCTCTCATGTTTTAAGGTTAGAAATATTTTAGAGTAAAATTTTTCCTCTCTCTCTACAATTCTCTCGCTCTCTCTCTCTCTCTTCCAAATTTCTACACTTTAGCCTACATATCGTTAACCTTTGCCTATACACCCTTAACCAAACCTTCTCATCTTTGAGTTGAGGTACTTTTGAGCTTGTTTTGAGCTGTTGAAGGGTGTGTTGTCTTGATTTGTTGCCTAGAATTGGTCTTCTCTTTAAGAGGTATAAGGCTTTGCTTGTTGCTTTGTTTTATTTGCTATTATTCCTACAATTTTCCAACTGTTTTGGGGCTATAAAAACTCTGTATTTTTTGGCTGAAACTTGGGTTCTAAGGCCATTAAAGGTTGAGGGGCGGTTCACCCTTCTTTACATTTTGTTTTTAAGGCCTTTACCCTTGTGTTTCCCATCCTTTTACTATCTGTTTTTGAGCTTTTAAACACTGATTTTTAGAGTTATTTCAGTGGCTAAAATCATGTTTCGAAGTCCAAATTTGGAGGGGTTAGCTTCCCCTCCTTGTGTCTTACTTACTAGCCTAGCTTGTACTATGTTTTAGCATATTAATCTAGCCTTTTTTGTTTTAATTCCAGCATGTTTTAGTACTTATTTTCGACTGTTTTAGCACTATTTTTGGTTGATAGTTGCATTTGAGCTTTATTTTACATGCTTATAGTGTAATTGTCCTCATAAGTTTGGTATTTTAGGCCTTAGACACCATCTTATTTGAGTTGATTGCATTTATTTATGGCTTTCCATACTTATAATCACTCTTAATCACCTCTGCAACCTCCCTCGTTTCTTGGCTTTTGTTTTGCTTTGAAAGTGGTTTCAAATCCTTTGTTTCTTTAAGCATGAGATTGAAATGTCATGTTTAATGGTTTAATCCCTTTAGGGGTTCATTAATGTAGACACCCCATTTTTTACCGTCCTCAAGACTTGGATGTCATCGATTGAACACTCGACGGTTTTGTATGCACGTGTTCATTTTGAGTGCTCGAAGATCTTGGCCGAGCGCCTTGTCTTTGAGCCTCTAAACCTGTCTATTTTGTGCTTGGTTATGGACCAAGAGCTTGTTGTTTTAAGTCTGGAGAAGAGGGTGACTTGTCGACCATCCCTACAGTCCATCGGCCATGGCTAGTGGCGGCCGGTCGGCCACATTGATGGCCGGTCGGCCACTGGTGATGGCCGGCAGCCATTTTTCTCCTTTTTCAGATATTTGTTTGCTAACTGTGCCAGCTGTTGTTCACTGAAGTGCATCTCCATACACATGTATGGAGGGATGAATACAAGCTTGAATCTTTTTTTTCTCTATATAGGGGATGTTCTCCCCCATTTGGAGGGGTTAGAAAATTTGGACCAAATTTCTCTCTCTCTCTTGAATTCTCTCTCTCTCTTCTTGTTTTGTGCCATATAGTCAGATTTCTCTACACTTTTGCACATAGAGCCTTAACCAAACACCCTTACCTTTGAGCTGAGGTTCTTTGGGGTTTAGTTTGAGCTCTTGAAGGAGATTTGAGCTGGAATTTGTGGCTGTTTAGTGCTGTGCTTCAAGTGGTATATGACTTACCTTTTTAGCTTTGTTTTAACTACTTGTTTTTCCATCTTTTTGTACTATTTTTGGCCTGGTTTTCAACTACAAAAAACTCTGATTTTTTAGGCTTAACATGATGGTTACAGGTCATTTTGTGTGAAGGGGTAGTCCACCATTCTTGTTGCCTAATTGTGTAAGCTTTTGCACCATCTTTTAACATATTCATGTCAAACTTTTTGGGCCTTTAAACCACTGGAATTCAGAGTTATTTCAGTGGTAAAAAATTTGTTTTGAAGTCCAAAATTAGAGGGGTTAGCCTCCCCTCCTTTTGTCTTACTTCCATGCTTAGTTAGCATCACATGGTAGCATGTTTTTGTAGCCTAACTTAGCTTATTTCCAGCATATGTTTGCCTCTGATTTGGAATGTTTTAGCTTTGTTTTGGGCAGCTTTGGTCATATGAGTCTTGTTTTGCATGGTTGTAATGCAAATGGCTTCACTAGTTTGGTGTTTTAGGCCTTTAAACTTGATTTGCTTGAGTTGATTGCATGTTGTAGTGTCTTTTTACATGTAATTTCAGCACATATAGCTCTTTCTCATGCTCATTTGTTTCACTATTTCATTGCTTTTGAGAGTTGCTCTTGAGTCTCGTTTGTGAGCCTAGATAGCTTAACATGTGAGCATGATTTTCTAGCATTTTGTACCTTCATTTCAGCATGCTTTTGCTACTATTTTGGCTGGTCTTGGCTCTATTTTGAGCCGGTTTGGTCCTTTGAGGCTTGTATTGTGTGGTTGTAGTGCAATCTCATTCACTAGCTTAATGTTTTAGGCTTTTAAACATGATTTGCATGAGTTGCTTGCATGTTTTAGTGTCATTTTACACTCCATTTCAGTATTGAAATCTCTACAACCTCCCTCAATTCTTCACTCTTTCATTTGTTTTGAAAGTGGCTTTGAGCCCTTTGTTGGCTTGAGTGTGGAATTGAGACCCTAATGCCTAATGGTTTAATTCCTTCAGGAGTTCATTACCAACAGCATGAGGCCTCTTTCATGCTCAAAGCACTTGTGGTTTAAGCCCTCTTTCCATTAGAGGACACTCACCTTTTGGACTAATCAATTAAAAAATTGATTGGTAATCTAAAATGTGTAAACAAAATGAATAAAGTGAAAGAGGCAAGATAAGCATCTTTCGGGTTGCATTGCATGTGTTCGGATCAAACGTTAATTTGAACATGAGAAAAATGGGACGTTTCATACTCAAAGTGATGAAACATGTCATTTTTCTTGGTCACCATCACCCTTGATCATGCATGATTGGGTTGTGGTTTTGTTGAGTCTTGTTTTGCACTCATTAAGCTTGTACAAGCTTAGTTCTTTGGCCATCATGCATGAAAATGCTTGGTTAATGGCTTGAGAGCCAAGAGCTACACTCCTTTGAGCTTGTGTGATGATAAGGAGGGTAACAGTACATACACTCCTTGAGAATACACTAATTTGACTCTGTTTGCTCTCTGTTGCAGCAAAAAAGGAAAGTTCAGGGAAGCAATGGCCGATCGACCACCAGAAGCAACCGACCGGGCACTAATGGTAGCTGACTGGCCAAAAATGAATTTTGCATAGTGTGTTTCTGAGTTGGAACAGAGGTGTTGGAAGTTGGCACAATTTTCAGTGATCTAACGAGTGCAAATAGAGGCATCTGATGGCAAGGCAGTGGCATTTTCGGGAGGAGAATCTAAGCATGCGCGCATCCCTCGTACCTTGAGGCCATTTAATTGCTTTATTAGTTAGTGTAACTAATTGTTCAATTGCATTTTGTAGTATTTAATTAGCTTGGAATAGTTAGTTAAATATCATGTTGTAATAATTAGTTAACTCGGATAGTTAATTAGTTTCGAATTTCGTAATAGTTAGCTTAATTAGCGTAGCAAGTTAGCTTATTCATTCGAACCCTCATTCGCGAGGGCACAATGTTGTAATAAGTGTGCGTGTGTGTGTGCATGTCTTTCAACCCCACGTCTTTCTCCCTTTTATTTATCCGCTTTCGATGGTTAGATTAGGGACACGTTTCAATTAGCATACCTTATGCTCACGTGTTTGCATCCATTCATTTGTCTTGCATGCACCGAGGCTCGGCACATCATTCAAACTGCATTGCAATTTCAATATACTTCTTTGAATACATGTTTAAACTGCATGTTATCAAATTGTATCATGTGCCATATTAGTAGCCGAGCCTATTAATTGCATTATTGCATGTGTTGTATTAGACATCTTGTATAGTTAGGATCATGCATCTTTCTAACTAGTTTCTGTTTTGGCTTAGAGTACTTGGTGAGTTTTTTGCTTTAGCATACTTGCATGAGTGTGATTGCCATATTGCCATGTTTTGCATGCTTGCCATGAGGCTATGTGCTTACTTGCTAAACTGCATGAATGCCTGTGGATGAAGACTTTGTTGTTTGAATTGGGATAATTCAATGAATGTGCATTTTAAGCCCACTTTGCGAAGTGGCAAATCATGTTTTAAGCCCACTATGTTTGGTGGCAAATCTGCATCTTTAAGCCCACTTAAGGGTGGCAAATTCAAACCATTTTTGAAAACAAACATGAGTTGAATTGTTCCAAGTCTTGCGACTAGTCTATACTTGTATGTGTGCGTCACATAGTAAAGTTAGTCTAATAACCAGAATAAGAGCACATAAGGTTTATAAAATTTCATATCGTGATTAGTAGAGGACGATCTTTGATCAGGGGAGCGGGCTGCTCATTTCAGGACCTTCACCTCTCGTACCCAAGTTCCTGAGCCAAGGCAACTTTGGTGATGACGGACACATGGCCTTTGGCACGAGTCAGGGTTTCCTAAATTTTTCCAAAAATAAAATATTTAGGTGGCGACTCTGTAATCTAGCAAACCAGTCCAATTTTGGCATTATTTGATTGAAAATCAGTTTTCCAAAATGATTTGCCGGATTTGGACTCTTTGGTGTTTATCAGTTTCACATTGCACTTGTGAGAGTAGATTCAGAACCACAGGTAGAGTCCGAACTGTGAGGCCTTCTTTTCAAACCCTTTCCAAAAGGTGGGGGTGCGAAAAAAGGCGAGTCCACAGTTTCTAACGACTCTGCAGGGGAACTTAGAGAACTTGACTCGAACTCACGATATGTTGTTTTATTTACACTTATGTGTTTCTTTGTATTTGCATTTGCATCGGTGCGCTTAAGTCACAGTGTTTGCCATCTGCTATTCCTAAGTGGTTTACCGAAGGCTTGCTTGGAAAAGCTTGCCAAAAGGCTGACCTGTTGCGGGCTCTGCCACGATGGGACCACAAACCTTGGATCTGGACTACCGATGTACCGTTTGATCCTCCTTTCACTTCTCGGTGTTAGGAGCGAGAGGTATATTAGGTGGTCTTGCTGAGGCACCATGTTTGACCAATCGGCCTAGTTGCATATCGAAAGCCCTAGAGACTGTTCCAAACTAGAACATGTTGCCCACCCGAATGTAGGATTTGTTTCAAACCGCTTGTTTCTGTAGTGAACCCCTAGTTCCTGACGAAATTAGGACAGGGTAACCCTACCCCACCATAGGGGTGTTTTGGTTCTCACTTGCTTGATACGTGCTTTTAGAGTGAAACTCTGCAGGAATGTATTATCAGTTGCAAGTCTGGGTATCAATTTGAGGGTATCAATTTTGAGGCAGAAATTTGGGGCAAAAATCAGTGTTTGAGTACAGCCATCCAGTTTATGATTTTAACTGTGCTGTTTCTGTCTAAGTCGAGGTGCTGTGCATTTTCTGATTTTATGTTTCTTTTTTGCTTTATTTTTTTCTTTTTGCAAGGTAGTGTTTCACAATTGCTTCAGACGAGGTAGTTACCCCCCGAGCACTCTAGACCCGAGTTAGGAAGCTTTACCGATCTGGGGATCTTATCGGAGGACAACTAGTGTTTACTTCGCTACCCTCGATTACAAGACGGAGGAGAGGCAGGCATAGTTCACCGGTTCAGCAGTCACCAATTCCACGGTCACTATCTACTTCACCTATGCTCAGTCGGGCCCAGTTATCTGCTTCAACCTCATAAAGGAAATACACACCAGTTCTGACAGATCAGCACCCCTCAGTTAACATGGAGGATATGATGTGCCAACTTCAACAGACTATCAAGAATATGCAGCTCGACGCTACCCGCCAAGCAAAAATTACAGCCCAGCAGGCTTAGTTGATTGCTAGGCTATAGCAGCAACAGCCGCAACAGGCAACATCTTCTGCATCTCATCCACCTCCTGCAAACATTCTAGTACCCAGAGCACCTGCTCCCACAGCCAATGTCCAGGAAAATGCAGACATCCCGGTGGATCCGATTCCACTCCAGACTTCCAAAGCACCAATCTACCCAATAGAGGCACCGTTTGAGTTTGAGATCGACCCCACCGCACTGAAAGTGAGTAAGCTTGAGAAGCTTTTCAAACGAGCTTAGGGTGTCAATTCGATCCCAGACATAGAGGATGGCTATACCAATGCAGTGGTGACCTTGTGTAGACACCCCATTTTTTACCGTCTTCAAGACTTGGACGTCATCATTTGAACACTCAATGATTATCCATGCTCGTGTTCCTTTTGAGTTCCCGAAGGTCTCGGCTGTGCGCCTTGCCTTAAGATCTCTCAACTTGTCTGTTTTATGCTTGGTTGTGGACCAAGGACTTGTGATTTTTCTTATGAGGGAAGAGGGTGGCTTGTTGGCCATCCCTACAACCCATCGGCTAAGGCCTTGTGCCATCGGCCTTGTTTTCTTGCTATCGGCCATTTGTGGTGGCCGATCGGCACTCCTTTTAGTCGATCGGCCATATTTTCTAGCCGATACCTTTCCACCTACTTTTGCAGATATTTTTGTACCAGTTGTGACAGCTGGTGAGCACAATTTTCATCCTCCATACACGTGTATGGAGGGATTGATTCAAGACTCAAGCTTGCTCAACAAGCTTAGGAATTGAATTTCTATAAGAAGGGAGACCTCTCTCCCTTTCCAGAGGTTCTGAAAGGTTGAGATACAAGTTATATATCTCTCTCTATATATTTTACCTCTCTCTGTGTATTTGTACTCATTTGTGCTCAAAAGTGTAATTTCTTCACACTTTTGCGCTAAAGCACCTACTAGAACACCATCATTTTGTTGCTGAGGTACTTAGGAGCTGGTGTTAGTGTTTTTGGATTGGTTTGAGCTCAGAAAAGCTGCTGGAGTTGTGGTTTTGAAGGTATTCTTCAAAGGTGAGTCAACTAGCCTTTAAACCCTTGTTTTGGTTTAAGCTTTTGGACCTATTTGCATGTTGATTTAAGCTTAACTTTTTACTAAAAAAGTTTTGATTTTTCATGCTTAACATGTTTGTTTAAGGTCACTTTTGTGTTGGGGGTAGTCTACCCCCTCTTAGGCCTTGTTTGGCCTTGTTCTTGTGCCATCTTTTTAAGCTATTGGGATCACCTTGTTTTGGCCTTCTCACCACTAAAACTCAGAGGAATTTCAGTGGTGGAAATGGTGTTTTAAGGTCCCAAATAGGAGAGGGTCATCCCCTCTCCTTGTGTCTTGTATGCTTGTATAGATGGCTCATCAAAGTGGCATGTTTACCTAGCATAGGTTGGCCATATCTCAGCTTGTTTTTGGTGTTGTTTTGCTATGCTATATCTCTGTTTTAGGTTGGATTGATAGCATCTTGCATGTTTCACATACTTGTAGTGCAATCTTGCATGCTAGCATAACATGCATCATGTGTTTGGACCATCATTCTTGCATATTTTGGCTCAACTCCAAGAAGCTTTTAGCCTTGTTTTACCATGATTAAGCTCTAATTTATGTTGTTTTGGTCATACATGCCATGTTTTGTATAGGCATAGTGCATTCTAGCTTGTTAGCTTTGAGTTTCCAAGTCGCTAGCATGCATTGCTTGGACCATTTCCATGATTTTGCATCATTTCATATGTGATTTTAGTACATGTATTGTGGTCATACACTTGCACTTGTCACTCTTTCAATGCTTTGAAGAGTTGGTGTTTCATGTCTTAAGAATGGGTCATTGTGCATGCCACCATGCTTAGGCCTTTGGGCTATCATTTCAGTGTATTTTTGGTCTTGTTTTGCCATAATATAGCTCTGATTTTTGTTGGTGAAGCCATCTCATGATTGGTTTTGTTGGGTGTAGTGCAATCCCCTTTGTTGGCCTTGCATACTTCATGTCTTACGCCCTTCATGTTGGCATGTTTTAGCATTGGTTCATGCATGTTTTAGTCTCATTTTGGCATGATCTAGGACTGTTTTTGGGTTGCCTTGGTCTTATGCTTCATGCTTTGCATAGCCATGGTGTAAGTTCCTTTGCTAGCTTTAAGCTTTGAGCACCATAGCATGCTTAATTTGTGATATGTATATGATTTGGCATCATTTACCATGATATTTCAGAGCATATAAACTTGCCATGCTTCCACCTCTTTCACCCTTTGAGTACCTCTAAGGGTTGTGTATTGTTGCCTAGCTTTTGGACCAATATGTGTGCATGCATGTCTTGCCCTTTTGGTGCCTTAGTTTTGGTGTTATGGCCACTGATTTGGGCATGATTGAGATCTGTCCACTCTTGGTTTAAGTCCATTGAGTTTGTGGTTTGCATGTTGTTGCATGCTAGTTGCATTGCATGACATTGTTGCATGTTTGTTTGCAATGTTGTTGCATGCTTGAGTTACATTGCATGTTTGCATGTTTGAGTTGCATTGCATTTGGCATGCTTGTTGCATTACATTGTTTGCATGCCATTAGCTTTGTTAAGTTGTGCATGCATTGCATTGTGTTTGGTTTGGGTTTTAAGCCAAACACAAGAAACGAGGGACGTTTCATACTTGAAGTGATGAAACGTGCCTTAATTCTCAGTCGCCGACCCTCTTGATCATGCATGATAGAGGTTAAGGCATTTTTGTGTCTTTTGTGCATTCATGTTATATTGATTTGTGCAACTCGGCCCCTTTGGCCATCATGCATCGAAATGCGTGATTGATGGCTCGAGAGTTGAGCACTACACACCTTTGAGCTTTAAACATGATAAGGGGTGTAGTTGCACACACATTTTCTTGCAAATACATTGCCATGCCTCTGTTTGTGCTCTGTTGTAGCAAAAAGGAGAGTTTGCAGGAAAACATGGCCGATCGACTATCTGGTGTGCCGATCGGCTATCAATGATTGGCCGATTGCATTGAAATTGGCCGATGACCTTTATTCTTTGGCCGATGGCCATACCTTTTGGCCGATGACTTCTCAGCATGTCCATGAGGTGAATCAGAAGTGTTTTGGAGATTGGCACAATTTTCAGAAGTCTAAAACAGTGCAAACAGAGGCAACTTGAGGCATGGCAATGGATTTCCGAGCGAGGTGATCGAGCATGCATCTTCGAACTCTTAGAACTGAGCCGAGGCTTTGTAATTTGTAATTAGCTTTACTTGATTAGTTACCTTTTGAATTTGTAATTAAACTAGCTAATTTGTTAATTAGTTAACGTGTTGTAATAATTAGCTTAGTGTTAGTTAGTTATTTAATTTGATTATGTAATAATTAGTCTAATTAGATAATTAGATTAGTTAGAATAGCTTAGCGTAGTTAGCTTAGCTTATTCTTTCGGACCCTCCGTCGAAAGGGCACAACTGTTATAATAAGTTTGCGTGAGTGTGTGAATGTCTTCCAATCCCACGTCTTTCTCCCTTTTATTTACCAGCTTTTGATGGTTAGTTTTAGGTCATATTTCAATTAGCATACTTATGTTTCGCATGCGTGCATCATTCATCTGTCTTGCATGCACCGGGCTCGGCGCATCATACAAACTACATTGGATTTCAATACCAATTTGAATACATGTTATCTAGTTACATTTCACATGACATCTTAGAATAGCCGAGCCTATCTTAGTTGCATTTTGCATGTGTTGCATTAGCCATTTTTTTAACATAAACTATTATCATGCATGATTTCTAACTAGCTTTTGTTTTGGCTCGGAGTACTAGATAAGCTTTTACGCTTTAGCATCCTTGCATGAATGTGAGTGTTGCCATGATAGCATGCTTGCCATGAGGCTAACTGCTTAAGTGTTTAATTGCATGAATGCCTGTGGATGAAGGTTGGATTGCTTGAATTGGAACAATTCATCGAAATGTGAGTTTTAAGCCCACTTTGCGAAGTGGCAAAATCTTGTTTTCTAAGCCCACTAGAGGGTGGCAAAATCCACGTCTTAGCCTATTTACGAGTAGCACCTTCAAACCATTTTCAAATAAACAAACATGAGATGTTTTGTTCCAATTTAGGCGACCTAGTCTATACTTGTATGTTGTGCGCATCACGTAGTAAAGCTAGCTAATGAATCGGAATAAGAACACATGTGTTTTCAAAAACAAAATATCATGTTAGTAAAGGCCGATCTTTGATCGGGCGAGCGGGGGTACTCATTGCATGACCTTCCCTTCTCGTACCCAAGTTCCCGAGCCGAGGCAACTTTGGTGATGACGGACACGTTGCCTTAGGCACGAGTCAGGGTTTCCTAAATTTCCCCCAAAATAAAATATTTAGGTGGCGACTCTGTATCTGGCAAAGCAGTCCATGTTTGACACTTCTTTATTAAAATCAGTTTTCCAAAATGATTTGTCGGATTTAGACTCTTTGGTAATTTATCATTCTTGCATTGCGCTTTGCAAGATTAGATTCATAACCGTGACATTGAGTCCGAACTGTAGTAGCTAATGAACAAAATGATTTCACGCCCTCACGCGCGGAGCCGTGACGTTCGAGAGGTCTACAATTTCTGGCGACTCCACTGGGGAATTAGAGAACTTGACTTGAACTCATGATATCTTGTTTTGTCTACACTTATGTGTTTCTTTGCATTGCATTTGCATTGGTGCGCCTAGGGTACCGTGTTTGCCGTATGCTATTCCTAAATAGTTTGCCAGAGGCTTGCTTTGAGAAGCGTGCCATAAGGCTGACCGGTTGCGGGCTCTACCACGACGGGAACACAAACCTCGGTTTTTACCGGGGCACCCTTTTTGACCATTCGACCTAGTACATATCGAAATCCATAGTGACCATTCCAAGCGAGGACAGGTTGCTCACCCGATTGTAGGTTGTTTGAAACCGCTGTGTACGTAGTGAAACCCTAGCTCCTGAGAAGATAGGACAGGGAAACCCTACCCCTCCATAGTGGTGTTTTGGGTCTTACTTGCTTGATTATGTGCTTTTAGAGTGTGCCTCTACAGGAATGCATGTATCAGTTTGCAAGTCTAGGTATCAGGCCTGCAGGCATCAGTATTTGGGGAATCAGTTTTACCTGCGAGTATCAGATTCAGATTCGGGGCAGTGATTTGGGAGCAGTGATCAGTGGTTGAGAACAGTTCTTCAGCTTGAGTTTGTCAACTGTGTGTTGTCTTTATTTAAGCTGTTATGCTATCCGTTTTTCTGGTTATTTGTTTCCTTATTATGCTTTATTTATCTTTTTGCAAGGTAGTTTAGCACCATTGCATCCAACCAGGCAGATATTCCCTGAGCACTCTGGGTTAGAGGTCGAAGACTTAATCGATCCGCAGATCTGATAGACAGACAAACAGTGTTCCTTTCTTTACCCCCGGTTACTAGACAGAGGTCAGTAAGGCGCAGTGTATCGGTACAGCGGTCGCCAGATCAGTGGTCCACCCCACCAGTGAACAATCATACTAAGGTCTCAGTTTCTACTCCAGAGACAGATATACCGGTTGTTCAGATAGACCAACACCCTATGGCATCTATGGAAGAGATGATGCGTCAACTCCAGGAGAGTATGCAAGCTATG
This sequence comes from Camellia granthamiana, assembly GCA_036172215.1. Taxonomy (NCBI): domain Eukaryota; kingdom Viridiplantae; phylum Streptophyta; class Magnoliopsida; order Ericales; family Theaceae; genus Camellia; species Camellia granthamiana. The sequence continues at coordinate 69,850,967 of CM069911.1, read as the reverse complement.
CAGCAGGATGCTGCCTGCCAAGTAGAAGGTTATGGCCCAACAAGCAGAGCTGATTGCTAGGCTTCAGCAACAGCAACAACCACAGCAAGCATTTGCTTCACACCCACCTCCTCCCCCACTCAGAGTTCCAATACTCTGGGAGACAGCACATGTCCAGGAAAATACGGACGTTCCAACAGGGCCAGTTCCGCCCCCGATCCTACCCCAGCTATCCAAAGCACAGACCAGCCTAGGGGATACACCGTTTAAGTTCGAGGTGGATCCGACAGCCTTAAAAGTGAGCAAACTAGAGAAGCTGTTCAAGAAGTCTCAGGGCGTGAAATGCATTCCGGATATAGAGAATGGATACACCGACTCGGCCGTGACTCTACCAGACCGGTTTAAAATGCCGCACATAGACCGTTTCGACAGGTTTGGAGGTCCTATGGTGCATTTGCAACTATTTTCGGATATCCTAAAGTCGATGGCCTCTCCAGATTGTAGAAGCTTTCCCTGTTTGGCCAGACCCTGTCGGGTGTAGCGGCTATTTAGTATGCAAATCTAGAGGATTCTGTTAAGAGAAATTGGAAGGAGATGGCTGAGGCCTTTGTAGCTCAATACTCCTACAATACGCAGATTGAGGTCACAACTCGTGATCTTGAGACAACTAGGCAAGTGCCAAAGGAGAGCTTCTCTGATTTCGTGACCCGTTGGAGGGCTAAGGCCTCAATGATGACCATCAGGCCGGTCAACAAAGACCAAATACGGATGGTTGTGCGCAACCTCCAGCCCAAGCTCATGCAGAAGATGATCGTTCTCCCCCTCCCCACCTTTGTAAATCTACATGAGATAGGGGTGCAGATCGAGGACGCCATGAAACAGGGCCTCATTGATCATGAGAGAGAGCAGCCCAAGAGGGCATTCAACTGCAATACGAATGCAGTCACAAGCAGTGCTGCAGCTGCCAGGACTTCAGACATAGGCATGGTCACCACCACCACCCCAAGAACCCTTACAGCTACACCATTCACCGGTGCGTCCGGATGTAGCTCACAAACAACCAAGTTTCCACCCGGAGGCTAGAGAACCTTTACCCTGCTGTATATGTCTCTGTCCAAAGCTCTTGGGGTTCTGATCAGGAAAGGGCACTTGAAGCTCCTAGAGCCGCGACCATTGCCAGAAAAACTTCCTCCCTCCCATAACCCGGCGAAGTACTGCGCCTATCACCAACAGCATGGTCACGACACTGACCAGTGCTTCATATTGCGTCACGAAATCCAAGATCTCGTTGACAATAGGGTGATCGCACCCCCAGAAAAACCAAACGTTACAACCAACCCTCTCCCACCACATAACCAAGCTCCACCTTCCAAACGCATCAACCTGATCCAAACTGGGGTTGTGTCATACGACCCTAGCATATATATCACCCCTCCCCACCTACCCAAGCCGGAGGTGTTCATTCCTGACAGCACTGACTTGTGCATGTTGGACATCTCCCAAACCCAACCTGAAACGGTGGTGGTGACTATTGAAGATAGAATTGGGTCGACTGTGGAGGCAGATGGGAATAATGATACAGAGCCTGAGGGGTCTGCGAGCTTCATGTACAACCCAAGGGGTTACATCACGTCAGCAGGCCAGGCTAGGCCGAATGTGGAATTGCCAGTGGGGGCAGAGATTTGTGTGGTTCAAAAGGATGGACCTAATTAGGGGCTGGATGGCCTTACAGAACTGGGGGAGGATATCGCAAGTCTGCAATTCTTCAATGAACAGGATCTGGGGGACGTGACTGTCAACTGGTTTGATCTGGAAGGGTCAGCAGAAGCTACTGGGTGGCTCAGCGACGAGCTAGATGTTGTTGAGGCACCTCAACCAGAGCAGGAGCAACTAGGAGCTGGGATGTCAACAGTGGCCGGATGTCACCAGGAGCTGGGATGTAGACCGCATGTTTATAATTAACCGCACTACTTGCGTAGACCGCATGTTTGTGTTCAATTTCATTGCTTGCGTAGACCGCATGTTCGTGATCAATTTTGTTACTTGCGTAGACCGCATGTTTATGATCCATTTCGTTGCTTGCGTAGACCGCATGTTTATGATCCATTTCGTTGCTTGCGTCGACCGCATACTTATGTTCAATTTCATTGCTTGCGCAGACCGCATGTTTATAATCAATTTCATTGCTTGCGTAGACCGCATGTTTATGATCCATTTCGTTGCTTGCGTAGACCGCATACTTATGTCCAATTTCATTACTTGCGTAGACCGCATGCTTATGTTCAATCTCATTGCTTGCGTAGACCGCATGCTTATGTTCAAATTCATCGCTTGCGTAGACCACATGCTTATGTTCAATTTCGTTGATTGCGTAGACCGCATACTTTACTTACACGTGTTCAATTTCATTGCTTGCGTAGACCGCACGCTTTACTTACATGTGTCTGTGCCTTCACAGTATTGTTATGCTCATTCATTGCATTGATTATGCACATCCATCTTGCATTGTTATGCACCTTTTCACTTGCAATTATCATTCTTTCTCCTCGCGCGTGCGACAGGTTAGACCTCCTTTGGTTTAGAGCATTTGGAATACGTTCCAATGCTCACACCATTCTGAAACGCCGGGATACGTTCCTATGTTTCTCCCTCTTCGGTTAAAAGCGTTCAGAATACGTTCCAATGCTTATACCATTCCGAAACACTGGGATAAGTCCCTATGTTTCTCTCTTTATTCTTTCCTCACACGATTTCAGCGTATTTGGAATTTCACTTAGGTTGCCTTGTATGCGCTCCTAATTGTTTGTTTTGGACCTCCTCTCATGATTCCAGCATGCTTGGAACTTGTCACCCTTTGCATCTTTACTATCATAGCATTTCATTCGCGCTATCTTGCACACCTTACATGTACTTGTTGGTACATTTGCATTGTTTTGCATACAAACCGGCTTCGCGAAAGCGTATAAGTCCAATTACAAACTGGCTTCGCGTAGCGTATAAGTCCAATTACAAACCGGCTTCGCGTAGCGTACAAGTCCAATTCTCAAAGTCTTCCTGCATATCATTTGCATTCTGCCCCTGAACTACGCTGGTTTGATTCCTTGCAAAGGGATACGTAGGCAGCCTGCGGGCACAACCATTTATTTATCAGTATTTTGTTTGTTTGTCCAAGTCTTCGGCCTTGTCAAAAATGGGTCGTCTCTGGGCTTTGACATTCACTCCCGTCATTGTTATGACTTCCGAGTTTTGTCAAAGAGGGGCAACTGTAGACACCCCATTTTTGACCGCCGTTAAGACTTGGACGCGACCGATGCTTTACTTGGTGTTGGAAGATGTGCAGGGCAAAGGTTCAATTCCTTCGGCAAGGAAATGGTCAAATCTCAACTTCACACCCCATTTTGGACCAAAGCTATTTTGAATGGTTTGTTAGACCTTAAAACCCTCTCTTTCAAAACATTTTTAAAATAAAGTTTCTGCGATGTTCCGAGGCTCGCATTTTGTCAAACGTTGCGCCTTTCGGTAAACCGAGCAAGGAGAAAGTAGAAATGAATGAAAGAGAGATGAAATCTTTGAAAAATCTTTCAAAACACCTTGCTTAGGGGTTTAAAGTTGAAGAAAAGGGGAAAGGAGAGAAGAAACCAAGTTGGAGAAGAAGATAGGCAAGAATCGCTAAGAGAGGGACGAGCAGTCCTCGCTAAATCAAGTTTATTTGTCTATACACTTGGAGTTAAGTTATGAGGCTACCACCATTGGAAAGAAGACTTCCGGGGCTTCATTTTTCATACAAGAATCTCTTAAACCCGAGTCCGGATGGCGGAGATATGATTGGTTGAAGTTGGGCATCATCCCAGTTGGACTGAAGCTGAGCAACCTTCACCAAAACAAGCATAACTTTCTGCACAGTTGTAATTTTGATGCAAAGCTGATGCCATTGGAAAGCTTACTTCCGGGGCTTCAATTTGGACACAAGAATGACCTGAAAAGGAGTTCATATGAAGAAGTTATGCCCGTTTGAAGTTGGACTTACAGAGCAGATTTTTCCTGCCGACCGGCCAGAACAGAGTGCCGACCGGCCATTTAAAGTAGCCGACCGACCATTTTTGCTAGCCGACGACCTTCCGGTGCACTCTACAGGTTGAATGGACGCCAGCTGTGCCAGCTGTTTCACACTGAACCCACTGTCCGAGGGTTTGGCCTTTTGGGGGGAAACTTGAATTGTTTTCCCCCCCCCCCCCCATTTTTCCCCCTCTTTTTCCACCCATTTTGCCTATATATACAGCCCTCCAGCTCTGGTTTGGGGGGTTAGAAAAATTTCCCTTGAGCTCCTATATTACATCTCTCTCTTTCCCTCACTTCAAGCACCAAAACTCTCCAAGTCCTACACTCATTTCTACACCACCACCTAGCACCACACCACCACTCCATTCCAGCAGCTTGGAGGGCCTTCTTAGAGCTTTGGAGGCACCATTTCTCAAGCCAAGAGTTTGCTAAAGTTTGGTCTTCAAGGGTGAGTGACATTTCCCCTCTTTTGAGCTTATTTTTGCATCCTATCTAAGCCATTCTTGCTTGCATATTTGGGCTCCGACCCTAACTGAAAATAGCATTTTTTTTTGAGCTCTTCTTCATGTTTGTTTAAGGGTGTTTCCCTGTTTGAGGCTTCCCTTAGGCACTTGCTTCATTACCCCTCTTGTATCCCCCTTTCTTGCATAGCATTTTTGGCCCATATGTAAACTGTTTTGAGCTCTGTTGTAAATTGTAATGTAGCTTATTTTAAGCCCTTTTTCAACATTGTTGAAGGGCTCATCACTGTTTGGGGCCTCCATATGTCACCTGCCTTTGTATCCATCTCATGGCTCTATTTTTGTATGATTTATTAGCCTCTTGTGCTTCTGTTTTTGGACTTTGGTCCAAACTAAAAATGGCCTTATTTTGACCCCCTATTCATGTTTCATTAAGGGTCTTTGACTGTTTGAGGCATCCTTTATATACTTTGTGTTTAAACCTCCTTTTGGCCTTATTTTGCATAGCATTTTAGGCCTACTTGTACACTGTTTTGGGTCTGGTCCTTAACTTTAAAATTCCGTATTTTGGGACCTTCTTCAACATTGTTGAAGGGCCATTTTCCATTTATGGCCAGAATCTGCTACTTGCTTCATTACCCCTTCTTTTGGCCCATTTTTGCATGCTAACTTAGGCCTATTTGTGCTCACTGTTTGGCCTTGCTTAAAACTGTAAAAATGCTTATTTTGGGACTGCCTTGATTCTGTATTTAGGTCTCATTTTCAAATAATGCATATTTTGTATAGCTGTAAGCCATTCCGAGCACCTAGTTTTTCATTTCGGGGCCATTCCATGCATCGGGTGCCATGTTTCCATGATTCGGGACTGTTTTGCATCACATTTTAGTACTGAAATTTGCATGTGTGCATACCATGTTCCATGCCTTACCATGCTTTGGTAGAGTGGCATTCGTGCATTAGGATCGGTCCTCGGTTTGCGTGCATGTGTGCACGCATTTCGAGTGTCTCTTTTTCATCTAATGACCACTGATTTTGGTATGCTTGTGAGCTATCCATATTAGTTTAAGTCCATCATCGCATGTTGTTGCATGTCATGTTTGCTTATATGTTTAGGTCGCGTGCCTAGTATACATTGCTCATTCGCATGTTCATGTTGCATACTTAGCATCCATGCCTAGGTTGCATTTCATTGAGCATGCATCCCTTGACTCTTGATCAATCATGATAGGGGTTGGGGCCTTTTGATGTGTTTTGTACTTGCATTTCATTTGACATTGAATTGCAAACTTGGCCTCTTAGGCCATCATGCATCGAAATGCACAATTGATGGCCCGAGGGTCGAGGGCCATGCTCCCTTGTATCCATTGCATGATAGGGAGTGTGTCCATGCACACATTTGCTTGAAATTCCATGCCATACACTGCTTGCCCTTTGCTGCTATCAACTGCAGGTTCTGCAGGAAGTTTTGGCCGGTCGGCTACATACAGTGCCGACCGGCCAGGAATTTGCAGCCGATATATCAAAATGCAGCCGGTGATTATCCCCTGCGGCCGATGGACTTTATAATTGGCCGGTGGTATCCCTCAGCATCCGGGGAGCATGACCTTGGACTTTGGCAGTCCTCAGAGGGGTAAGGCAGTGTAAACAGAGGCAGTAATGCTATGGCAGCGGGTTTCCAGGCAAAACGAATTAAACATGCATCATCACACGCATTCCGAGGCAGGGCTGCGGCCACCTTCCTTTTTGCACTTAATCTGTTAATTAATTAGAAGTTTTGTAATAATTAATTTAGTATTCGGACTGTATTATTTTTTTGGACCCTCCGAGCGAGGGCAATTGTGTAATAAGTGTGCGTGAGTGTGTGTATGTCTTCCAACCCCACGTCTTTCTTCCCCTTTATTTACCCGCTTATGATGGTAGATTAGGGCATATTTAAATTAGCATACCTTATGCTATGCATGCGTGCATCCATACATTTGTTTTACATTCACTGGGCTTGGCGCATCATTCTAACTGCATTTGTGTTTCAATTCCAAATTGAATACGTGTTAGTTGTAGCATTTCACATGCCATCTTTAGGATAGCCGAGCCTATTGTAGTTGCACCTTGCATGAGCTGCATTAGCCATCTTAACATGAACTAGGTTCATGCATATGATTACTAACTAGTTTCTGTTTTGGCTTGGAGTACTAGGTAAGCTTTTTTGCTTTAGCATACCGCATGCGTGTGAGTGTTGCCATAATTGCGTGATTACCATGAGGCTAGCTGCTTATGTGATATAACTGCTTGAATGCCTGTGGATGGAGGTTGAATTACCTAAATTGGAATAATGCATTAAAACTGTGAGTTTTAAGCCCACTTGATAGTGGCAAAACCATCTTTTCTAAAGCCCACTTGAGGGTGGTAAAATCTGCATTTTAGCCTACTTGCGAGTAGCAAACCATTTTCAAAACAAACATGTAATGTTTTGTTCCAATCTAGGCGATTTGGTCTATACTTGTTTGCTGTACGCATAACATAGTAATTCTAGGCTAATAACCGGAATAAGAACATATAATGTTTTCAAAACAAGATATCACGGTTAGTAGAGGCCGATCTTTGATCGGACGAGAGGGGGTACTCATAGCTGACCTTCCCTAATCGTACCCAAGTTCCCGAGCTGAGGCAACTTTGGTGATGACGGACACGTGGCCTTTGGCACCGAGTCAGGGTTTCCTAAATTTTCCAAAATAAAATATTTAGGTGGCGACTCTGTATCTGGCAAAGCAGTCCATGTTTGGCACTTCTTTCAAAAATCTGTTTTCTCAAAACGATTTGCCGGATTTGGACTCTTTGGTTCAGATTAAGAACCGTGACACAAATCGAGTCCGAGCTGTAGCGCGGTCCCCCGCGGGTGTGTTACAATAAGCTGCTCGAGGAGGAGGCTATACTAAAACAGCTTAAGAAGATACAAGCAAACATCTCCATCTGGGGATTTGCTTATGGCCTCAAGAGTTCACAGGCAGGCTGTCCTTTCTGCAATGGACAAGGCCAAACTTTCAATTGAGACCACACCTGAGCAATTGGTAGGGTTAGTTTTTCCGGGAGGAGCTTCCCCGACATTGACCTTTACTGACAAGGAGCTGCCGCCTAAGGGCGCAAACCATAACAAACCTCTCTACATCTCTGTCGAGTGTAGAGAAAAATGGATACCGATGGTTCTTGTCGACATAGGATCCGCTATCAATGTGTGCCCGTCGAGGACGGCATATGCAATTGGGTTGAAGCCCGCGGATTTTGTGCCAACTACCCAGGTGATAAGGGCCTACGACAATACCAGCAGAAAGGTGATGGGGACTGTGCAGATTCAGACTCAGGTTGGTCCAGGACAACAGGATATTGACTTTCATGTCTTTGACGTTCCCGTAACCTTTAATCTACTCCTAAGGCGGCCGTGGCTACACCGGGTGAAGGCGATCTCTTCCACCCTGCATCAAATGCTAAAGTACCCCCATAGGAAGGGCGTGGCTATTGTCTTTGGGAATTCTTCAATCCATCCGCCGCCAGAGGTTTCTACACCAATTCTGGATATTGAGCATGGCGCGGAGGATGTGTTCCTGTCAGGATTCACCCTAACCAAGGCCCCGATTGTTCAGAATATCTTAGTTGTTGATGAGAGGTTATATGTCAATGCACAGTCTGTGTACCTCATGAATAAGCTCCAACACATCCCTGGGATGGGACTAGGGAAAAGTGGCCGGGAGGGCATTACAGTATCGGCCGACGTACCGCATAACCCGCATGCCTTTGGTTTAGGTTATCTACCTACCAAAGAGGACTGGGTAAGGAAAGGCAAAGAGATGGCCGGAAGAGCCAGAGCCAAGCAAGCCGACAAGCCTTATGAGTTGATGCACCAGCCTATCTAGGGCACCCTGAACGGACGCTTTGTCCGGGAGAGGGAAGACTTTCCATTCTGTGGCTTCCCAGAGCCATGGCTAAACACAGAGAGGCGGCGCTTGTCGGGGTTCGAGATTTTCTTCGACTTGTAGTTGCCCGAGGATGATGTTTTCGAAGAGAAAACAGACCCACCAACTGAGGCTGAGCAGTGTAAGGAAGAGGATTCCGAGAGCACTGAGATTGAAATGGGGGTAACACTGGCTTGTCTACTCTCAAATCCTCTGATCGTACCAGAGTGTTTGGGGAATAACTCAGTTTCCATGATTGGGAATGAAGCGGCTGCAAGCCCATCTTCAAACATTCTGGATGCGTCCATCGCACCCTCCCTCGTTTGGCAGTACAAGGAGGGATTCTTATCGAGTAGCACCAGGTCAGGTAGTGAGCCAGAATCTGATTCCACTGAGTCTATGGAGTCGGAATCAGGTTCCAGCTCTTCTGAGTCTAAGTCCGGCATTCCAGGGGGTGACAACCCGGATGCCACAGTCTTGTTTAGGTCGTCTTTTTCTTTTTCCTTTGAGTCTGTTGTAACAGAGGAATCAGGCGATTTGGAAGTGATTAATGAGAATTGTGCGGCTGTGGCCTTCGACTACTTTTCTGTGCCTTTGATTTATTACATTAATCAAGACTTTCAAAATTTTGATGAAAACGACGAGGAAGAAATTCCTCCGGTTTTGAAATATTTGCTTGATCAAGAGCATGAGAGGTTTGTAAAACCGCTGGTTGATGAAATCACCACAATTAATGTTGGTACTGAGAATGACCCGCGGCTAGTCCAGATCGGGTCCACGTTGTCTTCGGAGGACTTTATTAAAAGATTTCAAAGATTTTTTTGCGTGGTCCTACGAAGACATGCCTGGAATCGATCCTGAGATTGTACAACACCGGATCTCTCTTGATCTAGAGGCCCGACCTGTTAAGCAGAAGCTCAGAAGGATCCGCCCGGACTGGGCTCGCAAGATCAAAGAAGAGGTCACCAAGCAAATTGACGCAGGGTTCCTGCTGGTATCTGAATACCCAACTTGATTGGCCAATATAGTTCCGGTGCCGAAGAAGGACGGCAGAATTCAGGTATGTGTGGACTTCAGGGGTTTGAATAAAGCCAGTCCGAAGGACAACTTTCCTCTGCCGCATATCGACGAATTAGTGGATTTTACTACTAGGCATGCGTTGCTCTCATTCATGGATGGGTTTTCTGGCTACAATCAGATTTTGATGGCACTCGAAGACTGGGAGAAGACTGCTTTTACCACCCCGTGGGGGACCTATTGTTATAGGGTGATGCCGTTTGGGCTGGAGAATGCTGGAGCTACATATCAACGAGCTGCGACCACGATATTGCACGATATGATCTATAAAGAGGTTGAGGTGTACGTGGACGACATGATTGTCAAGTCCAAGGAAAGAGAAGGCCACTACACCGCCTTGCAAAAATTCTTCTAACGGATCAGAGAGTATCGGTTACGATTGAATCCTCAGAAGTGTACGTTTGGTGTTACAGCAGGGAAAATGATAGGGTTCTTGATCACACAGAGAGGTATCAACGTCGATCCTTCTAAAATCAAGGCCATCTTAGAAATGCCACCACCGAGGACTGAAAAAGAGGTGCGAGACTTCATGGGTAAAGTGCAATTCATAAGACGGTTTATTGCAAACTTAACCTTGACTTGTGAACCACTCTTTGGTCTCCTGAAGAAATGAAAGAAGTTCTAATGGGACGGCCGATGCCAAGCAGCTTTTGAACAAATCAAGCAATATTTACAGAACCTACCTGTGTTGTCATCGCCTGAGCCGGGGAAACCGTTGATTCTGTACCTTTCAGCGACTGAAACTACAATGTTTCATGCTTGCACAGGAGTCTGAGGACAAAGTGGAGAGAGCTATCTACTACCTGAGTAAGAAAATGCTGGATTACGAGACCCGCTACACTCCACTGGAGAAGGCTTGTCTGGCCTTGGTATGGGCTACCAGGGAGCTGCGGCACTACCTGTTAGCTCACTCTGTAATACTGGTTTTGAGATTAGATCCCATCAAATATCTCTTCGAGAAACCGGCACTTACGGGTAGGCTAGCTCGTTGGTTGCTTCTGCTTTCCGAATTTGATCTGAAATAGATGACGCGCAAGTCAGTGAAAGGGAGAGCGGTAACGGAGTTCCTAGCTGATCACCCAGTGGAAGGGGATGAAGCAGTTGAGTATCTGTTCCCGGACGAAGACATTCTGCATGTCGAAGAAGAAACTTGGACGATGTACTTTGACGGAGCGTCAAACCAATACGGGTATGGGATAGGGGTGTTGCTGATAGCACCCAACAATTCCCGTATACCTTTAGCATTCAAACTCCGGTTCAAAGTCTCGACTAATGAAGCAGAGTATAAGGCATGTATTTCTGGTTTAGAAGCCGCCCTAGAACTAGGGGCAAAACGGTTAGACGTTATCGGGGACTCGAACCTTGTTGTATCTCAAGCTAAAGGAGATTGGAAAGTTAAAGAAGAAAAGATGAGAATCTACCACCAGACCTTGGACGTGCTGATTCCTCGGTTTGAGAAATTAAACTTCACTCATCTGTTAAAAGAGAACAATAGATTTGCGGATTCATTAACAACTCTATCTTCTATGATAGATATTTATTTCGGAGTCCGGATGCGTCCGATCATCATTGAATAGAAATTCGTACCGGCCTACGAGCTGATTGCTGCCATAGATGAGGTACAAGATGAGAATCCCTGGTATTACAATGTCTAGAACTTCTTGGAAAAAGAGGCATATCCACCAGGGGCAAATGCCAAAGATAAGAGGGCAATTCGAAGAATAGCTACTCAGTTCATCGTCTGCGGGGGTAAACTGAACAAGAGGGATCATCTCGGGATGCATAAGCTATGCATTGATGATGAAGAGTCCAAGCGCCTGATGGAGGCTATCCATAGAGGAGAGTGCGGAGCGCACATGAACAGGGTGATGCTAGCCCGGAAAATCCTTAGACAAGGTTACTACTGGTCCACTATGGAGAAGGATTGTATTGGCTTTGTCCAGCGATGCCACAAATGTCAGATCCATGCAAACCGCATGAACATTCCGCCGTCGAAACTGTACAACATGACTTTGCCATGGCCGTTTTCAGTCGGGGGGATTGATGTAATTGGGGCCGTCACTCCGAAGGGGTCCAATGGGCATGAGTACATTCTGGTAGCGATAGACTACTTTACGAAGTGGGTTGAGGCCCAATCTTATGTGGTGTTGAAGGCATCGCACGTTGCTAAGTTCATCAGGAACAACATCATCTGTCGTTACGGGGTCCCGAATGAGATTATTTCAGATAATGGCTCCCACTTCAAGAAGGAGGTGGTCGACTTGTTGGAGAAATACAAGGTGGCTTTTCATAAGTCATCTACATATTAGCCGCAAACCAACGGAGCTGTTGAGGCTGCCAACAAGAACATCAAGCACATTCTGCAGAAGAGGTGGAAACCTACCGGGACTGGCCAGATAAGCTGCCGTTTGCTCTATGGGGCTACCAGACTTCAATTCGTACTTCTACTAGAGCAACTTCGTATTCCTTGGTTTATGGGATGGAGGCTGTTCTGCCTATCGAAGTTGAGGTTCCGTCACTACGGGTATTGGCTGAGTGTCAACTAGATGAGGAAGATTGGCAACAAAGCAGGTTAGAAGAACTCATGCTCTTTGATGAAAAAAGGCTGAAAGCACTGTATCATGTCCAGGGTTATCAACGAAGAATCGCCAGGGCTTTTAATAAGAAGGTTAAGTCCAGGAATTTGAAAAAGGGGGATCTAGTGCTCAAAGACAACCGAGCTCCCATCCACGACCCTAGGGGCAAGTTCAGACCCAATTGAACTGGCCCTTACATCATCAAGTCTATCTGGTCGGGTGGAGCTGTCGTTCTGATGGACCTAGATGGCCTAGAGTTCTCCCAACCGATCAACATGGATAAGTTAAAGAAATACTTTCCCTGAGTGGCTCGCTAGGCTGAAAACCCGAAAGGGCGACCTAGGCAAAAGTTAGAGCATGAAAAATTTGAAATTATAAAAACTGAGCTCGCAAAGTTGAAAACCCAGAAAGGGCGGCCTTGGCAAAAGTTAGAGCACAAAAGGAGAGTGTTAATACACGAGTGAACCCGAGCCAAACTACGTAAGGCTTGATTCACATCTTTGGGATACGTAGGCAACTTCATTTTGAAGTCCAGCCATAAACACTTCCCCGATCAACTTTGTCCGTGTGATCATGTTGGGCATCTTTGTCCATTCTACATTCAAGAGCTCGGTTGTGATCTCCAGTGTAGTGCTATTCAGACTAGAGGCAACTTTCCAGTTGCTGGGATCCGGGGTTATATATCTCAGTGATAGATCTCGGGTGTGTCCAGTTGTGATCCATATCGAAATGGTTTTGAAAAGTTTTAATAAAAGTTGATTTTGCTCAAATTAATCTTTTTACGACTTAGACCATTTTTGGACCAAACAGAAAATTTTCAGTACCCACAACCTTCAATTACATTGATTTCAATACAGAGTTCTCCTACTCTTGAATACAAATTGAAGTTTCTTTTTATTACATTCATAAAGAAAACTTGAAAGTACTGATTAAAGCAAATAATTTCGGGGCATAGTCAGGTGTTCCTGCGTCCCCTCCTCGAGCTGGTCAAAGCCTCTGATGCCAAAGTAGGCCCAACCTGTGCCTCCTCATCGAGCCAAGCTATGCACTCATCAGAGAGGGTGCAACTGAAAGTGGGAGCGGGGTATAGAAGCTCTTTCATCCTCCATGTTGTGGCAGACCGAGCTAACTGTGTGCCTCGAACCAAAAATGTAGCAGGGTACTCTATCCCCTCTTCCAGGCAAGTCTAATCATCTCCGAACTGGCACCGAAATCGGAAAGGGAAATAAAAGACACAGTGTGTCAGGCCAATCAACTGAATCCCGGGCTGGCAGGTCATGCTGTAGCTCATCGCCGGCAAATTAAGCCAGGGGAAGTGCCAAACAATGTCTAGAGCAGACAAACTGCACATCCAGCTGCCCACTGTCCCTTATTAGGGGCATCGGCTAGACGTCGTCGGAAGAAATAGCTACAAGCTGAATATGCTGGGTATGAGTCCACAATCTTTAATTTATCCATCAACCATATCTGGGGTGGGATAAAAAATGAGAGATTAAAGAATAGAGAGGTGTACGTTGAGAGAAAAAGTGAGAAAGGGTTTTGAGAGAAAAAACCGAGCCTGAGGGCCGAATGATGTGAGAAATATATGTGAGATAGGGTGGGAAACATTACCTGTAGTAGTAGTGGACTCCCCACGAATCTAGCCGTCTCCCGGTGATGCAAAGCGTCCAAACCCATCAATGTCTCAGCTAGCGTCATGGCGATGCAGCTCTTGCCCTCTTTTAAGCCCTCGGCGACTTCAATCAAATGAGGGCTAAACCCACCAGAGCCTGGGGCAAGCAAGAAATAAGACAACATGCACAAGCAAAGCGCATCTCGCTAATAACCCTGCCAATGATGATCACCGCGGTCACCGGCATCAGAAAACCGACGAATCAAGCTCGGAATGTCCAGCTCTCTGTCGTGAATCAATGACCGAGCATCATGCAAAGTAAGGCCGCACATCCGTCCTAAGGCTTGGACATAGCCGAAGCGGAATTGAGGCAAGATTTCTTCATCGTGCTCAGATTCCATTAAAGCTTGGAAGTCCTCGAAAGTGGGACACATCTCTTGTCCACCAAAGCTAAAGACGTGTGTTACCAGATTCCAAAACCTTATCGCGGCATGAAGGAACGGAAAACGCAGCGGAGTGCGAATCAACGTGAATAGTGCATTTATGCCAAAGCCCTGAAAATTCAGCTTTTCCGAGCCATCCAAGTTGGCAATCCAATTTGTGAGATTTTGGACAAGAAATGCTTCCATTTGGTGCAAAAATTGAGCTGAAATAGAGAAACTACGAAGCTGGGGCTTTTGAACAAGATAAGGTGTTGAGTGGAAGATAGGTGGCAGCATTCTGGAGGTTCTTGCCATTTTTGGCCGATCGGCCAAAAATAGTGCCGACCAACCATCTTTTTTGGCCGATCGGCTAGTAATGATGGTCGATGGTCATTTCTTATGGCCGATGGCCTCTCACTTTGGCCGATGGCCCTTCCTTTTGTTCTCTGAGCTATCTATATGTTGGAGATGTTGAGAACTTGTGACTTGTTCCACTTCAAATGCCTTTCGGTGATGATTTTGCGAAGTCACGCCTATGTTACTTCAATTTGTTTATCGAGTTGTTGTACTTTTGTTTATCGAGTTGTATTTCGTGTTCTTTAGTCCTTGTCTTGCTTATCGAGTTGTATTTACATTTGGTTAGCATGTCAATTCTTTGTTTTTGCTTATCGAGTTGTTTTGTTGTCAGTTGGTTCACTACCTGATTAATGCAATTTGGGTGTTTAGTTTTCAAAACGAAGTTCAATATCATTTACATTGTTATGTAATGTGATGCGATGCTTAGAATGTACAAATGTAACACTTTTTCAACAAAAAAGCTGTTTCATTCCATCATATTTTCTTTTGCAAAAGTACATAGTTTTGAAGAAAATAAAATCTGTCTGACGTAGTACAATGAGCAAAAAACTACAAGTAAAAAGAAAAATAAAGCAAAAAAGAAAGAGCAACATCTGGATCAACGTCAGTCGCCTCAAGTGCGGGAGTCTCTCCTTGTCCTCTTCCTGGACGAAGGTCCAAGATCATCACCGTCGGCTCCGCTGCCAAAGTCTGAGTCCAAGCTATCTCCACCCTCATCTTGAGATGAATCTGCCTCTGTATCAAACTTGCCATCATCTGAGATAGGCGCTCGCGAGCTACTCCCAGAGTGAGTATGCCCGGCTCTGCTACAGCTGCGTACTGAGATCCATCGTCCTGCTCTCCCCGCTCCTCAGGCAGGTGCTGAAGGTCCTGCTGAAGCAACCCCTACAGCTGGTATCTGGAATGGGGCCTGAAAAGAACAATAGGCAAATGCATCAGTTATGCTATGCAAAGTCAAGTATGGTATCGAATACAGTGTATAAATGCTGTGAGCAGTATATGAATGCCGTGAGCAGTGTATGATTACAGGGTATCAATGCCGCGAGCAGTATGTGAGTTACAGTGTATCAGTGCCGTGAGTGGTATGTGAGTGTAGTGTATCAAGTGTCGTATTGATAATTTGAGGCATTAGATCAGTATGGAATAGATTATGCAAGGTTTTGAGACTGAGGTTGAAGGAACTCACCAGGATACTGTAGATACTCAACAGGTCCATGCTCCTCTGCAGCATCCCCATCACCGAGGCTGTCAGCTCTAGTGCCTGCCCCGTGTACTTGATCGAAGCCTGTGAAAGTGTTGAAGTAATTAGTATTCTGCGGGATATCAAATGAAATTAAATGACTGTACAGAGTGAAGAGTATAGCACATACCGGGGTCGATCCGCGAACTCCGACGAGCTCATGATCAGCCGGAGGAGGAGCGATGGGTATATGATAACTCTCTCCACCCTGTCCTTAGAATGTCATGGTGGTGGGCAGCTCTAGCCACTCTGCTCTCCGTCCCCTCCGAGACCCACTCCTGTTGTGGGCCTGAGTCGCCCTCGGTGCTCCCGCTCCTCCCACAAGGGCTGTAGGCCTCTCCCTCTCAACTCGGCGAGCATTGGCCAAAGGCCACATGAGATAAGTTTGGATAAAGATGGTGTAGTCACCCTCATCTCTAAAAATGTCAACGTCTCAGCTGATGGTGAAGTTGGTCATCTCCTCCAGAGTGTACCTCTCTGTATGCCTCATATGGGTGGGAGGTGGCCTCGGGACTATTTGCTCAGGTAAGCCAAGGGTCTGCCGCAAGAAGCGCTCTCCCAAGTACCAAACCCGGCAGACCGGACCCTCCAGCAAGACTCGGAATCGGGCAGTCTCTCGAGCACCCATGTACTGGTCTCTGACTGCAGCAGGCAACACAGCCCAGGGCTGCCAGGTGATCTGCAAATGACAGGATATACAGTTTGTTATCTGCTATTGAAAGTACAGTGTAAAGCGAAGCTTAAATGAACTATAATGTTTGAAATACCTCTACTGTGGCTACGGTGTCAAAGTATCTGCGGAAGAACAAGAAAGACTCCCGTGGCCTCTGCTCGCACCTCGCGTCGTATCGATGAGAATATGGGACAGTGAGGGGCATCTCCACCTCTGGCTCTAGAGCAAGCCTCGGAAAGTAGGCATATACCCACAACTACAGAGTATAACAGGGTAAGAATGAGTATGCTTATCAGTAAGGCAATATGCAGATAAAGCAGAAACCAAAGAATGGCGTGCAGTGTATTGTGCAGTGTGTGCAGTGTACAGCCAGTGTAAAGCAGATTGCGTGTATGCAGTGTGTGTAGTGTACAAATAGTGAAAAGCAGAACTGTAAAATAGAAGGGGAAGATGTACCTCCCAAGCTCGCTAGTAGCCTCCTAGCAGATATCTGCTGCGGTGGGATGAGGAACACATGTACCCGTAAAGCGTGGCCAAGCCAGCGCCACCCCAATCATAGCGTCGGATCCTGGTCACGTCCACCAGTGCGCTCAGCAGATAGAGTCCAACTGTGTTCGCCCGGTCGGCGAAGAGGGTGGTGCCCAGCAAGAACATGAGGAACCCTCGGGCATACTACTTGACCTCATCGCGGGTCGTCGGCGCCTGTACTCTGAATTGGTCCTCGGACCAGGAATACCTCACGAACCCTGGCCGGGAGAGAGGTGGGCGAGCGCCAAGCAAGAAGATCTAGGCAGCATCCCACTCGCCCATATCAGTATCGAATGGAATCGGATCACCCCTACTCCGATGCCAGTAAGCATGGAGAAGTCAAAAGGGGTCATCATCATCTCCCCTACTGCAGAAAGGTGGAAGGAATCGGTAGTGTCCCACCACCTCTCCACCAGAGCGCCTAGAAAGGGCCTACTCACAGTAAGGCGCGAGAGTCCCATGTAGAGTGCGCCAAAACCGGCCTGATCAACAATGCAGCGGACCTCATCAGGCAACTCCGTGTACCAACCTCGAGCGATGGTATTCCCATATCCCCGGAAGGCATGGGAATCTCCTTGTGTTCAAGACAAACAGATGCGAAGCAGTGTCAGAAATACAGTGTTTGAATATGTTCAGAATTGATGAAAATGAAGTGTGTGTGCAGGTGTTCGAGTTTACACAGATGACGTGTATGAGTGTGCTCACGGTGAACTAAGCATGTGATCTACAAGTGTTTTTGTGATGATCAGATACAGGGGCAGTATCAGCTATTCAAGGTATATGACCTACATTGCAGAAAATAAAGAGAAAGAGTATACCTCAGCGGCGCAATAAGAAATGTGCGACTCCGGCTCGCGTAGCAGGAGCTCTAATGGCGTACCTCGCGCGTAGCTCCTGAACTGGCGGATGCTATCGGGAGGCAGTACATGTATCGCGAGCCAGTATGTTGCCGGATCGAAAGGTCGAACACTGAGAGGTAAGAGCTCTACCTCGTCATCCGTATCCATCTTTGGGGGAGTCCCACCCTGCAGAATATCGTCTGCCATCTCGAGAAGAGTGCAAAAATGGTCGAGGGTATGGAAAATGGGCAAGAATGCCAAAAGTCAACCCCGAGGGGTGAAAAATGGAGAAAAATGACAAGGCTCGGAAGAGGGCACAGAAATAAAGGTAAACTCGAGGGAAAGAAACCCCAAGTGATGGAAATCAAGAATGTGGCACCGAAATCATGTTTGGTTCGGTTCAAAGTTTTTGAAACGAAGAGGGTTTCGCGAATCGGAAATTGCGAAAGGCTTGAAAACGGAAGGAAAGCTCAGATCGAAGGGAGGAAAATGACCTAGAGAAAGAGGGGATGATTTTCGGCTAAAGAGAAGTAAGGAAATAGGGTTTGGAACCCTATACTTAAAGACCCGAAGCAAATGGACAAAATTGCCCCGAATCTGCCACTTTTGGCTGATCGGCCAAATTGTTAGCCGATCGGCTAAATTGTTGCCGATAATCTACTTTTGTGGCCGATGGATGGCCAATGGCTCCCTCTTGTGGTCAATGCAACTTCAATGCCCTTGTTTGGGTCATTTCTGTTGATTGGTGCCCTCATCTTTCAAGAAAGTGCAAGAAAATACACTTTTGAAGCTTAGGCGGCCTTCGTGGTGGCTCCGAACTGTGCCTTCCGTCTGCGGCACTCGATACGCACGAGGTGTTTCCTTTTTCGTATCCTTTTGTATATTGAAAGAATTTCTCGAGAATTGCTTTTGAACATCTTGCCTTACGAGTGTTTCGTCATGTTTGTAAGGCGCACATTTGTTATACGTCTTTTTGCTCTTGTTTTGAAGTTGGATCTCAACATCATATTAGGTGGTCTTGCTGAGGCACCCTGTTTGACCAATCAGCCTAGTTGCATATCGGAAGCCCTAGAGACTGTTCCAAACTAGGACATGTTGCTCACCCGAATGTAGGATTTGTTTCAAACCGCTTGTTTGTGTAGTGAACCCCTAGTTCCTGACGAAATTAGGACAGGGTAACCCTACCCCACCATAGGGGTGTTTTGGCTCTCACTTGCTTGATACGTGCTTTTAGAGTGAAACTCTGCAGGAATGTATTATTAGTTGCAAGTCTGGGTAGCAGTTTGAGGGTATCAATTTTGAGACAGAAATTTGGGGCAAAAATCAGTGTTTGAGTACAGCCGTCCAGCAGATCCGAAAGAGTATCATCCTTGTGGACCTTTTTGAGTTGTAACAATTTCAAATCTAGCATCTCATGAATCCAATGGTATCTCATATCAACGTTTCAATCTCGAATGAAAAGTGAAATTTTTACTCAAATGAATAGCACTTTGACTATCACAATAAAGCGTATACTTTTTTTGCTTCAAACCCAACTCTTGCAAAAAAAAAAAAAATTCAACTATAACTCTTCCTTACAAGCTTCCATAATGGTGATAAATTTAGCTTCGGTAGTTAAGAGAGCAACACATTTTTGCATCTTAGATTACCATGCCACAGCTCCTTCTACAAATGTCATCAATTATCCCGAAGTAGATTTTCTAGAATCAACATCACCAATCATATTAGAATCTGTGAACCCATTAAGTATTGGTTTACCATTCCCAAAACACAAACGCACCTTCGAAGTCCCTCGCAGGTACCTTAGAATCCATACCGATTCCCAATGTTCTCTACCCTGATTAGAGAGAAAATGACTCACCACACTGATGGCATGAGCAATATTCGGCCTTGTACAAACCATGGTGTACATTAAAGAACCAACTACTAAAACATAAGGAATTTTCAACATCTCTTCTTTGTCTTTCTCACTTGTAGGATGTTGATTCAAACTAAGCTTGAAGTGACCCGCAAGTGGACAACCATTTGCTTTATTCAAGTTGAACCTCTCAGGTGTTAGCATTTGTGCCCTCAAAAATCAATTTGTTGGCTTTATTAACTGATTAAATAAATTTCTTGGCATTTTATTTTGCACTTTTGTACATTATTTTGTTGGGTAATGCTATATTTGTAGCACTTGTATCTTTTAAAACTTTTGGGAAGTGTATTTGAATCCTTTATTTTATTTTGGGAATCTTTGGTGTTGTTGTATCTTGGTTTTGGGGGAGTACAAATCGATTTAAACTTGTTGGGATTGCTCGTTCATGCTTGTTTACGTTGAAAAGTTGTTTGGGAACATAGAATTCTTGTACTGGGGTTAACACCAATCTTAGTAGTGTTGACACCTGCCTTTTTATTGTTGGCCTCAAGGGTCTACACCAGATTGGGAAGGATTGACCCTTGTCCTGGAATTGCTCGCTGAAATTTGGTGTCAACACTAGTCTGGAAGGGTCGACACCTTGCCTGTTGCACACTTTGCTTTTTTTACTTGATAGGTTGACACCTCTGTCTGAAGAGTCGACACCTGCGTATAAAATTCAGCTTTTTGGGTCGGTTTAGGCCCTACTTTTTTGGGGGGGTTTTGACTTGTTCTTTTCATTTGACCTTGGGGCTATTGTTCTATTATTACCTTACTACTATAAATAGGCTCCAAACACTTATTTATTTCATTTTTCCTTCTCTTTTCCTTCTTTACATCGTGACCTCTCTCTTCTCTCTCTAAAACTTCACTTTTTCCCCAAGATCTTTAGATCTACTCACATAGAGTGATCTTTTCACCTTGGTCCTTTGAGAAAGATTGTAGATCTAGTCAAGGGCTTTCTTTTGATTCAAATAGTTTGTGGTTTCGTCGCTGATGATTTTTGGGTTGTTTTCTTTTTGCTTCAAGAGGTAGGGATTTCTTTGTTCCTTTCCAATGCCTCGTTTATAAATAGATATGTAGTAGATTTTATTGCATAAAAACCATATTCATTATGGATTTTCTTGAAAACAATGAAAGGGGATCTAAGGTTTGATATTTGTGATTGGCGTTGTTAAGTTGTTTGTTGTTTGGGTTAATTGGGGAAATGATTTAATATGTTTGTGAAGAGAGGAAGGGAAGCCCTAATTTAATGTTATTGACTTAATGAATTTAAAAGGGAGGAAGTTGAATAATCTTTGTATTTTGCTAATATGGGCTGTCTAATTGTGTTTATATCAAAAGAAAATAAAAAGAGAAGTAACCACGGTATTGGTATTGGTATTGTTTTAGAATAAACATGTGTAGTTGAGTTGAGTTATGATTGTGATACCAATGGAATTGGTTTTGTAAAGTAAAGAGAATGGATTTGGTTTTGGTTTTGTAAAATGACGAAAATGAATTTTTAGAAAATGGTTGGATTTGGGAAAAAAAAATAGGGTTTTGCCCTAATGATGTTTCACACAATTATTTTGTATGAATAATGAAATTGGTATGGGAAATGTGAGATTGGATAGATACGCATGTAAATGGTGGAGTTGGATATTTGTCATCTCTCATCTATGGAAAAATGGTTAGTTTATTTATTGTGAAGATTATGTATCTGTTAGAAATATTTGTTTTGGGCTATCGGTGTAGGATAACTATGATTGTTGTAGAAATTGCATGAAGGTTAGGTGAATTAAAACTAATCTCTTATCGATTCTCATTGAATATGACTATATTTTAATACATTGTATATGTATGATGTTTGAGAGGAGAAAAAGGATATATATGTTTGGGAGGAGAAAGGGGATGGACTCCATTGAATTAAGTTGGCCTATGTGTCTAGGGTGAAAGTCTCAAAAACAGCGCATATATACATGGGTGCCGAATCCCGCGGACGAAATCTCAAAATGGAAAATTGAATTGTTTATGTGATGATTTAATTGGTTAGACAACCACTAGGTTGTAACCTCAGTTGGGTTGCCTGGATAACAATGGATTTGACTCATGGATTGAAATGAAATGAATTGTCATGAAATGAAGTAAGACTAAAACGGCTTGGCATGTCGTTATGAAAATGTGTATCCCTAAATTGGCATGTCATTGTGGAAAGTTGTATCCTTGGCTTACCGTGCTTAAGGCAGGTAGAGCAGAACTTGTTTATCATTATTGTATCAGTGTATCTGTGTATATTATGGGTTATGACGATTATGGTTCTAGAAGGCTGAATTGTCTTATTTGTCGAGTAGATAGTTGTTGGTTGCTTGTTAATTTCCTTTTGTACTAAAGATGTATATGTATATATATGAATATGTTGGAAATGGATGCAAGTACCGTATTGAGATTGTGAATAATGTGAAGGACATCAAATACTTGTGAACATGTTTCAAAAAGGCAAATCAGGTACAAGTCCAGAAAATGGGAGAAAGCATAATGGGTTTTGTGAAATTGTTTTCAGGAACTTGTTATTGTCATATGAATTCTGGAAAAAGGTAACAAAAAGAAAGAAAAGTGAATTGCTTATGTTGTTGAAGGAAATGAATGATTTTGAGAAAAGTTCTTATATAAGTATATTTCTGTATAAACTGTCACATTATGTATATGATACAATTTGAAGCATTCTTGATCATAGCTATCTATATGTTGCTATTGTTTAGGATCATATTGGGATCCCTACTGGACTTTATGTTCATCCCACATTGCTAATCCTTTTTTAGGTGAACATCGAGAAGTGTTTCAAGATCGAGGATCTTCTTTATGTGTTCGCCATGGGGCCTTTTATTTGTGGGCAGAATGCCATTGATGTAAAAGGGTTAAACCCTTTTCTTTAATTTAAAGATGTAAGCCTACGCGTAATTTATTTATTCTTTTTATATTGCATTCACTTTATATTCAAATGAGAGAACCTTCAATAATAGTAATCGTTATTGTATTGAATTTCCACACATGACCTCTGAAATTGTGTTATAATAAAGGATTTGGTAATGGTATCCGTTGGCATAAAAAGTGGGGTGTGACAATATTTAATGTTACATATGATGTGAACATAAAGTCCCTTGGTAGCATTGTAGAAAAACATGCCAATCTATACTATATATTAAGCAAAAGGGGGTTTTTAACCCCACGATCAGTGGGAGCTTCAATATCCCAATCTGAATTTTCTAAATTTTTTATTTAAAAAAAAAAAAAACTCAGCATTTATTGATTTGGTCAAAATCACCTGATCAGCATTTATTAACTTTTTTCAATCCACATGTCTTTCCACATAGCTGCATTTATTGATTTGGTCAAAATTCCCTGATTAACATTTAAAATCCCCTCATACAAATAATTATAGATACAATCTGTGTATAGCTACTGCAATACCCTTTTCAACTTCTCCCATACACTATGGTTAGTGATAAGATTGTTAAATTATTTTTATAAAAAATCTTTAAAAACATAATTTATATATTAAAAAAAATCTAAAACAAATATAAATATCTACAATTATCCTGTGCATAGCACGGGTAATGGGCTAATAGTTAATGAACCAAAAGTTGGAAGTTATGATTTTTCGGTGCCTTGTAGACCCAATTAATGTTTTAGGCTATGGGTGTTAATTAGGTGTCGCACTACTATGGCCTACACCTATTTTGTTACTAGATGATAAAATAATTTACTCCATCATTGAGGTAGTGACCTTAGGCAAATAGGTGGGTGCTATGCAATAAGTACATGCACTAAACATGATCGGTTTTGAGAACTGATCTAAGCCAAAATGTTATACTTTGAGGCTCCCTATCTTATATTTTTAGTCTTTTAACTTATGATATTTGATACAATAAAGTATTTTTCTTCCTTTTCAGGTTAATATCACTCTAGAGACAAAAGGATCGCAACAAGACCCAAAAAAGAGTGAAAAATCCATAATTGAGTGAATCCACACGAGTGGAATTCAAAAATCTACACGAGCGGATTTCCCTGCCAAAATTTCCTTCTAACTGAATTTGCACGAGCGGAATTCCCAATTTGCACAAGCAGATTTGCCTCGATATTTGTGTGCATGTTTTTGACTCAGAATTGACTAGAGGCTATAAAAAGAGATTTTGGGCACCATTTTTGGGATTTGAAACCCTAGAGAAGACGGTTAGAAGCTAGAGAAGAAAAGCAAATCATTAATTCATGGCTTTCTTTTCAACATTCGAATAGTTCAACCTCTCCATGAGCGGCTAAGCTTTCTTTTTAGGATGAGATGAAACTCTAATCAGGTATCATGTAATTTTGTATTTTAATTTTAGTTTGTCTTTGGAATTGGATAATCGTTGTATGATTGTTTTTAGATCTTTTATTCAAATAATCTTTTCATTCGATTTATGTATTCGATTTCTGTGATTGAGAATACATTATCATACAACTGTTTTACTTTCTTGAATATACAAATCGTGAGATGAGCCATGCCTAGGAGAGATGAATCGTGCTGCAACCTTAGTTTAGTGTAGATAATTCGTGCCAACCGAAGATGATTCGTGACTACGTTTTGAATATACTCATCTTTTTGACGATGATATTGGGACTTGTAGCCACGATACATCATTATTATCCAGGCCATTGATTTACTAGAATTGGATATTTTAATTACATAATATAATATTAGTAGTAGATTTCAAATCCTAAGTATCTCTCCATATTCAAATTACTCTCTTTAGTTGTTCAATTATTTTAGTTTTAATTTAAATTCTCTTTAGTAAAAATCAAATCATCCTCTCTTCTTCAAATTAAATTAAAAATTACCACTCAAATTGATATAGCTCATCCCAATGCTCTCATGGTACGATACCTGGACAAGCCACTGTTGTACTGAATTAATGTTTTGTTTAGTTTTTTTATTTTTGAATGAAAAATGACCGATCAATTTTTGGTGTCGTCGCCAGGGACTTTGGCATGGTTGTTTAGCTCGATAGTAGTTTTTATTTTAATTTATAATTTAGGATTTTATTTTATTTTTATTCTTGGTTTACTACTCTCTCTCTTGCTAGTGTCTACTTGTGCAAGTTTTCATGTGTCTACACAGCAAGTGAACAGCCTGCAAGTGCTTAAAAATATATGTCTTTTTTCCTGAAGATGACTATCTTTGGAAGTGATTTTTCTGGTCCTGAGTTTTCAATTAATGAGGATTATTAGGTAAATATATCAATTTATTTTAAATGGAAAGAATCACAATCTCTATCTGAACTCACTATTCTCAAAAGAAAATTTTTAAATTTTACTCAAGAAGCGGATGAGTTGTTTCATTATTGTTGGGAACGATACAAGAGCTATCTAGACGCTTGTCCACAACATGGCTACAAAATGACTCAACTCATTGCTTTCTTTTACAATAGATTGAATTCTCAAACAAGTCAATTTGTAGATACAATGTGGGCAACTGAATATTTTGAGATGTTCCCAGTTGAGTTGTGGATTTCTTTGAACCAACTCGTTCAAGACTTTCAGAAGAGTGCATGCTGTGAAATTTTTGAAAAAGAATTGAAAATTGAACCTAGTGAAACCATAACACATCCATCTAGTGATCCAACAACTGATATGGAGTTAGTATTTTTGTCACTTGAGCCTACCATTGTACCCATAGATTTGAAAGAAACTCTCCCCATAGTTACAGCCTCTCATGTGGAAGAAATTGAAAGGGATTTAAGTGTAGAAAAATGTAGTGACAAAGTAAATCAGCATGGGTGGGATTTTATTTTTGGTTTTGATCTTATTGTTTCCATCCATGAGATTTCTATACACACTATACTTTTCACACACATATTTCGCCACTTTGTTAATTATCTTCTAACAAATCATTTACAACCTAGTCCCGCACTGTTGCATGGGTTGATTTATTTTGGTTATGAGGACCCATATCTCATAAATTGGAGGAAAATGCGAAAATAAGTTTGTGTTCATATCTGACTGAAGACAATAAATTTAGCTCTTCTCGAAAGGAAACCTAAGCATTTTAGTTTTATTTATTTATTTATTATTTTTGTGTGTTTTTAGTGTGGTGTGTTAGAACAAAATAAAGAAGTGCACCTTTGAAGGGAACTGTTGAGTTAGACCTAACAAAATTTGGTTTGAGACAGATTACTTAAAGGAAGATTAATATGAAGTCTTGGGTCCGAAAAATAAAAAAATTGTATATTTGTGTTTATTTTCTAACCCTTTTGTAGGTATAGTTTCCTTCTAGTGTGTGAGGGCCTAACTTTTTGTAATGTCCCCAAACCTTTATAGTTGAAGAATTTCAGTAAGAAATCTTGTTTCTCCATTTCTTGCAAATTAAACCCTAGAAATCAAGAGTGATTGTGCGAGCTAATCAGCAAACCCTAATCAACTCTGAGAACTTAAAAAACATTTTAAAACCCTGAATTAACAATTTAGAAACCCTAAAATGAAAAATTATAAGAGAAAAACCCTAGTTTTTGGTAATCGCAGTTTTAGCCCAGTATCTCGCCTTTTGTTGCGAATCGGTACCACGTGGCCCGAATTATTTTTCCTATCATTATTGTATTAATTATATAACTTAAACATATGTTTTATTTCAAACTTTCTGATTGTACCCTTTTCTTTCTTAATTATTGCATTTTGGCCCCAAAACCGTAATATTTTATTCAATAAAGGTACAACCAATATTTTATTAATTTATACAAAATATCCTCTATATTTTATTAACAAAAAAATCAAATTTTCACATGGATAAATAGGGTAGCTGGCTATAGGTGGTGAAAAGGACCTAGAAGTGTATTTTTTTATACATAGCAAATCCTGTACATAAATACAACAAATCTTTGACCAACATGGAGGAATGGAGGGCATTTATTGCTATATCTTTTTTGTCTCCCAATTAACTAGTAAATAGGATTACCTTCTCTTAATCAAGATTAATTAACACAAATCTTAATTGGATCCAATTACAAACCAACCAAACTTGAATAGTTTCTATTGAGAACCAACCAAACCAAACCAACCCTTCTCTCTCCTCTTTGGCCTATAAATACAAGCCTTGCGAGCTATTTTATTTCACTCCATACACACACAACACATAGCTGAGAGAGTAGGAAAGGGAGAGCAAGTGAGCTTGAGAGAAAAAGAGAAGAAAAGAGAGCAACAAGTAGGAAAAAGATCTAGCAAACCAAGGTAAATCTCATACACCTCTCCTCTCAATGAATCATCATGTTTTTCTCCTTCATAATACATGCTAAAAATATATTTCACATGATACTAAGAGTTACTACATTGTTAGATGATGTATGGTTTGAAAATGAAATGTTCCTCTTCTTCCTTGCAATTTCCAACAAGCTTTTCTTCAAGGTTTTTGATTTTATTTCCATAGCAAACCTTCACCAACTCAAAATATGTTTTAAAGGGGTATTAATTGACATGTATAAAGTATGAGAAAATTTTGGTTAAGACCATGGATGTGTTTTTATGACTTCTTTTATTTTTCTAAATACTCGATGCAAGAACTTGTTTAAAACAGGGAACTTTAAGAAATTCTAGAAAATTATAGAAAAATGATCTCGCATTCATTTTTATATCAAAATCTTGCTCTGAAGGTTAGTTTTCAAAAACAATTTATTTCAATGAAAATGAATGAGTATTTTAAGAGAAACGCCAAATTTTGTAACCGTTGTCAAATCTGGACAGAGTCTGTGTATTTCTTAAATATCTAAAAATCAAAGAGGGCCACCCTACTTCCGTAAAATGATTCTAAAACTAGACTTGATTCTCTACAAATTATCAATAAGCCACATTTCTGAAACCCTTAGAAAATATTTTTTCTATATTTATTTTTGAACCGGTGCAGTGCTGAAAATCTGACAGTGTGGTTCTTGTTATAGTTAGTGTTTTTGTGCTATCATGACATATTTGTTGTAATATATGTTATACTTGCATGCTTGAGTTTCACCTTGAATTGCCTTATTTTTCTCTTACTTGTGCCAACCACTAATATGTATTGAACTTAATGTGAAAAGGGGGAAAACTAAATGGGTTGGTAAAGAGGGTTAACGAATGATGAGAATATTAAGTTGATATTAGTAGTGGATTAAAATGAGTAAGTCTTGCGCAACTGGTTGTTCGGAACCCTTGAATGGAGCGGTTGTATTCGGACCCTAGGTAGTTCTGTGTAAGGAGGGGTTTGGGCCAGGCCCATCATTACCATCTCTTTTGAGGCCCTCGGTTGGCGCTACACAGCATATAACCGTTGGTAGACATTCGAGATAAGGTCTGCAACAAAGCAGCAAAAGAGGGGGCATACCAAATAATCCGTGTCCAATTCTTGGAGTTAGGAGGGTGAAATCTCTTTGGGAGATTTCTAGACTACTAACAACTAACCATATAATCTGTGCTATGAGCTTAAATGCCATGATCCATTCCTATGTCTTTTTGTAAATGTTGTTGTGTATTGGAATGGGAAAAGGGATAGGGTGTGTGTGCGTTTACTGGTGTGGACGCGCCCGTGGGGCTTCCATCTAACAGTTCGAGGACTCGATTTTGTGTCGGTTCTAAATCTGAACCAAAGAGTCCAAATCCGGCAAATCGTTTTGAAGAAAAACAGATTTTGAAAAGTAGTGCCAAACATGGACTGCTTTGCCAGATACAGAGTCGCCACCTAAATATTTTTAAAATGGGGAATTTAGGAAACCCTGACTCGGTGCCGAAGGCCACGTGTCCGTCATCACCAAAGTTGACTTGGCTCGGGAGCTTGGGTATGATCGGGGAAGGTCAGCTATGAGCACCCCCTCTCGCCCGGTCCGAAGACCGGCCTCTACTAACCATGATATCCGATTTTGAAAACTTTATGCGTTCTTATTCCAGTTATTAGCCTAGAATTACTATGTAATGCGCACAACACAAAAGTATAGACTAGATTGCCCAACTTGGAAATAAACATTGCATATTCGTTTTGTCTTGAAAAACGTGTTGGTTTTTGCTACTCGCAAGTAGGCTAAAATACGAATTTCAACGAGTTGTTCCAACTCACGCAATCCAACCTCCACCCACAGGCATTCAAACAGTTTATCACATAAGCACTTAGCCGCATGGCAAGCATACTGTCATGGTAAACATTCACACGCATGCGATATGCTAAAGCATAAATACTTACATCGTACTCCGTGCCAAAACAGGAAACTAGTTAGCAAACATGCATGACCTAGTTTATGTTAAGTGGCTAATGTAACACAAGCAAATATGCAATTTTTAGAGTAGGCTCGGCTAACCCTAAAATGGCATGTGAAATGCTTCAAGTAACATGTATTCAATTTGGAATTTGAAAATACAATGCAGTTTGTATGATGTACCGAGCCCGGTGCATGTAAACAAATGCATGAATACACGCATGCATAGCAGAAAGTATGCTAAAATAAACGTGCCCTAATCTACCATCATAAGCAGGTAAATAAAAGGGTAGAAATAAGTGGGGGTTGGAAGACATGCACCCACTCACACACACTTATTACAGATACGCCCTCACTCGGAGGGACCAAAAGAATAATACAGTCCGAAAATAAACGAATAAATTATTACAAAATTCTAATTACTGAATAAATCAAGTAAATAAAGAAAGGGGGCCTCAGCCCTGCCTCGGGATGCGTGAACAATGCATGCTCGATCCAACTTGCCCGGAAAGCCCCACACCGCACCACTGCTGCCTCTGTTTTACTGTCCTGCTTCTCTGGAAAATTGCCAAAGTCCTGGGGAAGCTTCTACACACACTGAAGATCATCATCGGCTGAAGGGAGAAACCACCGGCTGAATGGTGTGGCCACCGGCTGCGCTTGAAGTTATCGGCACAAAAAGTCTGCCGGTCGGCACTAAAGATTGCCGGTCGGCACTAAATTCCTGCAGGAGACAGTTTTGACAGCAGCAGCAAAACAGTAGCACATGGTGTGGGATTTTGGGACAAATGTATGCACGGACACACTCCCTATCATGCAATGGACTCAAGGGAGCATGGCCCTCGACCCTCGGGCCACCAATCACGCATTTTGATGCATGATGGCCCGAAAGCCAAGTTAGCAACTTTGATATCAAATGAAATGCAAGCACAAAACACACCAAAGGGCCCCAACCTCTATCATGATTGATCAAGAGGCAAGGGATGCATGCCAAATGCAACCTAAACATGTGAACTAAGTATGCAACATGAGGATGGAGGCAAATATGCAAACATGCAATATGTATTAGGCACACAACCTAAACTAACAAGCATGGCATGCAACAATATACAATGATGGTCTTAAACTAACATGGATAGCTCGCAAGCATGCCAAAATCAGTGGCCATAAGATGAAAATGAGACGCCTCGAAATGCGTGCACACGGGCACGCAAACCGAGGCGATGGCATATGTAATGCAACATGGGCTTACACTAACATGAGTGGACCTCAGCCACACTCACATAAGAGGCCGTGAGATGAAAATGAGATGTCTCGAAATGCGTGGACCGCGCCTATGGCACGAAATGGCACTCTAATGAGACATGGCATAACATGGAATATGGCATGCAAAAGATGCAAATTTCAGTAGCAAAAAGAGGGGCAAAACAGCCCCGAAACAAGGCGAAATGACACCCGATGCATGGAATCACTCCCGAAATGCAAGATTAGGCACCCGAAATGGCTTATGGCTATATCAAATATGCAAAATATGGTCATGAAGTATGGAGACAGAAGCTAAACAGTCCCAAAACAAGCACATTTTCAGTTTATGTCAAGCCACAAAAACATAAGCATACAAGGCTAACAAACCATGCAAAAAATGAGGCTAACACATGGATTTCAAAGCAAGTAGCACATGGAATATCCAAACAATGTTGAGCCCTTCAACAATGTTGAAGAAGGGCTCAAAATAAGCCTGCTTATAGCTTACATTATGCCTCAAAACAGATTATACACCAGCCAAATATACTATGCAAGAATCATGGCATAAAGAGGGCTATTGAAGGAAGTGCTAGATACTTTCCTCAAACAGCAAGAGGTCCTCAATCAAACATGAAGAGGACCTCAAAATAAGACTATTTGAAGTTTAGGTCGGAGCCCAAAAATGCAAGCAACTTATGGCTTAGATATTATGCAAAATAAAGCTAGAAAAGGGAAGAAGAGGACTCACCCTTGTAGACCAATGAACCAGCACCTTTTGATCCAAGAAAATGAACTCCTAGCCTCTGCAAATGACCTCCAAGTGGCTGGAAATGGAAGTGGTGGTGTTGTGCTCTGGGTTGGTGAAGGAATGGCCCAAGAACAAGGGTATTTGGAGGCTTGGATGGGATAGATATAGAGAGGGAGGTGGAATATATGTATCTATATCAGAATATATGTATATCCTCTGGTTTTTTGTTCCAAAACCACCAACCTAAACAATGGAGGAGGAGAGTCCCCTTATATAGGCAAGTCTAAGCTTATAAGACAAGCTTCAAAGGGTCAAAGGGGGGGGCCAAAGCTTGTAAGGGAAGCTTGGACAGCTGGTAAGGCTTCTTGAGGAAGCCAAGACAAGGGGTCAAGGCTTCCTCAAGAAGCCATGAGCAAAGGGTGCACCAAATGGGGTTCAAAGGTGCAAAAAGGAAGC
This sequence comes from Camellia granthamiana, assembly GCA_036172215.1. NCBI lineage: Eukaryota > Viridiplantae > Streptophyta > Magnoliopsida > Ericales > Theaceae > Camellia > Camellia granthamiana. The sequence continues at coordinate 69,819,630 of CM069911.1, read as the reverse complement.
AAAATAGGCACATGGATGCACGTGGGTCTGGTTCTGTGCATCCCAGCTGGCACAGCTGGCGTGCACTATGCTTGGGGGGTTCAAAGGGTTCAGGTCGGCCAGAAGGTTTGATCATCGGCCAAAATAAAGTGCCGGTCGGCACTATTTTCTGCCGGCCGGATAAATATAGTGCCGATGGATGATTCCTTGGTCAAAAAAAGGCCGGTGGCTATGAAAATCGAAGCCCCGGAAGTTAGCTTTCCAATGGCGCAAACCTTGCATTAAAATTCCTCCTGTGCAAAACGTTATGCCCTTTTCCGTGAAGTCGCGCAGACTCGATCCAACCGGGATGATGCCCAGCTTTAACCAATCATATCTCCTCCACCCGGACTTGGCTTTGGGAGATTCTTGAGTACAAAGTGAAGCCCCGGAAGTCTTCTTTCCAACGATGGTGGCCTCATAGCTTAACTCCAAGTATGCAATTGAATGAGCCCGATTTAGCGAGGGCTGCTCGATTCTCTCCTACCCGGATTCATGCCGAACTTCTCCTCCAACCTATTTTCTCCCCTCCTCTCCTCTTTTCCTTCAACTCCAAACCCCTAAACAAAGTGTTTTGAAGGATTTTCCTCTCTCCTTGCCGAAGGAATTGAATCTTTGGCCTGCACATCTCTCAACACCGAGCAAACCGTCAGTAATGCCCAAGTCTTGAGGGCGGTCAAAAATGGGGTGTCTACAACTGGGCATTCAAAGCTCACAGCGTATCATGCCAAGTGCCGAAAAGGAGCTTATAGCAGGAGACGACAAGCCAAAATCCTTCGAAGACATTTGGCTATCTTAGAAAAGTTAGAAATTTCCCTTTTAATGTTTTGTAAGGCTCGTATGAAAATTTAAATTTTCTTTTGGGATGTAATGTTAATGGAACGAGCTTTTGTAATTAAGGATATTCGTAATTATTTTGTTATTATGTACTTATATTCTAACACCAATATAACCCCTGACGTTGCTTATGAGACCTTGTGTCAATGCCTCTTAAGATCTGTCAAAAGGGTAGTTGTAGACACCCCATTTTTGACCGTCCTCAAGACCTGGACGTCACCGTTTGAACGCCCGGTGATCATCCATGTTTGTGTTCGTTTGGAGTTCCCGGAGTTCTCGGCTACGCGCATTGCCTCAGGATCTCCGAACTCGACTGTTTGTGTCTGGTTTTACAGCAAACACTTGTGTTTTGCCTTGGAAAGGCAGAGGATGCCTTGTGAGACATCCCCTTGCACCACCGGCAGTGGCTAGAGGCCACCGGCTGGTTTTGTGTTGCCACCGGCAATGTATATTGCCGGTCGGCACTATTTGTTGCCGATCGGCACTCTTTTTTGGAAAAATGACATTTTTGCCCAGCCGACTACTGTTCAGTTGCTTTTTGAGATATTTTAAGGCAGCTGTCTTGCATCTTCTTTCCCTCCATACACGTGTATGGAGGGATGAGCTTATTGGTGGCTTAACTTGTAAGTTTGGTTGCCTATAAGAGAACCCTTCCTCCTCTTGGCTCAAGGGTTGGAGAATTAGACATTTTGGAGAGAAAAGACCTCAGAGAAGCTTTGGTTTTAGGGTTTGAGTTCTATATCTATCCTATCTCTCTTTTTCTCTCTTGTTTGTACACTAGGTGCTTTAGTCCACATTATTGCACACAAGCACCTAGTGTTTCACCTTCCCTTGGCTACTGAGGTTCCAAGAGGTTGTTCTTGGTGTTCTTGGCCGGATTTGAGCCCAAGGAAGCAACAACATCAACACTTGTGAAGAAGGTCAACAAGGGTGAGAAACTTGCTTTATATACCCCATTCTTGCACTCCATTTTTACCTATCTTTGAACTGTTTTTGTGCTTGGTGTTTAATACAAAAAAGTTCTTTTTTTTAGTCCTCTTGATAGTTTATTAAGGGTGCTTTGTGCTTTGGGGAAGTTTGGCCCCTCTTTGGCCTTGAAAGGCCTCATTTTTGTGCTATTTTCTTGAGCTCCGGGATTTTGGTGTTCGGGTCTCTTCACCACTGAAATCTTGAGGGATTTCAGTGGTGTAGATGTGTCACGACCCTAACCCGCCCCCGTGGGTTAAGGGCGTAACCGGCCAGTAATCATGAGATTACCTATGGCCTCAAACTGGTCTAACGTATTTTAACAGAGTTAATGGGGGCCAAGCGGAAGTAAAAATTTAAAGCTTTGTCCATAGAGCCGTGCTTATATGCACCTCAAACAACCATACTCAGATACATTAATAACCTACATTAAAAGTACGGTAACACAAAGTTCATTACAGATAGGATCATACAAAACGAGTCAACCTATGGCAGACTATGTACAGACATACACAAAACCCTTGCCAACAAAACAAAATATAATTACATAACAAGATGGCAGGGACGGGTCTCGCACGTGAGACACGAGGTTGACTCTCCAAAACTCATGTTGTTCCTGACAGACTTCACTGGGGCTGGGTTTGTGCTTCTCTTGGCTCACCTACAAACACATGAATGAGCGTGAGCGATAGCCCAGTGAATAATATCAAATACAAAATATACATAACCAGGTAGATCAACGTGTTCCAAACGGCCTTGGGCCCAATTCATAATTTTAATAGATACATATAACTATACGAAGTTCCAAACAATCTGGCCCTTGGCCCCTTTTGATTTCCATTCACATCAAAACGGCCTTTGGCCCATTCATTCATGTCAAAACGGCCTTTGGCCCCTTTCGTTTATGTCAAAACGGCCTTTGGCCCATTTACTTATGTCAAAACGGCCTTTGGCCCATTCATTGATTTCAAAATGGCCTTTGGCCCACTTATTCATTTCAAAACGGCCTTTGGCCCACTCATTCATGTCAGAACGGCCTTTGGCCCATTCATTCTTGTCAAAACGGCCTTCGGCCCATACATTCGTAGCAAAACGACCTTTGGTCCATTCATGTGTAACAAAACGACCTTAGGTCCATTTATGTTTATCGAAACGACCTTTGGTCCATTTATACTCGTCAAAACGACCTTTGGTCCATTTATGCATTCATATCAGACTTACGTCTACAATCCCAATTAGCAATTCGTAAGCTTATAAGGGAATAAATAATTGGACATTTAGAAGCATTCATATATCGATATTACTCACAGTGATCGGCTTGTGGATTTGCCTTGGAGCCTGGCCCTACACATTTCATGAACACAAAAGGGTCATTAACAGTTCAATCCGTTCTTTAATTCACATATTCCTCTTTAGGCTTTGTTCTCATCTCATTAACTCATTTACAATACTTAACATATGCCTAAGAGTGCTTGCAAGTGAAAGAGAACGGAAAACAGAACATAAAATGCAAAAACAGGATTTCAGAAAACAGGGTCCCCGCTCGAGAGTGGGATTCCCCGCTCGAGCGGACCCTTAAGCCTGCAAAAGTACTGGTTACCTCGAATTCACGCTCGAGCGTGGACTCGGCCGCTTGAGCGGACTGCCTGCCTACATAGCTCCCCGCTCGAGCGGGAACCATGTCTGCAGAAAAATGCTGGGAGCTCGATTTTCCCGCTCGAGCGGCCATTACCCCGCTCGAGCGGACATCAAAATTCTGGAAAACCCAGATTGTGTTCTTGAGCTCCAATTCGAATTCCCAGCCACACTACTTGCATGCAATAGCCCAAATCTCAAATTTAGTCATGCTAACATGGCACCAATGCAAGATTACAACATTAGGAAGCTCAATTCCTTGATTTATCTACATGCATGTCTTAAGACATGTCAAGCTCAACATCAACATAACAACTCATGCATTCAAGCTCATATCTTTTCAAATTGCACATGCATGTGATATATTAGTCATATTCCCAACTTAGATGGCACAAATGATGAGCATAACATGAGCTTCAATTGAAATTGCACATGGATTATACATTTACATGCTCAACATGCAATTTCAAGATAATTTCTTACATGCATGCACATATTAAGCTCCAATTCAACAAAATTAACTCAACTCATGTCCTTTCTCCTTGTTCAACTCTGAATTCACCATTAGCAAACAAAAATGCATGATTCAAGGGACAATTACTCACCTAGAAGCTTTAAACACCCAAGTCCTAGCTAAATCTTGAGCTTAATCTTCAAATTCCAAAGCTTCAAGCCAAATTGCACAATTCTTCTCCCTCTTCTCTCTCTAGAGTCGGTTTCCTCTCCCTCAAGTGTATAACTTAGATGTTTTGAGTTGAATAGAACTAAAGGGGTAGTACATGCAATCCTCCAACAAGTCCCACTAATGATATTTTAATATAAAATAATAGGGCACTTTTAATTCATCAATTTAATCAGTTTAAATTGACCAGAATCAATTTTCAATTAAATTTCACCATAGGCTCTAAAAATTATGCCGATCACAATGGCTTAATCAATTTCGGGTTCCGTGGCCGATAAGGCCCTCAATTTAATTTTCGAAGCAGTTTATTCAAACAGGTATTCCTACGGTGAACAGATAAAACGCCAAAATCACACATATCCACATAACGACACACAAAATCATATCAAAACATAAAATCACATACGTGTTAGGGACCAATTAACGTAATACAGGGCAGGGGTATCACAAGATGATGCCTTGAAGTCCCAAGAAGGAGAGGGCCACCCCCTCTCCTTGTTGTCCTTGAAAAGGACAAGTTTTGGCCTCTTGAGGAAGCCTTTGTTGGTGTGTGTGTTGAGCATGTCTAGGCTGCATTTTATGTTTATTATGCCATGATATAACATTGCTAAGAGTTGGTTTTGGTCCCTTATGCATGCTTAGCATAGTTGCCATGTAATGCCTTGTGATCCCTTAACATGCCTTAGGTTGTGTGCCTTTGTTTCTAACATGTTTTAGGCTTACATTTGTGAAGCTTGTATGCTTATTTTGCCATGAATGAGGTCTGTCCATAGTTATTTTGGTCGACCCTAGCTTGCATTGTATAGCCTCTTTGCATGTTTGGCTTGTTGGCCTTAAGTGCATAAATGTGTAGCATGCCTTGTTTGCATTATTTTCAATGGTTTGGAACCATTTAGCATGCAATTTCAGTCCCTTAGACATGCTTGTTTGATTGCCTTGCATGCCTCTTTGAAGCTTTGAATGCATATGTTGTATGCCTCATGCCTTGACCTTTGTGTATGCCTTGCTCTAGAGCCACTTAGATGCCATCTAGGAGGTCCCATTTGTATGGTCTAAGGCTGCCTTAGACCTGTTTTAAGCCTTCTTGGCCTTGTGAGGCTTGGTTGGCTTAGCCATGGTTTAGGTCTCCTTTGGCTTGCCTTGGATGCTTGGGCCATTTGTTGCATGCTTAGTCTATTTTGTTGCTTGGTTTGGCACCATGTTTTGCATAATTTTCGGAGCTTTCTATGTATGCTAATTGTCCATGTTTAGCTTCCTTTAAGTGTGCTTAAAGCTTGCTCACTTGATGCTTAAGTTGGTACCTTAACATGTGCATGTGTGCATGCGTGATTAGCCTTCATTTTTGGGCACTTTGGCCACTGATTTTAGGCCTATTTAGAGTTGCCTAAGTCATGTTTAAGACCATCATTTGCTTGCTTGCATGCTTACCTCATGTTTGCTTGTATGCTTTGCATAAGTACATGGCATTGTTCATATTGCATGATAGCTAACATGACTAGGTTGCATTGCATCAACATTCATTCCTTGTCCCTTGATTTGGTGATAGGGATTGGGATTTTGGTTTGTTTGGTTTGCATGCATTTGAGATTGAAAGTGCACATTTGATCCTTTGGGCCATCATGCATGGGAATGCGTGATTGGTGGCCCGAGAATCGAGGCACATGCCCCTTTGAGTCACAAACATGATAAGGAGTGTGTTTGGTGCATACATTGCTTGAATAACATTGCCATGCAAGATTTTACCCTCTGCTGCTGTGAGTTGCAGGTTCTGCAGACATTCAGTACCGATCGGCAACATTTAGTGCCGGCCGGCATTAAATTATCAGCCGATGAGTTCATTTTGTGCCGGTGGCCACATACTTCAGCCGGTGGTGTTTCCTCTCAGCCGGTGGTATCCCCTAGTGCCTTGAGAAGTAGTTCTGAGACTTTGGCAGTTTTCAGAAAGGCAGAGCAGGGAAAACAGAGGCAGTCTAGGCATGGCAGTGCGATTCCGAGCAAGTCCCGAGCGTGCACTGCATCTAGCCCTCTTCCCGAGGCGGTTTATTGTTTTAATTAAATTAGTTAATTCGTTTAATTAATTTATTGGGTTTGTAATATTTAATTAGCTTGCGTAGTTAATTATTTGTATTATTCTTTCGGTCCCCCCCGAGCGAGGGCAAATCTGTAATAAGTGTGGGTGAGTGGTGTGTATGTCTTCCAACCCCCACTTCTTTCTCCCTTTTACTTACCTGCTTTTAATGGTTAGTATTAGGGCACGTTTATTTTAGCATACCTTATGCTATGCATGCGTGCATCCATGCATTTGTTGACATGCATCGGGCTCGGTACATCATACAAACTGCATTGTATTTTCAATTCCAAATTGAATACGTGCATCGAATAAAGTGCATTTCACATGCCATCTTTAGGGTTAGCCGAGCCTACTCTAAATTGCATCTTCGCCTGTGTTGCCTTAGCCATTTAACATGAACTAGGTCATACATGTCTGCTAACTAGTTTCTTGTTTTGGCACGGAGTACGATGTAAGTATTTATGCTTTAGCATATCGCATGCGTGTGGATGTTAACATAACAGTATGCTTACCATGCGGCTAAGTGCTTATATGAGATAAACTGTTTGAATGCCTGTGGGTGGAGGTTGGATTGCTTGAGTTGGGAAAACTCATTGAAATCCGTGTTTTAGCCTACTTGCGAGTAGCAAATTCCAAAGCATTTTCAAAACGAACGGATATGCAATGTTTGTTTCCAAATTAGGCGATCTAGTCTATACTTGTTTGCTGTGCGCATAACATAGTAATTCTAGGCTAATAATTGGAATAAGAGCATGTAATGTTTTCAAAATCGGATATCACGGTTAGTAGAGGCCGGTCTTCGGACCGGGCGAAAGGGGGTGCTCATAGCTGACCTTCCCCGATCGTACCCAAGCTCCCGAGCCAAGACTACTTTGGTGATGACGGACACGTGGCCTTCGGCACCGAGTCAGGGTTTCCTAAATTTCCCATTTTAAAATATTTAGGTGGCGACTCTGTAATCTGGCAAAGCAGTCCATGTTTGGCACTACTTTTCAAAAAATCTGTTTTTCTTCAAAACGATTTGCCAGAGTTGGACTCTTTGGTTCAGATTTAGAACCGCAAAAAAAAGGGAGTCCGAACTGTAGTAGCGAGGTCCCCTGCGGGCGCTGTTACAGTAGTGCGCTACATAAGAAAGCTGGACTTAGAAGGGAGGCTACGGTGATCTGGGATCTTACTTGGTTTTTGGCCATAGTACTCGTTAGTGACTTTTCCTTGACTACAACCATTAGTGTAGATTTGGGGCATCACAATGAGGGGGGGATCCATCTTTCTCCAGCATTTCAGGGATATATATTTTATTGTGTTTTAATTTCCTTTCCTTTTATTGTTCTTGTCGATCCTTTTGGATATATGCTATTGAGGCCATTGTCATTTAAGTTGGAGGGAAAGGCTTTTGTTTTCGGTTTTAAAAAAATAATAATAATAAAAATAATAAAAATAATTAACCACAAAACCCTAGGTCCCCCTTTGACCAACCTAACCCTTTATTATTATTATTATTATTATTATTATTATTATTATTATTATTATTATTATTATTATTTTGTTACTGCCATTTCTCTCTCTCTCTATCTCATTCCCCATTACACATCTACTGCCACCCACTAACCCAACACTACCAACTCACCACTTATCTGCCCCATTCCATGCCCACCGTTGTCGTCGTTGCTGAAACACTGCCGACCGACCGCTGACTACCCTACCTCTCATCATTTCCCTCTTTCTCTCTCTCTCTCTCTCTTTCTCTCTCTCTCTCTCTCTCTTCCCTGTTTGCGGAGTATCACCGCTGCCACCACCAGGCCCGCGGTGACACCATGCTCTTCTGTGTTGTTTTATTTTCAGGCTCTATTATTATTACTCTCTCCACTTTGATCTTTTCCTTTTCTTTTTATTTTCTTTGTTTTATTTTATTGTCTTTTTAGTTTTCTCTTTTCGGGTCTGTATATATATGTGTGTGGCTAACTCTCCTAACTCTGGACCTCTTATTTTCTTGTATAGTTTTTTTTTTTTCCCATTATGTCTTGGCATATCAAGTCCTCTATTTCCAATCAATGTACTCAAACTTTGGGGTGTTTCTCTTGCCTCTTCTTCTATCGTGGATGGCTGCTTTGGTGCTATTCTTTCTCTCTCTTATTTTTACCGGGCTACTTTATTTCTTTATATTTTTCAGTGAGGGCACTGTCATGTTTAGTTGGGGGAGATGTTGACTTGTTTCCATATTTCTACATTCTAGCTTGATTAATGGAATTTCTACTTGGTATAGAGTTCATATGTGAATATGGTTGTGCTACACTCTTTATCATGTTGACCATCCTAGTGTTCTAATGTCTTGAGTTGAAAGTGCGTGAGTTAGATATTTTTGGGTATTTCATGACTTATGAAATATGAATTTATTTCGGTATTATTGCATGAGGATTGTGGTATCGCTTGTCACTTTGTGCAGTTACATGTTCACATTTGGTTGTGGTAGTTAAAGTTGATAGTTCTAATCATGTGTTGCTTCCAACTGCTTAAGATAAATTGGGGTTTGAGATATGAGCATGGGTTCTTGAAAAAAAAATAAAAATAAAAATAAAAAAAATAAAAAACAAAGGACTAGTTTGAGTTCATAGCCTTTTCAACTCGAGTTATTAAGCCCGTTGGAGTGTCTATACACCTAGTGCCCTAAGTCTGTCTAGAATGGGAGTCATTAGCCTAACACTTGCTACATGAGTTAATTAGAATGCTTAAGGGACTTAAACATTGCATAGTCACAAAAAATTTAAATAAATAAAACTTTTGGGTTGTTGCCTTGTTAACTCAAGTTATTAAGCCCCGTTGGGTTGTCTCTATACCTGGTGTCCTAAGTCCGTCTGGATTTGGAGTCACTAGCGTAGCGCTTGTTATATGGGTTAATTAGAAAGCTTAAAAGATTCATTCATAAAAAATAAATAAATAAATAAAGTTTGAACCCATGTTTGATTTCAAAGATTCAAGGCACTTAGTTGTTGGAAGTTAATATATGAATAAGAGATGTTTTTCCTACCACACCGAATCTTACTTTACACAAAAGCAGCATGTGATACCTTCCATTCGATTGTGATTTGATACTGTTTGTTTGCATATTTATAGGCTCATGGATAGTTTGAATATTTGTCTGACTTGCTTACTCGAAATTTCTCATAAGAGAAAGAGGTTGGTTTTGATGAAAATGGGGTGGTACTGAGTATTTGTACATAAATATGTCCCAAGTTTCAATGCCTTTGATCAAGTTGATGTTTGTAGTTATCATCTCTGGAAACTCTCACGAGACTTCACTCATCCACTTGGGTAACCTTGTGGTTTAAAAGGCTTGTTGCATATGTTAAATGCAATCGTGATCCCTACGAAAGTGGCTTAGATTGATTTTGCGCTATTTGGCTTTACTCGAGGATTAGTAAAATGTAAGTTGGTTGGTGTGATCTGAGCCGAAATGTTACACTTTAGGGTTCCCTATCTTTTTTTTTAGTCTTTTAGCTTATAATATTTGATACAATAAAGTGCTTTTCTTTCTTTTAAGGTTAATTTCACTCTGAAGACAAAAGGATCGCAACAAGAGGCAAAAAGTGTGAAAAATCCATGATTAAGTGAATCCGTACGAGCGGATTTCCTTGCCAAAATTTCCCTCTCACTGAATCTGCACAAGCAGAATTTCCAATCCGCATGAGCAAATTTGCCTCAATATTTGTGCATGTGTTTTTTACTCAGAATTGACTAGAGGCTATAAAAAGAGATATTGGGCACTTGTTTTGGGATCTGAAACCCTAGAGAAGATGGCTAGAAGCTAGAGAAGAAGAGCAAATCATCAATCTGTGGCTTTCTCTTCAACATCCGAAGTGTTCAACCTCTCCATAAGTGGTTAAGCTTTCTTCTTAGGATTGAGATGAAACTCTAATCAAATATCATGTAATTTAGTATTTTAATTTTAGTTTGTCTTTGGAATTGGATAATCATTGTATGATTGTTTTTAAATCTTTTATTCAAATAATCTTTTTCATTCGATTTATGTATTCGATTTCTGTGATTGAGAATGCATGATCATACAACTGTTTTACTTTCTTGTATATACAAATCATGAGATGAGCCATGCTTAGGGGAGACACATCGTGCTGCAACGTTAGTTTAGTGTAGACGATTCGTATCGACCGGAGATGATTTGTGCATACGTTTTGAATATACTCATCTTCTTGACGATGATATTGGGGCTTGTAGCCACGATACATCAGTATTATCCAGGCCATTGATTTACTAGAGTTGGATATTTTAATTACATGATATGAGATTAGTCGTGGATTCAAAATCCTAAGTCTCTCTCCATATTCAGATTACTCTCTTTATTGTGCAATTATTTTAGTTTTAATTTAAATTATCTTTAGCAAAAATCAAATCATCCTCTCTTCTTCAAATTAATTAAAAATTACCACTCAATTTGATATAACTCAGCTCAATATCCTCGTGGTATGATACCTAGACAAGCCACTGTTCTATTGAATTAGTGCTTTGTTTATTTCTTTATTTTTGATTGAAAAACGACCAATCAAGAACACTTATGGAATGATCACCGTTAGTTTAAAAGGTAACTCTATTACAATGCACTTATTTTCCTTAGACCTGAAAGGCTTGTATAAATTAATTAACTATTCATTTAATTTTGATATTGTCAATCGAGGACGTCGAACCAAAGGCTATACACGAACATGTTGGGTTAGGTGAGTGGTAATTGATTTATATAGGTGCTTAACATGGAATCCACCATTCTCAAAGTGAGAAAGTATGTTCAAGCAATTTTTTCTATTAACGTTGGATCAAAAGAAAATTGGCCAGTAACTTTTTCATAACAATATTTTTATTTGTACATGTAATTACAAAAGTTTTATTTTTGAAAAATGCTTTTGGGGTCCAATTAGAATAAGGAAAAACTTAGAATTCGGTTACATGAGTTAGGGTTTTTTGATAGTGATAAATTTGTCCATAACTAGTAGCTCATGTGGAATATAGTTTGGTGGAATGAAGTTTGTGACCAATTGTAAGAAAGGGCCTCACTTGTAATTCTCTATTTTTAGGGGTTTAATTGTAATGTATTGATGGACATCATTACAATTAGTGGAAGTTCTATATTATCTATTTAAAAGATAATTAATGAAAAATTGGATAAGTTGTATCCTGCATGTTTAAAATAAAATATACGTCTTTTATTTTATCCCCACAACTGAAAGATATAGATCCCTAAGGATCCCACCTATATGCATACTTTATCATATATTGTGTATATATTAGAAGTATTTGATACAAAAATTGGCCATGAAAATTTTTAAGGTCTATAGAAAAATACATACACACATACACAAAGAAAAAAAAAAAAAAAAAAAAAAGGTGCAAAGTGAATCACTTTCGAGGCGAGACGCTTGGATCGTTTGGTGAGGTATTAGCAACAACACGCTTTGATCAAGATATTTTAGATTGTGTAATCAGGTGGTGTTTCTTTGAAAAATTGTTTTTCAAATAAAATTTTTGTTCTGCAAACTTTCAAACTTTCTCACTGTAGCTTTCTTGAGACAACCAAATCAGCCTCTTTTTACGATCACGAACAATTTTCATACTAAGTATTTATTTTTCCAGTCCCAAATCTTTTATAGCAAATAATTTGCTCAAATCTAACTTCAATTTATTAATCATGGTAGCATCTTGACCTACAATTAACATGTCATCAACAAAAAGCAAAAGAATAACAAATTTACCATCCAAATTTTTTTTTTCACAAACACACAATGGCCCGAAGTCATTTTAGAAAAGCCATTACTCATCACGAAAGAATCAAATTTTTTGTACCATTACCACAGCTCTTACTTTAGGCCATAAAAGTTTTTCTTCAATTTGCAAAAAAAAAATTCTCTTTCCCTTTCTCACAAAACCCTCCAGTTGTTCCATGTAAATTTCTCCTTCAAGGACACCATGAAGAAATGCTGTCTTCACATCAAGTTGCCCAACCTTAAGATTCATACTTGCGGCCATACCAAGTGTAAACTGAATAGAAGACATCTTCACAACTGGGGAAAAAATCTCATCAATATCAACACCTTTCTCTTGCAAAGCCTTTAACAATAAGGCGTGCCTTGTATCTTAGATTCTTGCCATCATTCTTCAATTTGAAGACCCACTTATTTTTTAGAATTTTCCTCTCCTTAGGCAATTTCACCAAATCATAAGTGTGGTTTTCAAGTAAGGAATTAATTTCCTCTTCCATGGCCTTTTTTTAATCACCTTTCTTTGCATGCTCAATTGCTTCTTGGTACCTCTCAGGCTCCTCTTGATCAAATATTAACACAAACTCATTGGGAGGATTTTTTTTTCGAAGGTTACCGGTCCCTTGTAGATTTCCTCAACTCATGTTGTGATGACAGTTCTTGAGTTGGATGTTCTTTCTCAATTTCGAGCTCAACTTCACTAGGATTAACATCATCCTCCACATCTTCAATAAAGGGCTGCAAATCTCCTCCCATTTTCATCATCCACTGAAGATGAAGAAGATAGATCCATGTCAATGAGATCACTAGATTTTGGCTCCAGTTGATCATTTTTGGCAAAGCCTTCAATTGTTTGGTCTTCAAGAACACAACATTATGACTTCGAATAACTTTCTTGTCAATCAGATCCCACAATCTATAACCAAATTCATCATGTCCGTAGCCAAGAAAAATGCATTGTCATGACTTGCTATCAAGCTTGGACCTCTCATCCTTTAGAATGTGAACAAAAGTTCAGCAACCAAACATTCTCAAGTGCTCATAAGACACATCTTTGCCAGTCCAAACTCTTTTGGGAACATCACCACTCAAAGGATACAAATGAAACAAATTGATCACATCAACTATTGTCCTCATTGCTTCGCCCCAAAAGGATAATTTTATGTGAAAGAAAACACCTTGTTCTTTCCACAATGGGGCAGTTCATCCTCTCAATAACACCATTGTGTTGAAGAGTTTTCTTAACTATCCTTTGATGTCGAATTCCTTGGTTGTGACAATACTCATCAAATGACCTAATGTATTCACTATCATTGTCTGTCCAAATACACTTTAATTGTAGCCCTTTTTTTTTTCTTTCAACCATGACTTGAAAATGTTTAAACACGTCTAGAACTTGATCTTTAGTTTTTAGTGCAAAAGCTCAAACTTTCCTTGAATAATCATCAATGAAAGCAACAAAATAAAGTGAATCACTATGTGTTCTAACTTTCAAAGGACCACAAACATCTGAATGAATCAATTCCAAAACATTTTATTTTCTAGAAGCAACATTTTTATGAAAAGATACTCTATGTTGTTTACTCGCCAAGCAATGAACACAAGTTTTAAGATGCGTACCTTTTAAACTGGGTAGAAGTGCTTTCTTGAACAAAACTTACAACTATGTCACAATTTAGTAGAAGTATTATCCTCAAGTCCATTGACAACACACTTGCAAATTTTTCCTTGCATCAAATAGTGTGCAAGTCTTCTTGCACTTGGCCACCACCAAAGAACTCTTTGTGAGTTTCCATTTTCCATCACCAAATTTGTTGTTGTAGCCTTCATCTTCTAGCTTCTCGGTAAAGATCAAATTGAGTCGAATATCAGGAACATGCCTCAATTCTTTAAGCAACAGCTTACAGGCCAAATTTGTTTCCAAGCAAACATCACCTATGCCAACAATCTTGGACAAACCTTCATTTCCCATTCGAACACAACCACAATCTCCTTTGGTGTAAGATGTGAAGAAATCAACTCGAGAAATCACATGAAAGGAAGCACTAGAATCAATCACTCAATTGCTCTCTTGGCCCACAAAATTAACACAATCATCTTCACAAACAATCATGAGATCACCATCAGTAGTAACCAGCATTGTGTCTTCCTGCTTCTTTTCCACACTTTCGTTACGCATTTTCTCCTTGTTCTTGAGCTTTTGGCATTCCCGCTTTATGTGCCCTTTCTCATGGCAATAATGGCACTTAATGTCTTTCTTTGAAAAAGAACCATCTTTTCATTTGTTACAGCTTTGATCACGACCATAAGGAGTCTTACTCCTCCCCCTTATTTTACTTCGGCCTCTCACAACAAATGCCTTCGAATTAGAATAACCCGCTGATTTTCTTCTAATTTCTTCATTTAACAAGCTACTAGTAACTTGGTTTATTGTGACAACTCCATCGGGAGCCGAATTACTAACAGTCATGACCAAAGTCTCTCGACTTTCGAACAAGGAACTATGTAACATCAAAGCCTATAACTCATCATCAAAAACAATCTTCATAGAAGCAAGTTCGTTAACAATACTCTTCGTTTCATTTAAATGTTCTGGAATAGGGCTGCCCTCTTTATATTTTAAATTAACTAACTTTCGAAACAGAAAAGCTTTATTTTTGGCTAATTTTCTATCATGAAGACCTAATTTTTTCCATAAATCATGTCCCAAAATTTCAGTAGCAACATCATGAAACACACTATCATCAATCCATTGATGGATAACACCAACGTCTTTTCGATTAAGCTTCTTTCATTCATCATCTTTCATACTATCGGGTTTGCCACTACCACCCTCAATAGGCCCATACAAATTTTACAAAATAATAGGTCCTCCATTTTAGTTTTCCAAGTTACCCAATTACTTCCATTGAAGCTAGTCATGCCACCCACATTCCCCTTCATTGATTAACACAAATAAATGAAGCCAAATAAATTGTAAGCTCTGATATCAGTTGTTACGAAAAATAGATAATTTTTCACAAGTAAATCAATCGAAGGAAATAAAAACTAATGTAGGAAAATTAAATCAACAATGACACAAGAATTTTATGTGGGTCCCTCAATGTGAGGTACATCCACGAGATCGTAGTTCGATTCCACTATCAACCAAGAGTTTTTAAACAATTATAAATGAGACACGAATGGTCTCACAAACCACCCTTAGGTGAATTCAAAATAATTGCAAATAAATAGAGGAAATACCTCACCAAAATAGATAAACAAACATCCTCCAAACAAGTTGTAGAAGACCCAAAATAATAAACCAAAATAGTCACCACAGCAGACCTTCGAAGCAAATAAACCTATAGCACTTTGAGTTTTTCTTCATTGCTCGAGCGATCTCAAGTCTCCTAATACTTTTATAGGCCAGTTATTCTAAGAGTTATTAATATTCACCCGAGCACAAGTTTGGTCGCTTGAGCGGTCTGTTCGAATTCAGCTTCTATAAAGGTCACTTTTGGTCTCTTTTGGATCACTTTTCTCTCTCATTCCTCCATTGTTGAGCTTCCAAGCTCTTTACACTTGGTTTTTATACTTCTATCCATCTTTGACCCATAGTCCTTTAGACCAAAACGTAGAGAGTCACAAGGGCTTCATTTTAATCTGAATGGATCGTGTTTTCATCATTGTAGGTTTTTTGACTTTCTACTCGTCACTTCAAGAGATAGGGATTTATTTGTTCCTCTTCAATACCTCATCTATAGATAGACATGTGGTAAATTTTATTGCATAAAAAGCATGTTCATTATGAATTTTCGAAAAACATGTAAAGGGGATCTAGGGTTTGAATGTTTGGGTTGGAATTGTAAAATTGATGGTTGGTTGGGTTATTTGGAGAGTAGTTTAACATGTTTATGTTGAGAGAAAGAGAAAGCCCTAATTTAATAATTTGACCTAATGAATTAAAAATGGGTAAAGTTGAATAATGTTTGTGTTTTAATCATTTGAGTTGTGTTATTGTGTTGTTAGTACAAAGGGAGAATTAATTTTGATATTGGAATTTATTTGGATAATCTTGTTAAGTTGAGTTGGGTTATGGCTTGGAATCCATGGATGTGGTCTTATTGAAATGTGAAAATTGGTTTTTGGAAAGAAAAGGATTTTGGGCATGTTAACTTAAAAAATAAAAGAGTTGATTTTGAAAAGAGAAAGAAACCACGACGTGTTGTAATTTTAGAAATGAGCTTGAAGTTGGATTTTGAAACCGTTGAATATTGTTGTTATTATCATTGTTGTAGTACTTAAGGTCAAGTGAGCATTGGGTCATCGTATTACGTGTGTTTAAATATTTATGCTTAGATGTTTTGTCCTTGGTCATCAGTAGAATATGACATTGTACTGTTGAATCGATTATGTGTATGTAGTACACTTGAATTATTTATGTTTGTTGAATTATGTGATGGGTTGGACATGTGCATGCGCTAAGAATAAAGAGTACCATTACATTCCTACTAGTGCCTGGAGAATTGGTTGCGCTGAGAATGTGGAGTGTTAGTACCTTCCAACTAGTGCCTGGAGAACTTGGCAGAGATACCATTACCTTCTAGCGGGTGTCTGGTAAATTGGCGTAAGTATTGGAAAGGTGTATCCTTGGTTTTACCGTGCTTGAGGCAGATAGAGCATTGTTGGGTTTCTCGTTATCATCTCAGTTATATTCATGTGTATCATGCATAGTGGTGATTATTTTGTGGAAGATATTAGTTGTCTTATATGGCTATGTAAGGAGCATTTTATATGTATCGTCATCGTATTTGTTTGGGATGTTGTTATTTGGAAATTGTAATATGGAATTCGGCTTAAGTTCGGAAATTGGAGAAAAGTAATTGGATTTCGTGGATTTATTTTCAAATACCTGTTAATGTCTAGCAAGTTTATAACAAGAAAAAAGAAAAGCGAATGGTTTTTGTTGTTGGATAAGTTGAGTGATTTTGAGAAAAGTATCTATGTAAGTATATCTTCATGTATAAACTGGCACATATGTATATGATATGACATAAAAGCATTCATAATCATAGCTATCTGTAAGTTGTTATTGTTTAAGATCATGTTGGAATCCCTACTGAACTTTATGTTCCCCCCACGTTGCTAATCCTTTTTCAAGTGAACGTCGAGAAGTGGTTCAAAATCGAGGATCTTCTTTAAGCTGTTGGCCACGGGGCCTCTTAACTATTGGTTGAATGTCGTTGTTCTAAAAGGGTTAAACCCTTCTCTTTTATGTACTGATGTAAGCCTACGGGCAATTTATTTTAATTATGTCACATGTTGCATTTATTTTGTATACGAATGAGAGAATCTTCATTTACTTATCTTTATTAAGACATTGGAACTTCTGTCTGTTATCTCTAAAATTGGTTATAATAATGATTTGATAACGTTATCCGAATAATAAAAAGTAGGGCATTACAAAACCAAAATAAGACTTCGAAGCTTTTGCCGAAGTGAGTAGAGCACAAAAAACAAATACACACAACACACCAATTGTTCAACCCCCCAAATTGATTTTTCACACAAAGCACTTAGCTTGTCCACCAAGCACACACCCACTGAAGATGAATAATTAGCTGCTGCACAATTACGAAATAAACAACACATAAAGATATTGTTGATTCTTGGGCTTCCCAAACCCTAAAGCCTAGCTGCCACCAAACATATTTTAAATATCCATTGGGCCTCCAAAAGTCAAATATAAACAAAATTAAATATTTTTTAATAAACTGATTGGGTCCCATATTCCACTAAGGAGGTATACCGAGCAAAGTTGATATCCAAATAACATAAATAATGTGCACTGAGAATTTTTAATGGTGTGCAAAATAGAATTACCCCTCATTTTGGGTCAAGAGGTCCTTCCAAAAGGTTGATTTAGTGCACGAAATTCATGTTAAAAGGAAGTCTGAAAAGCACAAGGTGTACTTGATAGGTGCCAAAATGTACACATTTAGCCACCTTTAAAATACAATTTTTTAGTACTTGAATTATTGTTACTTGACAGTTTTAATGAGTTTGCATATATGTAAGTCACTCAGACTTGTGAGATGAAATTGACGTTAATTGGAAGTATTTGAAGCTTGAGAGGCATCCAACCAATTTGAAAGGCTTAGAAGATGTAAATAATTGAATCAAACAATAAAAGTCCAATCCATGAGATTTGAATAAAGAAAAGTTAGAATTATGTAATCCCACTATAGAAGTCACTTTGTATAGCCTTCAATATTTTAGACATATCTCTCTTGTCTAATACCGGATTGAAGTCATTTAAGCGGAATTGGAAAGAAAGCTTAAAGGGATACAATTTTGTGTGAAATAGAAATTTTCTAATTTTCACATTTACTAGATCAAAATAGTCCCCCAAAAGATAAGCCTAAAAAGTTGAAAAATAATTGTATGCAAATTTTCCTTTTATTTTGGGGAATTCTAACCTAGTGGATATTACTTAGAAGGCTTCTAATGTCTATACATAGAAAACCATATTCATTATTAGGGTTGTTCATGATTTTAGAAAGAAAAGGCTGAGTCTGCGAAGATATGTGTGGGTAATGAGCTTTTCTTTTAGTGTTTGAATGAAACTCTAATACGTAATAATATTTTGAATTTAGTTTTGAAGTTTTTATTATTGATTCAACAGTTGTATAAAATTGAGGATTTTTCATTTTATTAATTTATTTTGAATCTTCCTACTCAGCACATGTTCTTAGTTTTTGTGATTCTAATTACTTACTTATATAGCGGTTTTCATTGATTTGCTTTTACTCGATTAAGATAGTTTATTCTAGGAGAGACGAGTCGTGTCATGAGACGATTCATGCCAGTACTGGATAGTCTATACTAATTGTTAAAACTGTAAATATTCTCCAAACAATACTGTTGGGACTTGTAGTCACTAACAAATCATAGTTAAATTGAATAATATATCTCTAAACTGATACAATTCACTGATTACAAGGTTAGAACAAATTTGAAATCCTAGGTATCTTCTATTTGATTGATATCACCCTAATTTTATTTGTTTAATTAAGCTCATATAAAATTCTCATTTTTTAATTTTGAATAAATTTAGGAATTAATCTGGAATTAATACAAATCTTTTATGTGAATCAATACCCAAACGTGCCGTTATTTTACAAAATTGAGGTGTAATTTAATTCTTTATTTGTGATGTGCAAAACGTGGTAGTATCCTTACTCGATTTCTAAAATCAACATTCCAAATTTCCTCAATTAGGGAAAAATTAAAGATTGATGAAAAAGGGAAAGACATGTAATTGATTCTTCATTCAGCTTTACGGCTCAACCTTCTATAAAATGATGGTGTCTATAGTCAAGGGCGGACTCAAGATTCGTTGATGGGGTGGGTTAATATTAAAGTAAAATTATACAATATATTTTAAGTATAACTACATAAGCAAAAAGAGAATTTAATAATATAATCTAGATTTTATTGATTAGAAACAATCTAAGTTGTGCTCGATGAGTCTTTAAAGATTCAAATTCATCAATCACAAAATCTAGACCAATTTTAAAAAGCATGAAAACAATATGTTTTATCTTTTGAAGGAGAATACTGTGGCCAAGAAAATTGTTTAAAACCAAATATGTTGAAATTGGTGACTCTGCTTTCCAAATGAGGACCTAGGATATTCAAGTTTAGGTTGATAAGACCCCAAGTTCACATAAACTCGTCTAACCTCATCTCGTTGATTAACCAAATATTCACAATTTGCAAGTGAAAACCAGGCTCCTGTTCAATAACAATTGAATCAACTTTGCTTAGTTTATTTGCTTGAGGCATGGAAGGCGGTTGCACATCAAAAAATGAGGTTTCAACAACATTGGATGTTGTACTACTAGATTTCTATTTTGATTGATAGAATGAGAAAAGGGTTTTGTCTTTTTCAAGGGTGGAGGTTCCATTATTTATAACCTAAAAAAAAAATTAGCCCTGTTTAATATTAAACCAGAGTATATTCGCAATAATTTTAAATATTAGGGTTTTTATATATATCCTCAATAATTTTTATTTAAGCTTTCATTATTTTATATATGTCCAAAAAAACTATTTCAAAGTTCAAAAACTAAGAGCAATATAGAACATTGAACAAGGCAGCATTATAAAAAAACTAAGAGCAATATAATATTTGTTGCATAAAGATAAAATTTCAAAACCCTTGTTAATCAAATCTATTCTCAACCAACAAAATAAAATAATTGGTCAATTACATTTACCAAAAATATTAGGAAAGTGGAGCTGCTATAGGCTATTGGAGACGACGGAGAGGGTTGCCTATCTATTGGAAGATGTGAGGATTGTTTTAGAAGTTTTGTTTTTTAAACAAATACAAACCTATTAGGCTGCCTATCTATTTTTTTGGATAAGTATTGGACAGCTACTGGGCTGCCTATCTAAAAAACAAACAAAAAAATTATTGGCCCTTATTTTGGACGGGGCTGGGCTAGAAGAGATTGGGAGGCTAGGCTAGGCTGGGAAAAAAAAATTTCTATAGAATTTTTAAATTTTGGGCTGGGCTGTAGCCACCTATGCCCAGCCCTAGGTCCACCCTTGTCTATAGTCTTATGAAAAATAAGAAATAATATACAAGTTTACTTTTTAAATTTAATGATGTATAAATGATATAATTAATTGATAATTAAAAAAATATATGAGAAAGAATGTTACCTTTAATATTCTAATTATTTACCACATCACTGAACTTAAAAATTAAATTAAATTTTTAAATTTGAATAACAATGCTCTATGATCTATATACATATAAAGGTTTAATTTATGTGAAAATTAACTTTTATGTGCAAATGATAGTGTAAGTATAAAGTCATAGGAAAATGTTTGGTAACTCAAAATTTTGTGGCTTAAATGGCTCAAATCTGTCAAAACGACGTCGTTTTACACTCAACATCTGTCAAAATGACGTCGTTTTAAGTGATTTGAGCCCATTTGAGCCACAATAATTGGAGCTACTTAGCATTGTTGAAAGTCATAACTCAAAAACCCTTTTAGCAAAATGGATTAGCTGAGGGGGGTTAAAAGATATTTGCTTTGTAATTAGCTTTCGGACAAGGATTTTTCATTTCTCAAATTTTACAATTGTCGTCTCAAAATACGTATAATTATTGAATTATAAAAATCTCAAAATGCAATAATATTAAGATATGATCTAATAAATATAAATATTTGAGACAAAGAAATTAATAAATCTGAAAACTGAAAATTTCATGCCTAACTCTCATCTACTTTTATCATGGTATTATTACAATTCCAAAGATTTGCTTGGTCAATGATCCACTAGTTTTATGGTTATGCAATACAACTTTCCATCTCATATTACTTTCCTATTTATTGTAAAAAAAAAAATTAAATGAATGAGATGAAATATTATGAAAAACTGTCTATTTATAAAACTATTTTCTTCATTTTCAACAAACTCAAGTCCATTAAAAATAAAAATAAAAAAAACAACAACAACAACAAAAGGGTAATCCTTCTTTTCCTCCAAAACATTGTTTTCATTTGAGAAACTAAGATAATTACAACTGAAAACAAAAACAGGAGTTCTCTCAAGAAAATTAACTCTAGCCAAGCCACAAAATTGATACTGAAGCCTTTATCATTCAACCCAATATAATCCAACAAAATTTTTTTCTTCTTTTTTTAATAAAGATTACTTATCAAAGGATTTAAAATGACAAAAATGCCCTCAAATCTGTATTCTCTACCTCAACTCTTGGGGACCAAAAACCTCTTCCTCATCTTTCCAATCTCCTTAGAACTCAATCCAAGGCCTTCTCCAAAAGCTTTTCTTCGATCTCCGATCCAAAAACCGCATTTGGGATTCTCACCAATCCCGGATTTTGGCTATTAAAACTTCCCAAAATAGTAGCAGTTGAATCTCCAACATTCATTTGAAAATGGACTAGACCTCTTGGAAACACCATTACCTCTCCTTTCTCAATCACCTTAGCAAAAACCCGGTTGGTTGAATCAACAAATCCCGAATAAACCTTCCCTTCTAGCACGAATGCAGTCTCTGTCGCCCTCGGATGGAAATGGGGCACATTGACACCGCCAACACCGAAATCAGCGCGTACAAATGACATGCCTAGTGTGTTTAGCCCTGGGAAGACTGTTGAGGTCACCGGCATGGCTAAAAACCCGGACTTGCCTACTTTTCCCTGGTTTTTTATGCCAGTGAACACGAAGTCTTCCACAGTGGCTGATGATGAGTTTTTGCATGTGGTGGGTGAAAATTCAGTGTTGGGTATGCAAAAATCTTGTACTGGATCGGGGTCAGAGGCCAAGGCTACATGGTTGTGGAGGAGGAAAATAACTAACAAAACTACCATTGTTGGGGCCATAGTGTAGGTCACCACTTTGTTATTTGGATCTAGGATGAGAAATTATAGGGTTTTTAAGGAGTTGGATATGTGCTGAAATGATAGTAAATGCCATTGAAGCTTGTAACTAAAGCTTAGGGCTTATTTGAGAACATACTTTTTTTTTTTTTTTTTTTTTTTTAGTGATTTTTTAATCTTTTTTAATTAAAATATGAGATGAAAAAGATTAATATATTTTAGATGATTTTTTAATTTTTTTTTTACGAAAAAATTATAATAAAAAATATAGAGTAAATGAAAATAAATATTTGACCTTTTAGTATTTATTGATTTTTTAATTTTTTTAATAACATCTAAACTTTTATATTATAATGTGAAGTTGTTGAACGAAACCCTAGTGGTATGACTAAAAAGACAGGTACATCAAAAAAATATTTGATTACATACATTACTAATCAAACCAAATAAAGCCTTAAATTCCATCAAATGAGATCGGTTATATGAATCATCCTTCTCCACGCGGTCCTATCAAAGGTCATTTCATTAGTCAAATTAAGTAGATTCATATCTCTATTTATAACGCTAGTCAATGTTAATCTAGGCCTACCCTATCCCCTAACACTTCCATTTACCGTTACAGCATCACATCTCTTCACTACTGCATCTGTTAACCTCCGTTAAATATGATCAAACCATCTCAATCGACTTTCTCTCAACACACAAATAAATAAATAACAAAAAAAAAAAAACACATTTCATCAGTTTCAAAACACTTGCTTCTTAACTTCTTTTTTTTTTTTTTTTTTTTTTTTATTATCTATTTCCAAAATATTTTTCACCACAATCTCAATACTAAATAAAATTATCCCAGAAAGACTCCTTACCATTTTCATTTTAGATAAAGTCTCAATATTTCACAACAAATAAAATACTTTTGCTTGGGAACAAAGATAGAGGAGGATTAGTTTAAAAAATGGTTTCAGCCATCATAGCTTGTTTGCTTTTGCTGTGTTGTACTGACAAAAGGGCCATAAAGTAAGGGTGATCTGTGTGTGAATGGAAGTTGATTATTACTCCCAATATTTCTTGCATCTCAAGACAATTGTAAATAATATATACCCAACTACCGCATATATAAACAAGTAGGGCACTAGTGGAAGCACGGACATGGGATGCTGTTATGATTAAATCACAGGAATAATCTGTTGTGAGTTTATGGAGGTTTTTTTTTTTTAATTTTTTTTGATAATTTGAATCGTTCATATTGTATGATTCGTTAAGTAATTATCCATACAAAAAATCAAGTTAATCAGAAATTCGTAATCCCATGATTAGATTTAAATTGTTTTACAAAAATTATCAAGATAATGTCAACCATTTATTTTTTTAAAACAAATGTGCTCTTGTTATAAAGTTATAGATTTTCAATCAATTTGATTTTTTCAAGAATGATCTATTCAACAAACTCTACAATATAAACAGTTTCACATCATCAAAAAAAATTCAAAAAAAAACCTCAACGAACTCACAGCAGAATCACAGCAGCATCCCAGATCATAGACGATTATAGCAATCAATTCGGCCACTAGGTGTGTTCCTTTTTTAAAAAAAATTAGAAACACAAAAATCGATACGGTAAATTGTAGTGATTTATGTGTAATAAATGAATTGGTTCATTTTAGGCTCCATTGGTTTTATTGGAGACAATGAGGAAATAGAAAATAGGAGCAAAAAAAAATAATACTCAGTTTGGTTTGGAAATTTTAAAAATAATTAAAAAAATTTAATTCATATTTTTATATTTTTAGTAATTTTTTATAAATATTTTAATCATTCTTTTTAATTTTTTAGATCTACTTAATCTTGATATATTTAAAAAGTATAAAATTTATACAAAAATATTTTAAAAATTCATTGAATAAAATAAAATACGAAAATATATTGAATTTTCATAATTTTTTATATTTTGTATTTAGTAAAATTTTTGAATTTTTTTCAACAAATATTATACTTTAGATTAGACATATCTAGAAACTTAAAAAAAATTACATAAAATATTTATATAAAAAAAAAATCAATAACAATAAAAAAATACGAAAAATAAAAAAATTAATTTTCAAAAAAAAATGTAAACCAAACAAGACTAGGCAAAACCCCCATTTACACAAGATAATAATAATAATAATAAAATTAATTTCCTTTTCTCGTGGTTTGCCCAAGTCTGTTAAAGAAATTGTCATGCAAATTATTCACATGATTGATTTTAAAAAATTGAGTTTTTTTTTATTTTTTGTATTTTTTATTTTTAGTGAATTTTTTCAAATTTTTACGTATTTTTTAATTTGAAAATTTATTGGAAAGTCTTATTTTGGAAACTTCTGTTCCATTTGATCTCGCGTTTTAAAGGGTTGATTGAGGAGTCCTTATTAGGTGTAGTGTGTGACTAGTAAGTCCTTTTTCAAACATGGATGAATATTAGTTAGATAGATATACCTTTACTAGTTAATTGGGAAATTTTTTTTTTTTTTTTTTTTTTGGAATGTGTGACATGTATGTTGTGATATTTCAATGTGACGGGTATTAATGTGACACTCCAAAAAAAATTAAAAGCTCCTTAGTGTATTTTTTTTAAATTTGACAACATGACAGGTACGATGTGGCACTCCAAAATTTTTACTCATCCATAGTGTACTTTTTTTTCAAATGTGACAACGTGGTAGGTATGATATGACTCTCCAAAAAAATAAAAACTTGTTAGTATACTTTCTTCAAATGTGACAACGTGGCGGTGTAGACACCCCATTTTTGACCGACCTTAAGACTCAGACGTCACCGATTAAGCGCTCGGTGATGTTGCATATTGTGCTCGTTCAGAAGTCTCAGAGTCGCGGCCGTGCGCCCTGCCTCCGGACTTCCGAACCCTCTTCTGTGCCTTGCCTCGGTTTGCGAACCAGACTCGGTTTTCTCTGTTTTCTTTCCTGAGGGGAGGGAGAGGTCCCGTAGACTATCTCTCAATGGCCATGGGCTACATTTCGTGCCCGTAGGCCATTTTGCCCATTTCGGAGCCCGGTTCCCGGTTTTCGGAGCCGTCAGGTCGTGTGCCTCGGTTCGGGACAGCCTAACCATCTCCGATTCCTCCGGTTTTTGGCATGCATCTCATTTACTCCATTTCGAGGGGCACTGGGGTCTTAGATACCCACTTCGTGGCCAAACACCGCTTTCGGTGCTTAACGGCCGGTTTTCGGGACCCCGAACTGCGTGTTTTGGCCCCCGAGCATTCGTTTTGCATCGGTTTTTGTTCATTTTTGGCAGGTACCTCTGTTTTATCACCAGGAAGATCACTGGAGGGTGGGAGGCCAGCAATTGTCTCAGCAATCAGTTATGCTCCTCCGGCGCCCCCCGGCGCCCGTTTTTCTCACTTCCGGGCTAATGTTGAACACCCTAGGGCCATTTTCTTCGAGCCAAAACCACATATTTGTGTTGTACACACATGGGAGGACCCTAAAAACACATGGCCGGCCAGTAATTGCAATTGGACCTTTTGAACCCCTCTTTAAAGTGGCCTATTCTCTCTCCTGTTTTAGAGTTGTCAATTTCCAACCACAGGGTCTTGTTGAGCACACATGGGAGGACACCAATATCTGGTGGCCGGCCAGAAACCAAGCTTGAACCTTTTGACCCCTAGCCGGCCGGCCACCTCCACCAAAAGTAGAGGGCCGGCCATGCTCCTTGGGATCTGTGCTTTATAGCTGTATAACTGTTTCCCCCAGAAAATATCTGTATCTGGGGGATATTTCGGAGGGAAGCACTTGGGTGCATTTCCCTCCTCTTTTACACCCTCTTCTTAGCCTATATAAGTGGCTGGCCACCTTCTTTGCTAGGGTTAGAAAAACTCCCCTTAAGAGCTCATATACATTAGCTTACATCTCCCTCTCCAAAAACCTCCAAAATCCTTAAGTTTTGGCCTCATTTGTTCATCAACACCAAGCACTACCTTCACCACTTCCATTCCAGCAGCAAGGGAAGGTTTTTCAGAGGCTAAGAAGCAACAAATTCAAGCCAAGAAGCAACCAAAGGGTAGTCTTCAAGGGTAAGTCACTATTTCCCCTTTTCTAGCACTTTTTTGCATCATTTTTCTACCCTATTTGCTTGTGGTTTTGGGCTCCGACCCTAACTGAGTTTAGGCCTATTTTGAGCCCCTCTTCAACATTGAAGAAGGGCTCAACCTTGTTTGGAACTTCTATATACTACTTGTCTCAATATCCATCTTATATGCCATAATCTTGTATAGTAATTTTGGCTTATGTAAATTTGTTTTTGGAGCATGCCTTAAACTGTGATTGAGCTTATTTTGAGCCCCTCTACAACATTGTAGAAGGGCTCAACCTTGTTTGGTGCTTCCATGCATGACCTATCATTATACCCCTATTCGGTCCACCATTTTGCATGATTTTTTAGGCCTATTTTGCCTCTGTTTTTGGCCATGATCAGAACTGAAAATAGTCTTAAAATGACCCACTCTTCATGTTTTGTTAAGGGTCTTAGGCTGTTTGGTGAATTCTTGGTATACCTCTCTTTATAGCCCTCTTTTGGCTCATATTTTGCATGCTATGTTGAGCATATCTACATACTGTTTTGGGGGTTGTCATAAACTGTAAATGTTCATGTTTTTGGTCCCTCTTCAGTGTTGTAGAACTGTATTTTTCAGTTTGAGTATTGCGTATACCATCTGCTTCATTGTTCCCCTTTTTTTCCCCATTTTTGCATGCTATTTTTTCCATACTTGTGATTGTTTTTTGGCCATGCTTTGTACTGGAAAAATGCTAGTTTAGGGACTGCCTAGCATCTGTCTTTACACTTCATGTCCATATTGTGCATGTTTGACATAGCTGTAGGCCATTCCATGGCATTTCGGGACTTATTTCGGGCATCGAGTATAATTTTGCTATGATTTGGGGGCTGTTTTGCATCATTTTGGCTGCTGAAATTTGCATGTCCCATATTCCATATGCCATGTCTCATTTTGCATGTCATTCCATGCCTTCGGGTCATTTCTCGGTTTGCGTGCCCGTGTGCACGCATTTCGAGGCATCTCATTTTTCATCCGACGGCCTCTTATGTGAGTGTGGCCGAGGTCCACTCATGTCAGTGTAAGTCCGCTTTGCATTCTGTATGCCATTTCAGTCCTATTGCATCGTGTATGCCATTTTCTCGGTTTGTGTGCCCGTGTGCACGCATTTCGAGGCACCTCTTTTTCATCTCACGGCCTCTTATGTGAGTGTGGTTGAGGCTCTCTCATGTTAGTGTAAGCCCATATTGCATTGCGTATCTCATTTTAGTCATGTTGCATTCCGTATGCCATTTCCTCGGTTTGCGTGCCCGTGGGCACGCATTTCGAGACACCTCATTCTAGTCTCATTGTATATCATATTTCAGGCCATTTCATGCATTTATGTCATTGCCTCAGTTTGCGTGCCCGTGTGCACGCATTTCGAGGCGCTTCATTTTCATCCGACGGCCTCTTATGTGAGTGTGGCTGAGGTCCACTCGTGTTAGTGTAAGTCCAATTTGCATTGCGTATTGTCATTTCATGCCTTTATGTCACTGCCTCGGTTTGCGTGCTCGTGTGCACGCATTTCGAGGCACTTCACTTTTATCCGACGGCCTCTTACGTGAGTGTGGCCGAGGCTCTCTCATGTTTGTATAAGCCCATCATTTGCATTGCGTATTGCCATTTTATGCCTTAGGATCATTTTTTCGGTTTGCGCACCCGTGGGCACGCATTCCGAGACATCTCATTTTCATAGCATTGTGCATGCTAGGTCATATGTTAACTGCATTTCATGCATATCATGCACATTGCATCGTGTTCGGGATAGGAGTTAGCCCGGGCACGGGAAACGAGACACGTTTCGCACCCCGAGTGACGGAACGGGTCCCAATTCCCAAGTCACCGACACTCCGGATTACCCGTGATGGAGTTAGGTTTTGTTGTAGCATTCACATGCATTCATCCTATATTGAGTTGTGCAATTCGGCTCCTCGGCCATCATGCATCGAGATGCGTGATTGGTGGCACGAGGATCGAGGCATGCATATATTTTGTGAAATACATTGCTATGCCCCTTTCCTACTCTCTGTTGCAGCAAAATCAAGAATCAGCAACTTTTCGGAGTCTGGCATGCTTTTCGAGGAACATTGCAAAACAGAGACTAATTGGGGCATCCCAGTGGATTTCCGCGCAAGGCTGCTCCAACGTACATCATTCATCAGAATCAAGGCAGTCCCTGGCTTGCATGCCAGTTTTACATTTTTCTTATTTAATTTGTTAATTAATTAGGAATTTGTACATTATTCGGACTGTAATATTTTGGACTGTATTATTCTTTTATTCGGACTGTATATTTATTCGGACCCTCTGCGCGAGGGCATAATTGTAATAAGTGTGGGTGAGTGTGATGTATGTCTTCCAACCCCACGTCTTTCTCCCTTTTATTTACCTGCTTACAATGGTTAGATATAGGGCATATTTCAATTAGCATACAGTATGACAGCATGTTTGCATCATTCATCTGTTTTGCATGCACCGGGCTCGGCGCATCATACAAACTGCATTTGTATTTCAATTCCAAATTGAATACGTGTTAGTTGTAGCATTCCATATGACATGTTTAGAATAGCCGAGCCTGCTATAGTTGCATTTTGCATGTGTTGCATTAGGCAATTCTGTGTATCTAGGATCATGCATGGATTTCTAATCGGTTTCTGTTTTGGCTTGAAGTACTCGGTGAGTTTTATGCTTTAGCATCCTTGCATGCGTGTGAGTGACTGCCATGAATAGCATGCTTGCCATGAGGCTATTTGCTTATGTGATATAACTGCCTTGAATGCCTGTGGGTGGAGGTTGAGTTATTTGGATTGGAACAATGCATTGACTGTTTGTTTTAAGCCCACTAGATAGTGGCAACACCATATTTTCTAAGCCCACCCGAGGGTGGCAAAATCTGCATCTTTAAGCCTACCTGCGGGTAGCAAACCATCTTTCAAAAACAAACATGAAATGTTTTGTTCCAATTCAGGTGACTCAGTCTATACTTGTATGTTGTGCGCATCACATAGTAACCTAGGCTAATAACCGGAATAAGAACACACAATGTTTTCAAAAACAGATATCATGATTAGTAGAGGCCGGTCTTTGACCGGGCGAGCGGGGGTGCTCACGAAGTGACCTTCCCCAATCGTACCTAAGTTCCCGAGCCGAGGCAACTTTGGTGATGACGGACACGTGGCCTTTGGCACCGAGTCAGGGTTTCCTAAATTTCCCATTAAAAAATATTTAGGTGGCGACTCTATATCTGGCAAAGCAGTCCATGTTTGGCACTTCTTTCAAAAAATCTGTTTTCAAAACGATTTGCCGGATTTGGACTCTTTGGTTCGAGATTTAGAACCGTGACATTTGAGTCCTTCGAACTGTAGTGACCCAATATCGAACCAGAACGGGGGGGACTCGCACTCCCTTCCCCGGGATGCGTTCGGGGACGTCTACAGGCGGATATGTTGTAACACTCTTAAAAAATTAAAAACTTCTTAGTGTACTTTTCCTAAATGTGACATATGACACTCTAACATGGCGCACCCAATTTAATTGAATCACTACGTGTCTTCACGTCACGGGCCAAAAAACAATTAGTAAGGAATTCACGTCCCACATTGCGCGTGTTAAAAATAACTAAATTTTAAAAAGGTACTAGTGCATTTTTCGAACAATGTGACACATAAACACCCCATCACCTTTCTTATACATAACCACGCCACTTGTCTCCCAACTATACTAACAATAGCAAAACAGTCAACAAATAATTTAAGGGACCACTCACCCACAAAAAAAAATATTTAGGACCTTATAGATTACAAGTATACAAAACGAGATTTACTAGTCAATTCCTCTTTTTTATTTTATAAATACACCTAGTCTAAATGCGCTTAAAAAGTTTAATATTTGTGAAAAAGAGAATTTTAAAATTCACAAAATAATACAAAAGAAAAAAAAAGAAAAAGAAAATTCAATACATTTTCGTGTTTTGTTGTATTCAATTATTCTTTTTTAAAAAAATTCTACAAATTTTTTAATTTTTAAGTATATTAAGATTAAGTGGATCTAAAGATTTATAAAATAAAAATAAAATAAAAATAAAATAAAATAAAAGATTAAAACAAGGAAAATTTATCTATAAATCCCATCTTGAGGAATGGTGATCCATTTAGTCCTAAGCATTTTCTTATAGACCAATTAATCCCATTGATTTTGGAAATGTAGATTTAATATAGTATTTAAAAATTAGATTTATGGTTATACCCTTATTTCTATTATGTTCCTTCTCTTTTTTTTCTTTTGTGCTAGAAATGTAAGGTACACAATATATGAGAATCAAATTTGGGATGAATTTTTATATAAAAATCTTTTTATTTGAAAAACATTTCAAAAGGAATCCAAAAATGACTTAAAATATGGGATTCATCAAATATTCTAAAAGGATATGAGATTTTTCAAACATTTCAAAATGAGTACAAAAACCTTTTAAAAAGTTTTGGCCAAATATATAATTTCCAACTGTAATACTCTAATTTTTTATCAATAAAGAAGGAATTTTATTGATGAAAAAATGAAAATACCATACATCAATAAAATGAGGATGGATGCACAAGTATCATAGCAAGTAAAATGATCCCACTTAGGTTGGCACCATAGAACAAGCTCAATCATTTGCAGCATCACATCAAGTTGGTGAGCAACAAACCAACACAAGAACAAAAACCACAAAAAACATCAACAGCAACAACTATTAATAGCAGTAACATCAGCCCAGCCTACAAGCTAGCATCTTGATGATGGTACCAGTAACAACGGCCCAACCATACAAGTTAGCAATAGCCACGGATGCTGATGATATCAGAACCTAAACCATACAAGCCAGGATAGCAATCGAAACAAACCAGCATCATGGTAATAACAAAACCAAAACCACGAATGCCCAGTCACTTGATACATAACCTGATCTGTTACAAGTTTGATACAAACTGATTAATTGAGTAATCTCTTCCCACCAAAATAGACTTCATCCACATGGCTACTCTAACCTTAATGAGATCACAGAGCTCTTCCATATTAGGTTGTACCTTATTGAAGATAACATCATTTTTGTGCTTCCATACCGACCAAAACACTGCTAATTGTAATGCTTTCCAAATCTGCATTTCCCCTTTTTAAAACTTCCATCCATTCCACCACTGAAGCAAGCATTCCACTGTGCCAGGAATGACCCATTGCACTCCCCACCATTTGATGATACTAGATCAGATTTTTCAAACAAAGGGACAATGTAGCATTATGTGATTTAAAGATTCCTCCCCTGTTCTACAGAGAACACAGCTTGGACCCACATTAGAATCAACAACCCTAATCTTTTGCAAAAATTCAAGTCTTTATTCTCCCTTTCCATACCAACCAAGAAAAAAAATAGGATTTTGGAGAAGCAGCATTGTTCCAGATTAATCTAGATAAGTTTTTTATAGGGCCATAACTCAGCTCACACCAATTATAGGTTGCCTTTACATTAAAAGACCCTGAATTTCCATCCTTCCATCTGATGTTGTCCAAAGTTTCCAAACAGAGGGCTGGACCAGATCCTAAATCCTCATTCATAATTCTCAATTTCTTTTCTTTCCATACCCTTAAATTCCTTCGAAACCTGAAAAACCAATCATCATAGCTGGCTTTTTTATCCACCATCTCTTTCAATGTTACCCCGTTATTGATAGCAATACTAAATAATCTTGGATATTTGACTTTAAGACAACAGCTACCCTTCCATGCATCCTCCCAAAACATAATCCTTCTCCCATTCCCAACTTTGATTTCAATATTCTCCTTAAAAAAATTAAAAAGCCTGGGGTTAGATTGTGCCACTGATAAAATATCACTCCAAATCCTTGAGTAAGGATTGGCAACCATGCGGAAAGGAGACAATCTTCCACCATCAATTTCACAAAATCAATAACTTCCATAAAGCAGTATCTTAACCTCCACCACCATTTGGCTAATAAATTTTCATTCACTGTTTTAGTGTTCCTTATCCCCAGTCCTCCAAGTTTCTTACTCACTGAAGCATCCTTCCATTTCACTAGATGTATCATTCTCTTCATATCAGTGCCTCCCACAGAAATACTAATTGTATCTTATTTAGCTCCTTTTTACAATTCCTTGAGGCATCCTAAATAAGGACATGTAGTAGACTGGAAGGTTGGAAAGCACTGATTTAATTAATGTCACCCTACCAGCAAAAGAGAGCATTCTTCTTTTCCATCCAGCTGATTTATTTTTGAACTTGTCCACCACAGGTTTCCAAGTTTGCTTTCTTCTAGGATTAGCCCCTAAGGGCAAACCTAAGTACTTGAAGGGGGAGCTTTTGGCTTGTGCAATTTAATCTTGAAGCAAATTCAACAACTATATCCTCTTCAATACCCACCCCACTGACAACACTTTTATGATAGTTAATCTTTAGTCCAGACACGACTTCAAAGAGTCTTATAATCCTCTTCACATTTTTAACCTCCACCTAATTAGCCTCACAAAATAAGATTATATCATCAGCAAACTGTAAATGACATATATTCAAACCTTCAGACCCAATATTAAACCCTCTTATCAGTCCAAGTTCTTTGGCTCTTGATAATAACATGTCAAGACCTTCAGCTACAATGTTGAACGAAAATGGTGAGATTGGATCCCCTTGCCTCAAGCCTTTTTGGGGAACCACTTCCTCAGATGGGGAACCATTAGCAAGAATTGAAATTCTAGCTGACATTAAGCATGTCCTCATCCATTCCACCCATTATGTCTCAAAACCAAACTTCCTCAACATATCAAACAAGTATCCCCAATCATAAGCCTTTTCAAAGTCAAGCTTGAATATTAACCCACTTCTCTTGGATCTTTTCCACTAATCTACCACGTCATTTGCAACTAATATCCCATAAACTGTATTCCTGCCACTCAGGAATGCAAATTGGGTTAGGCTAATGATACTTGGTAGCACCATTTTTAATCTGTAAGCTAGGACCTTTGATAGAATCTTGTAAATGGAGTTTATGAGACTGATTGATCTAAAGTCTTAGATACTGGTTAGATTTTACTTCTTGGGAATTAGTGTTACAAAAGAGAAGTTCAGTCCCTTCACCAACCTACCATTCTTATGGAACTCAGCCATAAACTTCATTGTATCATCTTTCATTACCCTCTAACCCTTTTGAATGCAAATCAAATTAAATCCATTTGGCCCAGGTGCTTTATTCCCATCACACTCTTTGATTGTAGCCCATAATTTTGATTCAGAAAAACCCTTTACTAACAACTCAGCTTGAGAGGGTTCAATGGTTTTAAATACAACACCAATCTTAGGTCTAATAGACCAATTCTCAGCAAATGTCTCACCAAAATACCTAGCAATTTCTTATTACATATATTCAGGTTTGTTAAAGGTCTTTCCCTTGATTGTGATGGAGTCCATCAGGTTCCTACTCTGTCTCTGTGTAGCCATGATGTGGAAATACCTAGTATTCCTGTCACCTTTTAGAATCCAAATTACCCTTAATTTCTGCATCCATACCCATTCCTTCATTTTTCTTAGCTTCGATATCTCCCCTTTGATCTCTCTTCTACTTAATACTTCATGATCTTGTGAGGGTCTAACCTCAGCAGCCAAGTCCAGTGCATGCATTGCATCCTCTGCTTCTTTTAGCTTGAACTCAACATTCCCAAACATTTCATTGTTCCAAACTTTCAATGCTTCTTTCAAGGACTTTAAATTGATCTTTAACCTATATCCAACCCATCCATCTGCATGAGTGCTCTCCCATACAGAATTTACCTTGTTCATGAAAGTAGGATAAAGAACCCAAGCATTTAGGAACCTAAATGGCCTAGGACCCCAATCCCTATCATCTTCCATTAAGATTAATAGGTAGTGGTCTGATAACAACCTTGACAGACCCCATAGTTTAAATCTAAACCATTCTAACCATTTTGGACTGACTAGAAATCTATCCAATCTACTCCACCTCTCTCCTACCTATGAGTTGCACCATGTATACTTTCTCTCAATCATTGAAATATCTATTAATTCCAAATTACTAATAAATTCATCAAACTCAATCATCCTCCTATCTCTTCAAATACATCCTTTCCTTTTAGCCACTATTCTAACTTCATTAAAATCACCCCCGATGGACCAAGGTTTAGGAAACTTAGGTTGTAGATTGGCCAAAGTTTCCCAAAATTTCCTTCTCATAATTCTATCATTAGGTGCATAAACATTAACTACCATACATTCAATTACAAGATAAATTTTACCTGATAGGATGAGGCAATTCTTGTTACTGCAGCAATCAATCAACTCAAATACCTCAGTTTTTCACACACAGAGCATTCCTCCAACACTGCCATCAGCACCCACTGCCACGAAATCAACCAAATCTTTAGGCCAAAGAGTTCTGACAAATTGCTCTGATATCTCTGTTCTTTTTGTTTCTTGAAATAGGACCATGTCTACCTTTTTCTGCCTTAAAATCTCTTTTACTTTCCTCCTTTTCTCCATCCTACCCAACCCTCTTATATTCCAAGATACTATCTTCATTAAAAAATTATTATAACCTCTTTTTCTCCTAAGATGCTTCTTCAAGCACCCACACCTTCCTTCATCTTTAATACCTGTGCCAAATCATTTTGTTCCATTGTGATAATTTTTTCAATCACCTCTCTTTCCTTACATTCAAAATCTATCCCCAGAGTTTTCCCAATCCGTATTGTAGCTATTGCTTCATTTCTTAGATAACTACTTTGTGATAAAGATGATGAGATAGCCTCAGTTGCAGCATTAAAATAGTTCCTTTGTATAGTCCATGCTTTGACCACCCCTTGTTTTGCCCCAATCTTCTTCTCATTTTTGCCATTCTACTCAGACAAGCTTCACCCTTGTTTCTATTTTGCTCAACTTGACTTTTAGAAATCACCCTTTTTTGCTGTAACTCTTTCAGTTTTTTATTTGGTTGCCCATATGTTTCCACTAGGCCTGATACTACCTCTAAAGATGGTTGAGCTACTGTTTGGTGGTTAGTGTTTTGGAGTTCCTCTTTATGTCATTCAATCCTACCGTGATTCAAACCCACGAGGAGTCCTTTGGACTGGGCCTGGTCTAACACCACATTAAAATTAATGTTAGGCCTATGTAAATCATGACTGCTTATACTTTTCATAAGGCCCACTGATGGCCCACTCTCTGTATCCCTTTGACTTCCTATGTTAGTGCTCTAAATTATGACCCTGGGCAAGCCTTCTTCATTTCCCAGACTTGCACCAACTTTTCTTGGTTCTTCCACAACATTGCATGTTTCATTTACTACTGAGACAACAGCTAAATTGTTTTTGTTGTCCTCCCTTGCCATGGTGTTCCCTCCTCATTGATCATAAGCCACATCATCATTGCCTGCCACTTCATCCTCTGCTTCATCCACGCTATCATCCTAATCACCCTTCCCACCTTCCTTCTCTGCTACATTGTACTGGTAATTTGATGAGTTATCTTCCCTTTGTTGTTCATGGCACGGACATTGCTCATCAATCACCCTAATTGTTCTTACTATACCTTTATTAATCGACTTGATATTCATATTGATCATTTCCATGTTCTTTGTCAAGATTCTCAGTTTACCACAAGCCAAAGTTGTCGTAGACATGGTGTTCATTTCAACCTTTAACGCCTCTCCCCCTAGCTCCCTAATTTTTCTAAAGTTTGTGGTATTCCAAAGATTAAGAGGTATGGCATAGCATCGTAACCATACCTCCCTCTCTTACTCTAGAACAAGTCCATTCCTCCATTCTACCATGGTATCACACCATTCATCAGTCCAGTCCCCAAGTACCTCCCTCCTATTCCTTAACGCCTCAATTGATTTGAAAGACAGAACTGCTACTCTGCCTCTACCTTCTCGAACTCGTACATTCTGCAGGTCTCTTTTTACACACTATTTTTTAAAGTCTATAAAGTGATAGTGTTTCTTAAGTTTAACTATAACACTTTGGTGTAGCCAACCATTTCCATATTCCTTAGGTATAACTACTTTTTTAGGGTCTTTGTGTTGTTGCCCACCTCTCACCACCTCTGCAAAGGATAGTCTTCTATTCACCCAGTCCCCAACCCCAGCATGTCATTTTACTTGCATCTTTTGTTTATCTGTGTTTTGAATTTCTCCATTTTACACTCTTCCAAACTCAGCAATCTTTACTACTAGGGATCTGTTTCTGCACCATACTCCATTTTGCCTTCTGGATAGCCACCTTTGCAGCAACTGGACAGCTGTAGTGGACAAAACCAAACCTTGATCTTGTTGCTTTTCTTCTTTTGAATGGAATGAACACATCTTTGACCACACCAAACTTTGTGAATAAGGTATAGAGCCCTTTGGATCCATAGACTCTGGGAGATTATCCACAAAAATTGTTTGTAAGCTCAGGTTGCCCTTACTCCTCCTATGCTTCTAATGGAAGACTGGTATCCAAACTCCTTCATCCCTACTTGTTGCTCTTCGAGACTTCTCTCCTCTCTGCTCCATTTTTTTAGTATAAATAATGGCGCTTAACTATAATACTCTAATATAACACTCAAACGTAACACTTCAATGTAACACTCAAAAAAAAAAAAAATCTTAGTGTAATACCTTAATGTAACACATAAAAAAAAAAAACTCTTTACTGTACTTTTTCCAAACATAACACTCCAATATAATACTTCAAAAAATTCCTTAGTATAACACTCTAATGTAACACAAAAAAATTTCTTATTGTAACACTTTAATGTAATACACAAAAAAACTCCTTAGGGTACTTTTCTCAAACGTAACACTCTAATATAACACTCTAAAAAAATTCCTTAGTGTAACACTCTAATGTAACACACAAAAAAACTTCTTAATGTACTTTTTTTTTTTTCCAAATGTAACACTCTAATATAATGCTCTAAAAAAACTCCTTAGTAAAACACTCTACTGGAACACACAAAAACTCCTTAGTGTAGCATTCTAATGTAACACATACAAAAACTCCTTAGTGTACTTTTTTCAAACGTAACACTTCAATATAACACTCCAAAAAATTTCCTTAGTGTAACACTTTAATGTAACACACAAAAAAAAAAAAAAACTCTTTGGGTACTTTTCCTAAATGTAACGCTCCAATGTAACACACAAAAAATAAATAAAAAAATAAAAATAAAAAAAAAATTTTAATGTATTTTTCCTAATACTCTGATTTAACATTAAAAAGAAGGGAAAAAAAAAAAAAGAATGTGAGATTCTTCAAACAATTCCAAAAGGTATACTAATATTCCTTAGTAAGTTTTGGACAAATGTATAATTTCAAATTGTGAATGTTACGTTTGGAAAAAGTACATTAAGGAGTTTTTTTAGTATTTTTGTGTGTTACATTGAAGTGTTACATTTGAGATTACACTGATTGGAGTATTACATTTGGGAAAAGTACACTAAGATTTTTTTTTTTTTTTTTGTTACATTGGAGCGTTATGTTTGGGAAAAGTACAGTAAAGATTTTTTTTTTTTTTTTTGTGTTACGTTGTTATGTTTAGGAAAAGTATACCAAAGAGTTTTCTAGTGTGTTATATTGAAGTGTTACATTATTGGAGTGTTACATTAAAGTGTTAGGTTTTTGTTCGTAATATGGGATTTGTTCTAGAATGAGGGAAAATTCAAAGCTTTTATAGTACAAATTGCCCAAATATGTAATTTTACATTTTGAGAAACGTACTTTAATACCTAAAAATTAAACTCAAACATGTGAGTGACTATCCTTTTATGTAATTTTCACTTTAATGTGATCTTTGGATTCATAAGAAAAAAGGCAAGACTAAACAATTCACAAGATCACAATTTGAAATTTATTGGTGTTTTACGCTTAAAACAATTCTAAAATATTAAAAATACAAAATACAAATTAAAAATTTTAAAAATTATTTTTGAAAATTCAATACCAAAACAAGATTATTATTATTATTATTATTATTATTATTATTATTATTATTATTATTATTATTTTATAACTTAGGATATCTCCTGCTTAATTGGGCCAAGTGAACTAATCCCTGAATATTCTAAAGTCACTGACCAGATAAATCTCCAATAATCTAATGATTTTAGAAGATCCACCTAGTTCCATATTTTCCTTGTGTAGCTTGCTTTTTGTGCTCCTTTCGGATAAGATTAGGCACACAGTTTGGACTCTCGTGGTTTTGAATCTGATTTCATAAGTGCAATGTGAAACAATAAAACACAAAAAGAGTCCAAATCTGGCAATTCTTTTGGGAAATCGATATTTGAATCAAATGCCAAAAAATGGACTGTTTTGCCAGATTTCAGAGTCGCTACCTAAATATTTTTGGAAAATTTAGGAAACCCGATGTCATGACCTGAACCCGCCCCCGTGGGTTAAGGACATAACCAGCCAGTAATCATGAGATTACCTACGGCCTCAAACCAAACCAAACGTATTTTAACAGAGTTAATGGGGGACCAAACGGAAGCAATTTAAAACTTTGTCCATAGAGCTGTGCTTACATGGCACATCATAACAAACCATACATATGTACATTAATAACTCACATCAAAATATGTACTACACAAAGCTCTGTACATACAGGATCATATAAGTCTAAGTTAGCCAACAAAACTATATACAACATATTCAAAGACTTTGCCCACATGACAAAATATAAATACATAACAAAAGGGCAAAGACAGGTCTCGTGTGTGAGACACATGGGTTGACTCTCCCAAAACCTTTGTTGTTCCACATAGACTTCACTGGGGCTGGGTTTGGACTTCTCTTGGCTCACCTACAAACACATGAATGGGAGTGAGCGAAAGCCCAGTGAATAATATCAATTAAAGAAGCTATACAGACGAGATGTAGAACAACATGCTTCAAATGGCCTTAGGCCCAATTCATATTTGTATTTAACATATATACATAGTTTAGGTCAAGTGACTGCGGTTCCAAACAAACTAGCCTTTGGCCCATTCAAACTTTCATTTGTGTCAAAACGGCCTTTGACCCATTCAGATGACAAAATGGCCTTTGGCCCATTCATTCGTTCACGTCGAAACGGCCTCCGGCCCATTCATTCATGTCAAAACGGCCTCCGGCCCATTCATTCCATTATTCAGATCAGACTGGCCTCTAGCCCACTCATTTGGTATAGCAAACATTGTCCACCACTCGAATCAATGAACTTATAAAACTTACATAGAAGTAAGCAATTGGACAACAACATATTTCAGATATCTCTGTTAAGATATTACTCACAGTGATCGATTGGTTGGTTTGCCCTGGAGCTCGACCCTACACATTCCATGAACACAAAAGGGTCACAAACAATTCGATCCGTTCTAAATTCACATTTTCCTCTTTAGGCTTCATTCTTATCTCTTTAACTCAATTACAATGCTCAATGCATGCCTAAAAGTACTTGGAAGTGAAAGAGAACAAAAAATGAAACACAAAATGTCTTTTCAAAATTTCAGAAAACAAGGTCCCCGCTCGAGCGTGGACTTCCCCGCTCGAGCGGACCCTTGAGGCCTGCAAAAGTACTGGACATGACAAATTTACGCTCGATCGCGAACTCTGGCGCTCGAGCGGAAGGCCTCACTATATGGCTCCCTGCTAGAGCATGAAATTACCCCGCTCAAGCGAACACCATGTCTGCAAAAAGTGCTAGATGCATCAAAATTATGCTCGAGCGTGAAGTCTAGCGCTCGAGCTGAAGGTCTGTCTATAAAGTTCCCCGCTCGAGTGTGAACTTACCCGCTCAAGCGGACATCCAAGTCTGCAAAAAAAAAAAAAAAAAAAAATACTGGGAGCACAAAATTCACGCTCGAGTGGCAGTTTCCCCGCTCGAGCGGACATCAAATTTTCTAGGTTTTCCAGAACATGTTCTTGAGCTTCAATTTGATGTTCAAAGGTTCCAAGTGCATGATTTTGGCTCAAACTTCACATATACATATTCTAACATGGTATAAACACCAAATCACGACACAATGAAGCTCAATTTCACAATTTAACCACATGCATGTCTCAAATTAACTCAAACTCATCACCCAACACACTAGATTCAAACATGCAAGACTCAAACTCCCATGAGTTGCACTTGCATGTGAAATATACACAATAACCTCAACTTAATTGGTGAAGAGATGATCAAATACATGGTCATCAATCAAACTCAACATAGATCACATACTTTATGCTCAAACATGAAAATTTATGGCAATTTCTTACATGCATGTGTTCGAAGACTTTAAATTCAACAAATACAACTCAATTTCCTTATAATCAAACTAATTCATGTTCTTGACCATTAATCAAACTTGAATTCACCATTTACAACATTAAACTCATGAATTCCCTTACCTAGGAGCTCAATCTTCCAAACTATAGCAAATTCTTGAGTTTAATCTTCAAATTCTCCAAACCTTGAGCCAAAATTACACAATTCTCTCCCTTTCTCTCTCTATAGCCGGCCCTTTCTCTCTCAAGGCACAAAATCTAATTTTTGAGCTCAAGTGTATCAATTAAGTGTATAGTTCCTCTTTACATAAGTTCCCACTAGCATCAGTTTAATAATAATAAATAATTGGGCACTAATTCACTAATTAAATCAATTTAATCTGATCCGAATTAATTTCCAATTAAATTTCACCGTAGGCTCTAAAAATTACGCTAATCACAATGGCGTAATCAATTTCGGTTTCGGTGGCCGATAGGGCCTTCAATTTAATTTCCAAAGCAGACAATCAAACAGATATTCCTACGGTAAATAGATAGAATTTCAAAACCACATATTTTCACATAATGGCACACAAAATCATGTCAAACACATAATCATATTCATGTTAAGGACCAATTAGCATACTACAGAACAAGGATATTACACCAGAGATTCGCACCAAAGGTCACTTATCCGTCATCACCGAAGTGTCTCAGCTCGGAAACTTAGGTATGAGAGGGGAAGGTCATAAATTGAGCACCCCACTCACCCGATCAAAGATCGGCCTCTACTAATCATGATGTGATTTTTTATTTACATTATATGCTCTTGTTCCAATTATTAGGCTATCTTTACTAGGTGAGAGCAAACAAGTATAGACTAATTTGCAAAAGTTGGAACATTTGATTTTGTATTTGTTTGAAAATTGTTTTGAATATGTATCACTTGAAAAAGTGATCTCATATGTACATTCATCAAATATCCCAATTTAAGCAATTAGTCTTCATCCACAGGCATTCGAAACAGGTATATCACTTAAGCACTTAACCTTATAGAAAATATGCTTGATATGGCAACAATCACATGCATGCGGTATGCTAAAGCAATAATTGCTCACCTCGTACTCCAAGGCAAGCCAAAAGAAACAAAGGAGTTAGAAAAAGTGCATGATCCTAACTAATGCAACACAAACAATTATGACTAATGGGCTCGGCTACTAACATGACATTTGAAGCAATTTGATAGCATGCGGTTCAAGCACGTATTCAAAGAGTTTTAAGCAATAACAATGCTTTGTTAGAACGATGAACCAAGCTTTGATGCGTGCAAGACATATGTATGCAAAGCATGGAAAATTGTTAAGAAAACATGATGCTCTATACTACCATCATAAGTGGAGAAATAAAAGGGAGAAAGAAATGCGGGTTGGAAGACACACACACTTATTACATATTTGCCCTCGTGCAAGAGGGTCCGAATTGATGTTCGAATGTCCAAAATAAACTAACTACTACAAATTCGACTGAATGAATTACATAACTAACTAACTAAGTTGTTACAACAAAGATTTCTAGGATGAGCAACAAGCTAGTAATCTAAGAAAACTAGCTATGTAACTACAACAATAATTACAACAATAATGAGAGCATTAATTTACAATTTACAAAGGAAGCACAAGGATGGCATGCACGTGACGGTTTCAGAAGCAGCTCTGCCTGCCTTCTTTCGAATCTGCCTTGTTTCACCTTTAGTCACTACCCTCTGTTTTTGCAAAAACACACTATGTACCAAACATTGAGGGTCGGCTGGCCCCCAATATGGCCTGACCGGGCCCAAATACGGCTGGTCGTGCCCTAATTTCGTGCAAAACCCTGTTTTTGTGCTCTGAGGTGAAAACAGTGCAGGCAGAGTTTTTTCTGAGCTCTGTTTGTCTCTCTTACACTTCTCTGTCATGGAAAGCCTCAAGAAAAGTGACGAAGTTGTTTCCAAAACCATCAATGAGCAAGTTTCTTGCTTGATGATTTTGGCCACGATTTGGACAAAAATCAATGAATGCAATGAATAACACTCATCCTTCCCTCTTATCATGGAGTGAACTCAAAAAGGAAAGTAGAGACGTTTCAAGGGACGTCAAAACACCATGAATTGATGTGTGACGACTCTTGACACAATAGATTCGGCATAACATCCGACCAAACCCAAGCGACCTTATTCATTTTCTTTATGTTGGTTTGTCTAGCCAATTTTAATAGTCCTTGCCATTCCTTAATCCTTTCGTCCAAAATGATGATTAAGTCTACTAAATGAGAAGAACGTCAAGTGAGAGGTACTCCTACTAATTCCCATTCTTGGGGTATGTAGGCAACTTTGTCCTGAAGTTCGGTCTCAACCATGTCCATCTCATCCATCTCGACCCAATCATTTGGCCCAATTCACATCGTCAACTTCACATCAATCCATGAGCTACGCCGACTGCTGTGCATATCATACTTGTGTTGGGTAAGAAAGAACTAGCTTGAATCAACAAGGGGAGAAATTTTCAATACTTGAACTTATCAGTGGAATCTCTAACTTAAGCAACAAAAAATGAATCAAAACTCGAGTT
Organism: Camellia granthamiana; assembly: GCA_036172215.1. Taxonomy (NCBI): domain Eukaryota; kingdom Viridiplantae; phylum Streptophyta; class Magnoliopsida; order Ericales; family Theaceae; genus Camellia; species Camellia granthamiana. Next base: position 69,776,277 of record CM069911.1, on the reverse strand, counting down.
TTGCGAAATTGAGCTCTAAAAGGAACATAAGTAATACTAGGGGCACTATTAATGATCAATTACCTTGAGTCTTTTTTTGCTTTTGGGTTAGTTGTGAATTCAGTTATGTCGTGCCTGGTGTTTGTCTCGGTCTGCGCTCTTCATTGAGTCACCCTAGCGTGTCTGTCACTCAAGTTCAATAGAGTGGCATGGTCAAAATTCCATACACGAATGTTCATTCCAAACTCAAAAAGTCCACGTGTGGAATTCATAAACATACTGAGAGTGCCTATACAAGGCGTATTGCACTCATGATCATTGCAAAGTGTATATGAGAAATCCATCACTGCTTTAGAGGAGACTAGAGTAAGTTCTAAACATGTCGGGACAGAACAGAAGTATCAATCTAATTGGTTGGCAACTACTCCAGGATCTGATGATCCCCATCACACGTGCCTGCATAATGTTGAAAAAGGTGGCCAGTGACTGGACACTAAGGACAATTTTCAGTGCGTCTAATCGGGTCATCAATTAAACAATGGGCATGAACCTAACCTTTCTGTCGGTCCTCTTAAAGCCACTTGTTGGGCGTTTTCCCCTAGGTTAGGGTGAGCTCGCCCCCATAATGATTCTAATATGATTCAGCTTTCGAAAGTTGTCTCCGACCATTTCAAAATTCTCTTGGTATTGCCATTTTCCCCTCTGATTAATACATGTGCTTTGGATTATGCATACATGCTCATACATTCTGGTTGATTTGAATTACGTGATTGGTTGCTCCTATTTCGTCGAGTTACCTTCCACAGTATTTTTCAATTACAATTCAATAAATTGTGGCAAGTTTCCCTGCACTCATTTCATAAAGTACATGGCGCATTACTCTGAGTACTGCTCATTTCCCTCTATATTCATACATTTTCACTTTGTATCGCACCGTTTTGTGCACTTTGTATCGCACTATTTTGTGCACCTTAAGCTCGTACTGTTTTGTACACTTTGTATCGCACTATTTCGTGCATTCATCTTGTATCGCACTGTTTTTGTGCATTCATCTTGTATCATAGTGTTTTGTGCACCTTGCATCGCACTATTTTGTGCACCTTGAGTTCACACTATTTTGTGCACCTTGTATCACACTGTTTTGTACACTTGCATCGTACTGTTTTGTGCATTCACATTCATTCACCCACACAGCACTGTTTTGTGCATTCACCTTGCATTGCACTGTTTTGTGCATTCAATTTGTATTGCACTCTTTTGGTGTGCCCACATAGCACTGTTTTGTGCATTCGTCTTATATCACACTATTTTGTGCACCCACAACACTATTTTGTGTACCTTGAGTGTCACAACCCAAACTCGTCCCTATAGGTTTAACGTCATAACCGGCCAGTAATCCTTGGATTACCAAAGGCCTCTTAACAGAATAACATATAGTTAGGGGCTGCAGAAGCAAATATATAAAATATACATAGTCCATTGAGCTGTGAAGACGTACATAGGACAGATAATCTTAAACTTTTATAAACTAACAAGTGACGTCAAAAGATATAGTATTTGTACGTCACTTCATAAACATATTATCAAAAATCTTGTTTGAAAACCAAAAGAAACAAAGGCTAATACATTTACAAAAACAGTCACTAAACTTGACTTGATCCGGAACCTCCTCAGGAGGCGCAAAGGGTGGCTGACAAAACGAAATTTTAGGCCATCAACTCTGGGCTTGGTCTTGCACCTGATCACCTACATACATAACAATACAGTGAGCGGGAGCCCAGTGAATAATAACAAAGTAAAGGGGTTTTAATGAATGTCGTTCATAACAGTTACAGGGAAACAGAATTCAGTAGTTAATAGAAATATATTCATAATCATATTCAGAAATCAGAGTTCATAACAGAAAACAGATTCAGATTCATAGCCATAATCAGAATTTGCAGTTAATCATACGTGGTGCATTCATTAGCACTAGCAGAAATAGTTGATCTATAAAAGGACAACCATAAAGGCATACAGTTGACTCACGTGCACGAAGACGATACAATTGACTCATGAGACGTACAGTTGGCCCATAAATGGGACGTATAAAGAAGGATCCATAACAGTTGGCTCATGAGACATACAGTTGGCCCATAGTTGGAACGTAATAGAACAGATAACAGATGTCATCTGAAGCTAAGAATGCCACGAATACATTTCAAAAACATTGGACAACCATTCATTCATACGGAAAATAATATTTCAAAAACAGATCATCTTATATCATTCAGAGAATACTTATAATTGAATATAGCTTTACAAAGTTATTACTCATAATTAACAGATGGCTCCTAGGTAACAGACAGTACGGGCAAATCAGGCGTCTTGTGGCTCGTGACCTATACAGTTACAGAACGAACATATACTGAATTACACATCCAGAAACATTACTTTAATCTCTTCTTATCTTGGTGTGTTTCTACTTCTTATCCTCATCATTATGTCTTAACCATGGCCTAGGAATGCCTAGGATGTAATGAAGATGCCAAAAATGCACTTGGAAACACTTTACAAAATTTGTTGAAAACAGGGGTCCCGCTCAAGCGGACATGCAAAATGTGAGGGGACGCTCAAGCGCAACTTCCTCCGCTTGAGTGTTCTGCAAACTTTGAAAAAGTACTGGCTATGCGATTTTCACGCTCGACAGACGCTCGATGGTCGCTCGAGCGTGAGACTCATGCCCCCGCTCAAGTGGTCTGCAAAAACATGAAACTTCTAAGAGCATGAATTTCACGCTCGAACAAACTTTTGGTTGCTCCAACAGAGATGCAAAAACAAAGGTGGCCGCTCGAGTGGAAGTGCAGAATCTAGAATTTTCAAATTACACTCTCAAGCTCCAAACTCGAATTCCACACTCAAAACTCATTTTCTTGGGCCAAAATTCTGGAAAACATTTAGAAACTTGTAAAATATCATGATTTAAAGATCATTTCATGAAATCAAGGCCCCAAAGTATGTCAATTATGCAACATTCAACTTGAAATGTAAGAACATGAAGTGAATATGTCATGCATGTATTCATTTGAATTCATAACTTCTAAAACATGATCAAATGAGATATTCCACTCAAAAACATGATGAATTCTTAGACTATAACCAAAATATGAACATGCATGGGACAAATTCTTAAACAACATGCTCTATATGCAAAGTAATGCACATGCATGTATGTATACCCCACTTTTCTACTTCATTAAGCTTAATTCATGTCCCAACTCACTTAATTCTTTTGAATGCATGAGTTAAGCACCCTAATTACCCAACTAAAGGCCTGATTTCTTACCTTAGGTTTTCAACTCTTTGAATCCTAGTGAGTTCTTACTCAATTTCTTCAATTCTCCTTAATTCTCTAGCAAATTCCTTGTTTGAAGACTTCTCCATAGTCAATCTCTCTCTCTCTCTCTCTCTCTCTCTCTCTCTCTAGACGTTTGTGTGTGTGTGAGAGCTCAAATTATGTTGGAATGAAAGAAAAGAGTGAGTGAGAGCACATAAGATGTCATGACCCAAACCCGCCCCTATGGGTTAAGGCCATAACCGGCCAGTAATCACGAGATTACCTACGGCCTCAAACCAAATAAGACAAAACTCATCAGAGTAAAGGGGCCAAACGAAAGCAAATTTAAAACTTTGTCCATAGAACCGTGCTTATATGCACATCATAACATTCCACAATTACATATGTTAATAACTCACAACAGAAAGTATAGTAACATATGGTTCTGTACAGACAGGATCATTCAAATCTAAGTCAGCTAAACAAAACTATACACAAATGTAAACCAAAGTCCTCGCCAACATGACGAAATACACAGAATGGCAAAAGGGCGAAGACGTGTCTCGTGCGTGAGACGCAAAGGCTGACTCTTCAAAACTTTGGTTGTTCCTTACAAACTTCACTAAGGTTGGATCTGGACCTCTCTAGGCTCACCTACAAACACATGAATGAGCGTGAGCGAAAGCCAATGAATAATATCAAATACAGAATATACATTGGAACAATATACCCCAAATGGCCTTGGGCCCAGTTTATATTTCTAACTAATACACACATACATAGACATATGTAAGTTAAGTAACTGGGGTTCCAAACACATCGTACGGCCTCGGGCCCAATTCATTCGTATCATTCAGGTCAAACTGGCCTTTGGCCCATTCATACTTTCATGTCAAACTGTTATTCATGTCGAGCTATCATTCGTGTCAAACTGTTATTCGTGTCAAACTGGCCTTTGGCCCATTCATTTATTCGTGTCGAACCGGCCTCTAGCCCGTTCATTCATGTCAAAACGGCCTCTGGCCCATTCATTCATGTCAAAACGGCCTCTGGCCCATCCATTCGTTCTTGATGTCAAAACGGCCTCTGGCTCATTCATTCATTCTTATCAAAATGGCCTCTGGCCCATCCATTCATTCTTGTCAAAACGGCCTCTGGCCCATCCATTCATCCTTATCAAAACGGCCTCTGGCCCATTCATACTATCATGTCAAACTGGCCTTCGGCCCATTCAAACTTTCATGTCAAACTGGCCTTCGGCCCATTTAAACTTTCATTTGTGTCAAACTGGCCTTTGGCCCATTCAAAATGACAAACTGGCCTTTGGCCCATTCAAAATGACAAACTGGCCTTTGTCTCATTCATTCATTCATGTCGAAACGGCCTCTGGCCCATTCATTCTATTATTCAGATCAAACTGGCCTCTGGCCCACTCATTTGGTACAGCAAATATTGTCCACCAATCGAATCAACAAACTTATAAAACTTACATAGGAGTAAGCAATTGGACAACAACATATTTTAGATATCTTTGTTAAGATATTACTCACAATGGTCGGTTGGTTGGTTTGCCCTGGAGCTTGACCCTACACATCACACAACACATATGGGTCACAAATAATTCAATCCGTTCTTTAATTCACATATTCCTCTTTAGGCTTCATTCTTGTCTCTTTAACTCAATTACAATGCTCAATGCATGCCTAAGAGTACTTGTAAGTGAAAGAGAACAGAAAATGAAACACAAAAGATCTATTCAAAATTTCAGAAAACAGGATCCCCGCTCGAGCGTGAACACTACAGGGAAAATGGCCTACAACAACGTTTCTTTTATGGCGTTTTGGGAAACGCCATTATAGATGGATGAAAGACAACGTTTTCAAAATGTTATCTTAGACCTCAGTTGAACGACGTCGTATTGGGTGTATATATTGACACCGTCCAGACTCCGTCTCTCACTTTCTGTCTCTCACTTTCTCTCGGTCTCTCTCCCTCTCTCTTTCTCTCTCTCTTCCAAAGCCCTCGACTAATATTCATCGAACCAGATCAAAGGCACACACACACACACTGTCTCTCTCTTTCTCGTCGAACTCTGGATCTCTGTTGTTCTTCATCGATCTGTCAAACCAGATCGATCTCTGTTGCTCCTATCTCAGGTACAATTTTCATTCTCTTAATCACTCAATTTAATACTCTCTAATTTTTTCATTTTCAGATTAGATCAGAAAGAGATCGAACTCTGGATCTCTGTCTCTCTCTCTTCCAAAGCCCTCGACTGATATACTCTCTAAGTTTTTTCATTTTCAGATTAGATCAGATCAGATCGTTGAACCAGATCGATCAAATCTGGTTTGTAAGTATTCATCTCTAAGAGCTGCTTCATTCTTGTCCTGAATCTTGCATTGTTGACACATAATAAAGTATGCATTAGAATTGAGGTCGTTTTGATTTTTACCAATTATCTCTTAAACTGATTTGTCCACTCATTCTTACAATTCTTATGTTAATAATATTAATTACATAATTAATGTACGCATGTTTTCTCTCTCCATGCTATTTGGTTCAATGTTACTTGGGCTCTCAGCCAACACCTGTGAAGGTGACACCTGAAATTTGTGCATTGAAACAGAGCTAATAGTGAGAGTACTCAAACAATACTATAGTAGTTACAATTTCTATTTGAAGAGAGAAATTCATCCACTGGCCGGAAAAAAATCAAAAAGATCAAATCTGCCCAGAGTAATAGGAAATCAACCAAACAATTTAAATGCTTATGCCAAGTAGTATCCCCGGTATCAGTTTTAAGTTCAGCACCACAGCACTAATGCAAGAAAAATTAGGATCAGCCCCCATAAACAAACTTCAAAAAATTAGGATCAGCACTAATGCAAGAAAAATTAGGAAACAGTAGTTCTGCTTTTTAACTCTAGCATCAAATCCACATTTCAACCAATTTCCTCTCAACACTCTAGTGGATCACACGGGTGAATCTGTTATGGCACTGCCATCTTACCCTGCTGGAGATTTTACCACAGTGCCCAAATCATTTTTAGCAGTTGATTTAAGATTTTACCACATTTCAAATCATTTTCAGTACGACACAGCTAATTGAATTTTGGGAAAAATAGCAGTGTAAAAAACAAAAAACACATGGGGGTGCATCTATTTCTGTGCAACAAAACCACAGCAAAAGGTGCATCCCCATCTTTTGGTAAATATTTCCCCATTTCCCAGTGTCTTATAATTTCTGCTTAAATTTTTGCCATCTCCTGTCATGCATATTCGTTAATTACATGTTTTAAAGTTCATTATTCATTTCTCTTTAGTTCTCTTACTTGGTCTCCCCTCCCAAAAGCCAAAATATAACGGCCGTTTTTGCCAAAATGAACCCCTTGATTTATGTATTATTGGACAAATTTTACAAGTGGCTACAACATTCTCAAGTTGAAATTCCCTGTATTTTTCTCTGTATTTTGCGTACTCCAATCCTGTAGTCTTTGATGATAATTCATTGAACTTATTGTCCATCACAAAAGAAAAATATTTCTTCCCTCTAGGGATCGGTACTTCACCTATTGTTCAGTCAAATCAAGAGGATTTATTCTCTTCACCAACTCAGTATTATATTGATCACCTATTACTACATTGTGATTTGAACAAGTTTGTTCAACGAGCCTTTGAGTTCTTTAGTTCTTTGATTTGAACAAGTTTGTTCAAGGAGCCTTTGAGTTCTTTAGTTCTTTGATTTGAACAAGTTTGATTTGTTCTTTTTAACGGCCCAAATAAATCCCATCATATAGCTTGATTTATAAACTTTACCCCTCAAAATGAAATAATTAAGAAGGATGAATTGAACAGCCAGAGAAGAGGGATTCAACAGTCAATTCAAAGGTGGTATCTCGGAAGAAAGTAAACCATCAAACCAGTAGCTAATGGCTTACCTGATCTACCCGTAGCACAGTGCAAGCAGCATCTGCAGCATATTTGAGAGCAAAAAACCTGTAAACAGCAAAATAGTTTGAATCACATAAAATGAGTCAAAGTTTTAGCATGGCATGCATACCGATCCCTCATCTAAGTAACAGTGAGCCCGCATTTCCTGCCATGTATTTTCAGAACAACTCAGGCAAGGTATATTAGTGTTTAAGGCTAGCACAAGTCCGACCTTGCCTCAGCTTTAAAATACTTTGGACAAATACTTACATTTATTTCCCCATGCCTTAAGTTGCAGTTGTTGACTTGTATTACCATTCTAATTAAACTTGAGCAGTTCTTACCATTTGATAGGTGATTAAGATTAATAACGAGGTCAGGATGGGTCTCAAACAAGCAATAAAAAACCTTGACGCATTCCCGCGTGCAGAGGAGCACTTGTTGCAGAAAACACAATCTGGGGCAGTTGGTATCTACTTTTTTTTTCTCCAATTCCCCCTCATCCTCGTTCAAACTTTCTTTGAGAAAAATGCAAATTGTCATGTTAGTTATATTTTTGTTTGCTCAGCATGTTATTTGTAGTTAAGACATGCTGTACATGCATTATTAAGTTTGCTTATGTGGACACATCCTAATTTTAAAGAGTTGGTATTTCTTTCATATGTAAGATTAAGACATGGTCAGATTAAACCACTCGATTGCATGCATTAAAAGACTTATATTTCTCTTTCCCAATTCCTTATGTATAGAAGACATGTCTCTTTTTGAAACATGAAGGATGAGTGTACCAGAATGTTGTATGAGCTTTCAATAATTTGGCCTCTTTCTAGTTTAATTTGGATAAGTAAAATATATAGTAACTGCAATTGCACTACCTGATGTACTTAGTAAATATTAAAATGTGTTGGATTCCTGTATCCTATACTTTGATTTTATACTTAACAGTTTGATTCTAGCACTAATTTGCAATTTTTTTTCCTTGTTTATTTGTCCAGTCTCCATTGTGGGTCTGGTCATAATCGCCTCTTTGTTCCTCCATGAGCTGAGATATTATATTACCACATATACTATTCACCAGGTGTGTTATTTGTTCTAAATTACCCCCTGTAATGCTCCATTTTCTTCTAAATTTAGTGTAAGATTACGAGTACACTGCGGCTTAATCATTTTTCTTTATTATTGTTATCGCGTAAAGATTCTCAGACTATATAGATGGTCTTCTTACTGTGATAATTCATATCTTGGCAGATCGCTGTTGACTTGAAACGTGGAGAAACTCTTCCAATCCACATAAATATGACTTTCCCATCTTTACCTTGTGATGGTTAGCATGTTTTATGTTCTACATGACTACCTTGTTTATTTTCTTATCCTTCATGTTTTTTTAATACCTTGACATAATGGGTGCATTTATGTGTTATACATTGTTCACTTTTCTCTGGGGTTTTTTTTTTTTTTTTTTTGCAGTTTTAAGTGTGGATGCTATTCACATGTCTGGCAAGCATGAGGTCGATCTTGATACAAATATATGGAAAGTAAGGCAGTTGAACATTTCTTGATTCGAATATACTTATAAGTTTCAGTTTGATATATAGTTTGACTCCTTATATACATGAAAGTGATGTAATCATACATCCTTATTAGTGTGCTTTGGTTAAGGATTTCTAGAGATAATGATGTAGGATGGGTTATTATTATTAGAAACTGTAACAACATTTATAGCTGGATCATTGTTAGAAACAGCACCATTTTATTGAGATTTCTTCCCCTCCTTTCCCAACAGGACATTCTCTAATACAAGTTTCTTTGTTGATGCTTAAAAAAAAGGAACTCTTTTCAAGAGTTGGGGTGTTGGACAACAGCTCATTTCTGATTTGTTTGATGCTTGCTGCATGTTGCTTGGTATCCATTAATTTTTAAGCCTAAGGGTGGGTTTGGAATTTGGCTTTTTTAGGAGCTAAAAAAGCTAATATGTTTGGGATGTTGCTTAAAAACTTTTTTTTTTTTTTTTTTGAGTGAAAAAGTTGATATGACATTTGACTTTTTTAGCTAATGACAAACAACTTAGTGGCTTTTTGGTTTTTTTAGTGAGAAGTTTGTTTTTTAGTTTACATCAAATGTCCACTAATGATATTTCAACTTGATTCTTAGTACGTAGTCTGTTTCTCCAAATGGAGATGCTTTTGCAGAGCTTATGGATGAGCCTTGGCAGGGGACACAAATTTTGCAGAGCTTATGGATGAGCCTTGTGCAGTTGAAGGTCATAAAGTACTTTTCCCAAGCTTGTTTCTTATTAATTAAGTGGTTCTCACAAAAATCATTGATCAGATGGCGATAAAGATAATCATGAGGATTCAGATCAGAAAAATCACCTACATGGCTTTGATCAATATGTTGAAACAATGATTAAGAAGGTCAAGCAAGCATTGGCTAATGGAGAAGGATGTTGAGTATGTTTTGGTCCCAATTTGGATGTGAACATGCTCGAGTTTATGATAGAATTAATAAGCTTAACCATTCTTCCATATCTCAGTTCATGGGTTGAACATTTTTGTTGCAGAAATGGTCAGTTTTTTTTTGTTTTACTGTTTTTTAAAGGTTATTTTCTTGTAATGTAATTCCATGTAACAAGTCATCAGTATCTATAAATATGTGAATAATGTGATTCCTGATTAAACTATTGGTTGCTTGGTAAAATTAATAAAAACAAATAAAAAAAGTGGAAGAAGCGGGAGGAGAAGAAAAAGAGTGAGAAGTTGATTCTCTTAATATTATTTAGACAAATACTTGGAGAAGTACAAAATACTTCTAATTTAGTATAGTTTAGCTACCCCCTTTTATTTAAAATAATAGCAAATTGGTCTTCTGTCTTCATAAAAGGTACTCAGCCTGAACTTAAGTTTTCGGTAATAAAATATTGGTCCACTTCAATTTGCTAAATTTTGTGATGCTGGCCTTTAGGAGTCTGGCTTGTGTGTGAACCTTACTTCCATGCTTATATAAATGCTCTATCGTGATGTATATGGGGAATTCCTGTAACACGGAAGAGAAGTCATGTCCTAGTTTTGGTCCTCTAAAATTGGAGTCTATGAGGCATTATTCTCATTTTATTACTTTTGGAAGTTCAAGCTTTTATCCTTACACTAAGCATTGATGAGATATGAAAAAGAAAAAAGAAAAAAAAAAACTTGGGGTTCATTGTGATGCCTCATTTCATTTGTTCATTTTTTTGGAATTTCTGTGGCTTTTACAGTGGAATTTATCATTGAAACATGGAGGCATGCAAAAAATAGGAGTTCTTCATATCCTCTGGTTGTGATCATCTTTAGGTTTCTTTGAAGTGACAAAATTCATAATTTGACATCATTTTTAAGATTGGTGCCATTTTCATAATGGCTCCAGTCAAAATAATTGACTTAATTGGAATGCAATACAGAAAGTTAAATGGCTATTAACTTTCCTTGGGACTCAAATATACCCTTTGACTTATACTTCATACCAATTAGTTAACAAGGGGTAACTTCTGTCATTATAAGGAGATTAAATTGTTCAAGTTATTTTTAAGAAAATGGCCAGATAATTATATATTTCTCTCCATCTAGTGAGCCAAGACATCTTTTGTTTTGTTTGCTAGCCTTTTGAATGTCTTCTACTGCTAGTGTGGAGGTTAATTCATATCCTTCCATTTCAACTGTTTTTTCATTCACTTTAGTTCACTTACCTATTGCTTTTTTTTCTTCTCTCTCTCTCTCTCTCTCTCCCCCCTTCTTTGTTTTTTTTTTTTTTTTTTGTCCAACAGATTTTTGAAGGCCCATTCATGTCAATGTGAGCCATATTATTCATGATTTATCATTTGGGCCAAAATATCCCGGAATTCACAACCCACTTGATGAGACTTCAAGGATTCTGCGTGGTTCAAGTGGAACGTTCAAATATTACATAAAGGTTTGATTCCTGGTCTTTCTTTGATAAAATTGTTGATTTATCTTCTGGTGTTTCCAGTATGCACCTTCTTTAAGATAGCTGGCGCATTTTTTCTGCACATAAGTGCTCCAGATCTTGCTGTTCAAGGGGACCCTTGCTTAAATGATCATTGTGTTGTCTTCAGTGTTGACTAGCTAAAAGAAAAATAAAACTGGCTATTTTTGCACATGTTATCTTGGAAGTATTTTTCTTATGATCATTAGAATTTACTAGTATCACACACTATTTGAACAAATTTATGGGACACCCTTATAGAGAGTGGGTAATGACCATATAAATGTTGTGTTTGGATCATGGATTCATGGAGTGAAAAGATGGGAAAAGAAAATGAATGAGAGCATTCCCTTACCATTTCTGTTCACCCAACAAATCCAAGATCCAAACATAGTCTTAACATGATTGTTGTTCTTGGAATGCTCATTGGATGCTTTGGTCTGATAAAGCATACAAAGCACTCAATTGTTAGCCGTTGCAGGCTCAAACCCAAATTTTCTCTATTATTGAACAATAATTTATTGAAACAACATATTCATTTATTGAACAAAAATTTGAACTCTGCTTTATGTATATATGTAGTTCATTTAATAGTTGGGTCTATATTTAGGGTTTTAGCATTCTTTTTCTTGCTCTTTGTTGAGAAATTTGTTTGTTTCCATGTAGATTGTTCCAACTGAATACGGATACTTATCAAAAGAAGTTTTACCAACTAATCAATTCTCACTCATGGAATATTATTCTCCTATGAACGAGTATGCTAGGACTTGGCCAGGTTTGTTTGAACCCTGGAATTTATTTTGATCCCTCTCTGCTAACTCTTCTTTTTCTCTTCTGGATCTTTTTTCTGTTCCTTGGCAAAACAAAGATTAAATTAACTTACATTTATTTCTTTATGCAGTTTGTTCCCATTTTGACCATTCCGCATATCAATTTGATAGCAAATGATGCTATGTCAAATCAGGTATTTTTCTAATTTAATTATGGTGTTTACATTGTATGAAACAATCCAATTTAATTATTTGTTGGCATTTACTAATAATGGTTGATACAGCTTTCTGGTTATCCTAACTTCTATTTAGGGAATTTTGCACATTTCAAATTTTTTGGATCGTATATGAGTCAGATAACATATAGTCTAGTTGTTTGTACCTCTAGCTACAATGTAATGCATTTTTCTGCCTAAATGAAGTAGGTAACATCTTTGTATCCCTCTTTGCAGGGCTTGTCTAACAGTGTTAATGGAAATCTTGATGATTTTCAATTCTCAAGTCCTAGTCAACAAATGTAGAGTTAGCAGTGTGGTTCGCAAGATTTTGGTTCTGTAAATATTGCTGTTATGATGGATGTTACTATTTTGGTTTCATTGTTGTTGTTACTACAATTTTACTACTACTATTTTGGTTCTGTTTTGATGACCGGGAAACCAGATGATGTATGTTTTTTCCTAAATGAAGTAGATGACAGCCCTATTGATGCTATTCTTATGTTGCTGGTGATCTTTTGATGTTCCTGTTATAGACTTGCTGCTACTGCGGTCTTTTTTCTTTTGTCATACAAGAAATGATTCAAATGGAACCAAGAATAGCTTCATTTTAATAAAATATTCCCTAATTTCAATTAATGGAAGAAAAAAAAATATTCCCTACTAAGCTAACAAAAAAAAAAAAAAATCAACATATCATTCAAAATGGTATTTTATTTCATATTTTTGCATCAGCAGCAGGCCCCCCCTCCAAAAAAAAAAAAAAGTGGCGTTTTTTCAAAAAACGCCACTAAATGACATCATTGTGACGTCACACATTAATTTGGGGACGATCGTCAAAGATTTTGCGGCGTTTTAAGAAACGCCGTCTAATATTTTTAGCGACGTTTTTTAAACGTTGGGTAGCTATTGCGGCGGCTGTATCAGCGGCGAAAATTTTACATGTCGCTATAAGATATTACGGCGTTTTTAAGGCTTTTCGCAGCGTTTTTAAAACGCCACTAAAAAACGAATTTCCTGTAGTGGGACTTCCCCGCTCGAGCGAACCCATGAAGTCTGCAAAAGTACTGGATGCATCAAAATTATGCTCGATCGTGCACTCTGGCGCTCGAGCGGAAGGCCTCTCTACATGGCTCCCCGCTCGAGCGGATACCGTGTCTGCAAAAAGTTCTGGGAGCACGTATTTCCCGCTCGAGCGGCGGTTCCCCCGCTCGAGCGGACATCAAAATTTCTGGGTTTTCCAAAACATGTTCTTGAGCTCAAATTGACATTCAAAGGCTCCAAAGCTCGAATTAAGGTACCAGAATGGAGAAATACAACATATAGCATGAGTACACAAACAACATGGAGCCAATCTTCAAAATTCATTAACGTTCCTTTTGTATAATTCAAACTCATGTCTTCAAACCTCATACAAGCTCCATATCTTTAATTATTCAAACATGCATGCTATTCTTGACTTCATTTCTATTCCAAATAATGCAAATGGTGTTCATTCTCATGGAACACAACAAAAACATGCTTACATGTATGATTCAACACTCATATTTCCATATTCAACTTAATACATGCTTGATTATGCAAAAAATATGGTGATCCTACACATGCATGTGCACATTAACTTCAAATTCATCAATTATAGCACAACTCTTGTTCTTGATCACCAATTAATCTTTAATTCACAAAATCACAAGTTCAAACTCATGAATGTACTCACCTAAGAGCTTTATCTTCCAAGCTTAAGCTTAATTCTTGAGTGTAGCTTCAAGATTCCCAAGTTTCTTGACCAAACCTTCAATCTCCTACACTCTCTCTCTCTAACCGACCCTCTCTTCTCTTCCTTGGGTTCAAAATCAGCCAAAATGAAGCTAAAGAGGGAATTTGAGGGTGTAGTGCCTCATTACAACAAATCCCACTAATGCCAATATAATAATAATAAAGTAATTGGGCACTAATTCATCAATTAAATCGATTTAATCTGATCCGAATCAATTTCCAATTAAATTTCACCGTAGCCTCTAAAAATTACGCTAATCATAATGGCGCAATCAATTTCGGGTTCTGTGGCCGATAAGGCCTTCAATTTAAATTCCAAAGTAGGTAATCAAACAGATATTCCTACGGTGAACAGATAGAAATTCAAAACCACATATATTCATATAAATGGCACTCAAAATCATATCAAACACATAATCATATGCATAAGGAGGATCAATTAGCATAACACGGAACAGGGGTATCACATAAGAAGCCTTATGCAGGCTTACCTAATGATAGTTAATTTGGGCTAATTAGGTGGGCATTAAATTAATCTAATTTAATCGTTTCGAATCGAATTTCAATTGGACCTACCATGAAATGCTAAAAATTCTAAATAACTCGTATATCAAACCAATTTCTAAATTGGATGCCGATAGGGCCTTCAATTCGCAAATCGAAATGGAAACATGAACGGGTCTTTCTACATTAAACAGATATAAAGACAAATAAGGCAACACACATGCAAATTTCACTTTAATTACTCATTGGGCATAATTAAGCATGAATTAACGTTAATCATGGGTCGAGATTGTTACAGTCTTCCCCCTTAAAGAGTTTGGTTCTCCAAACTCGAATTACCTTCATTTTGGAAGAATATCGGGTCCAAAGGAAACAGTTTAGGGTATCTTTTCATCATATCTTCCTCTGTCTCCCAAGTTGCATAAGTTCCCCCATGATTCTGCCAATCGACTTGCACCAATGGAATTTCCTTGTTTCTCAATCTCTTAAGTTGGCGGTTAACGATCTGTATTGGCCTCACTTCGTATATATAGTCATCTTTCAGGAGCACATGAGTTGGTTCTATCACATGGAGCGGATCTCTTAAGTAATCTCAAAGCATTAAGATGTGAAAAATGTTATGCATATTTTCCATCACCGGAGGTAAGGCTACTTGGTATGTTACTGAATTGATCTTCTCAAGAATTTCATATAGCCCAACATATCTTGGTGCCAACTTGCCTTTCACCTCAAAACGCGTCTGACCTTTCATTGGAGTTACTTTATGAACATATGATCACCAACTTCATATTCCCTATCTCTTCTCTGGACATCCACATAACTCTTTTGACGGCTCTAAGCAGTTCTTAGGCGTTGTTGAATCAATTTCACTCTCTCAGTTGTTTCTTGCACAAGTTCTGGTCCCAACAACAGTCTATCACCTACTTCAGCCCAACAGATCGGGGATCGACATTTTCTACCATACAATGCCTCGTAAGGAGCCATACCAATGCTTGAATGGTGGTTGTTATTATATACAAACTCGACCAACAGTAAGTGGGTTTCCCAACTGTCTTGAAAGTCTAGAGCTCACATCCATAACAAGTCTTCCAATGTTTGAATGGTCCATTCAGATTGGCCATCTATCTGTGGGTGATAAGCACTGCTTAGCCTTAATTCAGTTCCTAGAGCTTACTATAGGCTCTACCAAAATCTTGAAGTGAACTTAGCATCTCTGTCAGATACAATAAATACTGGCAAGCCATATAATCTCACAATCTCATTAACTTACAAGTTAGCCAACTTATCCACATTATACAATGATTTAACTGATAAGAAATGTGCTGATTTAGTTAAACGATCAACAATTACCCAGATAGAATCCATACCTCGAGGAGAGCGAGCCAATCCCACAATGAAGTCCATCGCGATGTGTTCCCACTTCCATTCCGGTATTGGAAGCGGTTGAAGTAATCCAGCGGGTTGTTGATGTTCTGCATTAACTTGTTGGCATTGTAAACATCTAGCCACAAAGCCTGCAATGCACTTCTTCATTCTAAGCCACCAGAAATTTTGTTTTAAGTCATGATACATCTTTGTGTTCCCCAGGTGCATAACAAACTTAGAATTGTGAGTTTCAGTCATAACACGTTTTCTCAAATCACAACAATCTGGTACACAAAGGCGATTCTGAAATTTCAACACATTATTGTCAAGCACAAATTCCAGCCGCGGTTTTGAGTCAAATTCTTCCATAATCTTTTTCAAGAACTCATCTTGCAATTGTTTCTCCCTAATTTCTTCAATGATTGCAGGCTGGGCGGAGATAACGGCTAAGATTCCACCTTGTTCTCGTAACACTATTTCAATGTCATGCTTTTCCAAATCACATAACAACTCTCTCTGGCTGGTGAGCAAACATGATAAATTAGCAATGGACTTCCGGCTCAAAGCATCTGCAATGGTATTGGCTTTCCCTAGATGATACAAAATTTGCAAATCATAGTCTTTGATTAACTCTAACCATCTCCTCTGCCTCATGTTCAATTCTTTCTGAGTAAAGAAATATTTTAAGCTTTTGTGATCGATATACACTTCACAAGTTACTCCGTATAGATAATGGCACCAAATTTTCAAAGCAAACACCACAGCTGCCAACTCAAGATCATGAGTCAGGTAGTTCTTTTCATAAAGACGGAGTTGTCGAGAGGCATAAGCAATTACCTTCCCATTTTGTATCAACACACATCCCAAACCTTTGTAGGAGGCATCACTGTAAATCTGAAACCCATCTGTACCATTAGGTAAAGTCAAAATTGGTGCAGTTACTAACCTGGTCTTTAACTCTTTGAAAGCAGTTTCTCTTTGATCAGTCCAATCAAATGGTGTAGCTTTCTGTGTCAATTGAGTGAGTGGCAAAGCAAGTTTGGAAAAATCTTGCACAAATCTTCAATAATAGCCTACAAGACCCAGAAAACTTCGAACTTCTGATACATTTGTCGATCTAGGCTAGTCCACAATAGCTTTAATTTTCTATGGGTCAACAGAGATACCATCTTTGCTGATTACATGCCCCAAAAATGCTACACTGTCAAGTCAAAATTCACATTTGGAAAACTTTGCATATAACTTATTTTCCCTTAGGGTCTGTAAAGCAATTCTTAGATGATTTTCATGTTCTTCCCTGCTTTTAGAATAAATCAATATATCATCGATGAACACAACAATAAACTCATCAAGGAATTGTTTGAATACTCTATTCATTAAGTCCATGAACGCTGTAGGTGAATTAGTTATCCCAAATGGCATGACTAAGAATTGATAATGCCCATATCTAGTTCTGAATGCTGTTTTCTCTACATGTTCTACCTTGACCTTTAATTGGTGATACCCAGACCTAAGGTCTATTTTGGAGAACACTTGTGCTTCTTGTAGTTGGTCAAATAGGTCATCTATTCGGGGTAAAGGGTATTTGTTCTTCACGGTTACTTTGTTCAACTCACTGTAGTCAATACACAGCCTCAAAGATCCGTCTTTCTTTTTGACAAACAATACTGGAGCTCTCCAAGGTGAGGTGCTCGGACGGATGAATTTCTTATTTATGAGCTCTTAGAGTTGGATTTTTAATTCTTTCAATTCAGAAGTTGACATTCTATAAGGGGTTTTAGAAATTGGTTAAGTCTCGGGTACTACATCAATGGTGAATTCAACTTCCCTATCAATTAACTCTCCAGGCAGGTCATTAGGAAACACATCAGGAAATTCACAAACCACAGGAATGGTGTCCACATTAGTACTATCCGAAGGTGCAGTCAAAACATAACACAAGTAACCCCGACAACCTTTTCTCAGCAATTTCCTAGCTTTCATATATGAAATCAAGTATGGCGGAGGAACTACCCCATTCCTAGTAAAAACAAACTTAGGCATACCAGGTGGTCTAAACACAACAGATTTACTCACACAATCAATGGTGGAACAATATTTCGTCAACCAATCCATTCCCAGAATACAATCAAAATAATCAATACCCAAAGGTAGCAAATCAACATACAATGTCATATCACAAATCGTCACATCACATGCTGGATATACATAAGCACATATCATGGAACCTCCAGATGGTGTAGGCACAGATAATAAACAATTCATAAGTTCTAATGGTCTAGTTAATTTTCAAAAGAAAGCATGCGACACAAAGGAATGTGTGGAACCAAAATCTATCAACACATAAGCATTCTGAGCACAGATAGAAATTATACCTGACACTACGGATTCGGTATTCTATACGTCACCAGGCACAAGTGCAAAAACTCTACCCTGTCTCAAAGGTTCCTTTCCCATATTAGTTCTAACATTTGTTCTTGATCCAAAAGCAGATCCTGCTGAACTTGCTACAAGACGGTTAGCATTCTCTGACCCATGTAGCACTATTTTGTGCATTCGTCTTATATCACACTGTTTTGGGCACCCACAGCACTATTTTGTGCACCTTGAGTGTCACAACCTAAACCCACCCCTATAGGTTTAACGTCGTAACCGGCCAGTAATCATTGGATTACCAAAGGCCTCTTAACAAAATAACATACAGTTAGGGGCTGCGGAAGCAAATATATAAAATATACATAGTCTATTGAGCTATGAACACATACATGGGACAGATAATCTTAAACTTTTATAAACTAACAAGTGACATCAAAAGATACAGTATTTACACGTCACTTCATAAACATATTAACAGAAATCTTGTCTGAAAACCAAAAGAAACACAAGATAATACATTTACAAAAACAGCCACTAAACTTGACTTGATCTGGAACCTCCTCAGAAGACGCAAAGGGTGGCTGACAAAACGGATTTTTTGGCCATCAACTCTAGGCCTGGTCTCACGCCTAATCACCTACATACAGAATAATACAGTGAGCGAAAGCCCAGTGAATAATAACAAAGTAAAGGGGTTTTAATGAATATTATCCATAACAATTACAAGGAAACAAAATTTAGTAGCTAACAGAAATAGATTCATAATCGTATTCAGAAATTAGAGTTCATAATAAAAACAGATTTAGATTCATAGTCATAATCAGAATTTGCAGTTAATCATACGTGGTACATTCATTAGCACTAGCAAAACAGTTGACCCATAAAGGGACGGCCATAAAGGCATACAGTTGACTCACGTGCACGGAGACGATACAATTGACTCATGAGGCGTACAACTGGCCCATAAATGGGACGTATACAGAAAGATCCATAATAGTTGGCTCATGAGATGTACAGTTGGCCCATAGTTGGGACGTAACAGAACAAATAACAGATGTCATCTGAAGCTAAGAATGTCACGAATACATTTCAGAAATATTGGACAACCATTCATTCATACAGAAAATAATATTTCAAAAACAGATCATCTTGTATCATTCAAAGAATACTTATAATTGAACATAGCTTTACAAAGTTATTACTTATAATTAACAGATGGCTTCCAGGTAACAGACAATACAGGAAATCAGGCATCTTGTGGTTTGTGACCTATATAATTACAGAACGAACATATACTGAATTACACATCCAGAAACATTATTTTAAACCCTTCTTATCTTGGTGTGTTTCTACTTCTTATCCTCATCATTTTGTCTTAACCATGGCCTAGGAATGCCTAGGATGTAATAAGGATGCCAAAAATGCACTTGGAAACAATTTACAAAATTTGTTGAAAATAGGGGTCCTACTCGAGCATGACTTCCTTCGCTCGAGCGGACATGCAAACTTTGAAGAAGTACTGGTTATGCGATTTTCATGCTCGACGGACGCTCAATGGTCGCTCGAGCGTGAGACTGATGCCCCCGCTCGAGTGCAACTCTCGTCGCTCGAGCGGTCTGCAAAAACATGAAATTTCTAGGAGCATGCATTTCACGCTCAAGCGAACTTTTGGCTGCTTGAGCGGAGATTCAAAAACAAAGGTGGCCATTCGAGCGTAGAATCTGCTGCTCGAGCAAAAGTGCAGAATCTAGAATTTCCAGATTGCACTCTCAAGCTCCAAACTCGAATTCCACACCTCAAAACTCATTTTCTTGGGCCAAAATTCTGGAAAACATTTAGAAACTTGTAAAATATCATGATTTAAAGATCATTTCATGAAATCAAGGCCCCAAAGTATGTCAATTGTGCAACATTCAACTTGAAATGTAAGAACATGATGTGAATATGTCATGCATGTATTCATTTGAGTTCATAACTTCCAAAACATGATCAAATGAGATATTCCACTCAAAAACATGATGAATTCTTATACTACAATCAAAATATGAACATGCATGGGACAAATTCTTAAACAACATGCTCTATATGCAAAGTAATGCACATGCACGTATGTATACTCCACTCTTCTACTTCATTAAGCTTAATTCATGTCCCAACTCACTTAGTTCTTTTGAATGCATGAGTTAAGCACCCTAATTACCCAACTAAAGGCTTGATTTCTTACCTTAGGTTCTCAACTCTTTGAATCCTAGTGAGTTCTTGCTCAATTTCTTCAATTCTCCTTAATTCTCTAGCAAATTCCTTGTTTGAAGACTTCTCCCTACTCTCTCTCTCTCTCTCTACACGTTTGTGTGTGTGTATGAGCTCAAATTATGTTGGAATGAAAGAAAAGAGTGAGTGAGAGCACATAAGAAGCCTTATATAGGCTTACCTAATGATAGTTAATTAGAGCTAATTAAGTGGGTATTAAATTAATCTAATTTAATTGTTCCAAATCGAATTTCAATTGGACCTACCATAAAATTCTAAACATTCTAAATAACTTGTATATCAAGTCAATTTCTGAATCAAACGCCGATAGGGCCTTCAATTCGCAAATCAAAATGGAAACATGAACAGATCTTTCTATGTTAAACAGATATAAACACAAATAAGGCAACACACACATGCAAATTTCACTTTAATTACTCATTGGGCATAATTAAGCATAGATTAATGTTAATCATGGGTCGAGGTTATTACATTGAGATCACACTATTTTGTGCACCCTACATCACACTGTTTTGTATACCTCAGCCGCACTGTCTTATACACTCACTAGGTCTAAGAGACCTTAAATCCTCTAAAGGTGCAATTCCTTTGGTGTTTGTCATGCCCGAATGGCTTTTGGCTATCTGGTATAACCACCTAATTGTGTTTGTAGTGAGTTCTCAGGAGACCAACGGAGACGATGGAAACTAGAGTTCGAATGGCAATGCCTAGAACACAAAGGTTTGGAATTTCCGAAACTAAAGTCTAGTTTAAATACCCAGGGGTGTATTCTCGACTTGAAATTTGTATGGCAACCTTGTAGGTTGAGGTAGCTTGTATACGCCTCAATTCTGAATATTTGAACCAACCTAGTCTGTCACCCTATTGAAGAATAGGGAAAGTTGCAAACATAACTAGGGAGAAAAGTAATACCTATGGTTCGGAAGCACAAGATGAAGGAAGAAGTCTTAAAACTAAGAAGAAGAAAAAGATCCACAGCAGCATAAGATGAGTCATTGCCGATTGCCCTTGTAAGGTACTTTCTCAAGGCATCACTTCCTAACTACTACATCATAGTTATTATCTATTGCATCACATCTATTCCCTCTATTACATATAGCATCGATCCCATGCATCTAACCCATTGTCCATTACATCCATTACATCATACCATTTTATTGCCTGCATCCTTTCCATGTTAAGCTTAGTTTGGCTTGTGCTCATATGTTTCCCTCGTTGAAACATGGTTCTATCATGTGTAAGTACCCATGCTACGCTAAGGCCAGTATTGACGGTGTCGGCATATTTTCTGTGTTAGACGTGGTCTATTTTGTGTCCATGCCCTTTCTAGGTAAAATGTAGTTTAGCTTGCACCCCTTACTCACTTCATCCACTACATCTATGGCATTGTACTTTGTCTTGTTGCATTCAGCATTTAGGATCATTATTTTTCCCCAACAGATCATTCCTCACTTATATCATACCACCCAATTACTTGTACTCTTTCTCTTTCTACGAAAAACATAGTTTTGCAGGTGCTCGCACCTCTTTCACGTTAAAACATGGTTCTATTATGTGTAAGCATCCATGCTGCGCCGAGGCCAGTGTTGAGGATGTAGGCACTTAGCCTGTGTTAGGCGTTGTTTGGCTCGTGCTAACACTTCTTTTCTATATAAAATGTAGTTTGATTTGCATCTCCATTCCTTTATGATATTTGTGTGGTAAGCACTGCTTGTGGTTTGATGATTTTGTTATATACATACATGTGAATATTTCATTGCATTGTTTCACTGAATGATCATAAGTTATGTTTCCTGCATATCAATTTGCATTTTGCCCTTGAACTACACAGGTTTGATTCCTCGCAAAAGGGATATGTAGGCAACCTTCAGGTTCAACCTTTGGTATTTGTATTTTGGTTTATTTTCTTGCCCAAGTCTTACGGCCGTGTCAAATGGGTCGTCTCTGGGCTTTGACATTCACTCACGTCATTTTATGACTTTGAGCTCTATCAAAGAGGGGCAACTATAGACACCTCATTTTTGACCACCCGTAAGACTTAAGTGCTTGGTCTAGCGCACTCAATGATGAAAACTACATTGTGTGATTCGAGTTCTCGGCAAAGGAATCCAAGTTGAGCCCCGAAATAACCCCAAAACCTTCCTACTTGTCTTATTCTTACCACAGAGGTTCATTTTTTAACATTGAACCACCTTACATTAAGTTTGAAACAGGGGAATATGGTAGCACATTAGGGCTTAGCCGTGCCCCATTGAGAGCTGACCGTGGCCATTTAGGCCCGGTCGTGCCTTGCTGGCGATAAACACTGTTCTGGGCAAGAGCCTACCAACTGTCTTTTTTTAAAAATATTTTCGACCTTTTTTGCTCAAATTCTATAAAAACAAGGTTATATCTCTGTTTTGAGGGTTGAACAAGTTCAAAAGAGCCTATACATACAAGAGAGAGCTCATTCTTCCTATACAAGTCACCTTTGAGCAAACCTATCTCTGTTGACTAATATCCATACACCATATACCACCTTAGATCATAACCTTAGAGCCTTGGTTGAGACTTGTGCATCACAATTCAAGCTTGAGAGTGTGCTTGAACCAAGTTTGTGTTACAAACAAGAGCTTGCTTTTTTTAAAGGTATAAGCTTACCACATTCTCTCTTATTTCTTTTTCTATCTCTTGTTAGCTACTTCTTGTGTTTTTGTGTTGTCTTGAGTCCTTTTCAAGTGTTTAAACTTGGGTTTCGATAGCTACCAAATGGTAGAGAGAGTTAACACCTTCTCTTGCACCTTATTTCATAGCTCAAGCCCTTATTTTTACACTCTTTTCTTTAGTTCTCAAACTGATTTTCAGAAGTTAAAAAGGGTTGGAAAACATGGTTTAAGGTCTCAAAAAGTGGAGGGGTTGGCCACCTCTCCTTGTCTTTGTTTACTAGTTTGTGTCTCCTTGCTTTTGTCTATCTTTTTGTGTACGTTTAACACACTTTTAGCCATTGTTTTTTTTAATGTTTTGGGGCTGTTTAGGGCTATCCTAATTTAGTAAATTAGTTTATGCTTTCATGGTTGAGGTTCACTTGGGTATTGACACTCTCATTTTGCGCTCTAACTTTTGCCAAAATCGCCCCTTCGAGGTTTTCAACCTTGTGATCTCTATTTTTTTGATTTCTCATTTTTCATGCTCTAACTTTTGCCTAGGTCACCCTTTCGGGTTTTCAGCCTAGCAAGCCTCTCAAGGATAGTGTTACAACATTTGCAATGAATTTAATCACTAGTCATCCTTGCCTAAACACTGGAACTGGCTTCGCCTTGATTTAAGTTTGGTTCTCCATTCTCTTATGCATGTCTTCTTCATTTCTTTCACTCTACTTTGAAAGTTGGTTCTTCTCGCAATTTGGTACTTCCTCGCATTGGCCTCCCTAGATTTAGACAAAAGTTCATTTCCTCATGGTTAATTGGATTTCATTCCAATGAACACCCCTGGCGTAATGGTTAACTTCTTTTTCTTTTCTCTTTTTCTCTTTTTCTTCTTCTTTTTCTTTTTTTTTTCTTTTTTTTTTTCCTTTTTTGGCTTCGCTTATCCATTTCTTTTTGAAATAATGAAAACACTAGGGGGAAAAATTCTATGATTGTGAGGTCTAAAAGCCATCTTGTGCTTGCAAGTCTGAAAGTCGCCTTGTGCTTGCCAAAATTATCACCTAACGGCGAAGAGAATCCCTAGGACAATGTAGAATACCCCACACAATTCCGAATTTATCTTCGCAAGTTTTGTAGAAGAAACAGCTGGAGAAGCAACTTAAACTTTTGAGATCATGAAGAACTTTGCACCGATAAGTCAGAATTCACTCAAACCATTTGGGGGATCCTTCTCAACACTCGCGCTTATTAATGGAATCTCATTAAAACAAATTCAAAGCTTTTCTATTTTTTTTTTAAAGGGTCACACATGCATTACTATAGGCACAACAAAATGATCAGAAACTTGACTCCCGCTTTCTCATTATTAAAACAACCAAACAAAGACCTGAGGGTACACGGGAGCGACTCAAAGGAAAAGACTCGACTGACGCAACGACGCAAGAAAAAACAAATGAAATAAAATAAAACTCACAGCACAACTATTTCCAGGACACAACACACACACACACACAAACAAACAAAAAAAATCAGCACCTTGGAGACAAAAGGGGTTTTCATTCTCCAAGTACATCTGCAAAATTCAAAAACAACTTCAAGTAGCCCACGGGAGGGTTCAAACCAACCTTTAATTCAGCAATACTAACATCCACACCCAGTAGGATTTATTTCAAAATTTCGAACTGAGTCTCACAGATTGAGCCTCACAATTATCCTAGTTGTCCCCACACATCTCCTTAGTCGTGCTGGCTAGGGTCAATATTGGTTATTGGCAAACCATGGATGGGATTTATGCTATGGGGTGGCAATCTATTGTAGTTAGGGAGAGGTTTATTGACAGCTTTGGATTTTGGTGGGGTGATGACCTTTTTGTCAATTAGGTCTTGAATTTCATGGCGAAGGCTAAGACGAAAGCAACGATCAGTATGGTGACCATACTACTGATGGAATGTGCAATATTGAGTAGGGTCATATCTAGGTAGGAGAGGGTTAGCGAAAGGTCGAGGATTGAGAGGTTTGAGATACCCTTTCTCCATCAGTACCTTCAATGCACAGGTTGGGCTCATATGGAGATGGGCAAAGGTTCGTTTTTGGGAGGAGGAAGCACCAGGTTTAGAAACATTGGAAAATGGGTTGGCGAGTGTTAGCTGGGTATTCATGGGCTTGGGATGAGAATCAGGATGAGTGTTTTTGGTAAAGCATCCATTTTCATTACTTGCCCCTTGATCCAAAATGCTTCCCACCTGAGTGATAAAAGTGTCATCCACAGTCTTTGCAACAACCACAAACACTTGCTGCTTGTTCAATCCTTTGACCTTCAAAGTCTCAATAGCCCACCGAAGGTGTGCGTAGGGATCAATAATTACCCCAGACTCATTCTTGCTACTTGTTTCAACCATATTCACTTTTGATTGGCCCATTCCACTTTTAGTTTGTCCTAAGATTGGAGAATTCTTTAACGAGGTCGGAACCCTAAAGATTAAATCTGCCACCGTTCCTTGAAGGTCTTCAATCGTTCTCAACATCTCAACAGTAATGGGTTTGGCCATTTGGTGCTCTTGGGGTGTTCGAACTAGAGTGGGTGTATCCATCATGCACAAATCGGTATTTTCAACAATGAATACCTCTGGCTTGGGCAGATAGGATGAAGTGATATGTATACTGGGGTCGATGGAAGGTGGTAGTGTATGGATGACGTTAAGGTGAGGATAAGGTACTTGGTCACAGATTGGGAAGTGGGCTGGTGGTAACATTAGGTTCTTGAGGTGAAGCTATTGTCTAGTTATCAATGAGATTCTGTACCTCATAGCGAAGGTGGTAGCAACGATCGGTACTATGACCGCGTTGCTAATGGTACGCACAGTATTTGGTGGGGTTATGTCTAGCAAAGAGTGGGTCAGAAAAATGTTGGGGATAAAGGGGTTTGAGATATCCTCTTTCCATCAGGACTTTTAGTCCACTAGTTAGGCTCATATGGAGAAGAGTGAAAGTTCTGCCTTGAGCTCGGGTTGGACTGGCTGTTTCTGGGTTGGTATTGGCAAATGGGTCGGCAGTTTGTGGGTTAGTAGCGATAGTATTGATTTCAGTGGGTTCAGTGGGTTTGGGAATAATATTACTGCTAGCATTGGTACTCCTGGAAAACACCCTCATTGTTGGCTCGCTTGTTCTAGGAATAATCCCTTTGTTAAATACGCTCTCAATCTGAACCCCTAATTCATGCCAATTTTTGAAAGTGAACAGTGAAGCGACTATTAACTTTTGTAACATATCTGGCTCAAGGTTCTGTACCACTATCTGCACTTGGTCCCTCTCAGAAAGTTGATCTGTCATTTGTGTTGCTTTCATTCTCCACCTTGTAACAAATTCCACACACGGTTCTTTAGGATTTTGGTGGGTTGCTTCAAGCTCTTGGGTGGTTATTTCAATTTGGGTATTGTAAGAATACTGATTGACAAATGCCTTAACCAAAGCTTTCCAGTTCTGCTTCACTTTATCTCTAACTTGGCGTACCAAATGGCTGCTATACCCGATAAGGTTCTTCCATACAGAGAGAGTTTCTGAGGCTTAGTCAGACCCATCGATTTTAGGATGTCCAAGAAAAGCCAGATATGTACCATCGGATCTCCAGACCCATCGAAACGGTCAATAGGTGGTATTTTGAATTTGTCTGGGAGCCTTACAACAGCCTCGATGTACACATCCTCATTGTCGAGAATGGGGTTAATTCCCTATGCCTTTTTGAATTGCTTCTCAAGGTTAGCAATTTTTAACAAGGTCAGGTCGAGATCAGTAATATTAAGGAGAAGAAGGCCCTCATTAGGTTGCACTAAGGGTCTGAAAACCCGAGCTTGAGCCAATCTTTCTCGAGGATCTAGACCTTGCAAATCTTCAACTAGTGGAGGTGGGTCAAAGTTCAGTTGGGGGCCCAAGATTGGATGTGTGGTAGATGCCCCAGATTGGCATTGTATTTCAACATTGGTTTCATCCTGCATGGCAATTCCCTGGTTTAGGACCGTTATCATGGCCACAACTTCTTCTAGACTCTACGTCATCACAGGTCTGCTGAGTTTGATGGGTGTAAGCTGAGAGCTGACTAACAAGGATTTCCATCTGATTATACTTGATGTATCTGAACTGGATTAGTCTAGACAGGTTTGATTAGATTGGACTTTTTAGAATGGGTCTTTTGGCATTTGGATAGATCTTTTCTGAGTTGGCCTTTGGGGATTAGATGGACTGGACCTTTGCTGAGTAGGTTTTTTTTTCTGGGTTTGGATGGACTATGATAGGTTAAGGCTTTCCAGGTCAAATTGGGATTGGCCTTTGCTAAGTTAGGTACTGCTCCTTCTTTGGCTCAGATAAATCTAGCATTACAAACAAATGCCCCATCAGATCGGGATACTAGGTATGCTGGTCAAAACAAAGCAAGATATAATTTTTTGGCCCTGGTTCTGGTTCTTGCTGAAAATTCACCCATATCAAACACAAATCCCTGGACACCCAAATTCTGATTCTAATAGGACCCTCAAGTTTGAAAGGAATTGCCTCAAGATTAAAACTCTCCCAAGATTGCATCACACATTTCCAAAGATTTCACATTTTGCACAAAATCATTAAAAACACCCCTATGAGAAGTTAGGGTTTCCCTGTCCTAGCTTTGGCATGATCTACAGCTTTACTATTAAAACAAACGGTATCACAACAGCCTAGTAAATAGGAGGGCATCATGTCCTATGTTCAAAAAGTCACTAAGGCTGACTGTATGCAATTAGGCCAATTGGTCAAAAGGGATACCTCAGTAAGACTACCTAATGTACCTCTCACACCTAACACCAAGAAGTGAAAGGAGAATCAAACGGTACAGTGGTAATCTAGATCCAAGGGCTATATTTCCAACATGGCAGAGCCCATGGCCGGTCAGCCTTTTGGCAAACTTCTGGGCAAACCTCCGGCAAACCGTCCAAGAATAGTAGATGGAAAAACACAATGACTTAAAGTAACAATGCAAATACAATGCAAAAAGCATATATAGGAAGATAAAATTTCATGTCATGAATTTCAAGTCAAGTTCTCTAAATCCTCAGTAGAGTCGTCAGAAACTGTAGCTTACTTTTTGTGCTCCTTTCGGATACGACTACTCCTAAACATGAAAGAGGGACCATGCCGTTGATGGTGAACCTCCATAAAGATTAAGCCATTGAGTATAGGTCTCTAGCTCATGCTTTGGATAGCCATCAACCGGTTGAAATGATTCTCAAACAAAAGAAGAAAAGAAGGAGGTTGCAGAAATAAATGCTAAATTGATTATTAAAATGAAACCTTTGAAATGAAGAAAGCTATCAACTCAAACAACTCGATGTCCAAGGCCTAAACAACCGAAGCTATGAGGACTTATAACACAACAGGCAAATATTCAAAGCATAAACTAATTTACTAAATTAGGACAACCCTAAACAGCCCCAAAACATTTTTTTTTTTTTAAATGTGGCTAAAAGTGCATTAAAAGTATACAAAAAGATAGACAAAAGCAAGGAGACATAAACTAGTAAACAAAGACAAGGAGAGGTGGCCAACTCCTCCACTTTTTGAGACCTTAAACCATGTTTTCTAGCCCTTTTTAACCTCTGAAAATCAGTTTGAGAACTAAAGAAAAGAGTGTAAAAATAAGGGCTTGAGCTATGAAATAAGGTGCAAGAGAAGGTGTTAACCCTCTCTACTCTTTGGTAACTATCCAAACCCAAGTTTAAACACTTGAAAATGACACAAGACAACACAAAAACACAAGAAGTAGCTAATAGGAGATAGAAAAAGAAGTAAGAGAGAAGGTGGTAAGCTTATACCTCTCAAAAAAAAAGCAAGCTCGTATTTGTAACACAAACTTGGTTCAAGCACACTCTCAAGCTTGAATTGTGATGCACAAGCCTCAACCAAGACTCTAAGGTTATGATCTAAGGTAGTATATGGTGTATGGATATTAGTCAAAAGAGCTAGGTTTGCTCAAAGGTGACTTGTATAGGGAGAAGGAGCTCTCTCTTGTGTGTATAGGCTCTTTTGAAATTGTTCAACCCTCAAAACAAAGATATAACCTCGTTTTTATAGAATTTGAGCAAAAAATGTCAAAAATATCTTTAAAAAAAGACAGCTGACAGGCTTTCACCCAAAACAGTGTTTATCGCCAACAAGGCACGGTCAGGGCCCAAATGGCCACAGCCGACTCTCAATGGGGCACGGTCGAGCCCTAATGTGCTGCTCTATCCCCTATTTCAAACTCAGTGTAAGGTGGCACAATGTTCAAAAATGAACCTCTGAGGTAAGAATAAAGCAAGTATGAAGGTTTTGGAATTATTTCGAGACTCGACCTTGGATTCCTTCGCCGAAGCCTCGAATCACACAATGTAGTTTTCATCAAGTGAATGAACCTCTGAGGTAAGAATAAAGCAAGTATGAAGGTTTTGGAATTATTTCGAGACTCGACCTTGGATTCCTTCGCCGAAGCCTCGAATCACACAATGTAGTTTTCATCAAGTGTGCTGGACCAAGCGCCTAAGTCTTACAGGGTGGTCAAAAATGAGATGTCTACACCTAGTTAATTGCTGACATGGTGAATGTTAGCTCTAGAAGGGATTAGAATATCCCATGTCTATTATGTAAACTTTTTATAACTTCTAATTTCTATTTCAGTTGAATAAAAAATAAAAATGAAGCATTATCTGACGCGAACTCAAAACACTAGATCTCGAATCCTATGGTCATGCAATTCTATGGACTATTTTTATAATGTGGAATTAATATAAATAATTAGAATCATGATGCACTTTTCTTATATATATTCTTACATACTTTAACATATTTTCTATACATTTTTTACAAATTTTTATACACTTGTTACATGTATATGGAATAAAATTAACATTCATTAAGCAATAGTTAATATTTTCTAGAAAGAATAAAGAAAAAAAAAAGTAGTGAGATATAAACAACAAAAGTATGTAAAATTTTTGTACAAAATGATATGATTGTATTGGACTTATCATTTTTAAAACAACAAAATATGTAAAAATTTTATACAAAATGATATGATTACATTAGACTTATCATTTTAATATAAATGAGGTTTAATTATAAAAATGCCATAATTACATTATTCTAATGACAAAATTTGTATGTATAACATTTGCCTAAAGAAAAATCAATTTCTTGGAAGTTTCTAAAATTCTCACTTATATATTTTCTTTCCTCATATTTAAAATATAACAAAAGTTTGTATGAAAAGTGGATTGACTATTTAGTTTTTGTCTAGGGTAAAAAGTTCGTTTGAGTTAGATTTTTTGACTTTTTAAAATTTTATGAGATAAAAAGTGAAATAATTATAGTTTGAATGTAACATTTTATCTTATTAACTTTTTAATCTATTTTATCTTTTTGTGACTAAAAAAGCCACCAATCTCATTTTAGCCCATTGCCAAACGAGGGCTATGTATTCCCCCTCTCTCTTCCTCTTTCTCTCTCACAATTCTAAATAGAGTTTAACTAAAATTACACTTTTCACTTTTAATGTTTAATTCAAATTTTGATTTGATTCTTACTGTTTTAATTTTAATAATATTAAATTTTAAGTTCAATTCCATTTAATTTACCGGTAATTTTGTTTTCAATTTAGAGGAAAGAGTCAAATTAAAATTAAATTTAAAGCTGAAAAGTTGTTCAACAATCACAACAACACACTTACATCTCATCAACCATAGAACTATTCATGCACTACTTACTAATCATCCCACAACCAACTCGGCCATCATGCTGGGGTCTATATACTTTTTACACCAACGAGGGATGGTTACGCAAAGTTCTCTGTCATAAGAACCAAAAAAAATAAAAATATTTAAAAACTTGATTGCTAACAAAATCATCTATAGCCTAGGTGGCACAGCCTACTCCACTAATTTGGCCAAGGCAATCCGTAGGCAGTGTTTGATTTATTGAAATTAAATAAAATCGATTAATTATTTTAATAAAATATTTATTTTTATGTTTGATTAGTTAAAAATAATAATAAAAAGTGCATTGTAAATGAAATTGCTATTTATCATTATAAGGGAATGATCATTCAATAGAAGAGTTTAAGGAATGATCATTCCATTACATTCCTATGAATCAAATAGAGCATTAGGATTGTGCAAAATACCACACAATCTATTAAAATCACCTAATTCGCACCAATCAGTCTACTAATTGCCGATCGATTTGATCTGTAATTGAAATTTATAATCCGTTTTCAAAATCGTCACATCCCATCATAGTTAATACATTTTTTTTACTTCCAATAAAATATCGAAATAAAAGTGTGAGAAAAATTTAAAATGTAAAATTGTGTGTAAATTAGTGTTGCATATATGTAAAATATTATGTAAATATATTATACAAATGCATGATTGCTTAATATTATTATTCAATCAATTAATAGGTTTACACCGCCCAAACCTAAGGCTAGTCAGGCTGAAAGTGGTCTTTCTTCAATCAAAAGAGTTGTCATAATGAATACGAAACAATTTGATTATGGATAGCAAATTTGTCAATCTAATATTCACGATTTAATTTTAATTTTATTCTCAAACTATGCACACCCCTAGTAACACCAATCCAACTTTTTTTTAGTGTGTATGGAATGGCATATGGGACATTAACAATATGATACAAAATAGAAATAGATCTTACTATTATTAATTTACATGTACAATAGACTTCACACTAGAGCTAAATTGAACAAACAATCATAGAAATAGATCTCAATAGACAACCTTTCATTCCAAGCAACAAAATACCTCAGCAACTAACTTGGCAAAGAAAGAGATCCACACCAAAGGGTTTAAATATGATACAAAATAGTGGCTTTGGATATCGTATTCAAGAAAATTAGTTAGTATAATAACATTGTGTGTAAATAAGGTTAATTAATTGTGAGTAATGTCAATTTCAGTGATAAGTAGAAGTTTGCATTGCATTGTTATGGAAATGGGATGGTTACTGCGCGGGACACAACAGCTATTGTTGTGCGGTTATATGGTCTCATTTCGATAATTCAAATTGTTCATTTTTTTGAAATACATTGAGTAGAATATACTTGTAAAAAATTAAGTTAATCGGATATTATTAACTATTTTATCAAATTGTATTTATATCTATAAAAATAAGAGCAAACTTAACTGCACCCCCTATGGTTTGGACCGGGTGCGGTTTACCTCCCTCATATTCGGAAATCACCACATAACCCCTTTATGGTTCATGGACTAAAACGCACACTTTTAAAGCTATGTTTGGGAAGTGGCTAAAATAGCCAAAAAGCCAACTAAAACACATCACATCACCTCTCTACTTTTCTGCACATCTTTTCGTAAAAAGCCAAAAAGTTACTAAAATAGCCTGTTCCCAAACCAGGCCTAAGGATTGGTTTGGGATGTTCTAAAAAAG
Organism: Camellia granthamiana; assembly: GCA_036172215.1. Taxonomy (NCBI): domain Eukaryota; kingdom Viridiplantae; phylum Streptophyta; class Magnoliopsida; order Ericales; family Theaceae; genus Camellia; species Camellia granthamiana. The sequence goes on along the minus strand of CM069911.1, from coordinate 69,743,705 downwards.
TACACTTTTTGACTTATTGGCTTATATGGGTTGGGTTTAAGTTGGGTTTGATGTAATGTGTTAGAGAGGTGATGTGATTTAAATAAGATGATGTGATTTAAATAGGATAGTGACTTTTTGACTTTTTGTATTATTTAGTAGATGCCAAACTTGGCCTAACTTTGTCAACAGAAGTTGTAAATTGACAATTATACACTCATATATAATTTAGGGGAAACCCATCCTCAACCATTTTCTCGAACAGTTGGCATGCTTCTGTAAGTCTCCTAGCCTTGAGCAACCCATCTAACAGGCTGTTGTATGTGCACAAATCTGGACCAATTGAACCATCAAAGCCCTAACTCCTTTCCTTCATCTCTCTGAAGAGGCTCAGGGACATACCCAGATCACCCCCTTGGGTTGTATATATAAGCATATATATATTTGATTCAGAAGTTATAAAACTAAAAAAAAATTGATTGAGTTGTATATATATGCATATATATATATATAAAGTTTGATTCAGAAGTTATAAACAATGCCATCAATATCCAAATCTATAAACTTTTATCCAGAAAAATAAATAAATAAATAAACACCGGACGCAATTTGATGAATCATAGATTACTGTCACAGATACATCATTAAGTTGTTCAATGCTTTGATCCAATAAGGTTGACAAGATATCACACCCTAAGATTAACTCCACTGACATCAGTTACATCATTGAGTTGTTCAATGCTTTGATCCAATAAGGCCCCAGATAGAAGGCTTTTTCGGGATGGTCTTTGCATTATCTCCAAGCCCAACCGGAGAAGTTGCAGATGGGACCCGAGAACTAAACCGATGGCTACGGCGAGACCGTAACGGGGAAGGCGAGACCACAATGGCAAAGGAGCTGGAAAACGGAGAGAGAGAGAGAGAGGACGGCGCTGCAGAACTAGAGATAAAAGAGAAGATGGCTCCTTTTGGGAAGTGGGTTATAATTCACTTCCCGGATAATAACCCACTTCCTCTCTCTCACAAAAAAGTTGCTTATAAGCAGTTTATAAGTAACTTTTAACCAAAAAATTGATTATAACTATCTTCTCAAAATAATCCAAAAAACTTTTGGTTTCAATGAGGCGGGAGAGAGAGAGAGTCTTACATATAGAGGGATATTTTGGTTATAAAATATAAATTACTCTCTTCATGCCGCGTGAATTTCACACCGTGTTAATTTTGATGAAAAAGCTAACTGTACACTTTACTCCATCAACCACATAGGGTTATATGGTGATATTCGAATGTCAAGGGATAATCCGCACATGGCCTAAACCATAGGGGATAAAGTGAAGTTTGCCCTAAAAATAAATGACAAATGTTATTTGAAATATAAAACTGAATACAAATGTGAGTGAAAAACCAAATCTGACATATAATATTAGATAAAGGTAAACACATAGCCATTGCAAAAAGATAAATAAAAAAATACTATAAATGATTACCCTTATCCTCATAAAGGAAATTCTCTATAAAAACTGATACCCACTTTTCAAAAATAAAATAAAATTTTAAATTTTTTTTGAAATAAAATTTTAACTATGGCCATTTACTTATTTATAATACGAGCTTATATATATTTTTTAAATGAGCAAATTATACTAACAGTTCCTGTAGTTTGAGGGTCTTGTATCACTTTGATCACTGACTTTTCAATTGTGACATTTGATTCTAAATTTTGAATCTTCTTCTAAATATGGACAATCAAAGATGTTTCCTCTGCAAACAATCCATTTCAAGGGCAAAGTTGTCATACAACTTATTTTGTATTAGTTAACTTCTATGTTGTTTGAAATGTAATGGCATTTTTATTAATGAATAATGCTGACACTTTCTTGATTATAAAATTCTGTTTGGTTTGATTTTTAGAATCTATTTTCAGAAGAAAATAATAATAATAATAATGATAATTTAGAATTAATTACCTAAAAGTCCTATTTATAAATGTTATGATAACTCAGATTCTATTTAAGATTTTTTGAACCAATTAGTCCTATGTAATAAAACTAAGAATGTGCCTGTTTGGTGCAACTTAAAAGCTGCTTATTTCAGCTTTCAGCTTAATTTAAGCTATTTTGATGTGTTTGGTTTAGCTTATAACTTATAGCTTATAGCTTTTTAGAAGTCAGAAATCAACTTATTCTTTGAGTGGGGCAAGATATGCTTAATTTATAAGTCAGAAATCAGCTTATGTTCATAATTATAAGCTATAAGCTGTTTAGGCATAAGCTAGAAGTACTTTCCCACAGCTCTACCAAACAGGGCCAATATTAATTAGCATGTTTGGTTTCAGTTTTCTGAAATTAAGGGTTGGTTTGAGATGTTCTAAAAAAGTACACTTTTTGACTTATTGGCTTATATGGGTTGGGTTTGGGTTGGGTTTGATGTGATGTGTTAGAGAGGTGATGTGATTTAAATAAGATGATGTGACTTAAATAAGATAGTGACTTTTTGACTTTTTGTATTATTTAGGTTATGCCAAACTAGGCCTAAGTTTTTTGTTTTTCGTGTTTTTTTTTAGTGACTATTTTTAAAATTTTAAATTTTTTTTTTTTACTTTTTTAAATGCACCTTACTTAGATGTATTTAAATAGTAAAATATTTGTGAATAAAATTAATAAATATACAAAAATACGAATAATGTACTGAATTTTTGTTTTTTGTTTTTTGTTTTTTGTTTTTTGTTTCTTTGTTTTTTTTTTGTATTTTTTGGTATTTAGTGAATTCTTTAAAGATTGTGTTCACAAATATTATATTTTTTAAGTGTATTTATATTGAGTGTGTTTGAAAATTAAAAAAAATAATAAAAAGTTCTTAAAATATTTTTAAAAATTCATTGAAAACAAAAAAAATACGAAAAATAAAAAAATAAAAAAAAGTAGAATTTTTTAAAAAGTATTTTCTGGAAACCAAAACAAATTTTTAAAACTAAGAACATTATCAATTTTGCATAGTAATGTTCAAATTAAATGTTTTTACCGTTCTACTTATTGGTTTGATTCAACTATTCAATAAAACCGAAAACATTAACAGTTTTTTTCAGTTTCAAAACGGAGAACATTACTAGTTTTTTCGTTATTAAAGTTTTTTTTTTCAATTTTGCACATCAATGTTTCATAATCATGCTCCTTTGTAGATACAAAATTTTCAATTTCGCACAAAAAAAAATTCAGTTTTTTTAATTTTTCAAAAAAAAAAAGGTTTTTTTTTTTTTTGCACATAATTTTTTTTTTTTTTTTAGTTTTTGTCAATTTGAAAGTTGATTTTTAAAGTTTTGAAAATCAAAATAAATGTCAAATCATCATGTTCTTTTATAGATAATCATAAATGATAAACAATCATTGTTTGAAAGGCAATTTTGACTATTAAAAATTTAATGAGATTTGAAAGTCTAAAAAATCTTAGTTAAGACCTAATGAAGTATAAGTTTATAAATTAAGACTTGTGTGTAAATGCCCCAAAAATTTAATAAACTAAAAATTAAATTGGTAAAAAAAACAAAAAAAAAACATCCTGTTTATATAATTTTATCTTTTGGGAGGATAAATTTATATATATATATATTTATTTTCGTTAAATTAGTTTCTAATTTTTCAAAAGTCAAATATGACGACAGCTTTGATGTCATTATTAAGTTAATCCATTAAATAAAAAAATTCAAAACTAAGAGCATTTCATATATTAAACATATTGATTACACATTAAAAGCTTAATAACCATTAATCACATGATAACCATACAAAAACATTGACAAAAACAACTACCCATTACATGATTATCATTAAAAAATAAAAATTAATTTGTTAAAAAAATAAAAATATAAAAGATTTATCATTTTTATATAATTTTATCTTTGATGGATAGAAATAATTTTTTAAAATTCAAAAATAATTTTTGAGCATTTATTTTTATCAAATTAGTTTATATTTTATCAAATTGATGACTTTGTTCTTGAGATATAGCATTTTTCGTTTACAAAGGAAATGGTATCTTCAATTGGCATTATTTCAAATGATATTCAAAATTTAAGATCAAATATATCACAATTGAAATGTTAGCAATTAAAATGACACAAACACCAAACTACAAAACCGTTAGTGCAATTCACCCTTTTTAAATTAGAAATTTTTTTGACATGTATGAAAAATTTAGTTTAATGACTTAATCGAAGAAAGGTATAAAATTCAGGCACTACTTTTAGTTAGCATCAAAATATGACTTATTTTGGAAAGTATATTAAAAGCCAATTTTTTTAATCTTTTTTAATTTTTTTAAAAATATATAAAAAATTTGACCTAAAAAAATTAATAAGTTAAAAAACTAGATTTTAACCAACTTACCAAAAGGCTATAAACCGTTTGGACTAGAAAACCGGTTCAGAGTCCGATTTTGAAGATCCATTGACAGCCCGGAAGATTGAAACCTCCATCCAATTTACCCCAGCAGTACTAGTATGTAAACGTAATGGAAATTTAAGCCATGTTTGGGAATAAATTATTTTAATTAATTATTTATTTATTTATTTATTTTTTGGATTATTTTAGTCTAGTTTAAAAAGTTATATATGAAATGATAGTTTTTTTTTTTTAGTTGATTTGATGATTGTGAGAATAAAAATGAAATGATTATGGGTTGAATGTGATATTTTGTCTTATTGATTATTTTAGCCTAAAGTGTTTGACAATTTTTTTTTTTTTTTTAAGGCTAAAATAGCACGAAAAGATAAAATAGACTAATTAGTCAATAAGACAAAATGTCACGTCAAACTCATAATCATTTTATTTTTTTCCTCACAAACATCATATCCAATTACAAAAAAATCAACCCTTTTTTCCAAATACAACTATTTTAGTCTACTAAAATAACCAACTTCCCAAACACTCAACCTATTTTATCTTTATTGGCTAGGGTGCTACTTGATAGCTTGAATTTTTTGTGGCCCAATTTTACCCAAATGATATGGCTTGATAATGTGGAAAATAATTATTTATTTATTTATTTATTTATTTAAAGATACTAAACCTAGGTGTTCTTGATAATATATGATTTCTTTAGATATTTCATGAACTCTTTTTCTAATAAATTCTATATCCTTAGCAATATCAGTATTTAGTAGATTTTGTAAAAAGGTACGACGTTGTTGACAGTTTGCGATTAATACTAGTACTTGATTTCGATCTAGTAACAGATCTTGGATATAGAAATAATGATAAACACTCATGAAAATGAAAAACTTATTACTTCTTATAATTTTAAGATGTTTTGATTGTGGACCCACTATACTTCCAAAATAAGAACAGTATCTAAAGATTTTAACCGTTACCTGAACGTAGTCGGCGTTGGCAAGCTTCCAGTTTATAAAGGTGGCTAACCTCAATCTTTCATTCCATAGATCAGGCTCAGCATACATCTGTTTCGTTTCTTACCTCAGACCGTAACTTTAGAAACTACTTCTTTGGTTATGTAGGAGATCTAAGATCAAGAACTTGACATACAGTAGTAACACACTCTTTTTTGAAAATGAAAAACTTTTTTATTTATCAAACAAAGATTTACAAAAAAAAAAAAAAAAGACATGCTTGTAGACTGTAACAACCCGAAAATTTAAGTTGCCCCTTAAATTTAATACTAGTATTATGGTTATATGTGATAATATATTATTAAATAAGTAATAAATAAATATGAAAGTCAGCATAAATAATAATAATAATAATAATAATAATAATAATAATGGGTGTGGTAGTAAAATAAGTAATTAATTTTCTATTGTTATAAAATAGAGTGTAATTTAATTAGGGATTAATTTATTTATATAGTTATATTAAAAAATTGGGCCAAAATATAATTATCTTAAATATTCATTAAAGATAAGTATAAATCTAATCGAATCAATGAGAAGATTCGCCTGGCCACGTGTTGGCCGAATGAAGCCTTTACCTCCTTATTTATGGGGAAGAGTTGACCAACTCAAGGAAAGAAAGGAAAAGAAAGAAAGAAATGAAGTAAAAGGGCAAAAAGAGAGAAAGGAGAAAGGAGAGAAATGAGAGAAAGAAAAAAAATAGAGGAATGAGAAAGGAAAGAAATGAAGAAAATGAAGGAAAAAATAACAGAAGCTGAGAGGGTCTTTGGTAGTGGAAAGAAAAAGTGAGGTATTAAAGTTAAAGTGAGTTATATTATACCTTGAGCCACCATAATATATTTTACGTATGTTTTGACTTACTATATTTATTTTATACAAGTTATGTTTTATGAATTATTATAAATTATATTAATATTTCAATTACGTGGATTATTTTCTAAACTCTATTTGCTTAAAATGAAACTCATGGATATGTTTGTTTATATTTTAAAGAATATTTGACTATAATCTTATAAACAATTATGTTTTGTAAGTACCACCACAGGAGTCCCACGCCTTGGGGGACTTAAATAACCATTGATTTCTGTTTGACCACTTTGTGACCCTCTATTGTCATAGATCCATTGACCTCTGTTCTGTGCGGAGTAAAGTGCTGTGCGGAGATAAGTGCTACACTATTGTGAAAGCCACCTCTATAATCCGTACGAGCCACCTCTTGAATCCGTACCTCTGTTCTGACTGTCACTCCTGTGACCTCTGTTCTATTCTGTTTTATATCGTGGTTATGATTATTTATTTACATAATCTCAGTTTTGCTACTTAAATGATTATTTGCTCAGACTAAATTATTTTCAATATTTCAGTTACATAACTATCCATGGTTATTTTGTATCCCTTATACTCTTTGTATAATATTTCTCACTTTGTTATGTGCTTATAGCTGTTTATCAATTTTCAAGAAACAGTGCAATTCAGAAATAACTTTTGGAAAGTCTTAGACGCGGGGCTGTGGAATAGACACACACAGCACTTTTATGATATGTTTATATATCGGCTTTTTTGGTCAATAAATTTTGTAATAAAAAAACAAACTCCGGTGATTATTTTGGTACCCTCACTTAAATATTACTTCTACTCGCATTTATTGATTTGTTCAAGAATTGGCCGGAGGTAATTTCAGTTATTGGCCATCACGATGCTTAACCCTTGGGTACGGGGAGCGGATCGTGATTCGATTGCTAAAGTATTGTTTACTCTAAGAAGTCCTGAGAACTAGACTTCTTTCTTAGTTTCAAGTATACTCTAAGAAATCTTTGTCCCCTTTTGCTCTCCCTCAAGGCCTTTATATAGGCACCTTGTAGAGTTCAAAGTCTAGATTTCAACCTAATTTATAAATATAAAATATTTTACGTATTATATTTTATTGTTACTATAAGACAAACAAAAGACAAACAAGCAGGTAGTGTGGCCACACGCTGATTTATTTATGAACAAGAGACACTTTGTGGTGTAGTCATATGGAGGTGTAATCTTTAGCCCATGGTTTTGCCAAACTACCTATGGTTTTGTCAATCCATTGCATTGTCTAAATTTCATACCCCCTCATCACCCATGATATCACTAAGATCATAGTTTTCATCATATTCTTCTAGATCTTGTTTCATCAGATATTTTTCCAAAAATTTACATCATTTTTCAGATAAATATGTCCCCGAATCTACATGCTCCAAATAATCATATACTAATTCATAAGGCAATCCTAGAACAATTATTTTTTCTGCCAATGATGGTATTATTGCAAACGTAGTCCTTCCATAATGAACTAATTTGATCCAAACTCTTGCTAATTCTGTAGTTTCGTTAGATATTATGAAAAACCCTCTTACTCTTGCTTCTGTTGGATCAATTATAAAAGGTTCGTCCCAATCTTTCAACCAAACATATTTATAGGGGATCATTCTTTCTTGTCTTTGACTTTTATCAGATAATGAGCTACATTTAGACGTTCATCCTTTACCTCCATTTGGGTAGTTATAAATGTGATAGGTGCTATGCTTGGATTCTTTATAGACTACATAAATTCTTCCGAACATGAATTGTTGGACTTTGGTGAGCTGAGAGAACATAATACTCTATGGGTGAGGTGGAGCGTCGAATGTGTCACTACAAGAAAAATCACTTTTGGCAACTAAATTTTTAGTCGCCAAAAGTCTGTTTTTAGTCGCCGAAAGTCGAAATTTGACTTTCCCCGACAAAATTATTTAGTCGCCACATTTGTCGCGGATATGTGGCCGCCAGAGGTATTGGCGACTAATATTTTTTTAGTCGCCAAAAGATAGGTCTTTCGCGACCAAAATGTTAGTCGCCAATAGTGTTTTAGACTTTTGGAAATCATACATTTACCGATTAATAATTTAGTCGCCAATACTCGATCAATCGCCGACTAAACGGCTTAGTCGCCAAAATCAAGACTTTTGGCGACTAATATTTTAGTCGCCAAAGGTGTTCTGCCGGAAAAAAAAAAAAAAAAAAAAAAAAAACCACTTTTTTTGGTTTTCCTGAGTTTTGAACCGCACCCAACCATCCCACATTCGAACCTTTTTTGCAACACACTCCCTCCACTATGCCACTACAACATCACATGAATATATTTGCAATATATATTATTTATATAATATATTGACGGTATTAATACAAAACAATATATATAAATATAATTATTTTAATTCAATATAATTTATGTAAAAAATAAAAAAAAAATTTAGGCCACTTTTGGCGACTAAATTAAATTTTTAGTCGCCAATTATATCATTTTCAGCTACTAATTCTTATTTCGTCGCTAAAAACCGTGACTTAGGCCTAAACGGACCCTGTTTTGGCGACTAAACCTGGTTTTAGTCGCCAAAAACGTACCCTTTTGGCTACTAAACTAAAGTTTTGTCGCCAAAACCCTATTTTTAGCTACTAATTTTTTTTTTGTAGCCAAAAAGCTTCACTTTCAGTGACTAAACAGTTTTTAGTCGCCAAAACAGCTATAATCGGCGACGAAACTGAAGTTTAGTCGCCAAAACCGTGACTTTTGGCTACTAAATCATTTTAGTCGCCAAAAACCGTGACTTTTGGCTACTAAACAACCATTAGTCGCTAAAAGCCCTACATGTGGCGACTAAATTGCCTTTTAGTCGCTAAAAGCATTATATTTGGCGACTAAACTCTTTTAGTCAGCAAAAGTGCTCAATTCTGGCGACTAAATCCAATTTAGTCGCCAATTCTCCTACTTTTAGCGACGAAAAACGATTTTTTGGTCGCCGAAAGTGCTTTTTGTTGTAGTGTGTTCACTATTTCCAATTTCCATATTTGAACCAAAGGATCTTTTGGGTTGATGACTCTGTCTAGATTGAATGAAACTTTTAACATTCTATAATTGTACAAGGTCGTCTGTCAGTTAAAGTAGCACCGTTGAGATTCTAGATAGGTGACACAATCTTCATACCATCTCAGAAATAACTTAATAAAAGTACATCTTCTTATTTTATCTTGGATGTCACAGGGGAGTTGAAGAAACAAATATAAAAATTCTATTCATAAAAAAGTTTTGGCAACTAAATGGGTTGTCTTAATGAGTTTGTTCGCAGAATGGCTCTTTCCTATTGCCTACATTTTTCTGATAATTTTAGCGTTGCCTTATGTCACCAAGTCCAGCACTTCTTGAGTTTCTGCCAAGAGTGTTTTCTTCTCTAGCAGTGTGAGTGTTGTGGATGTGGATGCCATCTACAAGTTCTCAAGTTAGAGTATTTGCTAAACTATTTTTATTACCATTAATATGTTCTACATCAAAGGTAAATTATTTTAACCAGGGTTACCATCGTAAAAGTCTCCCTTGCGCCTGCATGTTAGATAAATTCTTATTTACGAAATCTAGTAGGCCTTTGTAATAAGTTCTTATTAAAAACAGTTTTGGTGCCAAAAATACTAAAAAACTTTTCTATTCCTTTTATTATGGCTAATAATTCTCTTTCCATGGTGGGATAATTATATTAAGCTTGATTAAAACTTCCATTACAATACCAATATAGTTGATTATTTTCTTTTATTTTTAACACTGCACTCCAATGATTGTTACTTGCATCGATTTCTAGTACTAGCTCATCATTTTTATTAGGAAGAGTTAGGGTAGGTAAATCTTTACATTTTCTTTTAAGAATTTTACAAAAGAGTCGGCTGAGTTCCAATTCCAACTCTCATCCTTTTTTAGTTTTTTTTTTTGGTTAAAGGTTTTGTTATTTTGACTAAGTCTTTTATAAAATCTGAGGCATAAATTAGACATTCTAAAAATCTTTCTAATTGTTTTCTATCCATAATTTTATCAGGAAATTTATTATTTTTTTTGAAAATATGACTTTGCATTTTTATTGTCCTATTTTGATTTCAAGTTTTAAAAATTCTATTTCCTTTTGTGCATACACATATTTCTTTTCACCTAACACTATTCCATGTTCTTCACATTTTTCTGTTATTATTTTGATATCTATTCTATGTTGTTCTATGGATCTGGAAAAAATTAAAATATCATATATATATACAAGACAAATATTATTCAATTCCTTAAAGATGTTATTTATTCTTCTTTGAAATATTTGAGGTGCATTTTATAACCCAAATGGCATTACAAGTCATTCATAATGTCCTTATGGTGCACTAAAGACTATTAGTGGGATACTTTCTTTATCTATTTTTATTTGCTAGTATCCACTTTTACAGTCTATTTTATAGTCTATTTTGTTAAAAAAGACTTACTTATTTGAAATAAAATAACCAACTCTTTTGGTATTATCATTTAATTTTTTGTAATTTTTTACCATTCTGGCTTTCTCTCGTTTAATTTCAGCATAATTTCTAATCATAAATGTTGGACTATTATGCGGACTTTTTCAATCTCTAACTAATCGTTTTTGTTTGAGATGTTCTATCTCTTTTCTGAATTCCTCTTTATCATTATAAGTATATACCATTTGTTTTACTCTAATTATTTTATTAGGATCGATTAAGTCTAATTTAACTATACTTTTATCTTTATGCCAAAATTTTAACGGATCTTCACTATATAAATTTTTGCATATTTCTTATTGCTTTTTTTGAATTTCTTCCTGAATACTAATTTCTTTAATACTTAGTGTAGTTTCGCATCCGGTTGGAGAGATTACCTCCTCACCATGCTTGCTGCAGACGAAGTCAATGTTGTGATGTGTAACAGCTATTTTTAGTTGTAGGAGTTCAACTAGTATATTATTATTTGTAAATATAGCATAGTGTAACGTTTGAGTGTAAGGGCTATATAATCTTTGAAAGTTATTCCCTATGATTACAAAATGTGATGGTTGATCGGTTGTCCAAAGTTTAGGAATGATAAAGGTGATGTAATTAATTTCTATAACTAAATTTTCTATGACATCATTATTATCATCGTACTATTATTAGCTATTCGAACTATTAATGGTGGATTTTTCTTTTTCCACATATATTCATGAAAAAGTTTCATTTTCCCAAATCATACCGAGCATCTACTGTCTAAGTAAGCACATAGTTCGTAACTATTAAATCTTTCTATGTGTATTCTTATGGGTTTATATATACTATTAACATTAGTATAGGATAATGACATTTTATTTTTATTTTTTTCATTCTTTTTGTTTTATCTTTTTGCAAATGTGTCAAATTCCTTTTGTACCTCTTCTTCATCTTATTTTGTCCAAGCCATAAGATTTTCCTCATCTTCATATATTGGCACACTCGTAGTTCTATATCCTATTATTCTTTTACTAACTAAACTTCTGGATTGTATACTAGAGTTATCTTCTGATGATATACTTACATGATCCTTTTCATCATTATTTTCTATCGTGCTAGGAGTTTCTATTTTAATATTTCTGGTATTATCGATTTTAATTATATTTTTTCTTTTTGTAATATTTTTAATATTATTGAAACTTGATATCCATCGATTATCTAACTTGATCTCATTAGGATTTATTCTTTTAGGAGTAATTCTATCTATTGGTATTCCCTTAGTAGGTTCAAATTTATCTGCTTCTATAATTTTATGTTGCATTTTAAGATCTATGGTATTATCTAAATTATATGTTATTTTCCAAAATATCCTTAATGAATAGGTGGTTTCATATATATCAATTCCTACAATTTTTATTTTTAAAGTTAAAAATCTATTTATGAATCCATCTTTTAAACTAATATAATATCTTGGTCTGTAATTAAAACATAATGATCCCCCATATAGATTACTTTTATTCCATTAATTATGGACCTTCCAAAATTTCATTGTCTAATATCATCCAAAAATACATAGGTATATATATACATATATATCTTATCCTTTATCAAACAACGGTGTAATTTGTATTTGTACATTCCCTATATGCATATATTTATACTTATTATATTTAATATATTTTCATAATTTATTAAATTTATTTGTCCTACATCATATTCACAATCCTTTCAATATCTCTTTAAATTCTTTCACATATATATTTACTTTTTAATTTAAATATTAGTTTTTGATATATTTCGGCTCTTCGTATTATTGGTAATATCAAATTTTTTTCTATTTTTTTTTCTTGAGAATTTTCTATGACAAATTATTCTCCTCTTAAATTTTCTATACTTATTTCTTCTATCATCATAAAATTTAGTTTTTCCTCAGTATCGCTATAATCTTCTATTTCTATTTCTATTTCTTCTTCAATTCATTCTATTATTCTTTTATTATTTTCTAAAACCAATTCTAAAGTTTCTTTTCCCTCTAATTCTACATAATCCAAACTTCCTAAAACTTCTATTATTTTATTATTCTTCTTATTTCTATATTGATTAGCAAAGTGGCCTATTTCTCTATATTCCCAACATTTACAAGTCTTTTTTTCCTTTTGGACAATAATTATTTTTTCTAAAAAATCTTTTTCTTTTGTTGAAATTATAGGATTTTTTTTTTATAATATTTTCTTTTATATTTTTCTCTTCTTTGTTTATTAAAACTTTTTATTTTATAAAATGTTTTTTTTTATTGTATATTTTTCTTCTTGAAGGCACACATTCTCATGAATTGGATGCTTGCCAACAATGTAAATACTGTTTTTTCATTTTTCTTCTTTATTTCATTTTCATACATTCTTGTTCCACCCATTCTCTTAGATATCTAATTTTATAACCAATTGTGTCGCTTGTGGCGTCTCCTAATTCTTTTAAACATCTTTCATATTTTTCTTCTATATTAACATTTATAGGATATGGTAATTTATGAAAAAAATATAGTTAAATGAATTTTATTTCTAGCTATTTGATAATAGTAATAAGAGTATTCACATATATAATTTTCCTATATATTCCATATCACATATTTCTATGTTACTTAATTTCTTGACACATTCTCTTTTTCTTTTACCTTCATCCCACTCTTTCCCTACGAATTCTTCTCCAATATATTTCACAAATAGGTTTAACATACCTTTGTAGTAGTTTCTGCTATTAATTTTTCTTTGTCACTTTCTCTCAGATTATCATACCAGCTTACTACTATACCCGTAAAGCTATGTTCGATATAATTTAGAAAACTTTGCGTGCTCCAAGTGCTGCTATAGATATTTAAGACATGGTGCATGCTTCTCTTCCATTGTTTTTTTACCTCACTTGTATTTGTAGCACAATCAATGTCTAATAAATACCCTGTATTGCTTATTAGTTTTAGTGATACCTCCCTTAAAAATATTTCCTTTCTAGGGGTAAAATCTGCATAATTGGATGTTCCTCTAGCAAAAGATACTCTATTTAGTCATGTTCTTCTTCTATAGTCATAGTTTCTAGTGTTATCTTTCAGTTGTTGCTTGGTAAAGTTTCTAAAGTTAGGATGATTTGGATTAGGTATGTTTAACATACTTGTAGCTCAACTTTTCGTGCTCCTTTCGGAAGACGATAGGCTCTACAGTTCGGACTCTCGTGGTTTTGAATTTGATCTCACAAGTGCAATGTGAAATAGATAAACACAAAAGAGTCCAAATCTGGCAAATCTTTTGAAAAATTGATTTTGAATCAAAATGTCAAAAATAGACTGCTTTGCCAGATACAGAGTTGCTACCTAAATATTTTTAAAAAATTTAGGAAACTCGGGACTCATGCCAAAGGCCACTTATCCGTCATCACTAAAGTTGTCTCAGCTCGGGAACTTAGGTACGAGAGGGGAATGTCATGAATTGAGCACCCCACTTGCCCGATCAAATATTGGCCTCTACTAATCATGATGTGATTTTTATCTATATTATATGCTCTTATTCCAATTATTAGACTAACATTACTATGTGTTGCATACAAGTATAGACTAATTTGCAAAACTTGAAACATTTTATTTCATGTTTGTTTTTGAAAATTAGTTTGAATACGTACCACTTGAAAAAGTGATCGCATATGCATATTACTCAAATTATCCCAATTCAAGCAATTAGTCTTCATCCACAAGCATTCAAGCATTTATATCAATTAAGCACTTAGCCTCATGGTATTCATTTTGTGATATGGCAATACTCACACTCATGCAATATGTTAAAGCATTTAAAGCTTACCCCAATTCCCGAGGCAAGCCAAAAGAAAGAAAATAGTTAGAAAAATGCATAATCCTAACTAATGAAATATGCCTAATGAAACACATGCAATTTAGAAGTCTAGCTACTAGCATGGCATGTGAATCAATTTGACAGCATGCGGTTTTAAACACGTATTCAAAGAAGTATTTATACTACAATGCTTGTTGGAATGATGAGCCGAACTTTATGCATACAAGACACATGGATGCAAACATGGGAAATACTAAACAAAACATGATGTTCTAAGCTAACCATCATAAGAAAGTAAATAAAAGGGAGAAAGACATGGGATTGGAAGTCATATACATTATTACATTTTTGCCCTCGCGCAGGAGGGTCCAAATAAATGGACTAGCTAAGCTAATTACCTAATTATTACAAACCAAATGAATAAGTTAACTAATTAGCTAATTATTACAACAAAAAATTTAACCAACTACTTTAGCTAATTAAAATAAGTACAACACCAAAACTAACTAGCTATTATAACTAATTAGTTACAAATCCACTACTCCAAGCAAAACATATTACTATTACAACATCACTTCACGGATCCCAAGAATCGAGGGATGGTTTATGCATAGATGTGGATTTCCACCTGATAATGCTCTCCGTTTTGCTATTGGAATGCCTCTGTTGCACAATTAGAAAATTGGACATGTTTTCCACCTCAGCCTTTGCTCTTCTCTGCTGAAAAAAGGACACTGCCTGCATGAAAAAGTGGCCAGCAACCCAGAAGTAGTGGCCAGCAGGCCACTAATAGTGGGTTGACGTCCAGTAAAAGTGGCCTGTCGGCTATTGATGTTGGTTCTTTCCTGCAGCAATAAAGGACAAACAGAGCACAAATCAGAGTATTCTCAGCGGATGTTTGTCCACCCTGCCTCTCCTTATCAACAAACAGGTCAAAGGAGGGGTAGGCTTGATTCACAAGCCATCAATCGGTGCAATCGCATTGTGTGATGACTTATGAATCAAGGGACACAATTTCAATAAATGCACAATAAAAGACTTTCAAAACCTCCTCCCTATCATGGATTGATCAAGGGAAATGGCTGACTTTGGAAACTTGAACCATTTCATCACTAACAAGTATGAAATGACTCAAGTCCCACGTGTTCAATTAACGTCTGATTGAACACCAAATTATTTTATTATCTTGGTCCATTTTATCCCAATTTTAATTACCTCTTTTAATTACCTTTCTATTCCTTAGTCAATTGAGTCCAATAATGAACTTTAAGTCCACTAATAGAGAGAAGTACCAAACCAAATGTTGTTTTAGGCATGAGAGGGAGATCATGCCGTTGGTAATGAACCCCTAAAGGGATTAAACCATTAAGCACAATATCACCCCTTCAAGCTTAAACAGCACTCCTTTTGGAGCGACTCTCAAAACAAAGAGATAAAGTCAAGAAATGAGGGAGGTTGCAAAGATTTTTAGAGGTGAACACAAGTATGGAAAGCAAGAAATAAAGGCTATCAACTCAAATAGGTTGGTGGCTAAGGCTTAAACCACCAAACCTATGAGGACCATTGCACTACAAGCATACTATACAAAGCTTAAATGACATGACCAGTAGCTAAAAGAGTAAGCTAAAATAATGGAGAAATTAAGCTAGTAAACAAGCCAAATGAGGGGTCGCTAACCCCTCCATTTTTGAAACTTCAAAACCACTTTTTTAGCCTCTGAAAACCACTGAAAATTAGTGGTAAAAAGCTCAAAAAAAGTTAAGAAAAGAATGAGAAACACAAGGGCAAAAGCTTAGAGAACAAGGTTCAAAGAAGGGTGGTTAAACCCTCCATCTTTGCTAGCTTTAAACCACAAGTTTCAGCCCATAAAAATAGTCCAAAAACAGTTCAAAAATAGTAAGAAAAGATAAGACAGAAGTAGTGTAGAGATGCTCAAAATTATACCTCTTGAAGCAAGGCAACTCTTTTGTTCACAAACCACAAAACTTACACTCTCAAGGGTTGAAATTTGGACTTAATAATCTCAGCAAGGAGAGCTCCAATATTGGTTTAGGAAGTGTTTGGATATGGTGTGTGTGTTACAAGATAGAGATAGAGAGAGAATTTCAAGTTTTGGTCCTTAAGGAATTTTTTCTAACCTAAAACCAAGAGGGTTGGCCAAGTATGTATAGAAAAATAGCCTCTCAGGTCGGAAATATCTATATAGGAACAGCTGGGGCTTTTGGGGGACAGCTGGCAATAAATATCCGCGAATAAATATCTGTGTTTTACACAACTGGCCAGTAATGGTGGCCGGCAACAGTAGGCTGCCGGCCATAAAACTGCTTCTAGGCCCGACTTCAAACGGGCGTATCTCATTCATCTGGACTCTGTTTCAAGTGATTCTTGAGTCTAAATTAAAGTCCCGGAAGTCTACTTTTCAATGGTGGCAGCCTCACACCTAAATTCTAAGTGTGCAAAGAGATATGTCTGTCTTAGTGAAGACTACTCGTTTCTGTTCTAACGGATTGATGCCCAACTTCTTTCCCAACTAGTTTTCTTCCATCCTCTCATATTTTCTTCAACTCCAAACCTATAAATAAGATATTTTAAAGATTTTTTCAAAGAGTTCACCTCCCGTCCATTTATTTTCACTTTGTCCTTACTCGGTTTACCGAAAAGTGTAATATTTTAAACGAAATGTGAGCCTCAAAACATCATAGAAATATTTGGAAAAATATTTTGCAAGAGAAGGTTTTTAGGTCTAAAATAGTTTCGGTCAGAAAATGGGGTGTAAGGTTGGGATTTAGAAGCTCTTCTTATTGAAGAAATTGAACGTTTATACAGTGAAACTTTCATCATCAAGTGATCAACCTGAGATGCCTAAGTCTTAAAGGTGGTCAAAAATTGGGTGTCTACAATACTGTAGACGCGCCCCGCGGGCTTCATGCTACTACAGTTCGGACTCAAATGTCATGGTTCTGAATCTAATCCTACAAAGTGCAATGCGAGACCGATAAATCACCAAAAAGTCCAAATCCGGCAAATCATTTTGGAAAACTGATTTTTAAGAAAGAAGTGCCAAACATGGACTGCTTTGCCAGATACAGAGTCACCACCTAAATGTTTATTTTGGAGGAATTTAGGAAACCCTGACTAGTGCCTAAGGCCACGTGTCTGTCATCACCAAAGTTGCCTCGGCTCGGGAAGTTGGGTACGATTGGGGAAGGTCATCTACTAGGGGTGCAACTTGGGCGAGCTCAACCCGAGCAACCTGAGCCCAGCCCGAATTTTTTTAGGGCTTGGACAAAATATTTTCAAATTCAGTACGGGCTTGGGCAAAAATTTAGAAGCCCGAATTAAATTTGGGCGGGTTTGGACAAAGATGTCAAACAACTCGAGCAACCCGAAGCCCGAATTATACATATATAGATATATAAAAATATTAAATATAAATATAAATTATTAGTCATTACATGATATTAAAATAATTTATATTATTAAATCATATTGAATATATGTTATATATACAAATAACATAAAATCTTACTTTTTTTCTTTTTATTTTCACTCATAAATTGTAAGGACTATTATAGTGGCATCTCTCTTACATTATATAAATTATTTGTTTTGATGGTATTAATGATTTTCTATAATAATAATAAAAAAATAAAAAAATAATAATAATAAAAAAAAACTGAAATTCATTTACAATTCGGGCAACTCGGGCAATTCGGGTTTAGCTCGGGTCGGGCTTGGGCAGACAACCTCGGGTTACAATTCGGGTTTGGGCAAGTCTCAGCACAACTTGGGCTGAGCTTGGACAACCTCCCAACCAGACCGAACCCGCCCGAGTTGCACCCCTATCATCTACGAGCACCCCCGCTCGCCTGATCAAAGATCGGTCTGTACTAAACATGATATTTTGTTTTTGAAAACACATGTGTTCTTATTCTGGTTATTAGCCTAGAATTACTATGTGATGCGCACAACACACAAGTATAGACTAGATTGCCTAAGTTGGAACAAATCATCTAATGTTTGTTTGTTTGAAAATGGTTTGAAGGTGCTACTCGCAAGTAGGCTAAGACGTGGATTTGCCACCCTCGAGTGGGCTTAGAAAACATGATTTGCACCTCAAGTGGGCTTAAAACACATATTCCGATGAATTGTTCCAATTCGAGTAATCCAACCTTCACCCATAGGCATTCAGGCAGTTATATCATTTAAGCAAATAGCCTCATGGCAAGTATGCTATCATGGCAACACTCACACTCATGCAAGATGCTAAAGCATAAACGCTTACCTAGTACTCCGAGCCAAAACAATAACTAGTTAGAAATCAATGCATGATCCTAGCTATGTTAAGATGGCTAATGCAACGCATGCAAAATGCAACTAGAATAGGCTCGGCTAATCTAAGAATGGCATGTGAAATGCGACAACTCGATACACGTATTCAAGTTATTGAAATACTCTGCAGTTAGTATGATGCGCCGAGCCCGGTGCATACAATACAGATGAATGATGCAAACATGCGAGTATAGGAATGCTAATTGAAACATAACCTAAAAACTAACCATTGAAAGCAGGTAAGTAAAAGGAAGAAAGACGTGGGGTTGGAAGACATTCACACACTCACGCACACTTATTACAAAATTCGCCCTCTCGACGTAGGGTCCGAATAAATAATATAAACCGAATAATTAATCAACTACCCTAGCTAATTAAATATTACAAAACCCTTAACTAATTTAAACAAATTAACTAAGCTATGAAACTAAAGAGGCCACCGCAGCTCCGCCTCGGAATGATTGAATGATGCATGCTCGATCGTCTCGCTCGGAAACCTGTTTCCATGCCACATGTTGCCTCTGTTTGCACTGTCCTGCACCTTTGAAAACTGTGCCAACTTCTGTGACACTTCTCAACCACCTTGTGGGTATGCTGTGAGGCCATCGGCCAAAAGATGAGGCCATTGGCCATGGGAAATTGATCATCGACCAAATATAATGCTCTCGGCCAAATACTTGTTACCGATCGGCACTGAATACGGTTGATCGACCATCTCTTCCTACGAAAAGCTCCTGTTGCTGCAGCAGAGGACAAACAGAGCATGTCAATACATTTACAAGACAATGTCTGCACAACTACACCCCTTATCATGTTTAAGACTCAAAGGTGTGTAGTTCTCGACCCTCGGACCACCAATCACGCATTTCAATGCATCATGGCCAAAGGAGCCAAGTGTGCAATTCAATATCAAATAAAATGCACAAAAACATATGAATGCTTAGAACTCCATCATGCTTGATCAAGAGCGTCGGCGACCGAGGATTGAGGCACATTTCGTCACTTCAAGTATGAAACGTCCCTTGGTCCTCGTGTTTGGTTTGACACCCCAAACCAAACACAATGTAATGTAATGCAACATGGAAAAGCTATGCAATGTAACATAAGTATGCCAAATGCAATATGCCTCAAACATGCACACAAGGTCAAGGTAACAAGCATGCCAAATGCAATGCAACCTAAGTAAGCATGTGACAAAATGCAAGCTAGCAAGCGTGACAAAATGCAAGCTAGGTTGCAAAATGCAACCTAAACATACAAACATGCATGGCATGCAAAGATGGACAAGCATGCAACAACATGCAAACTAGCAAGCATGCAACAACATGCAACATGTCAAGCATGCAACAACATGCAAAGATCATGCAAGATGGACTTAAACTAAAATGGGCAGACCTCAGTCAAACCCAAATCAGTGGCCAAAATGATGAAATGATGGCTTGAAAAGCACATACAAGCATGCACATGTAATGGTCCACCAACAAGGCATAAAGATAACAACTCTTAAGTATGAGCAGTGAGTGAAAAATCATGGATGTATGACAATACTATAGGCCCTGAAATTAAGCATGGAATGATGCCAAGGCATGCAAATATCACAAGTATAGCATGGTAGGGACCTCAAAACTCAAGACTAGTCAAGGCATTTGCACTATAGCTATACAAAACATGAGTCATATGGCCAATACAATCCAAAACAGTCCTAGAGCATGCCAAAACAATGACAAAACATGCATGGAGCAAAGCCAAAACAAGCTAGCATGAAGGGTCAAAACATGGAGTATGCAAGGCCAATAAGGAGGTTTACACTGCACCTACCAAAGCCAAGCATGTGATGACTTAACCAACAAAAATCAGAGTTATGGCATGTCAAACTAACACCCAAAAATGGATTAATACCAAGTCAAAACATGCTAGAATAACAAGCTCACTCATTAGGTATGTAAGACTAGTAAAGAGGACTTACACTACAAGTGTAAGAAGAAAATGAGGGATGCTCTAACCAAGTAAAAATAGAGCTATATCATGGCAAAATAAGACCCAAAACACACTGAAATGGTGGTCCAAAAGCCTAGGCAAGATGGCATACGCATGGGCTCTTTTTCAAGGCATAAAGCATGAACCCTTCAAAGCATTGAAGGAGTGAAACATGTGAGTGGATGGCAATGAAACATGCTCTAAAATATCATTCCAAATGATACTAAATCATGCAAATAGCCCAAGCAATGCATGCTAGTGGCTTGGAAACTCAAGGCTAGTGAGCTAAAATGCACTATGGCTATACAAAGCATGGCATGCATGACCAAAATAACATAAATTAGACCTAGAGCATGCTAAAACATGACCAAAATCTTCTCAGAGTCAAGCCAAAATCATGCTAGAATGATAGTCAAAAGCATGATGCATGTTAGGCTAGTGTGCAAATTTACACTACAAGTGTATGGAGCATGCAAGCAACAACCAAATCAACTTGAAACAGAGTTAGAGCAGGCCCAAAAAGTCACAAAAACATGCTTGAAGAGAGCTAACATAAGCCACAAAAAGATGCTACTTTATAGAGCTAACAAGGCATGGCATAGAGAGACAAGGAGGGGAGGCTATCCCCTCCCATTTGGGACATCAAAACAAGCTTTTTACCACTGAAAATCCTCTGGATTTCAGTGGTTCTAAGGCCACAAAAATTTGTTTTAAAAGGCCTTAGAAGATGGCTCAAAAGCTATACAAGTCAAGGAGCAAAAGGGAGGACAACCCCCTAGCCAACCAAGGTACAAACCAAGACTTTTAAGACTGAAAAACAGAGGAAAAACAGAGGTTTTTGTAGTTCAACACCACCCCCAAAACAGCCCCAAAGTAGTGTGAAAAGATGGCCAAGCAAATGTCTAAAACTAGGTTAAAGGGAGAGAGATGTTACCCTTGATGCTTAGCTGCAAAACCAGCCCAAAATCTGAGCCAAAACACCTTTTGGAGCTCCAACAAAGTCCCAAGTAAGCTTCAAGCAACCTCCTCCCAAAGATGGACCACTTTCACCAAGGATGTCTAGGCAAAAGAGAGGTATTTCTCTTCTTGTATGCACAAAAGACAAGAGGGAGAGGCTTTAGAAAGAGAGGGAGTTTTAGTGAGAGGAGCTCTCAAAACTTGCTCAAGAAGTTCTCTCCCTTTGAAAATGAGATATAAGCTTCATTATATAGCAATCCAACAGCTTTTGGTCGAAATATCTCAATTGGAAATATCTGATGCATTGTATAATAGCTGGAGGAGAAATATCTGTCAATTCCGGGCTTTCTGGACACTTCTGGCCGACCGGCCATCTTTGGTGCCGACCGGCCATCATTTTGGGCCGATAAGGTTCACTTGTGGCCTACTTATAGCTACTGAGGTCAAATTGTGGCTGATGGACCTCCATAGAGGCCGATGGAAAAAATCAGCCCTAGTCCCCTGACTTGAAACAAGCCTAATTTCTTCATCTGGACTCCTTTTCAGGTCATTCTTATGTCCAAATTGAAGCCCCGAAAGTAAGATTTCCAATGGTGGTAGACTTGCATCAAAATTCCAACTATGGAAAAAGTTATGCTTGTTTTGGTGAAGCCGCTCAGTTTCAATCCTACCCGGATTGATGCCCAACTTCAGCCAACCATATCTTCCCCATCTGGACTCGGCTTTAGGAGATTCTTGAGTGTAAAATGAAGCCCCGGAAGTATTCTTTCCAATAGTGGTGGCCTCATAGCTTAAATCTAAGTGCATAGACAGATAAGCCTGATTTAGCGAGGGCTGCTCGACTTTCTCTTAGCGATTCATACCCAACTTCTTCCTCAACTAGGTTTCTTCCCTCTTCTCCTCTTTTCTTCAACTCCAAACCCCTAAGCAAGGTGTTTTGAAAGATTTTTCAGAGATTTCACACCTCTTTCATTCATTTCCCCTTTGTCCTTGCTCGGTTTACTGAAAAGCGCAACATTTAACAAAATACGAGCGTCAGAACATCGTAGGAACTTTATTTCAAAAATATTTAGAAAGAAAGGAGTTTAAGATCTAAAATCTTTTTGGTCCAAAAATGGGGTGTGAGGTTTGGATGTGACTTTCTCCTTGCCTGAGAGATCGAACCTTGCACTGCACACCTTTCATCACCAAGTAAACTATCAGTAACGCCCAAGTCTTAAGGACGGTCAAAAATGGGGTGTCGACAAATACCTAATCCAATATATTTCACAAATAGGTTTAACATACCTTCCGGAGTAGTTTTTGTTGTTGAATTTTTGTTATTTGTTGGTCACTTTCTCTCAGATTATCATACCAACTTACTACTATACCCGTAAAAGCTATGTTTGATATAATTTAGAAAACTTTGCATGCACCATGTGCTGCTATAGATATTTAAGACATGGTGCATGCCTCTCTTCCATTATTTAGTTACCTCACTTGTATTTGTAGCACAATCAATATCTAATAAATATCCTGTATTGCTTATTAGTTTTAGTGATACCTTCCTTAAAAATACTTCATTTCTAGGGGTAAAATCTGCATAATTGGATGTTCCTCTAGCAAAAGATCCGCTATTTAGTCATGTTCTTCTTCTGTAGTCATAGTTTCTAGCGTCATCTTTCAGTTATTGCCTGGTAAAGTTTCTAAAGTCAGGATGATTTGGATTAGATAGAGCAGACGAACTATTTCCTTCTTATTTTACCATTGTCATATCAATATCATTAACGTTATTAGCCTCTTCTAACCCTTCTCGGGCGTTATTATCTTTTTCTTTTTCTATGTCTTTGAGGTTTTCTAGAACATTATTTTCTTTTTCTTTTTCCGCATCATCATTTCCCATTATTTGTTCTAAATCTTCAAGGGGAATATGTTCCATTTCTCTTAAGCTGATTAATGCTAATTGTTTATAGATATCTTTTTCTATTTCTAATCTCTTATTATTTATTTCTTCTATTATTTCTGCATCTACTATATCTAATTGTTCAACTATTTCTAATATTATTTTGTATTTTATTTCGTTATCATTTTCTTTTTCAGTCATTTCCTCTAACTGTTTTAGACTATAGTTACTTAGCTCCATTATCTTTTTGGTTACAGGTGAAACTAATTCAAAGGGCTCCTCCGGATTATTTCTTTTATACGGATATGATATAGATCTAATTCTTTTTGTTTTTCTTCAAAAATGACTACTTGTTTTTTTGGATTTTGTATGAAATGCCTGATTTCATTTATTATTTCTAATTTATTAGTTCTAAGTTTCTCGTTAATTTATTTTAATCGCGTAATTAAGGTATTATTTTGTTCTATTATTATTTGTAAAGAAGTATTAGTATTTAAGTTATCAGATTTTACTTTTTCACTATATTTAATACTCGTACAAAAGTTATTGGCAAGATTGAGAAATAGGACTCTGATACCAATTTCAATTACGGATTTGTGACGGATCTAATTTAATATTAACTCTTATAAAAGTCTTCGTTGATGATCTACACTTGCCTTTTCTAATGATATTTAATTTTTAATACTAACAATTCTTTGGTTATAATTTATTATAGATTGTCCCGAGGTAATAGCCAAAAAAAATAAAATAATAATAATTTATTTAAGAGAAAATTAGTAAAACATCCCTCTTCAACTTTGTCTAATACGAGAGATCCTATATATATATATATATATTTTTTTTATTAGCTAAGGTCCTTTATCATTTTCATAAAAAAAAAAAAAATTTGATTCAGCGAAATTTCAACCCCGACTTAGAGAAATTTCAATTTTCATTTCTCTATGAAAATTGAAATTTCTCTGAGTCAGGGTCGAAATTTTTCTTTGAGTCGGGCAAAATTTTTTTGAGTCGAATTTTCTTTATGAAAATATTGAGGGACTTTAACTATTATGAAAATATTATATGTGCTTTATCTTATAAAATTTTAATATCAGGGATCTTAAAAAAATTCTCCTTTATTTAGGGGTTATTTGGGAAGTGCTATATTAGGCCTCGTTTGGGAACAGGCTAATTTAGTAACTTTTTGGCTATTTGGCTAAAATGTGATGTAAAAAAAACTAGTATGTTTGGAATGACTTTTTGGCTTTTTACGAAAAGATGTGCAAAAAGTAGAGAGAAAAGGGAATCTTTGACTTTTTGATATGGGTTGTTGGCTTTTTGACTTTTTTAGTAACTTTTTGGCTTTTTGGCTAAAATAGCCTCTTGCCAAACGAGGCCTTAGTATACTTTTTGACTTTTTACGAAAAAATATAAAATATAGGTTAAATTTGAAGTGATGTGATAAAAATAAATGTAATCCAAATAAAATAATTATGATTAAAAAAAATAATATGTTAAAATAGCACGTAATATTTTAGCATATGCCATTTAGAAAGATTACCTAAATTATCTTTTATTTCAAATGCGGTAATTAAACGTATATAAATACTATTATCCTATTTTGAGAAGATGGTAAAAAGTAATTTTTTTGACTTTTAACCAAACTTTTGGTTTTTTTAAACAAATGATTTAGAAAGTTGGTAAAAAGTTACTCTTAGTTTTTTTATTAATATTTGTTTATGATGTCAAATCACAATTAAATGACCAAACTACCTTCATTAATTTAAAATATTTACAACTTCACTCATATAACACATTTTAACTCATAAGGGATAAAATTATAATTTCACCAATAACTAAAAACCAATTTTCCAAATTAAAAAAAAAAATACAAAAAAATCAACTTTTAACTTTGGATACAAACCAAAAAAAAATGGCTAAAAGCCAACTTCCCAATATACACAGGCGTTGCAATTGCTGATTGATTACGAATACACATCAGTTGCTGAACGATTACTCTCTCTCTCTCTCTCTCTCTCTCTCCTCCCCAGGTCTCTCTCTCTCTACATCTGTATATATGTATGTATAGGTTATATGCGATATATTTACATAAATATAGTTATTGTTTGTGTATGATGTAGAATTAGGGTTCAAAGTAGTGAAGCAGCAATAATGAGTGGTGAAGAAGAATCCATAGAGGAAGCAGCCGCAGCACGTCGTGAGAGGCTGAGAGCTCTGAAAGCTGCTCAGGAACTCCTTAACACCCCAGACGATGACGACGACTCCTCTCTTCACACTAATCATGATGAAAAGTGAGCTTTTTTTCTTTCTATTGCTTATTTCCTTACAATTATTTGTTTAAAAAAAAAAAAAAAACCAAGAAACAAATTACTTGTCGTTGATAATGGTTCTGTCTATTTCATGATTTTGATTTTCTTAACCTTGAATCAGTCCTTGTGTCTCAGTACTGCAAAATTTAAATTTATATTTGGTCTGTGTGAAAACGAAGATGGGAATGTGTATATATATATACTAGAAGTGATGATACGTGATGCGTGCGTTATATGATCATTTTGTTTTAGAAAAATAAGATTGTAAACTATGTGATTGAATTCGAAAATTGAAAATTGAAATGAATTTGGAAAAATCATTGAGGGGGAAAAAAGAAAAATAAAACTTGAATTTAGGGCAGAACTATCCACCCTAATTGCTATAGGGGTACTTGGGGGGGAAAAAATGACACATAAACACCAAGTTGGGGTAATTCTATTTCCACATACCAATTCCTCTCAATTTACACACTTAATGATTTTTTTAATACAATTGTATCCTAAAATAAAAATATTCATAATATCTTATTTTTTTCACCCAAACCCTAATTCTAAAACACCACAACCATCCTCCATCACCATCGCCACCTCTCTCATCCGCCATCCGCTCCCGTCGCCTCTTTCTCCCTTCGCTTGCGACCACATTTCTCCATGAACCATACACTCTCACAAGTCCCCCACCATGAACCACCCACTTTCGAGGTTAACTGTGGAGGTCTAGGATGGAAGAAAGTTGGGAATGGCGGCGGTGGTGGCGATGAAGGGTTAAGAGTGGTGGCAATGGCGCAAATAAGGGGTGGATGGATGGAAGAAAAATTAGGATTTTGAAATTGAAGATGAGGATGTTATTAGAATAAAGAGATGTATACTGGAAATTTTTGTTTGTTTAATATGTGTATTGAGAGGTATTCATTAAGTGTGTGCACTGAGAGGAATTGGCGTGTGGAAATAAAATTACTCTCAAATTGGGCCTTCTCTTTATAATAGTATAGATGGATATTGATATAGATATAGAAGATAGATAGATATATATGCAGTGCAATACAAACCAAACCAAACCTTAAGTCCCATCAAATGGGGTCGGCTACATAATGTATATGAGAAATCAAAACTGGACATAGGCCAGTTGAACTAGTCCTACCGGCGGCATAGCCACGTTAGGGTATTCATGCGAATACCCTTTCTTTTTTCCTTGTACATATATATAGGTAATAAATGTTTTAATCAATTCACTCCTTATAATTTGAATACCCAAACTCACGTATTTTCTGAATATTCATCTCACAAATTTTGAACACCTAACTCACTCACTCTAAATATTTTACACCCACCTTATGATATCTTTATTTCTAAATGTAACACCCTAAACTTCACGTACCTAAAAAAGAGCTTTCATAAAATAAATTGTATGGTATATATTTAAAGTAGATGTGATATGGGTCATACCCAAAATGAATTAAGTGCATACACTTATTTTCTTAATACTAAAAAGAAATATGCATACATAGAAAAACAAATAATAATACTTGAAATCTAGTATCAATCTATTAAAATTCTTCTTTATTAGTAATTTAAGAAGTTTAAATTAAAATAAGTGAATTATAGATGTACACTTTTTGGGGGGCATAAATTTTAATCAAAATTTTGAATATCCTAAATAATATTTCTGGAGCCGCCACTGTCCCAGTTAAAAAGCCAACCCCTGTTTTCCCGTCTCTGCAATAGGGAAAATTTCCATCTTGAGTGACTTCATGAGTTGGATAATTTGTGCAATCAGATGGGTTTGACATTGTATCAAATTAGTATGCATTAGAGTTGCTGTACAAAGATAGTCCTAGGTAATAAACTGTAAAGTTGTCGAGGTTCATTGATAATGTAACGTGCTTCCATGATTTAGGATGGAGGGTTAAGCTTTCCTGTCAACACCAACAAGTAAAGATGTTGGCTAAGTGTCTTTGGTTTACATCAATCCTTCTGGCCAACTGTAAACTGTGTTGTCCATGAAGTGCACATCATGGGCTTAAAACCAGCTTATGAGAAAATAAAGTTGATGCAATTTTTATTGAGTTTTCTCATTTACTAAAAATAATCGTGCGCTTACTAAGGATTTGTTTGATGACCCATGAAATGCTTAAATCTGAATATTTGTGATGCAGTTTCTATTTATTGCATTTGATCTTGGAGTCAGGCACTTCTTAAAAATAAAAATCCACTTAGAGTAGTAGTCTTATTTTTTGTTTTTATGTCAAAGAGACTTTATTATTGATTTTTTTTTTCAGTTGTTCTATTTAGGAACTAATATTTTTAGAACTTAATTTTCAGTTTTAAGATACTCGCTTTCTTTTTCAGTTTTCTTCCATGTTCACTTCCATTCTAGAGATCTGAGCATAGCTATTGCCTAAATGGATTCATATGTTTAGCTGGAAATACAAACCCTTGCCATTGGATTTCTCTTATTCATCACCTTTTGTGTTATCCTGAAGTGTAACACTTAGAATAGTAGTCTTATTTTTTGTTTTTATGTCAAAGAGGCTTTTATTACTGAATTTTTTTCAGTAGTTCTATTTAGGAACTAATATTTTTAGTACTTAATTTTCAGTTTTAAGATACTCCCTTTCTTTTTCAGTTTTCTTCCATGTTCACTTCCATTCTAGAGATCTGAGCATAGCTATTGCCTAAATGGATTCATATGTTTAGCTGGAAATACAAACCCTCGCCGTTGGATTGCTCTTATTCATCACCTTTTGTGTTACCCTGAAGTGTCGTGAATTTTGTTCTTAATTTGCAATTACAAGTGCTGACACCACCATCTTGTCTACCTTTTGCTTTATGGGAATTCTGATCTTGCTTCTGCCTCAATCTCATGTTGTACTGCCTCCCTGAAGCTCTCTAATGGGGGTAGGCTGAGTTGCTGTCTAATGGAGATTGATGAAATACTTTTCATAGAGCCATGTCCTGTGTAAGGAAGGGCCCTGCTCCCCTTTGACACATCACATTCACTTTTTTTGATCAACAACAAAAGCTTTATTGATAAATCAAAAAAGGGAGAGAGGATAAGGCATCCTCTTACAATAGGACAATCAGAATACAAAAACAAAATATCCCTAACAAGCTAAACATGGGCAAAAGCCCTCATTTCACACCGCCAACCAATCTCTAGCTAACAAAAAATGTGGGACTCCCTTAAATAAAGATTTCCTCGACACCCAAAAAGAAGTTAAGTCATATTCACTTTTTGGTTGCATCTTGATGTATACATTGAGAAAGAATTGCATAATTTAGATTTTGTAGTTAACATTGATCCAGTTATTTGATGTGCCTAACAGTCTTGGCAATGCTCAATAAACTAGTGCAGTTTTTTTTTTTTAAATAACTATACAGGTTTATTGTGCAGTATGCATGTGTATTTGCCTGCATATATTCAGTATAGTTGCTTTAGTAATTCAAAATGCTTACCATAAGATGAATTGTCAATTCTTTGCAGCAATCTGAATATGAAATTTCGAAATTACCTTCCTCATGATAAGCAACTTCAGGAGGGTAAGTTCGCCCCACCAGTGCTACCAAAGTTTGAAGACCCTGTTGCAACACTACCTGTACCAGAGGAGAAGAAAGAGGTTAGCAATTACCTTCACTATAAATTTCTGTGTTTTCTAGTCCTATATCTTCTTCCATTGTTATCTGTTCTAAGTTGAGACGGATGTTCAGGATCCATTTGTAAACATTGCTCCGAAAAAACCAAACTGGGATCTTCGAAGGGATGTACAAAAGAAGCTTGATAAGCTTGAAAGACGCACACAGAAGGCAATATTTCAACTAATGGGTATGTTATTATCATTGGTTAATAATTTGTTTTTAGCTGATAGCCAAAATCTGATGATCTGGTGCTCAATTTTTTGTAGTTCTTGTTGCATATGGTATTGAATTTGTTTACAATGCTCCACTTTTATAAAATTAAATGGCTGTAGAGAAACTGAAACAAAATGATTGTAGGTACATTGTTCTTTCTCTCTGTACAAGCATTGTTCTTTCAGTCCCTCCTATATCGAATTTAGGTCAAATAGTTATGTCAAAATGAAGGCTGTGTTGACTTGGTATTTGTTTATCCGATAAGGATTAAGTAACATTAGGGAGACAAATCACTATCTATTTGTTTATCCGATAGGGATTAAGTAACATTAGGGAGACAAATCACTATCTTAAAAGCAATTGGAGTTCTCCCTGGTTTAAATTGAACTTGGGGATCTTTAGTGTTCAATTATTTTGCTAGAACAGTGATGTAGGGCTGCACTGTGAAACTAAAAATAATTAATTATAGAAATGATCAAATGATACGTTTATAATAAGGTAAAAGAAAGATTAGACACTTGGTAAGGCTGCAAATTAGTCGACTAGAGCTGGGATGTAAGGTTTGTGGGCTTGGTTAGTCCACTTGAAGGGTGTGATAAAATTTGTTGTGTGTTTGCCATTTGCCTAGTTGCACTTGATCAAACTCAGCTGATAATACTTTGAGCTTGTGAGGCCAGCTTGACTCCATTTAATTTTGTTAATGGGTTTTGAGCCAAGAATCACAGACATGGACACAATGATTTCCAAAAAACATAGACTCGGTCACAGCAGGGATACATCAAAAATATGTTACTTATATATTTGTATATGCTATATATATAAATATTACCCTGACAAACAACCAAAAATAATGAAAAACTAACTAATTTGATATGAAAAAATACTCAAATATATAATTTGAAGTGTTCGTGCTTCATGGATAACTTGAGTCATGTGGTGTGTCTGCCATGTGTCTTGGTGTCGGACACGACTACAACTAATTTGAAGTGTTCGTGCTTCATAGGTTGAGTAAAATGTGTTGCATTCTATTGGATGGGAGAAAAACCTATCTACCGCTGTGTGTTGTATGGCCACATTTTACATTTTATATCATATTATGTTTCTGTGTATGCAATGGTCAAATTTGAAATCTAAGGTTAATAAATAGGTATCTAACTTTGAGGGAATTACAAAACAACCATTCTAGGCTCATGTTTACGAGCACAAACAAGCTAAGCGTGGACCTTTTCAGGTTAGGCTTGTTTATCAAATGAGCTTTAAAAAAAAGCTAGGGTTTGGTTCATTTGAATAATAACGTGCCCTAACAAGGACAACCAAGAGTTAAGCCAGAGTTGTTCGTGAACAACTCAATTTCTTTGCAGTCCTAGGCTGTTAGCATTTAAAAGGGTTGGAGTAGGGTTGGTTTTTTTAAAGTAATTATTGGTTGTTAAGAAAACTAGTTGCTGGAAATCATGAACAACAATTATCAGCTTACTTAGAGGGGTATAATAAATTTGACTCTGAGAACTTAGTATTTAATACAATGGATTTGACGAACTGCTTGATAACACAAAAATTGCAGAATATGAGATTTAAATTGAACCTAAACTCATTTAAATTAGGTCCAAGTGGGCTTCATGTGAAATTCTCAATATGCCTTGTGTCAATTTCTAGGGTAGATAGAGAAGTGGGGCAAGGGAAACAACTCTTTATCCTTCCTTAAGCATGAAAAGATTTATTGGATGGTTTAATGTAATCATTGATATTTGGGTGACCATCCTAATGTTTATGTGGATCAGATATGGAACCTGATAATCGTTAGTTGAAAACTTCTGTATAAAACAAGATTTCTTATAAGCATGGTTTATTATGTCATATATGGCTGTTACATTAAATTATGGATTCATAAGTAGAATATCTATAGGGCCTTCACTCCCCTGTCCCTGCTCCTGCTCCAGCTCTTGCTTCTGCTTCGTGCAACTATGGGGCAGACCTTTCCTGATCATCCCAAAGAGGATAGCCCCTTCCCTAACTCATGCCAGGGTGGGACGGGGTTACTTAATGGGCAAGGTGGGTTTCCCATCATGTGTCAGTTTTTGTTTCAAAATTTCAAACTGTATTGATTTTGTGACCAATTTCTTGGCATGTTTCAAAATACCAACCCTTCCATGTTCTGGTCTGAACACGACAGTTCTACAGGATGCCACACAACAAAATTTTAGGAAACTATGCGTTCTAATATAAATAAAGGAAAGGAGAATTGCTTTTATGGGCTGAACCGCTAAAGGGTTCCTCAGCTTTTGTAAATAATTTGATGTGGGGCTGAAACAGAATTGTACAAGTTTTATGCACCCAAATAATATATGTAAACCATTTTTTATCATTTTACAAGAATGGGTCTTATTATGAGCTATCTGTGGTATTCTATAAAAGGAAAAATCATTTTGGTGTTTCCCTTTTTAATTGAATTCTTTCCAACAAAAAACCAACAACTTTATGTAAAAGTCCTTATAATCTCTCTGTTGTTTGGGGCTATATTGTTTATTGAAATAATTTGAATTCAAAGTGCCCTTTTATTTAGATTTGAAAGAAGTGGGAAACTAAATGTATGGGAAGAGAAATGTGTGGAGAGATAATTAATGAGAGAGAAGGGAGCAAGTGCTATTTAAATAGTGACATAGTACATCTAGCTGTAACTCTTCCTCCACAAACTTTACAGAAACAGAAACTGGAAAAAGAGCTAAAATGGATAAAGAACATAAAAGCCAAAAAGTTAGAAACCATTCTTCCTCCTTACAATGTATCTTTTTTTTATATTTTCATCAAACACTAGTCTGAAATCTTGGCCTAATAACCTTGAGGTTATGGGTTTTAAATCTCGGGGAAACCGCTTTGTGCACTATGCCAAAGTTAGGTTCCCCCCCCCCCCCCCCCCCCCGGCGCGGCCAAACACACATTAATGTGCACTAATTGGGCATTGTTTTTTACTAGTTTGAAATCTTAATATGTCAATATACTTGATAAGTCTGGTTATATACTTCATATCTCCTCACATTTTCTGAAGTTCCATTGGTTACTTTAAAAAAAAAGAGAAGAAATATCAATCATTTGTGCATATTTCATTATATAAGATATCTTAACTGGGGGCCACTAATCCAGTGGTTAAAATTTGACTTACTAACCTTGAGGGAGTTTGAGTTTGAGGCAGCCACTATGTGCAAATTATGCCAAAGGTTTCGTGTACTCAATCTACTCCTCCCAGACCCCATTCAATGGGGGCAAACTGGGCATACATTAAATATCTCAACATTGAGATTGATTTCCAAATATTTATTAGCGCATATTTGTGTTTCGATCGAGTTTTGACAATCATGTTGACATTAGCACAAGTCTATCCTGGGTAAGATTTTCTTGGTTTTCCTGAGCCTATTGTTGTTGGTTAGACTGCCAATCAACAAACTTGCATATGCTTTCCAAAGTTGATTCAATGACCCAATGTTCCTTTTGACTATTTCATAGACAGTCCTATGTGAATTAGAACAGCACATTGACCTTGAAGTTTTCAATATAAATTGGTGCAGCTAATATAATCTGATTGTTTCGTATCCACTATTGATACGATTAAACATGTTTAAGATTATATGCTTGTATCATCATGTCTTTTATGTCATATTCTTCCACAGCCATGTCTTATGGTCCCACAAATGACACTGTATAACACAATTGCTTTGTATTTTTATTTTTTATTTTACAGAGGAACAAGAAAAGGAGAAGCAATTGGCTGAAGAAGATAAGCAATTGGCTGAAGAAGATGACAGAAATAGTGATTAGAATGAGAACTCATGTAACCAAGGATAAGTTGAATGTGAAACTTAACGAGTATGGAAGAACAGAATTGATCATCAACCAGTGATTTTGAATTGCTGTTGGTCAAAAAAACTGAATGGCTAAATATGATGACACTGGCTTTAGTTGACTTCAAATTGCTGTCAGTCAAACAATCAAAATGGTTGAATATGATTACAAGATAGCTTCCTTTCCTGGCAAAAAAACTATTGATGTGTGTGGTTTGTTGCTTGGGTCTCTCTTTGTTTACTATGTTATAGTTTTTCATGTACACTCATTTGGTCAGATTCTCAATATTGACTGGGGACGAAATGTAAGTTAGGACAACAGTAAGCCTTGTTTGGGAATTAATTATTTTAGTTAGTTTTTTTTACTTTTATGAAAAGATGTGTAAAAAAGAAAGAGATAGCTTTTCGGCTAAAAACTCAAATTTCCAAATGGGGCCAAGTCTGGGTCCCAAACTTGCAATTCCATATTTGTGTCAAAAATGAGTTGTCTGATGAGATTGAAAGTATATATTGTGGAGTTCATGTTCAAAATGAATTTAAATCACATATTGATGTTATTGGTAATTTTCAGGTAAAATTTATGAGTTTATAGTATTACTGATATCAAACAAATGGACAATTGACATCGGCTTTCAAATAAACACACACAAACACATTATTTGAGAATTGATTGTCAGGTAAAATTATTCCCCCATTTTCTTAGAGTATGAAGTTTTTTTCCCCAGAGATAAGAGAGAGCCTGAAATTCCTTCATCACAATGGGGCTAAATACCATTTTACGGAAACTAGGCCCATACAATTAAGAAAATTTTGTAACTACCTCAAGAGAATGCTACATCATAAAGTAATCAACCCAAATATAACACAAAAATTGACATCCAAGTAGGACAAAGGAAGAAAATTAGTAATAGGTTTGGCGTAAAAACAAACACTTCATGTGCAATATTGAGCTGAAAATGTGAGAGCATAGTGAAACAATTTTTCTGATATTCAAATGGCACCACCATATTTGGGTGATAAATGAACTTATATAGCATCAAATGAGATCAATGCTAATTTTCATCATATCACATGACAACATATAACAGGAGAAGGGTTTGTGGGCAAGGAAACACAAGAAAAGATGGAGAGTTTCAGCCACGAGTAATAGTACAAATTCGAACTTAATTATTAAAAAATTATCTATAATTATCTTCTTATGGTTCAGATTTATTCTACACATGAATCTTACAACATATAAATTTAATATCTACCACACAACCATTCACTAAAAAAATTCTGGATGGGTAAGTTTGGGATCCCAAACTTTTCCTTCAACCAATGTGTCAAAGTACTTTTAAGATCTCAATTTTATCAACTGGCTCAGTTGGTAAAAGTTGTGCTGGTGCATGACAATTCAATGTACGAGACTTCTGTTAATTACCAGCAACTTGGTATTGAAGGCACCAAGTGTACCAAAGCATCCCACTTTACCCTAATTAGTTGGTGATTACAAGGTTTCAGAACATTGGATTTTATAGTAATCAATTTTCAAATTAAATGATCATTTATTGCCTATCACTGATCAATAACAGACATTGACAATACATGTGTCATTGTTAATAACTTATACTATCATCATTCGCTCATACCATAATTACCCACTTTTTAGCCAACACAGATAGAAAAATATAACCCATTGTCCCATAGTGTAATTTTAAACCTCTTTGTGCATGCACACGTGTGTGTGTGTGTGTGAGAGAGAGAGAGAGAGAGAGAGAGAGAGAGAGTGAGTGTGTGTGTGTGTGTGTGTGTGTGTGGAAGCACATATATACTGCACTGGTATGCGAAATTGAATAAGCAATCTCATCAAAGATAACTCACACACAACTATAATCTCCTTGACAAATCACTCTTGGACATACGTCAAACTAGTTGAAAGTGGAAGGCACCATTTTTTATTTTTTTTTCCTCTTCATATCATTGGAAAATGAAAATAAAAGAACAAACACAAAATGCAACTCTATAAAGAAAAAAATAAATAAATAAACCTAAAAAAATAAAAAATAGACTGATCCAGGGCATATTTTGAGGATCTAACTATGCCCACAGGGCCATTATAGACATGCCTCCAGCTCCTAATATAACAGCAACATAAGCCCACCCCTGAAGCTTCATGCTTCCCTGCAGCCTCGTTCCCATGAAATCGGACGCTAGTAGATCCACCAATGCCATATAGTTCAGCAGCCCTGCTGATGCTGCATCTAGTATTCCCACCACAATCAGCGCTGTCGGACTGTTATCACTGTACACGTTCGACAAGCCAATCCCGAGCGCAATCCCAAATGGAGTGGTGGCTGAGAAAAAGAACGCCATTATTGCCTTGACTTTGGCCCCATATTCAGCCTAAAACAATTAAACCATATTTTTAGAAAATGATAAATATGAATCAGAAATGCGTATGAATCAATGAATGTTTTGGTGAATTGTGTTTTGAGGATGAGAGATTGATAATTACTTGTAGTATACATCCCCCAAGACCCATTCCTTCAAAGAGTTGATGGAAGCAAAGAGCAGCGACCAGCGGTCTGATGGTGCAGGGATTGTTAGATGCCCCCAATGACAGCCCAATCACCACTGAGTGCACCACAATTCCAAGTTCTAGTACCTGCACATGTAATGTAGTTTTGGTTATTAGTTTTGTTAGGAATACTGAAACTGATCACAAAATATACATCACAAAAGTGTTACTATTCAAAAACACTAGATGCATTAGCAAATTAAATGTAATTTGTACCGTAACCACAACCCAATACAATAATATATTTGTATTTGATTCTGTAATCGGTTTTTGTATTCTTAAAATTATTCCTTCTTAGTCATGTGGATGCTAAATCAGTTGTGTTATACGTCAAGAAATATCAAAATTGCATGTAAGATAGCAAAGAGTAACCATTTGCATGCAATAAATTCTGAACTACGGATCAAAACCAACTATATGCAAATAAAAATAGTAATGCTACGGGCAAGGGACAAAAAAAAAATATATAGTTTGGTACCTGAGCTACAACCCGATACCGAACCAACTGTGATGCACTGCCCAACTGTGATGCACTGCCATCACCCCCTTCCACAACAACATTTCCATGACCATGCCCAACATTTTCCAACTCCACCACAAGTCCATCACTCTCTCTCTTCTTCGTAGACTCTTCGATGGCCACCTTCGAACACCGCTTCTTATAATAACTCAAAGCGAACGAGTCCACCATGAGAGTCATCACCGCCGAGAGCATTGCCACGAACGTCGTAAAAGGAAACTTCTTCCAAGGGTTCTCCGGCAAGCACTCCGACGTCAAGCAGTCAAACGAGTCAGGCAGCACGTGCATGTACCCCGTGGCGAGTATGACTCCTGACGCGAATGCCTTCACGATCACAAACGCGTTGCGGTCCGGCTGGAGGGCCGGGACGGCGCGTGAGAAGATCGGTAGGCACACGCCGATCATGCTCGTTATCAGGATTGCACATATGGCTATTAGTTTGAGTTTTAGGGACTTGGCTTTGTCGTAGCAGCCAATGACTGATTTGAGGGAACATTCTGGTGGCGGAGCGGTGGTGGGAGCGGCGGCGGAGACGGCGGAGATGAGGAGGAGTAGGAGGAGGAGAGAGAGTGTGGTGAGTTTTACAGATTTGTTAGCCATGGTTGTTGTGATAGTGTGGTATTTGAACTTTAAATGGTGTGTCTTATGTGTTATATATGTGTGGGGAAAAATGGCTGAGTCAAATGTGGGGAGGTGAAATGACGGAAATAGGGTTGGTGGAATTGAGATTGAGTTGGGTTTTGTTGGTAGCAAGTGGTGTAAATTTTGGGAAAAGGGAGGGTGTTTTGGAGGAGTGGACTAGGAAGGTGAAAGCTTGTGGAGGGCGTGTGGTGAGAGTGGACCATACTCATTTTGGCTCTGCAGTCTCATTGTCCAACTCACTTTTACTCAAGTTAAGAATGATCTGGCTTTTTCAAACGTGTTATTTTTTAATAATTTTTTTTTTTTATTTAGTTTGGATTTAGCTTTTTGAAAAAATGAATTCACCTTATTTGATTCTAAATTTTTGAAAATTAAATTTTTTATTTTCATATTTTTTTATTTTAGTTACTTTTTTTTAATATTTTATGTAAATTTGTTTACTTTTAGATACTTAATATAAATATAATTAAAAAATATAATATTTGTGAAAAAAATCCTTAAACATTTTACTAAATGCCAAAATATATATATATATATTCAGTACATCTTTTGTATTCTTGTGGATTTATTGATTTTTTAAAATATTTGTTTTTACTAATATTTTACCTTTTAGATATATTTAGATTAGGTGCATCTAAAAAATTTTAAAAAAAAATTAAAATATTAAAAAAATTCAGTAAAAATAAAAAATATATAAAAAAATAAAAAATTTAATTTTTAGAAAATTGAATTCAGAAAATTAGAACCAAACAACCTGATTGGCTTTTCTAAAATTTAAATTTGAATTTGAGAAAATTTGGAGGCCTATGGGGTTTATAATGGTCCCGTTTTAATGATTGAAACCATTTTGTAGCGCACTCTATATATATCATTTATAATTAAAAAATAAGTTAATTCGATAATCATAATATTTAATTTCGTTTTATTTTTTATCCAAAAAAAAAAGGACGACAAATACGTTGTTGAAAATAGATTAGTCATTTTTGGGGAGATAAATATAATAAAATAAAAAAAAGTTACAATTTAATTTTTTCATATATTGAAAGTTGTACAAAATAAACGATTTATTAAAACAAGACTCATTTATTAATTTTCTCACGTGTTATTTGCGATAAGGACCTCATAACTTTGTGGTGTAAGATCTTGAATTTAACTACTTTTTAGGTCTTGGGTTCTATATGTTAGCTATTTTGACACTTCGTGTAACAACAGAATAACCTATAATATATACCATATTGTAGACAACCCATTTTTGACTGCCCTTATGACTTGGACGTCACCACTGGTACGTCCAATGATGAATGTGTATATGCTTGATAAGTGCTCAGGATCCTTAGCAGAATACCACAGCTTTAAGCTTTTCAAACCTTACACGCCTGTTGCCTTATTTTTGGACCAAAACTAGAATTTTTCAAGCTTACAACCCCTTGTAGCCTGCCGGCCCCTTTTATTGGCTATCGACCACTGCTTCTAGTTGCCGGCCACTGATGTGGCCTGCCGACCATCAGTAGTGGCCTGCCGGCC
Source organism: Camellia granthamiana (assembly GCA_036172215.1). NCBI lineage: Eukaryota > Viridiplantae > Streptophyta > Magnoliopsida > Ericales > Theaceae > Camellia > Camellia granthamiana. The sequence continues at coordinate 69,704,818 of CM069911.1, read as the reverse complement.
ACAAGTGCATTTTGTAGATATTTTTTCTGCCAGCTGTGCTAGCTGTTAGCACATATGCATGCACCTTCTTACATGTGTATGTATTGATATTTCTGAGGGAGTTACATGGTTTTCTATATATAGGAGGCCTCCCCTTCCATTTTCATGGTTGGAATTTTTAGAGCAAAAATTCTCTCTCTCTCTCTCTCTCTCTCTCTCTTGCAATTTCTTAGCTTCTTATAAGCTTTTGCCTATACACTCTTAGCCAAACCTCTCTATCTTTGAGCTAAGGTATCTTTGAGCCTTGTTTAAGCTCTTGAGAGTGTGTTTGCCTTGATTTGTTGCCTAGAATTGGTTCTCCTCTTCAAAAGGTATAAAACTTTGTTTCTCTTCTTGCCTCATTTACTCTTTTTCCTACTATTTTTCCTTTGTTTTGGGATTGTATAAACTATGCATTTTTTGGTTGAAACTTGTGGTTTAAGCCTAATAAGGGTTGAGGAGTAGTTCACCCTTCTTTACACTTTACTTTCAAGCCATTTACCCTTGTGTTTCCCATTTACACTATCTTTTTTTTTTTTTTTTTTAGCTTTGAAACACTGATTTTCAGAGTTATTTTAGTAGCTACAATGTTATTTTGAAGTCCAAAATTGGAGGGGTTAACCTCCCCTCCTTATGTCTTGCTTATTAGCCTAGCATGATCTATGTTTTAGCTTATTATTCTAGCTTTTGTTAGCTTATTCCAGTATGTTTTAGGACTTATTTAGCACAGTTTTAGGACTGTTTTTAGCTGTTTGTTGCATTTGAGTTTTGTATTGTATGCTTGTAATGTGATTGTCTTCATAAGCTTGGTGGTCTAAGCCTTAGCCACCATCCTATTTGAGTTGATAGTATTTATTTATGGTTTTCTATACTTGTGATCACATTTAATCACCTCTGCAACCTCCCTCATTTCTTGGCTTTTCATTTGCTTTGAAAGTTTGTTCAAACTAGTTGCTTGTTTAAAGCATGAGATTGAGGTTTTGTGCTTAATGGTTTAATCCCTTTTAAGGGTTCATTACCAACGGCATGACATCTCTCTCATGCCTAAAACAACACTTGGCTTGACGCTTCTTTCCATTAGAGGACTTAAAGCTCACCCTTGGACTTAATGAACTAAAGAATGGAAAGGTAATTAAAATAGAGTAATAAAATTAAGGACTAAAAGTGATGCAAGATAATAATTTGGTTCGTGTTCAATTGGACGTTAATTGAACCCTTGAGTCTTGAGTCGTTTCATACTCATAAGCGATGCAAACGGCTCAAGATTCATTGTCAACTACTTCCCTTGATCATTCATGATGGGGAGGTAGTTTTGAGAGTCTTGTTTTGTTGCCTTCATTGAAACTTGCACACTTTTGATTTAAAGGTCATCATGCAATGAAATTGCATTTATTGATGGTTTGTGAACCAAGTTTATACTACTCCTTTGAGTTGTTCAAATGATGAAGAGGGGTGAGTTGTGCAAACAACCCTTGAGAATACCATGTCCCTGCTCTGTTTGCTCTTTGTTGCGACAGGAAAATCCAGTCATCAGTGGCCGGCAGGCCACCTGTGCAAAATCCAACAGTGTACTTTTGAAGTAGAACAGAATTAGTCTTGAGGTGAAAAACAGTGCAAGTGTTCTCCTGTGCAACAGAGACATTTGGTAGCAGAAACAGTGGCTTTTTCGGATGGAAAGCCCGCTCATGCATAAGCATTCCTCGTTTCCCGATGAGGAGTAATTAGATTAGTTAATTTGGTTACTTCATGATTGTAATTAATTAGTTAGCAAAACTAGTTACTTAATTTTGTTTTGTAATAATTAGTTAGCTAGAATAGTTAATTAATTTGTTATAATAATTAGTTAAGTAGTTTAGCGAAATTATTCATTTGGGTTTGTAATAGTTAATTAATTAGCTTAAGCTTTAATTAGTTAGCTAGTTTATTCATCCGGACCCTCCTGTGTGAGGGCACAAATGTTGTAATAATGTGTATATCTTCCAACCCCACGTCTTTATTCCTTTTATTTAATTGCTTATGTTGGTTAGTTTAAGGTATCATGTTTCATTTAGCAGCTCTCATACCTTGCATCCATTTGTATTGCATACATTGAGGCTCGGTTCATCATTCTAACTTGCATTATTAGTTAAACATTCTTTGAATACGTGCTTAAACTGCATGCTATTTGATTGATTCATATGTCATATTAGTAGTTGAGCCTAGTAATTGCATATCGCATATGTTGCATTAGTCATATTGCATTAATTAGGATCATGCATTTTTATAACTCTTTTCTTTTGGTTTGCCTTAGAGTACTAGGTGAGCATTTTATTGCTTTAATATCGCATGCATGTGATTATTGTCATGACTAACATGTTTGCCATGAGGCTAAATGCTTAATTGATAAATTGCTTGAATTGAAATAATTTGAGTAATGTTCATATGCAATCACTTTTTCAAGTGGTACATATTCGAAACAATTTTAAAAAACAAACATGAATCAAGTGTTCCAATTCTTGCAAAATAGTCTATATTTTGTGTGCGCATCACATAGTAATGCTAGCCTAATAATCGGAACAAGAGCAGATAATGTAGATAAGATTCATATCATGATTAGTAGAGGCCGATCGTTAATCAGGCGAGCAGGAGTGCTCAATTCATGGGCTTTCCCTCTCGTACCCAAGTTCCCGAGCCGAGACAATCTTGGTGATGACGGACATGTGGCCTTTGGCATGAGTCATGGGTTTCCTAAATTTTTTAAAAAAATATTTAGGTGGCGACTCTGTATCTAGCAAAGCAGTCCATTTTTGACAATTTGATTCAAAATCGATTTTCCAAAAGATTTGCCGAATTTGGACTCTTTGGTGTTTATCTATTTCGCATTGCACTTGTAGAATCAGATTCAGAACCACGGGAGTCCGATATTGTAGGGCTTATTCGTCTTTCGAAAGAGGGCATGAAAAGTCGAGCTACACATATATGCGAAAAACTAATAAGATGACAGTCTTTCATTAATTCTCTGGTAAACATTACAAAAGGTGCCACATGGATTATACATTCATAAACACTAAATTTTGAATTTATAGCATGTAACACAACGCAAAATAGAAATGAAAGGGAATATAGATAAGTTCATGTCTTAATGGCTACATATTTCCAAGACGATACTTGATTAAGTGGGTCAAGCCCAAAACAAATAAAAAGCCCGAGACTTATACAAAAAATATTTACAATACAAAAACGAATGAGCCTTTAGCTCCAAAATTCTCTCAAGTTAAGTCCTTGGCGGAGGTATACCATTAGCATCTAAAAGTTGGTTTTCGCATGAGGTGAGCTAAAACCTACTAGAGAATACCCTAATACACTGTAAGAGGCTTAACATAGTCATTTGGTGAATGCAAATGCATGCCATTTATCAAAACGTTACACTTTTCTCTTTCAAAACAATGCAATGCGGTAGTTATAAATCAATTTGTAAAACAATACTTTTTAAATCATAAAATAGGGCAGTAGATATACAACATTGGGAATCTCTAGGTACGCTTCTGCCAGTAAGCTATACAAGCACTACCAAAGCCATTTTACAAGTACTAACCGGAAGGATCGGCACCTAACTGAGCGGATTTCTATACTTTTACCAAGGACACACATGCTAACATAGATAATATCACAACCACGCATCCTAACCAGATTCACCAAGGTATTCACTTATTTTTCTCAAAATGATACATTTTCAATGTATAAATATGAAATAATGTTCAATACAAGATATATGAATAATTGGTTTTAATCAACCTAATTCTTATACAATTTCTACAACAATCAAAGCTACCCTCCACTGATAGCCCAAAACAAATATCTCTATACAAAAGATAAATCTCCCAGCAACAAATATAATTTCAAAATCTCAATAGTGATAATATATATTCAACTTCACTCTCATCATCAACAAGTATATTCATGTTATTATTTCAAACACTCAACATCTTTCTCTTTTTTCCTTAATTCAAAACCAATGATTTCCAATATTTCCAACAAAACGTCTATGCCTTTCAAAACATATTTAAAGAAGAGATTTTCAATATTTCAACCCAACTTAACAATATACTCATCTCCACAACATTTTTCATAAACCCATTTGAAAACCCCTCTTTTATACTCCTAAAACCAAACCCAAATCAAACCCTAAATCAAACACACGACTCCCAAATCACTACACTTTCAAGGAACACATAACAAGGCTAAGAATCATACGAAGATGTTGAAGAAATCCCTACCTCAAGATTAAAAGGATAGAAGAACAAGACCCAAAATTTGACAGAACCAAAAACTAATTTTTTTTCGATTAGAATGTTTACCTCTATGAGCTTTACACTTTTTCCCAAAGCACTACGGTGGCGAGACCAATCGATTTGAGTGTATAGGGGTGTTTAGATAAGAATTAGAGAAAGAGTGTGAAGAAATCTAATAAAGTTACCTTTTAGAAAGAGAGAAATCAAAAAGTGAAAGAAAATATTTTTTTCCTGTACTAATATACGAGCAGACCGCTCGAGCAACCAAAACATCGCTCAAGCGTCAGACACAAAGAACCGCTCGAGCAACTAAATCATGGCTTAAGCGTACAATGACCCCCTCTTAGAAGTTCAGACCTGCAAAAAGACTGCTCGAGCGAAAGAAATACCACTCGAGCTTCAAACCTAGAATAAGAACACCCCACTTCTAGAAGTTCATATTGTAAATACAGATACTAGGAGAAACCAAAGAACGCTTAAGTAAAGGAAATACAGCTCGAGCGAACTCAACAACAAACAGATAGAAACCATTTTGAAAATCTAATTCCCAATCCATTCAAAACACTACTAACAACTCCAAACAACCAATCCCACATTACAAAAAGACAACAAAGAATACAAACAATAAAAATGAATACCGGATCCAGTTCAAAGAATATAAAAGAGTGAGGTCTTAACCCAAGCCGCTGTACTTCAAAATTTAGAAATGTAATTAGAACGTGGTCCTTATAGATAATAAATGACAAATTTATCAAACGATTGTGTTAAGGTTCTTTTAGTCTCAATGAAGAGGAGTTTCTCTATTTTCACCATTATTTTGGCTAGTACTAGGGGATGGTCTAGATCAAATTGATGTTTGAACAGGGTTCCTATGTCCACCACTTGTTGAATTAGGACCTACATTTTTCAACCTATTATCAATCCTTCGTATTAATGAAGCACCAAATGAATCTGACCAATTCTTAAGGGTTGTAGCCATTATTTGGCTCATCATAGACATCATTCCATTCCATTGATCATGTGACATGGCAGTATTATGTAATGATGGTTCACTTCTTACTCGACTACTATGGTAAAGTGCTTGGCCTTGTAAGGGTGCTTGCTCATAAATCTAGCCTTGTACTTCGACAAAATGTTGAGGATCATCCATTTGTGGGAAAAAATCTTCTTCCACTAGGATATAACCATCTAATGGTTAGCTAGAAGTATAAGGAGGGTTTTGCATACCCTCTTCTCATATCTCAACATCATCATCATCTAGATTTATTCTCCTTGGTGCCTTATCCACACTATATTTTAAACACAAAAATGGTCCCACTGGATGTATCAAAAAATATATGTTGGCTATTTTAACACTTCAAAAGTTAGAAATGTAATTATAGCATGCCAGTAAGGATTTGAAAAGTCCTTACAGATAATAAATGCCAAATTTATCAAACGATTGTGTTAAGGTTCTTTTAATCTCAATGAAGAGGACTTTCTCTGTGTTTGTGTTGAAAGATGAACCAATACTTTTAACTTGAATTAGTAGCATAATGAAAGAAAGAAACTGGGCAGAAAATGTAATTGATTAATTGAACAAAAATTAAAAAATGTTGCCTTTAGTAAGGGCAATTTCGAAACTTTAAACTGATCGAGTTCTGGAATTATAGAGTTAGTCTATTCATATGAAATATAAGTGCAGTGCATAAAGTAAAGTGTTGGAAAGTAAAGTGCTAAAATTTAAAGATAAATGAAATTGACAAAGACGTAGAGTCTAGATTTGGTCTGATGGCTTCTTAGTCTTTGCTTCCATCTATTTATAATCTCTATTTGACGCCTTCGAATCAGTTGGACTAATTCTTCTTATCATGATCTCCTTCTCTTTAGCTACTTCTTAGGGTCATTCCTTTATTGGAGTGTGCATAATCGCTTGTAACTACTCCTTGAATAACTTCTTCCTTATGTACCTTCCATGTGTGGTTTAAGAGCTCCACCGGTTGAAATCTTACACTCGCAGCTCACGTGAGCAACTTCGAAGGTAGAGATTCTCCAATGATTTGTTATATTTGTGTGTCGCCCCTTGCTTACCACATGTTACCTTCTAATTTGTAGGTTTAAATATGGCACCAACAGGTTCTTTGTAGTTTTGTAGTAGATGATTGTGTAGTATTACTTTGTAGCGTGAGGTATTGAGTTCAACTCTTATGAAGAGGAGTTTAATATCCTTTGTATTATGTTGTTGTTGGGCTATCTCATGAATGTTAGAGTAATATACCATATTTAATAAATACAAAACACATTCAGACTCTGTTTGGCAATTAGTTAAATAGTAAAAAAGTCATATAAAAATTCTCTTTACTTTTTGCACTCTTTTTATTTTTATTTTTTATTTTTGAAAAAGAAAAAAAAATCCAACAATTTAATTTTTTTCATCTCATATTTTAGTCAAAAAAATCATAACCAAAAAACCACTAAAAAATACCTTCCAAACCAACCCTCAATTATAAGAAACTAGTGAATACAATTAAAAGTTCATTTGAAAATTGACTTTTTAAAATAATATTTTAATTTTTACAAAGAGATATATAAAGAAATTAAAAAATTTAAAAAAAAAAAACAAATTAACTTTTTGGGTGAAGCACTAATTAATCTCAAAATATGATCTTGTAAACTATTTAGTCTTTTCTTTTTTCTTATGAACTCAACGGTCCCATTAAAGTGAAAATTACACAAAAGGTAGTCATTTACATAGTTGGGTGTAATTTTTTAGGAATAGAAGTGAGTTTCTTTAAATGTAAAATTGCATATTTGGACAATTCGCACTATAAAAGTTTTGGATTTTTCCTCATTTTGGAACAAATCCCACATTACTAATAAAAACGTAACACTCTAATGTAATATTTCAATATAATACACTAAAAAACTCTATGGTGTATTTTTCTCAAATTTAACAATATAACACTAAAAATAACTCATTAGTATACTTTTCCCAAACATAACGCTCCAACGTAATATATATATATATATAATAAATAAATAAACTCCTTAGTTTACTTTTTTCAAACGTAACACTCCAATTAATGTAATTCCAAACGTAACACTTCAATATCACATACTCCAATGTAACACACAAAAACACTAAAAAAACTCCTTAATGTACTTTTTCCAAACGTAATTCATAGTTTGAAATCATATATTTACCCAAAATTTACTAAGAAATTTTTATACTCCTTTTGAAATGGTTTGAAAAATCCACATCCTTTTTTTGGAATATTATATTGGAGTTTTACATTTGAGAAATAAACTAAGGAGTTTTTTTGTGTGTTACATTAGAGTGTTACACTAAGGAGTTTTTTTGGAGTGTTATATTGGAGTGTTACGTTTGAGAAAAGTACACTAAGGAGTTTTTTTATGTGTTACATTAGAGTGTTACACTAAGGAGGTTTTTTTGGAGTGTTACGTTTGAGAAAAGTACACTAAGGAGTTTTTTTATGTGTTACATTAGAAGGTTATACTAAGAAATTTTTTTGGAGTGTTACGTTTGAGAAAAATATACTAGGGAGTTTTTTTTTTTTGTTATATTAGAGTGTTACACTAAGGAGTTTTTTTTTTTTTTTTTTTTTTGAGTGTTACATTTGGGAAAAATATATTGAAGATTTTCTTTAGAGTGTTACATTAGAGTGTTACGTTTGAATGTTACATTGGAGTGTTACCATTTGAAATCATACATTTGTCTAAAACTTACTAAGGAGTTTTTATGCTCTTTTTGAAATGTTTGAAGAATCCCACGTCTTTTTGGAACGTTTGAAGAATTTCATATTTCAATTCATTTTTGTATTCCTTTTGAAATATTTTTGTGACAACCCCATTCCGTTTTATACTATTAATTCGTAGTTATACTTGTGATTATAGGCTTTATGTGATCTTGGATGCTAATCATGTGATTATGTATGTTTTTGAATCCATATATGTTCATTGTAGGAAAATCCTGTATTCTGTAATAAACTGAAATTGAGGTCCGTAGAGATAACAAAAAGCAAAATTGACTGCACCATTATGATTAGCATAATTTTTAGAGCCTACGGTGAAATCTAATGAAAAACTGATTCGGATCAAATTAATTAGATTAAATTAAATAATGAGTCTTAATTAATTAGACTAACCCTTAGTTAATTAGCTTAAGCTAATCACTCACTATATATGTGTGTTAAATTATTGCCTAGGCTCATAACTTGAGCTCATCTTCAATATTTGGCTGAAAATATACACTATAGAGAGAGAGAAGTCAGAATTCAAAGGAGAAAAGAGGAGAACTTGGAGAATTGCTTAAGAAATTGAAGGATTGTTAAGCTAGGCACAAGAATTTGCTACACCTAGGCTCATTGAAGTTCAAAGGTAAGAGATTGAACCTCAATTCATGAGTTTAAGTTCATAATTAAATGGATTCAAGAAAATAATGAAATGAATTGCCTGAATTGAGTCTAGAATGAAGAGTTGAAGATTAATTCATCCATGCATGAGAGAAATTACTGTGAAATCTCATTTTAGAGAATAATCTATGTTGTCTAAGTCAAAAGAAAAGTCATTTTGGTCATGCATGCATAATTCATGAGACTATGAACTTGAATTTCATGTATATAAAGCCTTAGAAAAGAAATTGGACCAAATTGGGACAAGCATGGTGAATTCCACAAGTTTGGGCTTTGATTTTTGTAGTTTGAGCTAATATTTATGTTTATTAATGAGCATATGAAGTCAAAAGTATGCCATGTTTGAATTTGGAACTTTGGATATGAGTTTCAAACTCAAACCAGATTTCTGGATATTCCAGAAATTTGACAGGTGGCTTAAGTGACCAAAAGGTGGCTTGAAGACACATTTCGAGCATCTAGTATTTTTTCAAACATTGAAGGTTGGCTTGAGCGACCAAAAGACCGCTCGAACAACCACCTTTTTTGTTCATTCTGGGTTCGAGCGTAAGACGAGAGCATCCATTATTTTTGCAGACTGAGGGGTTCGCTCAAGCGACCAATGTTGCGCTCGAGCGAAGTGCCCTGTTTCAAGAAACTTTTAAAAGTTGTTTTATGTTCCAAATTCCGTTCTCTTTCATTTCTAAGCATTCTTAGGCATACATTGAGCATTCTAAATGAACTAAAGAGTTAATAAGAAGCCTAAGAAAGATAAACAAATTAAATAACAGATTGAATGGTATTGTGACCCAATTTTTGTATCTGTTATGAATTGTGAAGGGTTAACTCTGAGGACGAATCAACAAACTAAACACTGTGAGTAATATCTTAGTAAAGATATTTTACCTATACTCTATTTTTTTGACTATTCACATGTGGTAAGCTTTTCTGAACCTATGATTTGATAAGTGTGAATAAGTTACTATCTTCTGTCTGAACGATATGATAACAATGTGATATTAATGAGAGTATTATTTGTACAAGTGAGTGACATGACATAAACATGAACAGTGGACCTAAGGTCATTCTGTATATATTTGAACTATGGAGCAAAGTCGCTCGATATATCTGAATTAAGCCTAAGGTTGTTTTGTGTATTTGATAAAGTGGATCCAAGGTTGTTCTAGATCTTCCTGATAAGATTGATTGACTGATATGATATGATTGAATCTCTGAATGGTCTAAATAACTGATATGCAATTGTAATAATTGAATGGCTATTATACTACTGTAAATGATTGGACCTAAGGTCATTCTGATAAGAGATGGTTGAATCCGATCGGTGAGTTTGTTAACTGTTGGACCTAAGGTCATTCTGTACACTGTTGGGCACAAGGTCGTTCTATTGAGGAATAATTGAACTCATACCGTATATTCTGCTATCTCTTGGACCTAAAGTCGTTCAGTCGCATGTTGGACCCGAGGTCGTTCTAATGTAAAATGCTTACTGATTATATATACTTATTGATTAGATATGTTTATCTATTAAAAGGGGGCTCATTCACTCAACCTCATTACTTTGGTATTATTCATTAGGCGTTAGCTCACTATTTATTTATATGTATGTAGATGAGCAGCGGGATGTGCAGCCTCAGTCCTAGTAAACCTGTTAAGGATATCAGATACCGTGGAGTCTGCTTTGAACGCCTTACGTGCGAGGCATTGTTAATGATTTTCCTTTTGTTTACTTTTGTAGTCCCATATGACCAAGTCTATACCTAAGCATATAACTTAGTTTCTATTAAGATTGTTTTTGAATGATCTTGGATAAATGTATATCTATATTGACTGTATTGTGTGAGTTATTAATATAATGTGAAAAGTTTTTGTAATGCCATATATGTATAACTTATTGGACAAAATTTTTAATTCTGCTTCTCCAACTAGCCCCCTATTCATATTAAATGTGATTGATTTCTGTTTGAGGCCATAAGCAATTTCATGATTACTGGCCAATTATGATCCTAACCTTTAGAAGCGGGTTCAAGTCATGACGGTTTTCCAACTAAAAAAATTCTCATATAAAAATTTATTTCAAATTTGATTCTCATAGATTATGTAAATTACTTTTCTAGCACAAAAGAAAAAAAAAAAAAACATAATAGAAATAAAAGTATAACTATAAATTTAATTTTTAAATAATATATTAAATCTATCTTTTTAAAATTAATGGGACTAATTAATTTATTAAAAAAAATTTAAAACTAAACAAATTACTATTTCTCAAGATGAAATTTATAAGTAAATCTTCCTAGCTTTTTATATTAACTAGTTTTTTCTTAAAAAAAACTTACCTCCCAAACATGCTTAAATTAAACCATAAGGTCATGTCCGTGCGCGTATGAACTTATTCCATCGCACTTAAAAAGTGCATAGAGAAGGATTTGGAGGTGCTGCGGTGCTTTCTAGGCATAGCAGCTTGCTATGTCCCTTTGTGACAGTTCGTCCCGAATGTTTTTTTGATAATCTGAACCATTCATATTGTAGGGTTCATCAAAAATATTATTCATGTAAAAAATCAAGTTAATCGGATATTTATAACCCAATGATTAGCTCTAAATTGTTTTTAAAAATTTATGAAAGTTATGTTAACCGTTAATTTTTATAAAAACAAATGTGCTTTGGTTATAAGGCTGCAGATATCCAATCAACTTGATTTTTTGCATGGATAATCTACTCGACGAACTCTATAACATAAATGGCTCAAATTATCAAAAGAGACTCAAGACGACATTCCACAAGAGAACACAGCAGTCTATTGTGTCTTTGGGCACAACAGATCCCAGATCCATAGAGAAGAAGACTTTGGTTGCGTTTGGTGTAGAGTTTTAATCATGATTTCACACCCATATTTGAGTGTTGTGTTTGGATATAATTCTCAAAAATTAATTTTACACCCATGTTTGAAAACTCTTTCCAGTACTTGAATTTTGAATTTCGAAATTTGAATTTTTTGGTGTGTCCGATCGTCCTCCTGGACGTCCAGTCGATTGACGAGAACAGTTTTTTTTTTTTTTTTTTAGTTGTTATGTGAAAAAATTTTCCAATAATTTTTTTCAATAATTATTTTTTAGAATTGAATTTTAAAAAAAAGTTCAGTTATGAGTTTTGAATAAAATTTTCAATAAAGTTTTGAATTGTATGTTTGGTTATGAATTACAAGGTTTTTAATTAAGTTTTGAAAATCATTTTTAAAAGGGGTATTTTTTTTCAGGTCCTTGGTATTATGATTTTATAGCATAAAGGACACCAAATATTTTCATAATGTCTAAGGTCCATCAACAATATTTTCATAATGTCTAAGGTCCCTCAACCTTGATCCAGAGAAATTTTAGTCCAGACAAATTTTAGTCCAGAGAAAATTGGTCCAGAGAAATTCTAACCCAGAGAAATTTGGTCCAGAGAAATTTCAGTCTAGAGAAAATTGGTTAAATAAATTCTGGCCTAGAGAAATTTCTCTGGACCAAATTTCTCTGGATGAACAATGGCAACTTACCAGAACCAGAGAAATTCTGGAAAAATCTGAGAATTTCAGAATTTCTCTGGTTTGTTATTGAAATATCAAGAATTTTGGATGTATCCCCTTCCCTTTTGCCCAAACCATCAAATGTTTCAGATTAGAATTTAAGCATTGATTACTTATTCTACCAGATACCTATATAACATATGAAAATTATTTATGAAGAATATTCAACGACTGACTACTAAATATGTGTGTGTATTACATATCACCCAGAGAATTTCTCTGGACTCCACAATCCAGAGAAAATTTTCAGACAAATATTTCCAGAGATGCTGAAGGTAATCTATGTGCCCAGTCTTCTTCCTGCCTATATCCTTAATTAACAGCATCAATATAAGTAGAAGAATGACAATCTTGCTGCTGTAACAATTGTGGGATGTATGGCATGCACACAAGATTTCCAGTAAATAATTCAACATGTAGCACAACAGACAACACTTCTAAACCAAAACAACATAAGAGAGTAGAGGAAGTGAATAAAACCCAAGTATATGCATAATCAATAGTAAGCACAGAAGAAATTGTGTATAAACAACCATAGGAGACAACTCTAATCCATCATGGGAATGAACTCCTAGAACGAAAAGCAATAATTGCATGATTTGTGTTAACATTGAAATAGTAAGCATGAAGTGTCAATATCAAGGTAGTTAAGTTTATCAACAAAAAAATACATATATATATATATATTAGCCTTTTTATCCATAATACCACTACAGACAAGCATTTTTGGTGCCCTTCAATCTAAATGACCCTAGCAATAATCTTGCCACTAGATTAAGGCCATGTTAGCGCTTGAATGCATGATCATATTCTAACACACAACATCAAGCTAACCTCATCATAGCAGGTCACCAAATTTTGTAGTTAAAATGAGTAACAAGTCGAAGGAATGAACTTGATAGGATACCTACTGTTCTAGGACTAAAAATTATTTAATAAGATGGAAGGATCCAAAATAGTATAGCAATGAAGTTCTCATTCGCCAAATTCATTAGCTAAATTAGTAGAATGCAGAAAATTTGTCAAAATTCATTCTTAACAACTAGAAGAGCATTAACTTGAATGAAAAGAAAATGTAATACCAGAGAAAATGTAAGGTCCCTCAATATCAATCCAGAGAAAATCGATCTAGAGAAAATTCAATCAAGAGAATTTCTCTGGACAAATCACACAGAAAATTCCAAATTTCTCTGGACCAACACCAAAAGTGAAACAAATAGAAACAAGCTTCATATCTCAAATTCAAAATTCCATTTTCTGAACCATGTAATTAGAGAACCTAAATCAGCCTCTCTAAAACATTCAGGTTAGAAACAAGCTTCATATCTCAAATTGAAACAAATAGAATAAAATTTGTGCTCTTGGAAAAGCTTTTTTAACTCAATCACACAAGGAGATACACAAGATTTTAGGACAATTTGATCAAATGATCAAAAATCTAAAATAAATAAATAAATAAATAGAGGAAACCCAGAGAATATCCCAAAGAATTTCTCTGGACTTAACAACCCAGAGAAATTCCCAGACAAATCTTTCCAAAAAAATTGTTAATTTCAGTTACAAATCTATGAACCAAACAGTAGAGGAAACCTGGACAACGCCGGCGAAAGATTGACGCCAGCCGTTGGCAAGTGAGAGAGGAACAATGGCGATCGACATAACTACTCGATCCGCATTACAGAGTGCCAAAGCCAAGGCAATCATCGCCACCACCTTCATTCTCTCCGAACTGACGAAATCGAAGAAACTCGGCTCCTTCACCACTTGTTCTTCTTCTTCTTCTTCTCCGGCGAAGAACTGAGCATCTCTCGCAGAATCCCCAAGTCGAACCAGTGTGAGATTGCGAACCTGTTTGAGCCTTGAATCGAAGTATGAAGTCGATTCGCGATCTTCTAGTTTACGGAAGCCCTAGCCAACCACGATCGATCATTGAGATCTGAATCCCTGGTTGAGATATGAACTCATTTGGAAGTTCCTTTTCAGATCTGAACTCGTTCTGAAGCTCCTATTCAGATTTAAGCTTGATTGTTGGTTAAGAACTGAAATCGATTCAACGTTTCTAGTTGATATTCGACAGATGGAGCCTAAGCTAAAGATTCATGACTTTGATCTCACCTCCACCTGGGGAACTGAAATAGAGTGTTTTCAGTCAATTTAGGAATTGATCGAGTGAGAGTGAGTGATATATTCATGCTGTGGAATAGCAACGATGGATGGTGTTGGTGTTGGTGTGGGTGTTGGTGAGGGGATGGGGTGAGGACCTTAGACTACAAAAGAATAGATTGTGGATCTAATCTATTACTAAAAGTTGGATAGGGACCTTAGACCGATTTTCCCTTTTTAAAACTCATAATCAAATAATTTTTCTTATTTTAAAACTCATTTAAAAAATTCAATACTCAATTCAAAATTTAATTCAAAACTCTTTTAAAACTCAAAACTAAACAATTTTTTCTTTTCAAATCATAATTTCAAAACTCACAAATTTGAAATACAACTTTATTATCAAATCATAATTCTACAACTCTACTAAATGCTACCTTTTTTTTATTTTTTGCGTCGGAATTTCAAAGGAATAATTTTAGGTGTTGTTTGGTTTTTGAGTTGGGACTAAAAAATCACAAAAGTACAAAAAAAAAAAAATTTAAAATTAAAAATCACAAAAAACCAAAAATCCCAAAAAAACAAAAAAAAATTATTATTCCAAAGTCAAAAAAATCAAATACCAAACGACTAAAAAAAGTGCTAAGCTAAAAAAAATTTAATAAAATCAAAAAAAAAAAAAAAAAACCAAAAAATCAACTAAAAAAAGTCATTGCCTCTGTCAGCACCGATCAGAGTCTAGGTGCTCTCAGAGTCAGGACTCTTCCAATCAGCGCCTCCATGGTATTTTCCTTCTCCTCAACACACTTGGTTCTGTCAGTCTTCTGATTCTTCTAGTTTTTGCTGTGTCTATGTTCTACTAAAGCTGCTTATTCTATCATCTGTGATCACCTTTTTCTGTACTTGATAGGCACAATAGAACTAATTTAGAGATACCCAAATCAAGATTCCTTCAAATTTCATCAAACTGTAGAAACTAGAAGGAGCCCTTTTAACAATTAATACATTTGAACTTCATCTTTTGCCTCAATCTTTGTATTTTGGGTCAAGAAAAAACATGGGTTTTGGTTTATCTGTGCTGATAGGGTTGAAGGCAACTGTTCTATTCTTGGTATTTGCTTACCTTAAAGTCCTTGGTTTCAAATTGTTGTCACTACCCGTGCTGTACGCATCTTTGATTTCCATGTTGGTCTCAATTGCTTCTCACCCATATATTAATCTTCCCATTCTTTTGGGGAAAAACCCAGATGGGACTTTCCCCATTTGGTCATTAATTATGTTCAGTCCATACTTGTATTTCGTCCGTGGTTTCTCGGCGTTGCGAAGATTCAGCAGTGGGGAGGCTCCTTATAGTCAAATTAGTGAGGGTTTGTATGTTGGAGGGTGGCCTTGTTCACCTGAAAAACTACCTCCTGGAAATCCTGCTATTATTGATTGTACTTGTGAATTGCCAAGGAATTTAGAATTACCAGGACATGGATATTTGTGCATACCCACTTGGGATACGAGGTCACCTCAGCCGAGTGAAATGGAATCCGCAATTCAGTGGGCTTGTAGGAAGAGAGCTCAGAAAATACCGATCTTCATTCACTGTGCATATGGTATGATTTGAACTTCCTGTGAGTTTCATGTTTTAGTATTGAAGCAAACTTGGTTTATGAAGTACTTGTTTCTAATCCTTGATGTTTTTATGTTCGTACAAAATTGCTTGATTCTTTTCTGGTTTTATATTGATAAACTGTCCATGAAAACTTCTTTCTAGTTTCTTGAATAAGTGTCTCTTTAAGTAGTTGTCGATTGGCAAGGAACGTAAGTTCCATTTGTTTTCAATGGAATGGCAGAAACATTTTCATGTTCTAATTGACCGAAAAGAAATGCTTGTGGAATTATGAATTTTTTGTTTGCATAAAAACACAGCAGAATATAGCAAAACACACGCCACAAACTGTGCAATATACTGAAACAATAAGTTGTGTTGACGCAAACAAGAAGTCATTTTCTTTAGGAAATATATAAAAGACTCTTGTAATATTGTAATACTATTATTATTACTAAGTAAAGTTTTAGAGCTTATTTTGTTGGATCTTACACATTTTTAGAATCATCTACATTTGAGTTTTAATAAAATTGAGTTGTTTGACAATACTTAATAATTTTGGTATATATATATTAAAATTGTTCTTTTATGTGATATATACATCTCAATATGTTTAATTAATCAATCATTAGGTTTTCATACATTTATGCAAATTTCAATTTATGTTACGAAGCATTTCTATGTATATTCAATTTCTTTTTGTCGATTTAAAATGTTTCTGAATGATTTTCATTTCCATGCTAAATTAAACACCCAGACTCATCCTTACACAAATAGGGGGTGAAATTTCATCTTTGCTAGTGTGATTTTCACCAACCAATCAATAGTTTGTGTTTTGAGCTATTGACCAAGCAAAAAACCTCATTTCCACAGATCAAAATCAACCCCAAACTATGGTAGAGAATATTGATGCAAACTCTTGATCTCCTAATGATTATGCAACTAATGACCAAATCCCATATAAGAGCATCAAGGATAACATTCATTCACTGTCCTTCCAAGAAGAAGAAAAACCTTAACTTCAATTTTGTGGCACTCTCTAAAAGGAAAGGAACCTTGGCTTGATGGTGATGCTTTATCAAATTGCTTCCTGCTTCTTATATCATAATAGACTAAAATGCTTGGACACATGATTTTCAATTTTCCACAATATTTGCAAGGAAGCCTCCTGCTTGATTTGATTGCTTCTCCATCAGAAATTTTTTCAGATGATCTCATTTTTAAGGGCCTAGCAATTTCAAAATGGGATCTCTTTCTATATTAGCCTTTATAAGGAAAGTAGATTCTTAAGTTACTTTGATTTTCAGGAGGTAGTTTCTTTACTTCCTCGGGAAGGGGTCAGGCGTACAACGGCCCCTTTGAAAGTGATGTTCATTGTTTTGACTACTGTATTAGAAGCCAGTTTGACTTGTTAATCTAAAAAAGTGGACATATTTCATTACTGATTGCTTTTGTATGTGCCCACAAGAGAAAACTTTTAATCTCCTGCTTATTCACTTTGGAGTTTTGGCACTTGTTATTCTTAGTTTTGGAGTAGATGGCTCGTCCCTGGTTTCTTTTTGGGCTAATTGGATGGTTAGGCTGGTAGGTGTTCACAAAGAGGTAGGAACACTTGCCATTTGGCTCCTTACGCTTGATGTGGTTGATTTGTCTTGAGCATAATGGTTGGTCTTTTGAAAAAAAATGAAGTTCCTGTCTATAGATTGACATACTCATTATTGTTTGTCTTTTATATATTATTGCCATCGGGGGTCATTTTCAACTTCTCTCTTTTGTATGTTTGGTACGGGCTGTAATTTCATATTGATAAATTGGGTAGCGTTCTTTTTGGTATGTCTTGTGAGTACATGGGTCACACCCTGTTTTCTTGGTGCTATTTAATGAAATACTTGCTTTTAAAAAATAAAAAAATAAAAAAATAAATAAAAGAAAAGAAAAAGAAGAAGAAGCTTAATGTATTTTTTTAATACTATCAAGGTTCAAATCATAAGAAAATGGTGCCTTTTAACTTATATTTAGATTATCTTGTATGTCTTATATATAGGTTTGAGGGAAGGGAAAGCTTTAAGTTCTTCCCTTCTCCACCATTTTTTTATTTTATTTTAAGAAGAAAGAAGAGAAATGCAGAAATCTGGAAAACATTCTCTCTCTGTGGGCCTACAAGAACTATAATATTGAAGTGATTATGAGTGATTGGAGACAAGTACAAATTCAGGAGAAGGTATAATCAAAAGAGGACTTAAGTGTGCTTCTTCCTTCATATCCAATTCTTGTCTATAACCAATCTGATTATACATTTCAAGCTTTCGACTATCGTATTTTCTCTTCATTTTAAGTGAGGAATCAAATGATGTGAAAGGTTTACATGGGGCCAACTGAAATAAAGGTTGTAGTTAGGAATCTGTCTTTTTTTTCTTTTTCTTTTTTGGTATTGCCAACTTCTTTGGCTCGGCTTCTGCATTATAGCGCGGTGAATCACTGATTACATACACCTTGTACCAATAATTCTTTTCATGCTAAGATCATGCAAAGTCCCAAAATGTGGTGTACTGGAACATTTTCAACGCAGATTGGTATAATTGGAAGAATTTGCTACTGGCCTTCCATCAAGGATATGTATGTTACTACTGCTGCCAAAGCTATAATTTGTTCTAGTAGTTAGTGTTTTAATGAAGTAATAAGTCATATCATGTAGGAGAGATGGACGGGTGTTTCAAGGTATAGCAGTGGAACTGGCTCATCCTGACAGTAGCAGAATGGACAGAGCTTGAGCTCAACTGGTTAACTCACTGAGAACCAAAACATGCTTAGATAGGATTGCCTTCTTTGCAAAGACATAAGCCGCAACGAATTTCATCAATTTTCTAAAATTTTGACCTTCACTTTCCATTTGGGTTTGAGCTTATTCAAAAAGTTTTACATTTTAAAACTTATTTCAGTTTCAGCATCTTATTAGTGTACTCCCTCCGTCTCAAAATATTAGTCCCTTATTTTATTTTTCATTGTCCCAAAATATTAGTCCCTTTTCAAAAATCAAGGACTAAAATAACATGAATTTGTTGGAGAAAAGATTATATTGTCAAAGATATTATAAGATATGGAGATCTCATGATTTGTGCTTCTCATGATTTTTTTTTATCTTTGATTTTTTTTAATTCCTTAATTGAATGGATTTAATTGTATCTCTCACCCTATATATATAGTGTATCACGTAAACAAGAGGATAAAAGATGTAGCTGTTTAGGGCTTTGTGTGTGGATGAAGGCCAATATTGGCTGAAGCATATTAAATCTTTGTGTTTTTTCTTTTCTCTTTTCTGTCTTGATTATCTTTTCATATTCAACCTTATTGCCTTATTACAAAATTCAAGTTGATATCAGAGCCTACAAAACCCTAGCCATATTTCCCTCTAGAGTTCTTTCTTACTCCATATTTTTTTTTTGTTATCAAGGTGTTTTCCCCTTTTCCTTGTGTTGATCACTGGTTTGCTAATGTGGCAAGCAAACTTTGTTATTTTTACTTGTTTCGGGGCTGCCGGTGTATTTGGTAGCATTATTCCATGATACGTCAAGTTTTTCGGCTACTTCTCTACCATTTTGGGGTCCCTATGCTTATATGCTAAGCACATATTTGGTTCTTTTTTGTTTTTGGGCCACCGGTGTATTCGGTAGCATTCGTTGTGATACGTCGTTCTTTCGGCGTTGTTGCTTTCTCTCTCTCGGTTGGTTTCTCTTGTTGCCATCATGACTGATTCTATGAACATTTCTCAGTTGCAAGATGTTAATTCCTTGCATATGTTCTTCGAAATTGTCATTGAAGGGAGTTATTAGAATTGTTGTCGGCTTTCAACAACTCAATTGTAGTTGTTTGTGATGATCATCATATTTTCAAGTTCAAGATGGACACTTCACTTCAACCATTCCGTGTTCCAACTTGAGGGGGGTGTTGGAGATAATTATCAAAGATATCATAAGATATAGAAGTTATTAGAAGATATAGAGATCTCGTGATTTGTGCTTCTCGTGATTTTTTGTATCTTTGATTTATTTTAATTCCTTAACTGAATGGATTTGATTGTAGCTCTCATCCTATATATATGGTGTATCATCTAAATAAAAGTACGAAATTGAGTGAATGAAAGATGAAGCCATGTAGGGCTTTGTGTGTGGATGTAGGCCAATATTGGCTGAAGCACGTCAAATCTTTGTGTTTTTTCTTTTCTCTTTTCTATCTTTATTATCTCTCCATATTCAACCTTATTGCCCTATTACAAAATTTAACTGAATTTCTTATTTTGTCCTTCTTTTAAATTCATTAACATTAATATTTTTGAAGTGTAATAATTGTACTACCAAAGGGTAGTTTTGGAAAGTTAATATTTTTGAAGTATAATAATTGTACTATAAAAAAGAAAAAGTTGGATTCCCCAAAAGAGACTAATATTTTGGAACGGAAGGAGTAAATTTTATGCTATCCTAACAAAATTTTGAAGAAGTTTGGTACGGTTGTATTTCACTTCTTAGTTGCACGATCACGAACACCTACGTCACATGGACTCTTTGTTTTTTGGGAGGTACCCGTGTTGACACGACATGACACGGGTATGGGTTGACATAGGTACGGGTGTAGGATATGGCCGGGATACGGCTCTTTACAAATGGATACGGGAGAAGAAACGAAAGATGACAGAGCAAGGAGAGAACTTGGTCGCCGACTTTGAAGGGTGAAGACATTGATCCCTTTGTCGCCGACATCGATCCCTCTGGTCACGTCCTTCAACTTTGTCTTCGTCAACTTCATCTTCGTCTAGCGCCCTTCGTCTTCGACGAGCATGATCATAAGCCCCTCTCTGTCGCTCTTGCTCTCTCTTCCGTCTCACCGACATCGATTTGCCTCTTGATCTGCCTCTCTCTCTCTTTTTTATTCTTTATATTCCATCCCTCTATTTTATTTTTTTTATAAAATTTTTTTTTTAAAAAATTGGGATGAATCAAATAAGAAAAATAAAAATTTGGGCCTATTAAAATTTGGGCCAACAAATCTTTTAATATCGTGGGTTGTTATATGGCTAATTTATATGTTTGGTCCATAAATTATATATAAAAAAAATTATTGGGTGTCCACTTTTTAACTCATGTTTATATAAAATATATATTTAATAAATAATTATTTGACGGATCCCCGTATCCGTATTCACGTATTCTTCATTTTTAATTTTGAGGTGTTTGACTCTTAGATATGCACCCACACCCGATACTCACACCCGAGTCCGTGTAACGTGACGAACACCATTGAATTAATTTTTAAAACCTTAAGCCTTAAAAATCATGAACACTATTGAATTCATTTTTAAAACCTCTAGGCATAAATTTTTAAGTTAAAAAGCTCCATGAAATTTTAGCTAAAGAGAAAATGGCATGCATGAAAAGTGTTTGATTGACTAGAGGGGCTACAAGGTTATCAATGTTGAAAGCAATCACAGATTCCTAGATTTCGTACTATTATTTTGTGTTTAATATTCGTACCTTTTGACAACATAGAACTTATACCAAGTACAAATTTTTTAAATGAAATATTTGATATTCGAACACAAAGTGTTTAAATGAAATGTTTGATATTTGAACTACATTAATTGTTCTAATGCTTGGAAAATTTTGAGGCTTGTGATCAATTTTCTTTCCTAACTCATGAAATGCTTGCTCTAGGTCATGGACGAAGCGTTGCGGTGATGTGTGCACTGTTGGTAGCTCTAGGTGTGGCTGATGATTGGAAAAATGCTGAGAAGTTAATTAAAGAAAAACGGCCTCATATTAATATGAATGCTCTCCACCGTAAAGCCTTGGATGAATGGTCAATGCACAAGCTATCTACTGCAAAAAAAGGATGAAGAAATCTGCGTAAGTTCTGGAATTTTGTCTAATGCTTCTGGATGATCTCAATTAGATAGGCCAGATGGCAAAGTCGATTGCCTATTCTCTACTTTCATTCACTATGAATACTTATCCCTCATCTGTTGGTTGGGAATGACTGTATTATTGGTGTTACCTTTGTTATAACTCAGTTATATTATGACGTTTATCGTCTCATTCTGTTTGTTGTCAAGATTTTATATTTGATAATTGATGGAATGTTCTGCTGTAGTTTGATATCAACAAGGGGCAACTGGTTCAGTGATTGAAACCTGGCCTATCATCTTTGAGATTGTGGTTTTGAACCTAGGTTTGTCACTTTTTGTAAATAATGCCAAAGATCAGGTCTATACCTAACTTATCTTTTCCGGACCTCATTGAAATAACGGTTAAACTGGGCATACATTTTTATTGTTGTTCAATACCATCGTTTACATAGATAAGATCTCTCGAGTCGTATATTGAGATACTACTTGATTGCTTCAAATATATACGGCAGAGATGCTTTGCAGTGTATGAGTGAAATTAGAAAAATAATGTCAGCTAGTTATTGTCATTGTCAATCACTGTCACTGTCGTTACGAAATCATCATAATCTTTTTCCTATCAGGAAAAAAAAAAATATTATTATTGTTGCTTATTATAAAATATAAATAAATAAACCTTATTGTCTAAATTAAGAGCATATGTATGTTCCAGATGCAGTTGTTATATATGAATAGGATGTGGTTGTCGTTGTAGCATTAAATAATGAAGAGAGTCATTTTGTTGGATGCCAACCAGAAGAAGCTTGCTTGTTGGATGTTGGCGTAAAAAATGAGAACTTTTTTGAGTGCACTGATGATTTCTCATTAGAAAACCTCTAGTCTCTCTGGATTTTCTTGAGGATGAGCCTTTGGTTTGAGGTGGAGGAAGTGGATGCAAGATTGTCTTTGGGAGGAAGAAAAAAGAGCAGCTCAGTGCACGAGGCTCTCGCCATTGTGGGAATGTCAGATGTATGTAGCCTTATCCCAATACTGCGGGTTCTGGGAAAGGTCTTCTTTCTTTTCGCTTTTGATCGTTTCTTCAGCCTCCCAAGGACGAAGGCTTGGAGGGAGGAGCTTTCTTTTTTCCTTCCCTTATTTCGTGGTTGTGAATTATAACCATTTTACTTTTAAAATTGATGAGTAGAATCTTAAGAATTTAGCTGCTTTTTGCTGGTTTCGGTGTGTTTGGGAAGACTCTAAATAGACATTGGCATGAACAAGAACAACAAAAGGAACAAGCTTTTCTCCTTAGCTAGATCTGTTGGTTGTTATTCTTCCACAATGCCTCCAAAGCAAATTGGGTTTGCATTTGGATGTTTATAAAGAGGTCTGACTTCCATGCTTGTATAAAGGTGCTGCAAAAATTCATGGAGCACAGTTCTTCTCGCATCTCAGAGGATTGTATTTCATCTCTTACTGTTTGATTCAGCACATGAACCAGGAGACCGTAGCATTACCAAAGTGAATATTACTGGCACTTGAATGAGCAATCTTTCAATTTCCATGAACCTTGAATTTTGTTAATTTCTTAGAAATAAAGCTTAATATCATAGATCCGCATGCAAAAATTTGGAGATCTGAACTGGATGATTTCAAGATCAGAAAGGTGTCCGATTCTTCTATACCAAAATTATCCAAAAAATTGGCAGTGTGGGAAAGCTTCAGAGAAGCCTGGGAAAATTCAAAATTCATTCCGTTTAGTTGTGTTGTCATTTTTTTTTTTAAATTTAAAAAAAAAATTAAAGCAAGCCCACATTTTAGAAAACATCAAAAAGTTGTTTATGATTTTTTTTTTAATTCTGTTTTTGAATAAAAATAAAAATAATATGAAAATGATAACTGTTCAGTGAATTCAGCCTATTTGAGCAATACCCAAATGAACATGAGCTACCATCCTTTTTCCTCGAACCATCTGCCAAACGGTTAAAACTCAAATCCGAGCAAATACCCATCAGAGAAGTTTCTGAAATGCTGAAGCATTTGCAGCAGATGTGGTGGTTCTAATTATGCATTATCAAGCATGGAAGAAAATTGTTTATTAGAGAGGAAGTACCTCGATTTGATTTTTAATGTTTTCTGCAATACAACATCAAACTGATCATAGAACTGAATGGAATTTTGGTGAAACTCTCAAATCATAATTCCACCCCTCTATTTGCACCATCGGTTTGGATAGAGTTTTGAAAATGTGATTCTACCATACATTTCAAAACATATTTTTCTTTCACGTTTGGCATATCTCTCTCTTTCATCTTCTCCATTTTGAAAAGCAAGGGAGGTTTTGAATTTTGTGTCTACCCAGTCAACCTCCCGCTTTTTTATATTTTTTTGCAATTGCCAATCGCCACTGTTACTTGGAGAAAAAAAAAATTATATTTGTTTTTGATATTTTTTAAATATAGAATTTTTTTTTTTTTTTTTTACACCAAAATGACAACTTAATTTTTTGAATTGAATGTTAAAAAGAATTTGGTTGTGAGTTTTGAATATAATTTACAATAGAGTTTTGAGTTGTGCATTTGGTTATGAGCTATAATTTTTTGAATTAAGTTCTGAAAACTCTTTTTAAAACTTATAACCAAATAAATTTCTCAATTCATGTCACATTAAAAATTCAAAACTCAATTCAAAAATCTTTTCAAAACTCATAACTAAACAAATTTTCTCTTTTTAAAACTCACAAACTCAAAATGTAACTCGATTCTCAAACCATAATTCTAAAACTCTACCGAACACAATTTATTTCTCTGATGTACAATAGGTACCATGGAGTTCCTTGTCATTACCAGGGATGGAGCCAGCGTGGAACTAGGGGGCACAAGCCTCTGAAGTTTTGATAATTATATTAATATATATAGATATATTGATATATAGATTATATCATATATATTCTCTATAAAATTATAATATTATTTTTTCTTAAAATTGTAATAGTGCCCTCTATTATAAATTTTTCTTCTAATTACAAAGAACCTACTAAGGATGTATCATATACAAATTATGACTTTGTAGTATTTATATCATAAATTTTCATAACCAAATTACTTCCATTCATAACTAAAATGACCACTATATAAATTATAACCAAGCAACACATCTTCAATCATAACAAAACCACAAGAAATTATAACTAAGTTATATCTAACATTACAATATGTCATAACTAAATACCACAAAGATCATAACTATAACATATGATAGACATTTTTTTTGCAATGTGTTTTATAAAATTTCTCTATTTAAATATATCATTTCTATCTCAACTTATCTTCTTTTTTAATTTTTCAATCCACCTAAAATAGTTACTCCTCAATATTTGTATAAAATTTAGTCTCAAATCCTTTAATTTAAAATTCACATTTATCTAAATGAACTCTTCATATTTAAGTTTAGTAATATCTCATTATCGTTTATTATGAAGAAAAAAAGAATCAATGCCGTCATTAATTTATATCTCCTCTTTACTGAATTCCTGACTCCACATGGTCATTACGGTAGTCACCTTGAATGTACTGAAAATGTAAGCAACACAATGTTTTCAAAAGCCTAGTCCTACCATTTTTAGGCCACGAAATTCACCATCCAAACAAATAAGGTATGAGGATCCTCTCCTGGCAAGTTCCTACTTGCGCCCGTCCTTGCAGGGCCTTCGGGCCTACTTTTAGGCCCAATTTTGATAATCCGAACCGTTCATATTTTATGATTTATTCAGTATATCATACCTGTAAAAAATCAAGTTGATCGGATATCAGAAAGCATATGTTCGGAAACTGTTTATTAAATTCTTTAAAAAAATAGTTTTTAGTTCAATTTTTCAAACACATACTTTCTGATATCCGATCAACTTGATTTTTTACAAGTATGATATACTAAATAAATCATAAAATATGAACTGTTCGGATTATCAAAATTAGGCCTAAAAATAAGACCGAAGGCCCTGCAAGGACGGGCGCAAGTAGGAGCCTACAAGGAGAGGCTCTTGACTCACAAATAAGACCCAAGTAATCTGAACTTTTGATACATATATTTACGGATTCTTAGACATTTATATTTTAGCTTATTGCAAATTTGTCACAATTTATGATCCTAAGCTACCACCAGTCTTCGCAGCTTCTGCACTGCTTGTCAGAAAAGATTCTCCACAGCCACACTGCCCTTTAGAGTTTGGATTGATAAATACGAACTCGGATCTGCTCAAAACCCAAATAGGAGTGTCAGAAGTGATGAAAAGAAGCAAGAGGGTAAAAAAGGATTTTCTCAATCAACCTTGTCAAAGTTTAACTGTATACTAAAATTCAACTTCTCAACTGGTTTGTCAGCTGAGCAGTGCTAAAATGGTTGATTCTCTCAATTTAAGGCTGTGTTTCGATATAAGATTCGTAGAGGGATTTGTAAAGGGGAAGAAAAAGGTTAGGGAGAATTGAAAAGAAACTAGTTTATATTTCAGTCACTTTTTCCATCCCTTTTCCTTTCCTTCTGCAAATACCTCCCCAAATCCTAAATCCAAACACAGCCTAAAGGAAAATAGGACATGGAAGTCTTCACTTTTGACAAAGCAGATAATACACCTTGGAATAAATCAAAGTTCTAAGTGATATGACATAGAATCTAACATCAGTTACATCCATTGTAGTGACCATGTGGACAGTTTACATCAAACACAATCTCTCTCATAGATGTGTAAGCAGCTATTAAATTTATCTCTAAAAACAACCATGATTGATATTTGGATATACCTGAGTTTGTCATCAACAAAATCCATCTTGGTTCCTATGACATGCATGAGAGCCTTTGGATCAATCAATATCTTCACACCATTTTGCTCAACCAACTCATCGAACTTTCCTTTCTCATCTGTATATTTGGTGTATTGGCACATTAGGAAATTGATGTCAGTGAAGCAATAATAACATTTAAGTAACATCCAAATAACTTCACAGAAAAAATATTGGGTAAATTATTAATATACTCCTTGAGGTTTGCTTAAAGTACAAATTGCCCCTTGTGGTTTGAAAAATTACAAATACCCTAACAGAATTTTTTATTTAATAGAATGAACTGAAAAAATAAAATTCCTAACTGCTCTCTTATATAATAATAAAAATACCTGAATTATTGATTGAAATAAATTTTTAACATCATTAAAAACTATTAATTGGCTTGATGATTTATTAATAAAAGTAGTCATTTGTTATGAAATTAGAAACTTCAAAGGGCGGGATGTAATTTCTAAAACCACAAGGGAGCAAATCGTATTTTAAGCAAACCTCATGTGCATATTCTAGGTTGAATCTAAACAAAAATTCAAGGGATGCAAGTGGGCAGTTTTAGAAAACTCCAAAGGTGAACTTAAATGCAAAGAATCGTATGATCTACGGAGATACGACCCCTTTCAAATGATGTCGTCAATGTGGCAGATACAGGCAAATCAAATTAAATAAAGTGTAACTTCAACACCTATGGAGATAAGTTGCATCAAATTCATGTGAACAGACAAACATGAAGCCTAATTTGGTAGTTTTGGAATTAAATAAATGAAAGAACCAACAAGGAGCCAAAACACGAAAAGGATACTAAAGCAGTTCAATAAGATGCCAACTGATTCAAATTCTAGAGAAATTAAGACTAGTCCTGCTCTCTGTAAAGAATGTTTCCAACAGCCTTGAGTATAAACTGTTGAAGTGAATGTAGACTCTACTACTCTGATAACAAGTTAGAACATTAGGCACCTGAAATTGCACCGTGGACGGGTATCTAAATGGTCTCAAGATTGAACTCAAATGAAATCTGACTATAATAGGTAGTTCTAAAATAGTTGTCAAATCTGATATAAACTAATTAACCTTAAATCTCCTATAAACTAAACACTCTCATACAACATACAACAGTGAACTCTCTAGGAGTTGGGCTTAGGGTAATTTATGAAGATCATGGAAAGAAGAAAATTGGGCAAATTTGGAATTTCATACGAAGCATGTTTAGGGCATCAAGGATTGAAGTTTTGGAATAATTTTGATTCTTTATTTGTATTTATTATAATTTACGTTGCTAGATAGATTTATATTCTTATAGTAAGGTTCAATACTTATGGATATTATGGTAAATTCAATAATTGATGTACATGATTAGCAGTGATAGTCCATGGGTTGTCCTATAGGTCCAGTAATGTTATTTGAATTTTATTTAGAGTCCTAGTTGATCTAGAGTATTAGTAGTTTCTAAATATTCTTAGTTTCTAAAATTGAGTAATAGTCTATAGAAATAGGAAAGTCTTTAACCTATAAATATGTGTAATCTCAATGATTCAACAAGAGTTAATATTATGAGAATTTGTGATTGTGTTTGTGTGTGATTGGCCTATTCCTTGTGAGGGTGAAACACCTTTTTTTTTTTCTTTTTTTTGATCAACAACAAAAGAAGAATTTTATTAAAATGGAGAAAAAAGAGATACAAAGGAGGACAAGAAGTCCTCAAAAGTGAAAACCAAAAAATCAAAAAATCACACACGGACTTCCAATCGCTAGAAATAAAAGAGTTAATTATCTAAAAGACTTATATACAAATGTTATGGTAGTTCAGGTCCTATCTAAGATTTTTTAAACCAATAAGTCTTATTTAGTAAAACTGAGAATATTATCAATTTTTTTTAATTTTTAAAACTACGAACATTATTGATTTTGCATAGTAATGTTCTAAATAATTATTTTACTAACTGATGAAAAAAAAAATAGAACGTGAGATTAAACATTTTTGCCCTTCTATTAATTGGTTTGATTCAACTATTCAATAAAATCGAGAACATTATCTATTTTTTCCAGTTTTAAAACTGAAAACATTATCAATTTTTTCACTTTTAATTTTTTTTTTTTTCAATTTTGCACATCAATGTTTCATCATCATGCACCTTTATAGACACAAAATTTTCAGTTTTGCACAAAAAAATAATTTAGTTTTTAAATTTTTTCAAAAAAAACGTTAGTTTTTTTTGCACATAATTTCTTTTTAGTCTTTTCAATTTGAAAGTTGATATTTTAAAGTTTTGAAAATCAAAATAAATGTTAAAGCATCATGTTCCTTTATAGATAATCATAAATGATGAATAATCATTGTTTGAAGAACAATTTCGACTATTAAAAATTTAATAAGACTTGTAGGTCCAAAAAATCTTAGTCTTAGGGGTTGTTTGGAGTGTCCTGAATAAGTACACTTTTTGTCTTTTTGGACTAAAAAATTGAGGAAAAAAATATGGATGTTTGGGTTAACTTTTTGACTTTTTATGGAAAAATATGTATTAAAAAATTGTATAAATTAGTGCGTAGGGGAAAATTAGGATTGAGAGTTGTGCAGCCGTAATTTTTGACTTTTGGTGAATAGTAATAACTTTTTAACTTTTTGAGTAACTTTTTGACTTTTTGGCTTTTTTTCAACTTGCCAAACTTGGCCTTAATAGAGTATAAGTTCATAAATTAGGACTTTTGTGTAAATGCCCCAATAAAAATAAATGAAATTCCCTTAAATGCCACTGAAGCCCAAAAAGATGCAAAAAATCTAATTTTCTCCCACATCAAAGATGCATCAATATTTTTGTCCTCAAAGATCCTTGCATTCCTTTCCAACCATATAACCCAGAAAAAAACAAAAACTGCACAAAACCCCAACACCTTTGCTTTTTTGTTTAGGCCTAGGAATCGAAAATCAATAGAGAGTGAAGCACCTTTTCCTCTACTTCTCTTTCTTCTTCTTTGTGCATATACCCAAGTTATTATCCTCGGGTTACTATTCACAGCACACTAAAAGTGCACTTTTCAACCCCAAAACCCTATCCTATCACCTCCAAATCAACACTAATTCTTTCCCCTACCCATTAACCTTCAATTAAACCATTAAAACCCTAAATTACTCATTATTTGGGCCTTTAACTAGCCTTTGTTTAAAAATCCAACAAGCTGTCCTACATCAGTAATGTGGTTGAGCCTATGGGTCAACAACCAACAATACATGGTGTATCCATTGTAAAACTACAAGACTGAAAGAAGAATGGTAAAATGAAAAGCCTTAACAAAATCCATAATGCAGGTCCATTCATCAAATGCCTTCCAACCTATGAAGCATGTGTACAACACGATATGGATACCTTGATACAAAAATTTCTAAAAAAGTAGGATTCGGATATGTTAATAATATGACAATAAATGTGTATAAACATGATGCATACTAAGAAGCACAGTCTCTTCTAAAAAGGTGTTGTATCCATGTCGTGTTACCGACCCTGACACATGTCCGATACTCGTCAAAATGTGTCTTAATTTTTTTTTAAAAAAATTAGATCTAGATACTCTTCGGACACCCGTGTCCTTTGCTTAAACACAGGTGTCCACCGATTAGGCACATGAAATTAATTAAAATTTTGAACTAAATAACTTAGGATACAATAATGAAAGAAAAAATAATGTAATTTTATAAAATAAGTGTTATATTACATTTTTTTTATTATTATTATGTTTGAATGATGTATTCATATATATAACATATAATAAGTATATAAAATTATATATTTTGTGCGTGACCCCCACATATTGTATCCTGCATTTTTAAAAAAATTGACATGTTGACACGTCCATGTCATATTTGTGCTTCTTAGGATGCATACATGTATATAAATAAAAATGTTATTTTGTCATAATATATTTGTAATAAATCATGTATTTAATTATTTATCAAATATTCTCAATTTCAATTTTACCCTGCATTGACATAAAAACCAAATTCAACATGTTTTAATCTCATTATTTCCCAATATTCATTCTTTAAGGAGTATACAAAGTATTGGAAATCGTTGTTGTATTATTTATTATTTTAACAAATTGTACTCTAATACTACACAAGAAATGTCACATCTTAATTTTAAGATAGGTCAGATACTAGGAATATCTAGAAAGTATCTAATACTCATTTAAAGTTAAACCAAACCAAGCCTTGATTTCAAATTGTGAAAAAAATTTAGGAAGTATCGGATATATATTTGCAAGTATCCAAAGAGTATCAGGATCCGATACAGATATGACTCCCTCGTAGAAGTATCCATGCTTCATAGCTTCCAAAAAATCACAAGAGGCACATTTCCTAAATCTAAATTTCTTTCTCCAATCAGCCCCTAAACTAAAGGTGCATTTTTCTAAAAACTTGTCTTTCGTGAAGCTAACATCAACAATCTTATAGGCATCGCACAACAAAACAAACATTAAAGTTAATTAATGGGATTAAATATTGAAAGTAATATCAAAATGAAGAAACAAAACCTTAATCTATTAGTCATAATTAGATTGCCAAAAAGAGGGCAATCCATTGCAATATTCTATTAATTGCTTCCAATCAACTAATAAAGCATTTTACAGTAACATGGGCTCCTTATAAAGTTTAGAAGAAAATCAAATGCCATCACTTATTAAGCACGGATACCTCCCCGGGCCCTCATATCAATGTTTGATACGCCTGGGACACAGACACGCTCAGACACATATTGGACACGCCTTTGAAGGTGTCCAAATACTTTATTTTATTTTTGTTGTTCAGACACGTCTCGAACACTCTTGGGGACGCATTAGCGAAAAGCGGGACACACTGGGACTGTTTGAAATTTTAAAACTATGTATTGGGGGTCAAAATGTAATATTAAACTTTGAAACAAAATATCCAATTGTGAAAGCCCTAATTTAATATTAGTCGTAATAGAGAGAAGAAAAAGGAGAGAAAGAAGAACACAATCGGGAAACAAAACCTTAATCTATTAGTCATAATGAGATTGCAAAAAAAGAGGGCAATCTATTGCAATATTCTATTAATTGCTTCCAATCAAGTAATAAAGCATTTTACAGGAACAAGGGGCTCCTCATAAAGTTTAGAAGAAAATAAAATGCCATCACCTATTAAGCACGGATACCTCCCCGGGCCCTCGTATCAATGTCTGACACGTCTAGGACACGAACACGCTTAGACACATCCTGGACACATGTTGGACACGCCTCTGAAGGTCTCCGAATATTTTATTTATTTATTTTTTTATTGTTCAAACATGTCTCGGACACACTTAGGGACACATTAGCGAAAAGTGGGACATTAGAAATTTTAAAACTATTTAGTGGGGGTCAAAATGTAATATTAAAATTCGAAACAAAATATCCAATTGCCAAAGCCCTAATTTAGTATCAGTCGGGATAAAGAGAAGAAAAAGGAGAGAAAGAAGAAGACGATCAGGAAACAAAATCTTTATCCAAAAAAGAGGGCAATCCATTGCAATATTCTATTAATTGCTTTCAATCAACTAATAAAGCATTTTATAGGAACAAGGGGCTCCTTATAAAGTTTAGAAGAAAATCAAATGCCATCACTTCTTAAGCACGAGTACCTCCCCAGGCCCTCATATCAGTGTCCGACACGTCTGGAACAGGGACACGCTCAGACAGGTCCTAGATGCGTGTCAAACACACCTCTGAAGGTGTCCGAATACTTTATTTTATTGTTGTTGTTCAGACACGTCTAGGACACTATCGGGGACACGTTAGCAAAAAATGGGACATGCTGGGGTTGTTTGAAATTTTAAAACTATAGAGTGGAGGTCAAAATGTAACACTAACTTTGAAACAAAATATCCAATTGCCAAAAGACCAGATTCAGTATTAGTCGTGGTAGAGAGAAGAAAAAAGGGAGAAAGAAGAACACGATCAGGAAACAAAACCTTAACCTAAGAAGCATGGACACTTCTAAGAAGATAACGTATCCGTGTCATATCCGTGTTGGACACTGACACTCTTTGAACACTTCCCCGACACGTGTCTGACACTCTTCAAAATGTGTCCTATTTTTTAATTTTTTATAAAAACCCGGACACTCTTTGGACACTTGGAAGACACACGTGTCTATCACTTAAACACACGCGTCTATCGATTAGACACAGGTGAAACTAATTATAAATTTAAACAAAACAACTTAAGATACAATAATAAAACAAAAATCATATAAATTTATAGAAATTAATGTCATATTGCATCTTTTATTATCTTTGCATAATATATTCATATATATATAACATATAATAAATATATAAAATTATAAATTTTGTGTGTCCCTCACGTGTCGTGTCCTGTATTTTTTGAAAACTAGTGTGTCGGCATGTCTGTGTCATATTCGTGTCGTGTCATGTGTCCGTATCCATGCTTCTTAGAGCTCAATCTATTAGTCATAATTAGATTGCAAAAAAGAGAGCAATCCGTTGCAATATTCTATTAATTGCTTCTAATCAATTAATAAAGTATTTTACAGGAACAAGAGGCTCCTTATAAAGTTTCAAAGAAAATCACATGCCATCACCTATTAAGCACGGATACCTCAATGGCCCCTCGTATTAGTGTCCGAGACACGTTTGGGATACAGACACGTCCTGGACACATGTTGGACACGCCTCTAAAGGTGTCCAAATATTTTATTTTATTTTTGTTGTTCAGACATGTCTCGAACACACTTGGGGAGACATTAGTGAAAAGCAGGACACGCTGAGGCTGTTTGAAATTTTAAAACTATG
The DNA here is from genome assembly GCA_036172215.1 of Camellia granthamiana. Taxonomy (NCBI): domain Eukaryota; kingdom Viridiplantae; phylum Streptophyta; class Magnoliopsida; order Ericales; family Theaceae; genus Camellia; species Camellia granthamiana. Next base: position 69,671,339 of record CM069911.1, on the reverse strand, counting down.
TAGTAGGGGTCAAAATGTAATATTAAACTTTGAAACAAAATATCCAATTGCCAAAGCTCTAATTCAGTATTAGTCGTAATAGAGAGAAGAAAAGGAAGAGAAAGAAGAAGACGATATGGAAACAAAACCTTAATCTATTAGTCATAATTAGATTGCTAGAAAGAGGGCAATCCATTGCAATATTCTATTAATTGCTTCCAATCAACTAATAAAGCATTTTACAGGAGCATAGGTCACTAGGAAGTACGGGTGCGGGTGCGGATACGGATACGGGTACGATACAAGTACGGGGATACGGCAAATTCTTTAAAAAAATATAGTACAAGTACAGCTAGGGCTAGGGTATGTCAATTTTTTTTTTTTTTTTTAAATTTTGATTTATAACTAAACATCCAGCATACAAATCAAAGTTTTAATATCAAAACTAAAAAGAGAATAGCTTGTCTAAAGCGTTATATAATTTTTTCTTTTTCTTTTTTGATCGTCTAAAACAAGATGCAAAAAAGAGCAAAGGCATGACTCATAGGTAAAAGGGGTTGGAAACAAATTACCTGATGATTTTCAAAGTTGGAAGAAGAATAATAAAGACTGCGACAAATTCTAGCTATTGCAAGAACAAAAATTTAAATAAAATAAAATCATCACGCCATGCCCAAAATGTACCCAGCCCATACCCACAACGTACTCAAACATATCTGCCGTACCTAGCATGTATTCGGCATACCCGGTATGCGTATCCGCACTCAGTAAGTACCCGATACTCGTATGGCACCATTTTTGGAGTACCTGTACTTCATAGATGGGTCACTTTATAAAGATAGAAGAAAATCAAATGCCATCACCTATTATGCACGGATACCTCCTTGGGCCCTTGTATCAGTGTGTGGCGTGTTTAGGACACGGACACACTCAGACACATGTCAGACACACCTAAATCCTAGTTTTTTTTTTTTTTTTTTTTAATTGAACATGTCCCCCAAAGTGTTTGTGTCCTAGTTTCTAGAAAAATGCCATGTTGGCATGTTCGTGTCGTGTCCGTATCCGTACTTCTTAGGACATCACCCTCCATCCTCTACGTAATCTACTTAATAGACAAAACAGCCAAGGAAATTACAAATGAAAAATATTTAGTTAGAAGAATCTACCCCCACTAATACCTTAAAAAGAAGCTACATGAAGCAGATCACACAACTAAACTTATGATTATGGAGGTTTCTCCTACAATCAGGGTATAATTACCCAACTCTGATCCAAGCATAACTTAATAAATATATCAGACTCTCAATAGCCACCATAATTGATTTGCTAAATCCTCTCATATGCTGACACCCATAGGAATTTACTATCCAAGCTAGTAAAGTTGATGGAGTTTATCTCATAGATTATTAGTACAACAATCTATGTAATCCAATGTTCCAAGCAAATCTGCATGGAAGAAAGTAAACTTGCATCCCATTTTCCGTATATGCATTTTTTGACTACGCTATAGGCCAAATCAAAGGTGTAAGTTTTGGGCATTTATTTTGGGTGCCAATGCCCAACACCTGATTAACTTAGTCCACGATTAGCCTATGATTGCTTTCATATAACAATTTTTTAAGTTGAGATTGAAAATTAAACCGCGATTTGGTTATTTGCCAATCCGCCATTCATGGATTGGCTTGTAATTTTACTCTCAAACCGCCCTGACCACACCCTAACCACCACAATGTAGATATCATTCAAAAGCTAGCTAAGAAAAATCACAAAAAATACAAAATTTCATTGATTCATCAAGCACCTCCAAGTTTGGTATATTTCTACAAATTCCAAGGTTTTATATATATATATAGGGTATCCTGGGCCAACTTAAGCGCACCAAACTAAGTCCCTACAACCCCAACAAGCCTTTCAAAACAGGTTAATTCATTGTGGTCTGTGGTCATAAGAGTTTTGCTGGCAAGGGAGTCGAACCTAAGACCTTCGAGGGAGCAAACCCCCAAGTCCCAGGTCTCATCCACCAGGCCAAATCCTTGGGGCTACAAATTCCAAGTTTGATTGCCAGAAAAGAAAAAGAAAAAAAAAATCACCAATTAGCATATAGACAACCATTGAAGTATAATTCACATAATCAATTAACAAATCTATTCCATCTTCTTCTTTTTTATGGGGCTTCAAAGTACAGAAAAACTAGAAAATTTCTACATGTAATGATGCAATAGCAACAATTTCAAAAAATCACCAATTAGCATATAGACAACCATTGAAGTATAATTCACATAATCAATTAACAAATCTATTCCATCTTCTTCTTTTTTATGGGGCTTCAAAGTACAGAAAAACTAGAAAATTTCTACATGTAATGATGCAATAGCAACAATTTCAAGCCTGCGAATGAAGTAAATAACCTATTGCAAATTTCTTGCAAAATTGGTATGTCCCGAAAGTAAGAAATCAACCTAATTTAGAACCCAAAAACATTTCTGAAAAACAATCCTTCCCCAATTTCACGCATACTAGAGGCTATATGTTAAATTAGATTCAAATACGTCCTATTAAAAAAAAAAAAGGATCTGCATGAATTTTCATATACATATACATATATATATTGAGGAGAGAGACAGAGAGAGAACCTGCATAATTGAGGGTGTAGGATAAGCCGTTGCAGCCGCGAGCCTTGACGCCGAGCTTGAGAAAAGGGCGTTGGCGCTGCTGCAGAAGGTGGCGGATTCTAGAGGCCGCCGCTTCAGTTAAGCTGAGGGCTTGCCGTCGGACGGCGGCTCCCACCTTTTCCCCGGCTGCTGCCATCATCCTGGAAGAAGAAGCTGCCATCTCTGTCTCTCTTTCTAGAATGTTAATAAAGTGATAATAGGTATTGAATTTTATTTTCTGCCCTTAAAAAAAATTATTTCGTTTAGTATTTTGGTTAGCTATTTTTTTTAGATTATTAATTTGTGACAAATAAAATATTAAGGAAAAATTAGTCTAATATCTCTTTTAACTTTTAGTAATGAGAAAAGTTTACAATATTTTTTTTCAACAATGATAGATGGCCGGAAAATTCATGACTCGAATGATTCGAAACACCCAAAATGATGTCGTTTTGACATATTCAAGCCATTCAATCCACACAAATTCGAACCACCAAACATTTTTCATTTTTTTTTTTTTTATAGCTTAAGATTTTTCACCCACACCCATGTATCACACAGACTCTTTCATTCTCTCTCCTCCCTCCTATCGTAGCCTCCTCTTCATCCTCCACCTCCGCTAGAGGTGGAAAAGTCAACCCGCTCACATCTATGCGGTTTTGGAAAAAAGTCAACCTGTAACCGCCTGTAGTGTAGTTTGCAGTTTGCAGTTTGTGCGGATAAGATTCACGGATATGCGGGCGATTTGTGGTTTGCGATTTGGACTTTACGGACAGAACACTTTGAACCCTCCAAGTTCAACAAAAGAAACAACCATCACTAGTATTCAAACCATGGGTGTAAATAAAATATATGAATTGATACATATTTATATATACCAAACAAAAGAAACAACAAAGGTCTTTGTTATATGTGTATATATATATAGGTTTATGCTTTTGCTTTTTGGAATTTCATAATGGAGTAGAGAGAAATAGATTGTCATGTGCTTGATGATTTGAGACTCCAACGCCATTGATTCCTCAATCTCGAACGTCACGCCATCGGAGCTTTTCAACATGATTGTCTTCGAAGTCGACATGGTTGTGGTGAGCAGATCGGAGGCCATTAAAGCACCGTCCAGAAGCTCTGATTCAAATCACCGTTCCGATAAGTCCGACGGCAAATCCTACAACCGCAAAGAGAAGTCCTTTGTAGACGAAGGTTGTGAAGCGGTTAAGGGATGTGTAGGGTATGTAAGCTCTGGTTTTGGTCGCCATCACCACAGAGAGAGAGAGAGAGAGAGAGAGAGAGAGAGAGAGAGAGAAAGAGAAAGAAAGAGAGAGAGAGATGGGAAATGAAATGAGTGAGAAAAAGAGAGCTGTGCAGATTTCTTAGATTAGGATTAGGGTTTGGTTTGTTTAGTCAAAACAAAAATATCTAGGATAGATCATAGATGAATGGTTCAAAAAAAAATTTAAAAAAAAAAAATTATATATTCTAAGTGCGAATGGGTTGTAGCAGGTGCAGTTCAAACTCGTAACCCGCTCGCAACCTGAAAACTTGCTATATTCCAAACCGCACCCTACCTTATTGTATTTGTGAAAACATCCATACTTGTGGGGGTGGGGTCGGGTCGGGTCAGGTCGGGTTACGCAGGTCGGATAACCCTATGCCCAGCCTTAGCCTTCGCCACCTTGACTTTCTCTTTGAATTAAGAACAATAACAAAATTGAAGCAAACAACAATGGCTTCTTCAATCTCAGGACTTTCCTCTCTAAATTCGATTTGCTCATCCAAATCTTACTTTCTTCTTCTCTTTCTTCAAGCTTTCCACTTGGCTCCCCTCATCTTCAAAGCCATTGCAGTTCTGTCAATCATATTCAGCGAAGCTAGGGTTTCATCTCCACGAAAATCTTTGAGATTTCTTCTCAAAAAATTCTCTGACGCATTTTACTTTCATCCTTGAGTCTGTTCATCTTGAATTCGGCTCATCTTCATTCGTAATTAGGGTTTCATCATCACCACCTCACTCAAATAATGTTTCTATTCCTGAACTAGTTTTTCTCTATAATATACAGTTCATTGCATTTTTTAATATTCTTCAATTAATTAGGGTTTCTATTTCGTAATAATATCCAGATTAATTAGGGTTTCGATTGCATTTTGTATCTTCTTGAAACTTGTTATGTGATTCTATTTATAATTTTCTCTTACATTTGAATTTTCTCTAGTGACATTATATTCACTTTACTTTATGTGCTTGCGTTGAAGCTAGTAGTTTGGTTGAGATGAATTTTTCTGCAATTTCTTTGCCATTAGTTTGGTTGAGATGAATTTTCTCTTGCATTTCAATTTGTATTGCTTGTTTGATTTTTACTAGTTAGTTTCCTCCATGTGATGAATTTTCTCTAGAATTCGAGTTTTCTCTGACCACAATTATTATCACATTAACTTATATGCATTGATTGATTTTTTCTGGCATTTGAATTTTTCCTAACCTATCAAATTATGTTGCTTGTTTGATTTTCACTGGTTAATTGTATCCTTGTATGTAATTTTTCCCTTGAGATGAATTTTCTCTGACATCACAATTTTCTCTAAATACATTGGATTCACTTTATGTTATGAGCTTGCTTGATCTTGTTGAAGCTATTAGTTTGGTTGAGATGAATTTCTCTACAATTTCTTTGCCATTAGTGTCTTGATTGATTTTCTCAGTATCTGAATTTTCCCTATGAGCAAATCAAAGAAATTTCAAGCTAGAGAAATTTCAAAATACAGATAAATAAAGTATTGATTTTTGGAGAATTTTTTTTTTAAGTATCTTATATTAAGATTTTATAATATAAAGGATATGAAATTTTTTCATAAGTAATTGGGATCTCTCAAATTTTTACAAAGAAATTTCGAATTAGAGAAATTTTGATTTAGAGAAATTTCAAAACATATCTGATTCAAAAAAAAAATTGTAAAAATTTGAGAGATCCCAATTACTATGAAAATATTTTATGTCCTTTATGTTATAAAATCTTAATATGAGATACTTATAAAAAAAAATCCCCAAAAATTAATACATAATTTATTATGTTACGTTTAAATAATTTTTGCTTTATTTTATGGATAAATTTGCATAGTCCAATTAAACTTTTAAGACAAACTTAATAATTTTAATAAAAGTTTTCTGTCAATTATTTTTAGAGATTTCCATCATATCTTAACTATGGCAATTAGTGAATAAATTAAATAAATATAGAATTTGGCATTTGAGTTAAGATTTGAGTTTGCATTTATTTAAGTAAAAATTCAAGTAAAACTCAATTTGGTATGAACTTAGTGGAGAAGTGTTTGGAGTGTTTCTTTACTAAAATTTAAGTTGTTTTTTGTTTTTTTGTTTATTTTTTTGTTTTTTTTTTTTTTGAACAGAACTAAAATTTAAGTTTAAATCAACATTTGAGTGAAGATTTTTTTTTTTTTTTGCCAAGATTATAGAATGTTAGTTCATTGTTAGTAAAATTAGATTACAACTTAAGGGGTTCGCCATTACTCCATCAACTCAAACTCGAGATCTTCTCCTCACCACACCCTAAGATGTGGCTACAAGAGTACTAAGCCAAAGCCCAAGGGCTTTGAGTGAGGATTGGAAATGCTTGCTTTAAAAAAAAAAAATTTATTTACAAACAAACTCTACACAAACAAAAAATTTATACATAATTTTCATACGTAATGATGTGTTTCATTATGGACCTTTCACTTCAAAATAAAACATCATTAAATATGAATTTATTTACAATAATGATATTATCACATCATTCTTGTTTTTTTTTTTTAATATAAATTCTATGTAAAAATAGAATTTTTCTTTATAATATAAATAAAAATAAATCCGGACAATCATAATCTAAAAATTACAAAAACTCAACCATCAATACAACAAAGAGCCACCGTAATTGAAACGAAACTACTAAACCAACAATCAAATCAACTTTAAAAATAAAATAATAAAAAAAAACTGCATAATGAAAAAATAAATTGGTAGTACAACAAAAAGAAATTTTCAAGCATTGTATTTCACAAAGAATAATCCCTTGACTTCTCAAATAGAATGTACAAAAGTGAGTAACTAAACTAGTCCAGGTGGTAATTGGAGATACCCTTAATCACCGAATTAACACGGTGTTTGGGATAATTTAAATACGTATATTTTTTGAATTTTTATAAAAATATGTGTAAAAAAATAGAGAGATAATATGACCAACAAAAGATTAAAAAAAAAAGTGTGCCTAGGTAGCGTCTGATTTAATTTTAGAATCATAATTTCAATCAAGAAAATTCAAAACTTTTTTCAAAACTCAAAACTCAAAATTCTATTTTTAAAAGAAAAAAAATAAATTCAAAAAAAAATCTTTTTTTTTTAATTTTTTTTAATTTTAAATTTTTTGAAAAAATGTTTTTTTCAGAAAATATTTATTTTTATTTTATTATTTTTTTTAAGTATTGACCAAATAATTTGTTATGATTTAGATATATATGGGCAATCCAAAATCTTTTAAAATTTTAAAAAAAAAATTAAAATGTAAAAAAAATAAAAATATTCATTTTTTAAAAAATTTTAAAATATTTAAAAAATAAAATAAAATATTTAAAATAAAAATTATTTAAAATAAAAATTATGTACATAAAATAAAAAAAATTAAATTTTTAAATATTAAAAATTTTAAAAAAATACAACGCACAAATGTAGTAAATACAACATACATTAAAAAAAATATTTACAATAAAAATATTTACCATAAAAAAATAAAATTAAGAATTTTTTTAAATATTTAAAAAAATAAACCCAAAAATTTTTAAAATACAACTCAAAACTATTTTTAAAACTCTTTTCAAAACTTATAACCAAACAAATTTTCTTTTTTCAAAACTCATTTAAAAAACTCAAAACTTAAAATATAACTCAAAACTCAGATCATGATTCCAAAACTAAACCAAACGAAGATGAAAGAGTGCTACGTGTAATTAATGTAATTAACATAAAATGATGTTAATTATTTCTTAACAATTTGCCAGTAACACTTATTAACATGACTCAAAATAAAAAGGAGTAAATTACACTAACCTGTTTTGAGATTTGAAAAAATACAATAAATCTTATAATTTTGACATAATTATATTGAGCTTTTCTAAGGTTTTAATTTATTTAATACTTAAATCTCATTTTCATTAATAATTTGTTAGTTAAATGAGAAGAAAAATGATATTGTTAAGAGTAAAACACCAATAAATCCCAAGTTTAGATCTTGTTAATCATTTAGTCCCGTCTTTTATTTGATGAACCAATAGGTCCCATTTCAATGTTAATGACATAATTGTACACCAATTACCCGTGTGTCGTACCAATATTCGGGATTGTAGGAGAGGGTTCAAGAAAGTAGTTGGAAAATTCAAAGATCTTCGAAGACTCTTGAAGAACAACTTCGAATTTTCTAGAAGATGATGAGAGGCTTAGATTCTTCAATAGTCTCAACTCAAGAACACAAGAGTAAAGGAGATGATGGAGATAAGAGATTGGGTGAAGAAGAAGGCAAAATAGTTAGAGAGAGAATAATGGCAAGGCTCTCCCATGGATCTCCCACGGATCTCCCACTTTCACTCTCAAGGTTGATAATGGAGAAGGGAAATTAGTTCTTTCCCAAGAGTTAATTCTCCAAAATTCATCCCTTGTAAAGCTATGGGTGGGTGCTATTTATAGGCACCTCATGATGTAGGATGGAGCCCATGTGCAAGGCACATGGGAAATATTCTCTCTAACCACCTTGTCCGAGGAGGTGAACTCTCCGAGGATGAGGGAAACCCCGAAGAGGAGATCAACCCCTCGGCGAACCCTTCTTCTTAGCCACACCTAACCAATGATCCCTAATCATCCCAAAGGGTCAGGGGTAGTCCCAGAGGACGTCCTACCGCATAAAAGTCAGGGGTAGTTCAAGAGAACGCCCTGCCGCAAACATTGCCGAGTCTCAGGGACCCTCTAGATCGTGCCACTTCGACCCGGGTATAGGCTAGTTTAACCGAAGAGTGAATTTATCTCCACTCACCATCCTCAGGATCGGGTCCTTTGTTCGGACTCCATTACGCCCATGGTTCTGGTACGTAGATCCCGGAAAGCTCCGAGTCCGCAAGTGTTCTGGGACTCATTAACGGAGCGACTTCTAGATTGCATTTGAATCCATTCGAAGCCAAGTGCTTCGGATCTCTAGATTCGTAGATCCGAATCCTTTCGAGTCCGTGTGTCTCGGATCTCTAGGCTTGCTCAATACCCTTTCGAGTCCGGGTCCGAGTAAGTCTCTAAGTTCGTGGATCCGAACCCTTTCGAGGCTTAGAGCGATTCGGCCTGTTTGATGGCGATAAATCCGGGCTCACCAATCTTGGACTTGCGATAAATTCGGGCCCATCAACCTTGGACTATTGGGCCTAATTAATTTAGTGGGCTCAAATTAGCTCCTCTTACATTTGCCCCTTGCGTGTATGAGAAATTGTAATTTTCTCGGACATGCATATTACCATTTCTGCGGCCATGATGCACTTCATTCTCTCGGGAATATTTTGTCATGATGTGGCTTTATAACTAGTCTCGAACCCGATCTCCTGAGATTGAGGTATGTTGATGTTCCGAGATGCTTTAATTAGTGCCGAAAAGGTGGGTAGCTTGTGATTAACAAGAAGCATCTTGTATCCGTTCAATGCCCCTTCAACACAAATTTGGACCAAGTAGCTTTCCTCCACAGCCTCATGACAGTCCACGGCTTTGTCTTGGAATCTCTTCACATATTCGAGAATGTCTTTACCCTCCTGCTGCTTTTCCTTACACAGGGTAAGTGTGATCACTTTCTCGGCCACTTGAAAGAATTTGGCGTGGAATTTGTTGACTATCTCCTCCCAACTTCGAACAGAGTTTGGGGCCAAGTTAACGTACCAACTATATGCTCGATCGGTGAGGGACTTGGAGAATTTTCTCAGTCGGAGGACATGATTTGAACCATGAATCCCCAAAGTCTCAATGAACCGAATAACATGTTCTTGAGCATTTCCTTGCTTACCATTGAATTTGATGAACTTCGGCACCGTGTACCCCTCCGGGTATGGATAACTCAACATCTCAATAGGGTATGGTGGCTTGACATCCGAATCAGGCAAAGAGGGTAAAGTCCTCTTGCCCTGTTCAAGATCGAACATGGCTTGCACATCGGCGAGAGTGAGAAATTGTTGAGGGAGAGAACTTGATGGTGGTATTCCCGGAACCTGACTTGTAGACCCGAAGACTGAGCTTGGAGCAACTTGGCCATTTGGGTGTTGAGAATTCACCATCGATGAAGACATATGATGATATTGGCCATCGGCATCTATGGACACGCCATTTGGTGGTAGGACGTTGCATTGGGTCCCATAAAGTCCATTGTATGCCACGGCTATATCGGGTTGTGCTTGCAAACTCGACATCGGAGCCAAAGGAGACCCACTCGGTACATGAGTAGAATTTACAATCGGTGGAACAAAATTAGGCATGGATGGAGCACCATTTTGTAGAGAAAATTTTGTAGGCTTTCCTTGAACTTCCACAACCGCCGGAACACCATTCGTCGCGCTGGAAATTCCTCCAACCACCGCTAGGGCTGCAAACGAGCCGAGCCGAGCCGAGCTTTGCTGGGCTCGAGCTCAGCTCGTTAAGTTATCGAGCTCGTTTATTGAGCTCGAGCTCGGCTCGATAAGGGACTGGGCTCGAGCTCGGCTCGGCTCGGCTCGTTAATTTTTATCGAACTCGAGCTCGGCTCGATAAATTTTTTTAATATTATTTATATTATTTAATATATAAAAATGCATTTATATTATTATTTATATATATATTTATATATTTTTAATATATAAATAATGTATTTATATATATATTTATATATTATTTAATATATAAATAATATATTTATTATATAATTTAATTAAAGATAAACGAGCCGAGCCTACCGAGCCGAACACATGCGAGCTCAAGCTCGGCTCGTTAACGAAACGAGCCCAATAATCGAGCTTGAGCTCGGCTCGTTTAGTAAACGAGCCGAGCCGAGCCGAGCCCTTACCGAGCCGAGCCGAGCCTGTTCACGAACAGCTCGGTTCATTTGCAGCCCTAACCACCGCTGGACCTTGGCTCGATCCTCCAGGTGCGTGATTTTGTGCTCCATGGGCCACAGGTTGGCCATGACTTGTTTTTCCTAGCACTTGATTCTGTACACCATTTTGTACAACTTCAGGGAGAATTTGGGGTGGATCTTGATGGTTTTGACCATTTCCAACATTGCCATGAAGTTGTTGATGCTTGTCAGTGCCGACTTGACCTCCATTTGTTGCTGGTGGTGCGAAATTCGAACCCATCACCAACATGGTGTGGGTGAGATTTTGAAGGGTTGTGAGAATCTCTTGTTGAGTGTGTTGGAGTTCTTGAATGGCTTCAAGGATGAGAAGTGAGTCTTGAACTTGAGTCCTTTCATCACCACCATTGGAAGAGCCTTGTTGATGAGTCTCATTATCTGCCATTTTTGCCGGTGTTGTATGGATTCCAGATCTTGTTGAGACCATTAACCAATCCGCCTCCCCAGTGGAGTCGCCAAATGTAGGAGAGGGTTCAAGAAAGTAGTTGGAAAATTCGAAGATCTTCGAAGACTCTTGAAGAACAACTTCGAATTTTCTAGAAGATGATGAGAGGCTTAGATTCTTCAATAGTCTCAACTCAAGAACACAAGAGTAAAGGAGATGATGGAGATAAGAGATTGGGTGAAGAAGAAGGCAAAATGGTTAGAGAGAGAATAATGGCAAGGCTCTCCCATGGATCTCCCACTTTCACTCTCAAGGTTGATAATGGAGAAGGGAAATTAGTTCTTTCCCAAAAGTTAATTCTCCAAAATTCATCCCTTGTAAAGCTATGGGTGGGTGCTATTTATAGGCACCTCATGATGTAGGATGGAGCCCATATGTAAGGCACATGAGAAATATTCTCTCTAACCACCTTGTCCGAGGAGGTGACCTCTCCGAGGATGAGGGAAACCCCGAAGAGGAGATCAACCCCTCGGTGAACCCTTCTTCTTAGCCACACCTAACCAATGATCCCCAATCATCCCAAAGGGTCAGGAGTAGTCCCAGAGGATGTCCTGCTGCATAAGGGTTAGGGGTAGTTCAAGAGAACGCCCTGCCGCAAACATTGTCGAGTCTCAGGGACCCCCTAGATCGTGCCACCTCGACCCGGGTATAGGCTAGTTTAACTGAAGAGTGAATTTATATCCACTCACCGTCCTCGGGATCGGGTTCTTTGTTCGGACTCCATTACGCCCATGGTTCTGGTATGTAGATCCCGGAAAGCTCCGAGTCCGCAAGTGTTCTGGGACTCATTAACGGAGCGACTTCTAGATTGCATTTGAATCCATTCGAAGCCAAGTGCTTCGGATCTCTAGACTCGTAGATCCGAATCCTTTCGAGTCTGAGTGTCTCGGATCTCTAGGCTTGCTCAATACCCTTTCGAGTCCGGGTTCGAGTAAGTCTCTAAGTTTGTGGATCCGAACCCTTTCGAGGCTTAGAGCGATTCGGCCTGTTTGATGGCGATAAATCCGGGCCCACCAATCTTGGACTTGCGATAAATTCGGGCCCATCAACCTTGGACTATTAGGCCTAATTAATTTAGTGGGCTCAAATTAGCTCCTCTTACAGGGATATGTGTGGGTTTGTGTAATGTGGAATTTACAAATTTGTCCAAAAAACTTTCTATAAGTTTTTTGGGTTTCCCTCCTTCCCGATCAAATCAAAAAAGATGAAGACGGAAGGTTTTGGTATTCCAATATTGATTCCACAATGTTTGTTCCATTGTTGCATTATTTGATTTTGGTAACGTTAATTTCGTAGTCTATATTGCCTAATTTAGCATTGGTATTTCATCCCAAACCCTAGAAACACAAAAACCCCTTCTTGTACGTACATTTCTGGCACCAATTAGGGTCTGTCACAAAGTTGATTTTCCATTACAGTTGACCATTACAGTTGACATTGCCTTTCACATTAGTTGGTGATTGTGTTCCAAACCCATGGCGGAAGGTATGTGTTCGTGATGTTGTTTTATTCACTTTGTTTGATGTTTTGAGTTGTATGAGTAATGTTGTAGATTGGGTTTGGCATTAATGGTACTTCCGTAATGTTAGTTAAACGTCTGTATTGTTGTTATGTGTAAGTAGGTAATGTGGATTTGGAATTGGTTGAGGTTAATGTTGTGTTGCGTCCTTCAATTTTGGGGGTATTAGTTCTGCTAGTGTAACAAGCCTTAAATGAAATTATTTTGCTGTTTGGGTTATTATGTGTTTGTGCGATGGTGTGTTTGTAAGTATTATGTGAAGTTATTGATGTGTGTTCCTTGTTGGTTGTGTTGTTCTATTCGAATGTGGCCAGGAATCCCATGGTTTTTAGTGTATATAGTTTGTAGGTGATGTGTGATTGCAGTGACATTCTTTTCAGTTAGGGTGTAACATTGTTGGTGTCCATGTTGATTAAATGCAATGTTAGTGTGTCGGTGCTTGCGTTTGTGTTGTTGTTGTGGTATTTTAACAATTGTGTTCCCATGTTTGGGTTAGTTTGTTCATGTTGTGTACACATTGTACGTATATAGTAGTGAAGAGGGTAGGCGAAAGAACCAAATATGTAGACACATCGTACATGTATAGTAGCGTGTGTTCGGTACATACTTGTAATTTCAAACACCATACCTCCTCTCAAAAACAAACTATGAGTTGTACCCGTTAATGTTTAATTTAAATGTATTGCTGTTGAACACATGTAGGACATGAAGAGGAACGTGAGTGCGCTATTGCGTACCACACCAAAGCCGGACAAGGACACCGGTACACCCATTTCCTGATCTACCATGCGAACCATTGGACTGTCATGGTGCATGATTTGGAAACCAAGACGTGGAAGCATTACAGCTTTATGAGGCAAAGATGAGCAATGCGAGATGACCACTACAATGAGGCACTTAAAGTGGTAAGCACGTGAATGGTACCGGATCTTAATTTAAATTTTATTGGTTTTGCTTATTAATTTGACGACTGGTGGACATACTCTTACACAGTTATTGTCCTCGAGTGAATGATGTTATTGCTCCTATGATTACACTGCGTGTTACATCACTAAATTAATGTATATATTGATTTGTCAGAAACAATAGGTGGTCGACCACCACACGAGCTTCGTGAAACCAAGGTTGGCAACCAACAATGTTCAGGGCAAAGATTTTGACGGCACACTTGTACTGGTTATGAAGTAGGGCCCATATTCGTAAGTGTATCTAATGTTATGTTGTGGGATCATTTGTGTTGCATTGAAATTAGAGTGACGTTCATTGTGTCATTTTTTTTTTTTTGTTTCTTGCAAGTCGGACTATGCAATTTTTGTCTTTTTCATTATCTACCAATACGTACATACGCGGGGTCGAAGTTGACAACCCAATGGACGGACTTATGCCAACTATCCTCCACGGGGCAATGGTGAAAATGTTCTTGAATGACCCAAAAAAAGGATTACGTAGGAGAATAACATTAGATGTTTGACAGCCCTTCGATCCCACCATCACCAACAAATTTGACTATGTTTTTTGTCCATTTTGCAAACCGTGTATTTATTTTTGATGTAATTGAATGTTATAGTGGATAGCTTTTTTTTTGAAAACTTTTTGGTTGTTTAGACTGGTCAGTAGTCATTTGGTTTTGGGCGGATGTCGTTAAGTCGGGCTAAGCGATTATGTTATAATGCAAATAATAAAAATATTATTTCCAGTATATGACAAACATAAAATAGGTGCTTTGTTTTTGTACTTTGTTCTTCATTTCATAAACAAATGTTTGAAAAAATGAAATCATAAGTAGGTATTTTGTGCATAATCATGCACAAAATCTCCATTTGTTTTGTATGTTGTTCTTATTTTCATCAAACTTGGATTCTTTAAGAAGTAATTGGGTGTGTAGAGGACAGGAGCAGGATGCACCAATTCAAAGATAATTGTTCACATTGTATGTAACTATCAATAATGATGGAGATAGTTTACTCACATGGTTCCCAAATTGATTAACAATTGGTAATTACGTTGTAATGAAGCCAATGATAATATTGTTTTTGGTGTATGGCCTCTAGGAATATATGTTTCTCAGATTTTTTGCAAAGTCCATGGTGTTATACTTTTATATTAGATGAACATTTTCATTATGTTGGTATGCTTGATTGTTATTTAATCTCAGGTGAACATTGTTGATTAGTGGAATTTTATTTACCATAACAGAAATAGTATGATGTTTTGGTCGTTTCTGGTCGTATTTTGTGAATAAATGATGCGAATGTAACTTGAATTGGGAAGACACCTGTAGTGTGTGTTGTAATGATCATTATATGGCGCGGTGATACAAAGGAATTCCATATATGGTAGTAGGCACATTTACACATTCTAGCAGGACTAAAATGGAATAGCTTGAATGTTGAACAGTATCTCATTACTAAAACACAAATAGACATGCTAAAATTGAACGACACTTCATTGTTTGTAACCCATCCCTCCCTAAATGGATTCAAATAGAATAATGTAATAAACAAATCAATTTGCCAAAATACACATCAACTCTTTTTTCGTAACCCGTGCTTGATATGTTTTTAATATGACGTACAACGACCGGCATGTTCAGTAACGTAAACCAACATCAAAGAAAATACACTGACATATACAACTAATTACAGCTTGCTTTTCATGCTCCTTTCGGATACGATTGCCCTACAGTTCGAACTCCCATGGTTCTGAATCTGATTTCACAAGTGCAATGTGAAATGGATAAACACAAAAGAGTCCAAATGCGGCAAACCTTTTTAGAAAATCGATTTTGAATCAAAGATGTCAAAAATTGACTGCACCGCTAGATTTTAGAGTCGCTATCTAAATATTTTTGAAAAATCTAGGAAATCCGTGACTCGTGCCAAAAGGCCATTAGTCTGTCATCACCAAAGTGTCTTGGCTCGGGAACTTTAGGTATGAGAGGGGAAGGTCATGATTTGAGCACCTCACTCACTTGATTAAAGATCGGCCTCTACTAATTATGATGTGATTCGTATTTACATTATATGCTCTTGTTCCGATTATTAAGCTAATTTTGCTATGTGTTGCACACAAGTATAGACTAATTCAATAAATTTAGAATGTTTTGATTTCATGTCTGTTTTGAAAATTATTTGAATATGTACCACTTGAAAAAGTGATCTCATATGTACATTTATCAAATTATCCCAACTTAAGCGAAAAAAACTTTCATCCACAGGCATTCAAGAGATATAGCGAACAAGCACTTAGCCTCATGGTAATTATGTTTGATATGGCAACACTAACATTCATGTAATATGCTAAGGCAAGAAATGCTCACCTAGTACTCTAAGGCAAGCCAAAGAAATAAAATGGTTAGAAAAAATGCATGACCTTAATGATGTAAAATAACTAATGCAATACATACATAATGCAACTAATAGGCTCGGTTACTAGTATGACATGTGAATCAATTTGATAGTATGTAGTTAGCACATTTTTGAGTAAGAAATGACCATAAAGTTAGAATGATATACCGAGCCAAATATATGCAAAATGAATATGGTAAGCATGGTAATGATATGAAAAATGTAAGACATGATGCTACCATTATGAGCAAATAAATAAAAGGGAGAAAGAAATGGGGTTGGAAGACTTACACAATACTACAACTTGCCCTCACGCAGGAGGGTCCGAATAAACATCCTGACTTAAACTAACTATTACAATACCAAATAAATTAACTAACTAAACTAACTACTTATTACAATTTAAAATTAATCTAAGTAATGAACAAATTATTACAATTCGTTAATGAACAATACCGAATCAATGCATGAAGGCGAATTTCCACTCGAGGATGCTTCTGTTTTGCTGCTAGAACTTTTCTGTTCGCAGTCAGAAAATTACTCTGTTTTCACCCTCAGCCTCTACTTTGTTTTGCCATAAAAATGGCACTGCTTGGTCAACAAAAGGTGGTTGGTCGGCCATATAAAGTGGTTGGACAGATGGTCAGGTGGCCAGTCGGCCACTATTTTGGGGGTTTGCCTTGCTGCAATAGAAAGGAAATAAAGCACAACAAAGTGTTTCCAGGGACTATTTGTCCTTTCTACCTCTCCTTATCATTAAACAGATCAAATGAGAGGTAGGCTTGATTTGCAAACCACCAATACGCGAACTCGTTGTGTAATGATCTATGAGTCGACGGGACAAAAGCTTAATAAATGAAAATAAAAGATCAACAAGAACCTCCTCCCTATCATGGAGTTGCCTCTCTAGGGAACTGGTAGACATCGTTTCTCAAGTCATTAACATCACTAATGAGTATGTGATGACTCGATACACGATAGGTTCAATTAACGTTCGATTGAACCCAAACCAAATTTTATTACTCTTGCTTCTTTTAGTCCAATTTTATTAGCCTCTTTTAATTTCCTTTTCATTCTTTAATCAATTAGTCCAAATATGAGAGTTAAGTCCACAAAAGGAGGGAAGTGTAAACAAGAAGTTGTTTTGGGCATGAGAGCGATGTAATGCCTTGGTAATGAACCTCCGAAGAGATTAACCTTTAAGCATGAAAGGTCTCTTTCTTAAGTTTAAACAACACTCATTTGAAACAACTCTCAAACAAATAAAAACCCAAGAAAGAAGGGAGAGTGTAAAGGTGATTATATGTGAATACAAGTATGCAAAACATGAAATAAATGCTATCAACTCAAATAGATTGGTGTCTAATGCCTACACTACCAAACCTATGAGGACTAAAACACTACAAGCATACTATACAAAGCATGAATGAAGTAAACACACAAAAATGATCCTAAAACACACAAAAACGGTGTTGAAATTATCATGGAAAAGCTTGAAAAAGTTAACTAAAATAATGGAGAAATAAAGTTGGTAAGTAAGCCTAAGGAGGGATGGCTATCCTTTCCATTTTTGGGACTTCAAAACCACATTTTTAGCCTTTGAAAAACCCTGAAAAACAATGGTAAAAATTTGGAAAAAGGTTGAGGAAGAGATGGGAAACGCAAGGGCAAAAGCTTGGAAAGCAAGGTTTGAAGAAGGGTGGTTAACCCCTCCACCTTATATAGCTTTAAGCCACAAGTTTCAGCCCATAAAAACAATATAAAAATAGTTCAAAAACAGCAGGAAAATATAGGGGAGAAGTAGTGTAGAGATGCTCAAAATTATACCTCTAGAAGAGAGGTAACTCCTTTGTTAACAAACCAACAAGTTCTTACTCTCAAGGGCTGAGATTTGAGCTCAAGAATTTCAGTAAGAAGAGCTAAATTTTTGGTTTAGGAAGTGTAAAGAGAGAGTATTTAGGTTGCAAGATAGAGAGAGAGAGAGAGAGAGTGTTTTACAAGTCTTTGGCCTTTGATAATTTTTCTAACCCTAATTTCAAGAGAGGTGGTCATGTATATATAGAAAAACTAGTGCCCATGTCGAACATAGCTGTATAGAGGCAACTAGTGTGGTGCATGCACATGGGGGGACAATTGGCAGCAAAATATCTACTAGCCGAGAAACTTGGTCAGCCGGCCACCTAAGGGACGGCTGACCACTAAATTCTACCCAGCCAGCCACCTGTTGGCCTGCTGGCCTCAGAGTGGTTAGGCTTGGAAAAAGTCAATTTTTGGGAATCAAAACAAGTTTGATACAAAGGCGATACAAAATTCTAGGCTTTGGAGTTGGAAAACCGAAGCTCTTTTGCTGAGGAACTTGCACAATTTGTACAACGTAGTACTTCATCATCGAGTGATCAACCTGAGGCGCCTAAGTCTTAAGGGCGGTCAAAAATGGGGTGTCTACACTAGTGTACAACAAACTGGTATCTCAAAACACTTGCATGTAGCACACAAAAAAAAATGTTTTCTTTTTTGTTCATATATCTGACGAAACCAATGACTTAACGATCTTGTTAGACAATGAGGAACTCTATAAAAAATCGAAAAGCCCGTGAAATTGACCTTTATTTAATAACATGTAATCCACAAACTGGGCAACCCATAATAATAGTAAGTAAAATGTCATAAACTTTTATTAGATTAAACGCAAACAATGTCATTGAATGTGGAAAAAGTGTGAATGTGAATGGCATAGTAAAAACGTCTTCGATTCATGAGGACAATATGACGACAACAAATCCTCTCAGTCTTCCATATCGCACATCAGCCCTCTACTGTTGTCACCATCACTAACATTGGGAGAATCTGCCAACCTGGATCTAATGCCCGGCCCGTCATTCCACGTTTGAACAAGCACATCGATATGATCAATGCTGAACGACTTGACAAGGGACAACATGTTCTGAACATTGTCTTTAATCTTACTAAAAGAAAGATTAGTGTAAATATACCAATACTGTAAGACTTGTAGTATTTTTTTTTCAAATCCCTATGGAGAGAAAAAAATTACACCTACATCCCATGAAATTCATCATAAATCACGTTATAAAAATTATCAATATTCCATTGACAGAATTTATTTATTTATTTATTTTTTCTGTAACTAACCTAAAAGAAAAAGAAAAAAATACCCAAATATCTTCTAATATCAAACTAAAATTATCATCCTATCATAATTTTCATCTACGCACCACCAAATTCTTCTTACTACACTACCACAATATTTTCCAATTCTCATCGACGACACATCAAATGTTAGTAGACAATAATAACAATGGTGTCTATCAATGGTGGGAGAGGGTTGTGCGATGGTTGAACAACGTGATATTATTAGTTGAGAGAAAATAGGAAATAAAGACTATGAGATGAGAAAAAAAAAATAAAGGCTTCATTTGGAAATGACTACTTTTTTTGCCTATTTGACTATTTAATAGGCTGTTTTAGTTTTTGTATTTAGGAAGATGGGTTAAATTTTTTGTTTGATTGTTGTATTAAAAAATGTGTTTGAAGTGATGTTGGGATGAGAAATGACAAAATTGTCCTTAATGATTGAATGATTGGTGTGGCTTTCAAAAACTCTCAATGGAAAAATCTTTTTTTTGTGTACCTAAGGTAGGGGTGGGCATATGTTAGGCTAGGTTGGGCCAAGTTCGGGCCTGGCCGACAATATGATAAGGGATTTTGTGTTTATCTAAGTCTGATCCAGTCCTAATATCGGACCTCTACATCTGCCCAAGCCTGACCCAAAAAATAATTATAAATTCCAAACCTACCCACCGGGCTATATGTTAAAAAAATTTAAAATATTTCATAATTAAATTCAATCACACATTATATTTCGTAAATAAATATATTGACATCATTATAAATTGAAAAATTTTGTATATAAATTAAAGGATTTATTAAATAATTTCAATCACACATCACCATAAATGTGAGTTTTAGGGGTGTTTTGGGAAGTTGGTAAAAAGCTGGCTTTTGACTTTTTACCAAGCTTTTTGGCTTTTTGGAAAGTGATTTGGAAAGTTGGTAAAAAGTTGGCTTTTTTGTTTTTGGTTTAATATTTTTTTAAAGTGTCAAATTACTTTAAAAAGACCAAAATACCCTTAGCCAATTTATAAAATTTATGATTTTGCCCTCGTGTATGAAAAAGTTATTTGAATGTAATATTATAATTTTCCAAACATTTTTATTTTATTTTTATTATTATTACAAGTAGCAAATTTTTTTTATTATTACAAATTTATTATTTTTATTTTTACAAATTTATTTTTTTTATTATTACAAATTTATTAGTAAAATTAGTATTTTTATTATTATTACAATTAGCAATTTTCCAAACAATTATTGCAAACGACAAAAATACCCTTAGCAAATTTTTTTCTATTTTTATAAATGTATTTGTTAATTATTTTTATTATTATAATTGAATGGCATATTTATTTTCAAAAATTTTGCCAACAAATTGCGCTCTTACATTAATTAATTTCCACATTACAAACTGGTAAACACCCTTCACAACTTGCAACTTACAAATACAACTATACATTTTTTTGACACTTTCAACAGTTTCACACATTCATTTCATTTGCCATCAACTGGTACAGACCGAACAAGATTAGAACCCAAGTTGACACCGATGTCGCACTAATTCAATCTGTATTGATTTCCTCACTTCGTTCATATGTACATCATCGTCGCCCTCTGGTTCACCATCATCATCGTCACCAACACCGTCAACATTTGGTATGTTGTAGAAAGTAAAATTCTTTGCATTCGCAACCTTGTTGAATGCTTCATCGTCGTTCGAGTTGCGGCGTATAAAATTATGTATTGCCATTGAAGCCCTGACCAATGGCACTTGCACTTTCCCAAAATCATATCGCGGCATGTTATGTAGGAATCCCCATCGTGCTTTCCATACTCCGAACGTACGTTCAATTGCACTCCCTTAGGAGGAGTGCACCGTGTTGAAAATTTCGTTTGCATTTTTTGTCCGTCTAGTTGCGCGAGACTCTTCCTGGTGGTAGCGGCATCCCTTAAACGGCGCCAAAAACCCTTTTTGGTTCTTGTACCCCGCATCAACAAGGTAATATTTTCCTGCTTGTATTTTGATAATTTTGCATTAGTACGTATCATCATTACAAATATCAAATGCACACAACTAATACAAACAAAAAAATCAGCCGTTATTCATCTAACCTTCCTCTAGCATGGGGAATTGTTTGGCTGGGTCTTGTGTTACTTCGTTAAAAACTCTGTTGTCATGCATACTACCCTCCCATCCGCAAGATATAAAAGTAAAACACAAATCGAAATCACACGCTGCGAGTATGTTTTGCGTGTGCCGTCCTTTATGGCCAAAATATGGCGCTGCCTCTTGAGGCGGGAGATGTGCCTCCACATGTGTGCTGTCAAGCGCGCCAATACAGTCCTGCAGAAGCACACAAAAACACACAAAAACTGTGACGGAGAAATGCTACTACCCGAAAAAAGTTCGCCCTTACTTTCTGAAAGTGGATACTATTCATAATTAAATGTGCGAAAAATAAATACACTCACTTTGAATGGGAAATATTTCCGTCGGGACTCTAAGTACGGATGTCTACTGTGTTGTGACCTTGTCGGTCGGCATTGTGCAATCATGAACAACTTCATCGCTTTAAGAACTCGCATTACATGACGCCATACTATTTCCCCGGAGTGTTGAAAACGGTCTTCTATGTCCCAACTCAGGAAGCCCCATAACACGAATATGAACATGCCGACACTCTCAACTACGTCTACACCATGGAGACGTTGTGGTACTGGGAGGCCGCAATCCTTAACTAATGTCTTGCACAACATCAAGAACACATCCTGTGACATCCAAAAATTTTGCTGAAATGCTTCATTCCGACCTTAAAGCATCTCCTGCATCCACATGCTACCAATCAATGCGGATGTGTAAAACGGAGTCCTGTCAACATACGCGTACTCGTTGGCAACGCGAGCAATTTCCACCTAAATCATTGATGTCGTCGATTCTATTTCTCCGATCGTCTCTCGTATCCAAGCATTTATTTGGCCATTGCGTACGACTCCCGAGCTAGTACCCTATTGTGGATCCATAGACGTTCCAAATTATATGAAAGAAAAACTACAAGCTGTAGTTCGCATTTGCGAAATGGGTTGATCAACTCCATGATATATAGCACTCTTGTTAGACATCAAACTACTATGTTGAGTTACTATGGCCATGTGATTGCCCAAAGCTGAACAACGTGACACTCACCCTATTTGGTAGAGTTATGGGAAAGTGCTTATAACTTATGCCTAAACAGCTTATAGCTTATAATTATAAACATAGGTTGATTTCTGACTTATAAATTAAGCATCTCCTGCCCCACTCAAAGAATAAGCTGATTTCTGACTTCCAAAAAGTTATAAGCTATAAGCTATAAGCTAAACCAAACACATCAAAATAGCTTAAATTAAGCTGAAAGCTGAAATAAGTAGCTTTTAAGCTGCACCAAACAGACCAACTACCATGTGAATGATAGTACATTCCCCAGGTTTGTACAATTTCTACTTTGCATGCTTCCATATAAGCACCAAGTTTCATGTGCTTGTGATTGACATAAGCCACATCAAATAACTCCAAAATTGCATCAGAAGTTTTTAGTTCATATAAAGTAAATAAAGAAATCTAAATATATAAAATAATGGAACACAGTTTTGCAAGTAATAACCACTAATAAATGTGTGGCAAAAATATGTGTAGTATTCAGGTCAAACTTTGATATGAATAATTTTGTACGATATAGATTAATTGCACAAAATTTAATGGGCGAACAAATTTCGTCACATAGTTGATATTTCTAGTTATGTCAATTTTTAGGGATGTACAGTTAAGGTTGTAGTTATATCAACTTTTGAATGTTTGGTTAAGCTTTTACAAGATATTATTCGTTTTTTTTTTCTTCACAAAAATTAATTTGAATATGGTTAAAAAAACCCATCATTTTCTGTGTTTTTTTTTTTTCCTTCCTAAGGACTAAATTATTTACTTTTTCATTTTCGAGCAAATTAGTGTTTGCTTTTGTCAATATAATTTTCGTTTTGCCAATTACAAAATAGATTTGAAAAATTCAGTCCAAATAGACTATAAAATAGACTACTTTGTTTTTCACATCAAACTAATGTGTGGCCCACAAATCACCATCTACCTGTGACAAGGAGCACCTAAAATATTATACAACAAACAAAAAAGAGCATGCAAAGACATGCATATAGATTCCCTGGCCAAGACTTTTTTTGTAACATAACAAGCATGTGACACAACAGTGCCATATAGTACCCAAGTCCTGCAGAATGATAAATAAACGTCCAAACCAAAATAAAAGGAATGCGAATAGTCTTGCATGTGCACCACAGCCAAAAAAAAAAAAAAATAGACACAAAATATACTACAATCTCATGATAACCAAACAACAAAATGATAATCCAACCACAAAGGCCTAGTCCAAATCAACAGCACCACCACTCCCAAACAGCTGTGTCCCCATTTCCCGATCCTTGCCAACACTGGCCGGTGTGCAGGCACGCTTCTCTGTCAACCAGTTGACAATGTAATTCCCGGGGAGGACCATGACGATGTCCCGATTATTGGGTGAATCCATTATGCCGCATACGAATGAGAACAACTTACCACCGGGTTCCAATCCAGGCGTGCTCATAAGCCTTGCAAGACAGTCCCCCACAGTGTTGTCACCTTTACCAGTGACAACGTATTGCGTAATTTTCAACTCCCAGCTTTGTTTGCTCATTACTTCCATGAGATTGTCCATGCTACTAGCGACAGTGCCAGATGCTGGCCGCTTGCGACGTTTTGCATTGGCTGATCCATTCACGGCTGACTGGGGGAAGCATCGTCAAAGAGGCTACTATCCACCACGTTCTCCTCGATAGTGTCATGGCTCGGCTGTGGTGGTGTGCCTGCATTGAGAGGTCCCATCCCGCTATCCTCGTTGGCATTGGTCACAGCAGCAGCATCATCGCGCACTTCTATTGGAGTCCATGTATGTTTCCCAGTCGCTGCTGCACCAGAGTAGACCCGCTCCATGAGGTCCAAGTGATCTAGAGGCTTACTCTTGAACTTAGCACATCGGTTGTTCATCTAAGACAGGAGAAAACACATATGTAAGTAAAGCTTGAAATGTATTTGTTGCCCTTAAAGTGTACCACCAATGACAGTAACAGAGGGTAAACACATGAAGGGATTTAGTGTTGTAATTAGAAAACAATAAATGTAACTCTTGAATTAAGTGTACACATGGCACGTTATGGGTTTCCCAACATTAATTAATTAGTTTGTTAAACAAGTGCTTTGATTTGCAAAAGTAGTTATGTGAACAAAATATGGCACCACAAATCAGCAATACTAGTACAACAGTAATGGGGAAAATAAATTGTTTTGTCAATACATACCGCTTGCATTTTGGCCCACCAATGGTCAGGTACAAGTGAACAAGCCCGTCTCATGGTCGTACCCAAGCCCTATCAAGCCGTGGCTGGCATTCTCTAACTTCTTCCATGCCACCCAATCTTTCTTCAAGTTGTCAAACTTGTTTTTCATTTGTTTGGCCGAATGTAGCAGGCTGGTTTTCTCTAGAAATTTGTTCGCTACGTTCTTATACCCAGCCATGGACAATCCGCACGGTTGTCGATTACCAACTTCCATTTTAGCAATGACAAGTTGAAGAAACAACTTTGTATTGTCGCTGTCGAATTGGCATTTGTGGACTGGCTAGGGTTGGGTTGATGTGACAGCGTTACCTCGAGACTTGGAAGGGGTACGGGGTGATGATCGATTTGTTGCCATGAGTAGTGCTGTCTTGCTTGTAAAATTAATGCAATATCAATGTCAAAGAAAGTAGAGTAGATATTTTTTGCATGCCCAAAAGTGAAATCAAAGTATAAACACAATTACTGCAGTAATAACAACAAAGAGTACAACACTTTGCAAAAGACAAAGTCGGTTTCTATTACACGTTGGGGAAATAACAGGACAAACACGTAACTGACAACAAGTACATATGTGATACAAAAAGTAACTACGCAGCAATATCCATGACAATGCATCACATCCGAAACAACAACACCAAAACACCGACGCACAAAACATCGACGACCGTCCTAAGCATACGTAGGCTCTGATCTATGCGCGCAACGTCCGCCCATAATCCCAGATCGACATCATTATGTGGCTGGTCAATACCAAATCTGGTGCTGCGAAACTCGCCACACCAACCAACCCACGTAACACATCTCTACTGGACAAAAGTGCAGTAGATAGTTAACATGCATACTATGCGACACAACCACAAATGAACGACAACATGACTAAGTGCATAAGAGAGTGGCAACACAAACGCACCGTAGTTTTAGGGCAAACGTAGTACGCACAACCAGGGTTTTTGGCGGATCTTGATATCTTTACATCGCAATGTCCAAAGCCACATGCACACATCCTCCGTGGCCATGATGAAGTGGCAGTTGACGTGGAGGACGCCATCTGTATACTCCTTTGATATTTTTGTTCATGTTATAAATTGAACTAATATCATCTAGTGTGCGGAATGAAAGAGAATAACTTAAAGAATTTCATTTTGAATTTAGGTTAACTATTGAAAATGCTAGTTTACTGGTGTGTCCTGATTAGGCATTTTCTTCTCTAAAGTTTTCCTCCCCATCCCAACAATACAATACACAATCCACAGTACTAATTCTTTGGAGGCATTTTCGAAATCCACAATACTAATATTCTTTGAATCTATAGCTCCAATAATGCTACATATCACAATTATTTTATGAATCTATATGTATAGCTTCAGAACTGATAAACAGTTTTGGTTGGAGTTTTATAAATGTCCATTCCAACATTGAAGGCTTTTTTAAATTCATGTTCTGAATTTTCTGTTCTAAACATTAATTAATTTTTTTTTTCCTTATATATTGTTTTGCATTTTTGTCAATTTGAAAGAGAAAATAACAAAGGGAAGCCTCAACCCTCGGTGCAATGTGAGTGGTAGTTTTACTCGCACAGTGTTCGCTACTTTGGGTTTTGCTCAAGTTGCCTCAGAAAAGCAAAAATTTCTACATTACAAAACCATAATTTTTTTACGGGATTGAATAGTTGATTTTGGGGTTACTGTGGAACACTTGGGTTGGCCTTGTTTGGGATTTATTTGGAGTAAAGTAACCGTTGTGAATATAAACCGTACTTGTCATGTATAATGATGTGATGAGTGTATCAAATATTTAAATGGGTATGAAAAAGTTACTTGAAACTACTTCAGAGCCCACCCAGTTGTGTTTTATGTGCTTAGTTGAATCAAACATTTTGTTGAATTCTTGGTTTAAGCTATGTTTGGATTTTGGGTTTGTGGAGGGAAAAAAACAAGTTTTAGATAGGAAAAATATAAGAAAATATATAGGGATTTTGTCCCACGAAAAAAGGGGGTCAAACTTCAATTGATCCTGTGGTGTGGTTTGTGCGGTTTATCAAAATTTTGAAATTACCACATAATTTGTGGACTGAAAGGCATTGGTACGTTAACAATTTAATGAAAAAAAACTAAAATATCCTATATAGATAGATATTTTGTCCCCAAAAGAAAAGAATAAAAGAAGAAAAAGCCAAAAACATTCATTTGGTAACCTTTATTAAAATGAGAACTTTGAATGTGTTGGGAGGGTTTTAGTTGTTCTGTATGTAGAAACATTTTAATGTTGAATACGTTGAACAAAAACAGGGGAGTAGTTGTTTGACCAATACAAAATCAATTTGTGCCAAGAATTTATAGAAAAAAAGAACCCCACCCATGAATGGAAACAAGGCATATCTGCCTATTAAGGATATATACAGATAATACAGTACACATATATAACAGGCTCAAGATTGGAAGCATGAATGGAGTCGAAACCATTACAGAACATGAAAAGCAGGGTTGACAATTGTTTGGCTTGAATGGATTATTAACAAATTTTTTGTGTATTTGTTATATGGCCATGTTCACGTTTTGCTTAAATGCTCTAGTTCAGCCCAGGTGTTGAACATAACATTTTCTTTTTCTTGATGAACAGCTGTAATAGTTAACGTAAAAAAAAAAAAAAAAACAAAACAAAAAACAAAGCTTCTCAATCGTGCCAAGAATGGAAAAGAAGAAGAAGAATTTTGTTTGAAGAAATTACACAAAACAGAAACTTCAAACGATGCACGCACATAACAACCTGGTATCACAAATTAGTAAAACACAAATTTTTGAAACAAGGCTAGTAGATTGAAAGGGATGAGTACATAGAACACCGACCCCGAAGATCGGCAATACAAACATCACAGACCTCAAAATCACAAAGTGCAAATGAATATGGAGCAAGATATCAATGTTATATATCATACAGCAGGTGGCCCATCAATCGTCAACAATTGGTGCCATGGTTTTGGGTCTGTCACTACTTACGAAAAGACAACAATGGAAGACAGTTTTTGGCTGACCTGATGGTGCAGATTCGGCGAAGGCGACGACGTAGACGACGAATCCGGCGGCAACTTCGGCGGGGGACGGCAAGGTCGTTGGTTGTTCGAGGGAGTTAAACGGCTCAGCTTCAAGGAGGAGGACGAAATCGCTACTAGAGGGGGGATGAGGCAAATCTGAACTCGTTTTGCCCTAGGCCCCAATTAGATAAGATGAGGGTAGTTTGGTAAATGCACGAGTTGCATTTTTAGATCTTCCCAAATGGTGTATTTGCGTTTTTTCAAAGTTCAGCGTTTTTTCCTTAGGCTGAAAACGCAGCTTTTTATCATGGTTCCCAAAAAGCCACTTAGTGGGTGTTTGGGAAATGAGTTTTTATGTAAATTTTTTTTAGTTGTAGGATATTATTGGAGAAATTTTTTTTGGTGATTGGGAAAATAGTTGGGTTTTTTTGTGGTTGGATATGATGTTTGTGAGAGAAAAAGTGAAATGATTATGGGGTTGGATGTGAAATTTTGTTTGGATTGGTTTTTTTTTTTATTTTGCAAAAACTTTGTCTTTTAGTGGAAAAAATAAAAAAAAACCCAAACCCACATCTTACCAAACACCGCCTTAATAAAGGCCTATTTTGGGAAGGTGGTAAAAATCAGCTTTTTTACTTTTAACCAAGATTTTTTAGAGTGATTTGGGAAGTTGGTAAAAAGTTGCTTTTTTATCTAGATTAATATTTATTTATGGTGTCACATCACACTAAAATTACTAAAATACTCTCACTCAATTTAAAAAATTATATTTTAACCATTTACCCAAAATATAAAATTTGAGGGTAATTAGGTAATTTTTCAACCTAATTTTGCACTCCCCAAATCAAGACAAAAACGCAGCCTTGCGTTTTCATCCAAAACGCCAGCCTTGCGTTTTGCTCTCTTCCCAAAATAGCACAAAATCAACAAAGATAAAATTTATATCCCAACAAAAACTATATATTTTAATGTATTAGAATGAATTAATTTAATAGTGGGCCAAGTCGGGCTGGGTTGAAAATAAAAATCCTAAGCCTAATCCATTAATACATTGGGCTGAAAATATTAGCATAGCCTAACCCTATGGGCTAAAACAAATATTTCCTAACCTTAGAAAAATAGGGTTGAACCAGACAAAAATTGGGCAAGCCAACGCGCCAATATCCACTCCTAATCTCGCCGGGAGAAGGCGGGGGGAGGGGGGGAACTTGCTACAGTTCTTTTGGTTTGCATATACATTTTTTGGTCTTTTTTAACTCTTGGGTTATTTTTACTCCTCAATCCACTTTCCAAACAGGAATAAAATATTTAGAGGTTGTTTGGGATGATCTAAATAAGTGCACTTTTTGACTTTTTATGAAATATGGGTTGAATTTGGATTGGGTTTGAAGTGATGTGTTAGGGAAGTGATGTGATTTAAATAAGATAATGTGACTTAAATAGGGTAGTGACTTTTTGACTTTTTAGCTTTTTTGAAACTTGCCAAATCAACCCTTAATTTCATACAGACTAATAAAAATATTTTTGAAAAAAAAATTGTTGCTTACATCATATACTTTATTAATTTGACTTAATAATTAATTAACATAAAAAAGTATTTATTGTGTAATTAGAAACTTAATAGAATGTAATTTTTAAAAAAGAAAGGAATATTTCATATTTTTCTGAGAAATTTCAGGATGCATTTATAATTTAAGTAAGGCCTTGTTTGGGAAGAGCCAAATAATCCAAAAAGCCAAAAAGTTACTCAAAAAGTTAAAAAGTTAACACTATTCACCAAAAGTCAACAATTACGGCTGCACAACTCCCAATTCAAATTTTCCTCTAAAAACCAATTTTCACAATTTTTTATTACACATTTTTCCATAAAAAGTCAAAAAGTTAACCCAAACATCCATATTTTCAACCTCAATTTTTTTGTCCAAAAAGACAAAAAGTGCACTTATTTAGTCTTCCCAAACAAGGCCCAAATAAAAAACGTAATGCATGACCAAACAGAGCGGGCCCCAAAACAGACAAAATAAAAACCAGAAATCCCATTCAGAATCCACATGATTGGACGGCCTCTTTTTGCAGCTATCCGTCAATTCAATTGGAAATTTGCTCATATTTTAAGCTCCACCCCACCTAACCAAAATTTTTAAACCAGGTGTTTGGGCTATAGATTTTTTCTTTTAACTGCTTTTTAATTTATTTTGAATTATTTTGAGAAGTAGATTAGAAGTTGATTTTTAATTTTTTTTAAAAAATAAATAAAAAAATAAAAAGATGATGTGGATCTAAGTTAAAAATCAAAAGTGATGTTTTATCCACTTGTCAAAATGAACCTTTGTCAACTAATTTAAAAGTCAATCAGTGTGTTTGGTTTGAGTTTTTTGGATTAAGTTTTTTGAAAATTGAGTTTTTCGGGTTTTCGTATTTTTTTGTTTTTAGTGAATATTTTTAAAATTTTAAACATTTTTTTTACTTTTTTAGATGCACCTTACTTAGATGTATCTAAAAAATAAAAAATTTGTGAAAAAATATTTTAAAAAATTAATAAATACATAAAAATACAAAAAATGTATTGAATTCTTGTATTTTTTTATATTTTTGGTATTTAGTGAATTTTTAAAAGATTTTTTTTACAATTTTTTTTACTTTTTAGGTATATTTATGTTAGGTGTGTCTAAAAAGTAAAAAAAATTACTTAAAATATTAAAAAATTTCAGTAAAAACAAAAAAACATGAAACATAAGAAAGTAGAATTTTCTGAAAATTATTTTTGAAAAAATGGAACCAAGCAAGCTGAATTTTTTTTTAATTTTTAAAATTTTTTGGATCATATCATTCTTTTATATATATTTTTTAAAAAATAAAAAAATTCACTTTTAACTTATTTCTTAAAATAAAATTAAAATAATATTAAAATATAAAATAAATTAAAATAATTTATATGACAAAATATCATATTAAATTTATAATTATTTTATTTTTTTTAACAAACGTAATATTTAATTATAAAAAAATTTAATTACCTTTCTAAACACAATTATGTCAACTTATTAAAATAACAAAAAACTAATCAACTCTATACACACGAATTAGTACGACACAGTAATTGTGAATTTGTGATTCCTGTCTCTCTCCCTCTCTCCCTCAACTTTGCGCTCTCAGATTCTCTCTCGAAGGTTCGAGCTTCTACGGATCTCCTGTCTCTGTTTGTGAGATCTCTTCTTTTCCCTTCTCTTGATCTTTCTTTTCTGATCGATCTTTCTTATCTTTCCGATTCATCTTTGTTGTATTTCTTTTTCTCTCTATTTTTGATGTATGACCATATAGCAAATTAACGTTTTGATTTGGGGTTTTCACTTTCTTCAGGTTATCATTTAAAATTTTCTTTTTTGGGTTGTGTACTCTTTATAATTATATAAATATAAACACGCTATGGATGTGATTTTATATCTAAATTTCTAGGGGGTTTGCTGAATGAAAAATATGAAGTGGTTTTGAAAACTGATTACCAGTTAGTTATATTTACTTGATGTGGCATGCTTATTTATTCAGTAAGCAATTCTGTGTGTATTAAAACCTTTAGAAATGGTTGGGTTCAGAGAACTTGAGGCTACATGGCTCCCGTTTTGATGATTCGAACAGTTCATTTTATAGAATCGAGCATATCATTCATGAAAACAATTAGATCCATCTGGTAGTTGTAACTTTTTCATTTTATTGTATGTGTCATAAAAAAATGGATGGTCTATTTTTCAAGACATTTTTTGTTTTACTTTTCAAAGACAAATGTGATAAAATAAAAAAGGTAACTATAATCAGATCGTCTTAATTTTTTTCATTGATGATATTGACTAGCAGTCCTACAAAATGAATATTTCGAATCATTAAAACGGGACCTATGAACCCCTCAAGTTCGCTCAAATTCATATTTGAACATGAGAAAAGCCAAACCCTTTTAGAAATTGAAATTGTGTGACAAAAATTTTGTTAGTTGTGTACTTCACATATGTAACTAGAAGGCTATGCAGATACGTGGTGATGCGTTTGCAGACCGTCATCTGATAAAAAAAGCTGTAGAAATAAAATATCTGGATCGTTTGCATAAGGGTAATTTGGGTATAAGAAAATGTGTGACATACCTTCAAAATGAGAACTTCTATTGCAAGCCACTTTTTTTCTTAGTTTACATCATTTTGTTTGTTTAGATATTAACCACTGAACAAAAATAATTTCTTTGGATAAACTACTGAACTAGGTTTTTGTTCCATAGTCGATATCCAAACCATGAATTTTTGTTCGATAGTTGTGTCTGAATTCTGAACTAAAAAAATGGTGTGAACTAAGAATTTTTATGCTGTGCAAACAGAATACATACATGTGTATATATATATATTTGTGTACTTCTTTGCAAGTGAAATAGTTCCTTGATTTATGTGTTCATCTGTATAGAACCTTGAGAAAAATTGCCTCATTTTTTGCTACTTCCAGCCCCCCCTGTTCCAATTCCTGTTTAAAAATTGCCTTTTTATTTTGCTATGTTTGTTAAAATTTTCTCAGTGGAATGTGCTTTACATTTAAGACTTCAAATATTTATGCACTGTGGAGTGAGTGTATTATGTATTGAGTCAAATTTATTTTCATTTATAGGCCGGGTAATATTTTAGTGGCTGATTGTTGTATGATAGTTTGTATGCTGTAGATTAATATCAATTTGTCTATTACAATTCCACATCTGTTTCTGTGGTCTCACATGCTGTTACTTTGAATTTCAGATCCCCATTTGCTGCCAAATTTGTAACGCAATCCTTAGTTGGTAGATTGAGTCTATATATTTTTAGACTGACACATCAATGACTTTTATTGTTGGCGATATATACTAGTAATTAGAATTTAGAATTTAGGTCAGTAGAACAAGATGGATACCAAAATGAATTCCTTCAACAATCATGGTATATGCATTATGGGTGTGGCTTAGAATCCAACAGATGTTTAAACATTTTGCATTGGGCATATTCTTCTAAAAGAACAATATTGGAATTCCTCTGCCATTTTAATGTAAATATAGTGAAGCAGCTGAAAGTGTAAATCATCCTCTCTTTGTTTCATCTGAATAACAAATTGGAAGTAATACAGTCCGTGAGAGGGAGAGGGAGAGGGAGGAAAGGTTTGCAAAAATTATTTGCCTTGAATCATCCATTCCCTTTATGAGTTGCCTCCACCTTCTGCCACAAAACTGCTGTGAATGTGATTCATTGCCTTTGTTTCAAGTCCTTTTCTGTGTGGTAAAGGGCTTGATATCAAACAAGTTTTCAAGTAGGAAGGTCCATGAAATTCATTTTTATACATGTAAGTTATAGCACCATGCTGCATATTCACAACAAATCTTCTTATTTTACTCCAAGGGTCATATATATGTTGGTTAATATTTCAGACATAGACATCTGAAAATTGCATCAATTCATGAGGTCAGCTGCCTTATATTGTGAGGCCCGTAAGAAAATGTTGATGGGAATTGTTTTCATGAGTTAGTTTGCTAGTAAAAAAACATTTGTAGCTTCTCACACGAATGGAACACATAAATTATATGTTTTTTTTTTCTTTTGTAAATCCCATTTAATTTGAAGCACATTTCTTAATAATTTACAGATCTTATCTAAGAAAGTTATACAATATACAATATATACGTGTTTACGTGTCCCCATACCCATACCTTACTTTTGGATGCGTATCCTAGTATCCTAAGATTCAGATTTAGGAGGATCTGATACTTGAACATGCATCCACACCAGATACTCATACCTGAGTCCATGTAACATAGCCCTTGGCTTTGAGTATATGTGCCTATTACATCAGCCAGCAGAGGTGTTGGTTCCACATGTCAAGTAGCAAATGGTTGCATTTATACACTATGCAGATACATGTTTTAATTATGATTTGTCATCTCTAAGAAACTAATTTTTCGTTAGTGACTAAATGAATTTTTGTTTCGGTTTTAGGTCTTAATATGTCGACTGTGACAATTCCTTCACCTTGCTTGTTCAAAAGTGCACCTGTAGCCAGATCCTCTGCTTTGATCAAGAATCCAAAGTCTTTGGGTTCAGTAAAGAGTGTTTCCAAGTCATTTGGCATGAAGTCCCCTTCCTCCTTCAGAGTATCTGCCATGGCAGTGTACAAAGTGAAACTGATTGGACCCGATGGCGAAGAGAACGAGTTTGATGCCCCCGATGATACATACATCCTTGACTCAGCTGAAAACGCAGGACTGGAGTTGCCCTACTCGTGCAGGGCTGGTGCCTGCTCTACGTGCGCTGGGATGATGGTTTCTGGATCCGTGGACCAATCAGACGGTTCATTTCTCGATGATAATCAGATGAAGAAAGGGTACGTGCTCACCTGCGTTTCATACCCCACTTCTGATTGTGTGATTCAAACTCATAAAGAAAGTGAACTTTATTGAGTGATGTTTGTGGTGTGAGTGTTTAATTTGCTATAGATTTGGTAAGAAATTTATGTCATGTGGTGCTTTTGGCTGTTTAGTGCATGGGACAGTACTGTATCAGTCGCTTTAATTTATAATTTGATAATCTCTTTAGTCATCTACCATTGAAGCTAGAAATTTCCCAAATTTACGTTTGTTTTGAGTATGAAGTGGGTGGTTATTATGGTGATATCCTTCTCATTTACCCATCATATTATCAGAAATTTGATCAGGACTGTAGGACACTAGTTTGGTCAAGCGATTTGGATAGCACTAGGATTTAAATTTTGTAGAATTTTAGAGTGGATATGATTCTAGTCGCAAAATTGTGTAAAATCACAAAACGATCCCCATTTTGTCAATTTCTTAATTTTCGTTTGGTATGCGGGTTGAGTTGGCTTTTTGGCTAAATTAGTGACAAAAAGACAAAATAAGGTAAAGTCAATAAAATAAAATGTCATATTCAAATCATAATCATTTTATTTTTTCTCTCATAAAAGTAAAAAAAAAAAAAAAAAAAAAAATGAACCTAAATAAACTTTTTAATCTGGATTAAAATAGTCAAAAAGTTAAAAAAATCAACTCACATGTCAAACTGTATCTTATTATTATTATTATTATTATTATTATTATTATTATTATTTTGTCCGATATATCATGTATCTATATCAAGATTTTGATTATAAACTTCCTCTCCAAACATCTCTTATAAAGAATTCCATTTGGAACTTGAAAAAAAATATAAAAAAAAATATAAAAGGTTTTATAGATTAATTTTTTTTCCCCCTTCAAATTAGTCAAATTAGTTTAGGAAACCAAATTTTCTCATCCAGGCTTTACTTGTTTGTAACTCTCAGTTTGATGAACAGGGAGGCCCTGAGGTGAGGCAACTAAGTCCGTCGCCTCAGGTCCTTAATTTTGAATAAAATTTAGGGTTTCTAATTGAAGGAATGTATTATGTCGTGTTATTTTATAATTACTTCAATATTAACTCAATTTATTTATTTTGATGTTGTCATATGGTGTTATTTTGATTTGTGTCAAATTCAAGTTTAATGTAAAAATTTTCACTTTTAGTTAAAAATAACTTAGCAAGTGTATGGAGAGACTAAAATTTTTCTCATACTTTGAATTTTATAAAATTTATTTCTACTAAATGAAATTATTCATAGAACGTTTGATTTTAATTCAATTGCATTTTTCTAATTAAAAAAATTATACCTTATTATTATATATTTTTTACTAGATAGGTAACAAAAAAATACATATCGTAAATGAAAAATAGATATTAGCCTTACTTATTATTTTACATACTTTTTTATTTAGTTAGATGGAATTAAATAAAAGATTAAAAAAATATCATGGCATCTCTTAGTGAACATTAAAATATTTAACTAATAGTTCATATTATTGAGTCGTGTCATACTTGGATTCATATTAAAAAATAGTCAACCCTAACTTACTAATTTTATATATTGCTTGAGTTGTGTCGAAAATTCTCATCCTTACCCCAAATTAATTTTAGTTATTATAGCCTTGGTAACCTAAAAAATAAAGATTCGGTTCAACTAATTGAAATTCCCCTATTATATATTGTGGGTGTTGACTTCCGACCTACACAACCAAAAAGGGAAACTCGATTGAAGAGCACCGGCATAATAGATTAAACCCAACAACCTGCACAAGAAGATGAGAATCCGACGATGGTTCATCCACCTGGGAATATTCCGACGATCAAGTCAGTAATCAATATATCTCAAAGATAGCAAATTGTGCTTGAACTCACAAGAAAGAATTTCACAAATAAAAGCCTACCTCAGACCCACAAGGGTGCCCTGCTTTTATAACCGGCAGTGACTTGCTCTCATTAGAAGTTTCACTTCAGTGGACTCAGGCTTAATGCTTATCCTAGACCCTCATCTAGATAGAGATAAAACTCTTCTTGAACCTTATCTTTATCTAGATTGAAATCCTTTCCTGTTTTAGGACTCTTATCCCTTATCTGCTTATCTCGGATTCCAGTATCCCCGTAAATAACCTTGGTCTAGCCGAGATTATCTCGACAAGATGGCTAAGCCACGTGGCATCTCGGCTGATACTTCGACATCACCTTAGCCGCGTGCTGTCTTTTACAAAATACTTTCCCACATATATATATATGTTATCTAAATTTTGTTAAATTGTAATGCAATAGAAATAATTTTTTGTCTTTTTTGTTTTATCCAAACAATTTTTTTTTAAATTTTTTTTTTAAAATAATGATATATGAAGGGCGAATTTAAAAAATTAATCTTAAGCACCTAATAACTCAGAGTCCATCCTCATGATGAAGCTATGACAGCAAATGGCTAGCAATTGACAGAGGTTTGCTGCATGTAGATTGATTTTAGGTTACTTTCTTGTTGATGTAGGGGTAAACACGACGAGTCTTGCTTAATAGCTCTTATGTAACGAGGCTCGAATGGCCCCATTTCTATGTACACCCCCAGATTCCTTGCACACCCCCATCTTTGTTCAGCTACACCTTTCATTTCAAAAAAAAAAAAAAAAAGAAATAACAGAGAGTAGAGAGAGAGAGGATAGAACTGGGTAAGAGAGACCAATTACAAAACCATGTTCAAGTTGCTCTTCCAACTTTCAACACACATTTAAAATCAAATTTACAGACTTCACAACATTTACAGATTTATATAACACAATTTTAACAGATTTATAACAGAATTTTGACAGAATTTTAACAGATTTATAATTTTTAACAGATTTTTAACAGATTTACAGATTTATATAATAGATTTTTAACAGATTTACAGATTTTCCGTCCGTGTTTCGCAGTTGCAAGCCGTCGTTCGTCCTCCGTCGTTCGCTGTCGCAGGTCGTCGTTCGTCCTCCGTTGTCGTTCGTTCTCCTTCCGCGATCAGAGAGCGCGATCGGAAGGTTTAACAGAGATGAGAGGTTACTCGGTCTCCTCACTCTCCACTCTCCACTCTCTGTTCTTTCCTTTTTTTTTTTTTTTTATTTATTTGAAATTAAAGGTCTGGTATGGCCGAACAAAGCTGGGGGTGTATAAGCAATCTAGGGTGTACAAAGAAATTGGGCCATTCCAGCCGCTTATATTTAAGTTACCAATCAATAATCAAACACGACATCTTCTTAGATTTTGTTTGGAAAGAATTAACAGTTCCGATTCGTAATTCGAAATTAGCGTGGCTCGAATGACCCGACATCAAAATGATGTCGTTTTGATTTTTTTTTTTCTGCATTTTTCTGCAGATTTTTCTGATGAAAAGAAAAGGAAGAAGAAGAAGAAAAATGTAGAGAAAACGGAGAAAAAAAATGCAGAGAAAACAACAGCATCATCATCTTCAACATCATCATCATTTTCATCATCTTCAACATCTTCAACATCATCATCATCTTCATCATCTTCATCAACAAAAAAAAAAAAAAAATTCCTCTGCAGATCCAGATCAACATTATCATCATCAATATATATGTATATATATTTTTTGTGCAGACCCAGATCTACTTAGAAAAAATGCAGAATTTTTTTTTTTTTTTCAGATCCAGATCTGCGATCGCCGCCACCATCACCGTCGATCGCCGCCACCATCACTGACCATCACCGTCGATCGCCTCTTCTCTTCTCTCCTCTCTTCTCTCTCTCTCTCTCTCTCTCTCTCTCTCTCTCTCCTCTTCTCTTCCTTCTCTGTCTGTTCAAAAGAATGAAAAGGAAAGAATGAAAATGAAAGAAAGGAAAAAGAAAAAAGAAAAAAAAAAAAAAAACTGCCCAAAACGACGTCGTTTTGAACAGTTCGGGCCATTCGAGCCGGAGGAAATTTGAGCTACGAGTCATTTCTCAAGAATTAATTAGCCTAGTTTGAAAAGAATTTTTAGTATTTTTTTTTTATTTGAATGTGAAGATTTTGAGAAAAAAGTAAAATTTTCAAATTTTTAGCAATTTTTTGATTTGAATGTGATGATTTTGAAAAAAAAAAGTAAAATAATATTTGAATGTGACATTTTATGTTATTAACATATTTAATCTATTTAATTTTTTTTATCCTTATTTAAGGAAAAAAAAAATGTTTTTACTACAGTGGATGTTAGTGTCTTACAGCATCGATACGTGGTTGAAGCACATGGGAATTGTGTACGCATTTTCAGCAAGAAAACTTCTTACGTTGAGGATTTGACAGTTTGGTCTGTAAGTCTCATCTTGTCACTATTCGCTTATAAATAGTACTTTTTTTTTTTTTTTTTTAAAAACCAAACTGTTTTGTGTATCTGTGTTTTTTTTTAATGAGTTTTTCTTACTTGGAACGGTCCAGATGCATCCAAATAGATCTGGCGATCCAGATCTGTCAAAAAAAAAAAAAAAAAAAATCAAAACAAATTGAAACTGACCCTCACTCTCACTCTTACTTATCAAAATTAAAATTTCCCTCACTTTTACTCAGCCTCAGCCTCAGCCTCACCCTCACCCTCACCCTCACGATCGTCTCCTCCACCAAACACAACCTTACCGGCGACCCACTCCCGACGACGGTGACCCACTCCTGAAACCCAGTGATACACTCCACTAAGAACAGTGGCCCCAAGAATGTCCTAAAACAGAGAAGTCATATTCCAAATCATCTCACTTTACTACCTGAAATGTTGATTACCCATGAGAATACATCTCCAAATATTTAGCATTGAAAAGAAGAAAAGAAGAGAGGGGGAATAGAGAGAATACAGAGAGATATACATAGATCTATGTGTGTATATACACAAAGGAGGGTCATGAAGGACGACAATGATAATGGTGCCAGTGGGTGGTAGGGATGGCAATTTAAACCCGGCCCGACAGGGACCCGACCCCCCGTCCTCGATAAGAGTGATTTTTTCTTGAAAAATACCCTCGACGGGACAAGGATGGTATTTGAAATTGAATCCCCGATTAGTTTCGGGCCGGGGACGGGGATAGCTTTCACAGCCCCGGACCCGTTTTTTCCCGAAATGAAATTACCATAATACCCCTTAATTTATTCATATATATAAGCCTCCCTTTGTTAATTACTCCTTTGAGTTGCCTCTCTCTCACTCACTCACTTACTCAGTCTCTCTTCTCTCACTCTCTCTCTTCTCTCCGCACGCAGTCGGCGATGGCGTTCTCGCTCCTGCTCACCGCCGCCTCCTCCTCCTCCTCCGTCGTCTCTCACCGCCTCCGTCGCTTCCTCCTCCTCCAAGCCACCGCCGAACCGTTGCTTCTCGCCTCCTCCTCCCTCCACCACAGCAGATCTGAACAGATCCTCTCTCTACTACTCAGATCTGAGCAGATCCTTCCTCTCGCCTCCTCCTCCCTCCGCCACCGTCTATCTATTTCTATTTTTTTTTTTTTATGATGTTGCCGTTGATTATGTTGTTGATGAAAATGATGTTGTTGTTGTTGATGATTTATTATTGATGATGTTGTTGTTGATTCCATATACAGATTATTATTATTATTTTTTTTGGTTGAACAGATCTGTGTGTGTATTGTGAACAGGTCTGTGTGTGTCTATATGTTGTGGACAGGTCTGTCGGGGATTTTTCGGGGTCGGGGAAACCTGATCCTCGTTAGGGGGCGGGGGTGGGGGAGGTGATGCCTTCCCCGTCGGGGATCGAGGCCGGGGACGAGGGCTTTTTAATCTTCGAGGATCGAAGACGGAGAGGGTCATCCTCGGCTCCGCCCCAGCCTGTTGCCATTCCTAGTGGGTGGACGTGTTTGCGACGATAATGGCGATGGACAACGGTAATGGAGGCGCCGGTGGATGAGAGTTCTACCTCTCTTTCTCTCTGTTCCCCCTCTTCTCTCTCTCTCTCTCTCTCTCTGTTCCACCTCCTTCTTCTCTTTCTCTGTTCCCCCTCACTCTTTTCTCTTTCTCTCTTTTTTCTCTTTTTGTTTCTGTTTCAGAGAGAAAACAGATAGAAAAGTTGAGAAGGAAGAAGAAAAGAAGAGAAAAAAAAGGTGCCAAAACGACCATTTTGGCACCTCGAGCCATTCGAGTCACAGGTTATTTGAGCTACCTAGCGGGATTGGTTTTGAAATATGTTTTTGGAAAAGAAATTTCAAAAACATGTTTGGTTACAAATTTTCTCAAAAAAATTCTAAAATTACTTTTCTCTCTATTACACATTAATCAATGGACGAATTACACTAACAGTCCCTTTAGTTTGGAGCTCGTGTCACTTTGGTCCCTAACTTTTCAATTGTGACACATTTGACCCTGAATTTTGAATCTTGTTCCAGATAAAGATACTTGAATATACCATTGCTCAATTTCAAGTGCAAAGTCGCCAATTTGATAAAATATAAACTAATATGACAAAAATTAATGTCAAAAAAATATTTTTGAATTTTTAAAAATAATCTATACCCATCAAAGATAAAATTATGTAATATTGATAAATCTTTAGACATTTATATATTTATTTATTTTACTAAATTAATTTTTATTATCATGTAATAGGTGGTTGTTAAAATTTTAATGTATAATCGATATATTTAATATATGAATTGTTTTTAATTTTGGATTTTTTAATTTATTAGTTTAATAATGATATCAAAGTTGTCGCCATATTTGAGTTTTAAAAAATAGAAATTAATTTAATGAAAATAAAAATAATCACTCATTACATGATCATAATCCAAACACATAATAAAAATTAATTTGGTAAAATAAATAAATAAATAAATGTATAAAAAATTTATTGATTTTACATAATTTTATATTTAGTGGGTAGAAATAATTTTTAAAAATTTTAACATATT
Organism: Camellia granthamiana; assembly: GCA_036172215.1. Classification (NCBI taxonomy): domain Eukaryota; kingdom Viridiplantae; phylum Streptophyta; class Magnoliopsida; order Ericales; family Theaceae; genus Camellia; species Camellia granthamiana. The sequence goes on along the minus strand of CM069911.1, from coordinate 69,630,378 downwards.
TTTTTGACATTTATTTTTGTCAAATTAGTTTATATTTTATCAAATTGACGACTTTACTCTTGAAATTGAGTAATATCTTCAATTGTCCTTATTTGGAATAAAATTCAAAATTTAGGGTCAAATGTGTCACAATTAAAAAGTCAGGGATTAAAGTGATACAAGGCCCAAACTATAGGGACTGTTAGTGTAATTCGCCCTCAATGAATCACTCTCTCTCTTATCTCTTATTCTTAATCACTTTTTATCTCACACACATCTACTCAACTATAACAAAATATCAAATCATTCTAAACTCCCAAACTCCAAAATTATTTTCAAAATACACAACTAAATAAACCAAAAAAATTTCTTAACTTTCTACCCCAAAAAATTCTATCACTGCTATATAATAGTGGTCCTTACAGTGTCTAGAACTTAATCATCATAAAAGTTTTTAAAAATTTTAGGCTGTATTTGGTGTGAGTTTCAAATAAATTTTCCACCATTATATTTGAATGCTATGTTTAGTTGGTAAATCATATAATTTTTAAATTTTTGGTCTACCCAGTAATTTGTCCGAACATTCTCCCGGATGTCCAGCCGGTTGATCGGAACAGTATTTTTTTTTTTTTTTGCAATTACCAATCGCTACCTGTTATTTGGAGAAAACAAAAAAAAATTTATATTTGTTTTTGATTTTTTTTTAAATATATACATTATTTTTTTAGACAAAAATGACAAATTGTTTTTTTGAATTGAATTTTAAAGAGTTTGGTTGTAAGTTTTGAATATAATTTTCAATAGAGTTTTGAATTGCGTGTTTGGTTATGAGTTATAAGTTTTTCAAGTAAGTTTTGAAAACTCTTTTCAAAACTCATAACCAAACAATTTTTCTCATTTCATATGTCATATTAAAAATTCAAAACTCAATTCAAAACTCTTTTCAAAACTCATAACCAAATAAATTTTTTATTTTCAAATCGTAATTTTAAAACTTACAAACTCAAAATACAACTTTATTCTCAAATCATAATTTTAAAACTCTACCAAACATTATGTTACCTTTTATAAGTGAAAAAACTGATGTAACATTTAAGATTTTTAATTGATAACAAATAATTTAGTGGCTTTTTAACTTTTTAAACAAAAATAAACTTTTTTTTTTAGAACATCTCCAAATGAGTTCATTAGTGCATTTACCACGTCTTAGATGTTACTGGCTTGGTAAACTCTTATATTTGCTTTTGTCTCTACAGAAATGATAGAGACACTTTTTTTTCCTTGATCTCCACAATCTTCACAGACACATGTTAATGAGTAATAGGATGAAAATAAAAAATAAAAAAAAAACAAAAAGTAACAAGTTGACCAATCCCAATATATTAGGAGTGATAGAGGTAAAAAAAAAAGGGGATCTCAACTTTTTTTTCCTGGTCTCCAATGGCTTAGCTAAAGTGTTGGCCAATATATTAGCTATATGTCACTACAAAAAACTGCACTTTTGGCGACTAATTTTTTAGTCGCCAAAAGCCCTGATTTTGGTCGCCGAAGATATTCCCCGACTAAAACTTTTAGTCGCTGGCTTTGTCGCGGATACGTTGTCGGCAAAGGTAATGGCGACTAAAACAATTTTTAGTCGGCATAAGTTCAACACAAATGGCGACTAATTGTTGGTAGGCAAAAACTGTCGGGTATTAGCGACTAAATGTAGTTTAGTCGCGGATGACTTCCATTGGCGACTAATTCTTAGTCGCCCAAGGGGTGAATCAATTCATATGTATCATTTTCAGCTACTATTCTTTTTGTCGCCAAAAATTAACTTTTTACCTACGGCGACCAAATTCTTAGTCGCTAAAAAGTTTTATTTTTAGCTACCAAACTTTTAGTCGCGGAAAAGTAGATTATTCTTTAGCTACTGCAGTGTTCAGTCGCGCATTACATATTGAATTATGTTTTGGCGACTAAATATTTAGTCGCCAAAACTGTTTGTCACCAAAACTTTTTTTCATTTTGTTTTAGCTACGAAATGTTTAGTCGCCAAAATTTTAATTTTTTTTTTGGCTACCAATTGTTTTGTCACCAAAAATGTCAATTTTTTTTTTTATTTTGTTTTTTTCATTTTAATAAATTTGTTTACCACCACAACCTGTAATAGGTATAGAAACAAATCAATATATATATTATCATCTATTCCATAATGCATGTTTCAGTTACAACCATCAAAAAAAAAAAAAAACACCTTACAATTTAAACTTATATACAAACCAACTATTATATTCCAATTACAATTAATAACATCATACATTCCAAATGTCCTACCAAAACAATGTCCTGTACACACAACATGCTGACTATACTACGTATTATACTGACCATTTGGCATGGTACAAATTACCATGGTAATATGTACCACAACAAAAGGTTATCTATATATATCACCAAAGCAATTAAAACAAGTTCCAAAAATTATACTCATGATTCATCCAAATTCCACACAAAAAGTAGAGGACGTCCAAAAACTTTTCAATGATGCACAACTATGAATTATCTTCCGGACAAAAAAATAGAAGATCCACATGTCAATGCCAATAGCCATCTACACAATAAAAATTACACCCATTAGTTCCATTGTAAACAAAAATTTTCAACAAAAAATTACAACCATCTACACAATACAAATTGCAAGGATGTCAATTATAATTGAAATTGTATTTAGGGTTACTTTGAATTTAGGAAGTATTCGTTACAAAAATGTCACTATTCAAACTAGGACACACGTTTAACCAAGCGGCCCGGACTAGGCAATGAAGTCCACATTACGAGTGAAGCAAAGCCCATTAACAAAAAGAGGCGCTTTGATTCGCTTTGAATCTCAAGATATTCGTTTCAATTTAGACAAACGACAGGCCGCTAACACTACTAATTGACCCAACAACGAGGTACCTATGGCTGCAATGAGAGTTCTAATCAGTCCACACAACCAAAGGAACATCTTTATCTGAACCATTTTTAACATGATCAGAAAGAGGGATGAATAGAAGAGGAGAATATGAATCTAGGAAGCAAGGAATGCATTACTCTACTGAGATGAATACACTTCGAATCTATGTTCATTTGGTCTTTAAATCTTCTCATTTGGGATACATATTATCTAATGATGAAAAAATATTTAATGATGAATCAAGAAATACAACAAATAACATCTTATTGGAAATTTTTTGATGAATAGAGCCAATATTATTACTTCAAGTATCATAAGTTGACCTAGTAAATTCATTTAGTCCAGGATAATCGTCCAATATTAATTTACAGATATTAATAATTCAGTTAGTAGGTTGGGTCATATGAATTATTTAACAGGATAGCCCATACCATTTCTTCGAATCCAAGCATAACTGGACCTGAATTGCTGTGCAGGCTTTATGATATGGATGGTGCCTTAAATCCTTTAATTTTTCCTACTCATGGTTAGTTTTTGAATCTATGTTCATTTGGTCTTTAAATGTTTTCATGTGGGATACATGTAATCTAAATTTGTTTCTCATTGTGCATGGCTGGCAGTTGATACTTCTACATGTCATATCTGCCATGTTAGGTTCTAGGTTTTAACTTTTATAAGGTGCAAAATAAGAGGCAGAATTCTCTTTTTTTATCCTTATTATAACATCTGCCTTGCATTGTTGTTAGTTTTTTATTTTTTTGTATATTATTGTCTTACTTCATATAACTTACATGGCAGCATATTTGTATCTAGTGTTTGAGATGCCACATTGAAGCTTCATATTAAATTTTTTTACCTTACCAAACTCGTGACTTTCTAACCCATTAGTGTTTGTTTTGAAAACACGTCTTCTCATTCACGTCGTCATTTTTAAAACATGCATAACCATATTGGATGCTGTGTTTTTAAAACTCCACTCTAAACCTGAACTCATATTTTAAAAACTTAACTTCATTAAACAACTTCGATTTTATAAAATAAGTTCGAAAGTACTTGTATAAGTAGATCTAAAGTGTCCAGACGAAGTTACCTTATGGAAATTAGATTACGGTCCTTTCTATAATGTATCGAAACACCAAGTCGTCTGCTACTAAGTCTACTCACATTACGCCTCAAAACCTATTCGAAGCACATAACAACAAAAAATTTGCATAGCAACTCAAACAACAATTCTATGTCAATATGATCCATACTTTTTGTAGAACTTGCATTAGCTTATGAATAAAAGTATGTTTACCGAATAGTAGGATGACCACCTGAACCCTCCAACAGGGTTGTCAACCGTGACACCACATCGTTCAGATGATTCAGTTGTACTTGTTGTGCCTCTCGTGCTTTTTTTTCTTATTCGACTTGTTTGATCAGCTCCTCTCTTTCCCTCGTAATGTCCTCCCAATCTCTTTGGCGCTCCTCTTTCTCCTTGAGCAACTCCTCATGATCTCTTCGGCGCTCCTCTTTCTCCTTGAGCAATTCCTCGTGATCTCTTTGGCGCTCCTCTTTCTCCTTGACCAACTCCTCGTGATCTCTTTGACGCTCCTCACGAAGAACCTCCAATTCTACTCTCATTGCCTCCACATGTTTATCACGTGCTCGTGCCGCACTAGAAGTTGTGGAAGAGGGTTGTGGCCCTATCCCACATCCACGCAAGTAATTTTTCTTTGCCCCGAGGACTTGCCTTGAAAGTTCTTCGGGGGTCAATGGCAACCCCGCATTGGTAGCTACGACTTGTAGATTCACCATATCATCCTGTCATGGCAAAAAAACAATGAAGTCAAGATGGTTAAAGGAATTGAAAACAACTTTAGTAATTGATATGCAACAAAATTTGATCATCCATGAGACCACTCATATAAATCTCTTCTAACATGGTAGGAAGTTCACCCACATTTTCGTGATTGGCTGTCATTCCAGATGCGTTGCTTGCAGTAGCATCGTTGTGTGTAGTAGGATGATCACGAAATACGGCAACATGTTCGCCATGGTGCACCCAAGTTCGATAAGAACATGCGATTCCTCTTCGAATCAAGTGCAACCGTACAACGTGTGGAGTAAATTTTGTGCCGTTCAAGCAATCAACACAAGGACAACGGATTTCATCCTGCGGGCCTAAATTCTTCGTGGCGAACTCAATAAATGACTGAACACCTTGAAGATACTCTTTACTTTTTAGTCTATCCTTTATCATCATCCAACTCTTGTCCATTATTGGAACAGTACACATCAATCAAAGATGAACCTGGGAATAGACGGTAACTTGGAAAAATACGCTGTACTAGAAGAGAGCTTAAGTAAGTTTAGGGGTTTGATTAGCATTGCAATAATGAAGTGAACGAAATAGTAATAACAACTCGGGATGTTTCGCCTATTTGTCAACTGCATGTAGTTGGCTAATTTCACTAGTAACTTGGCATGCATTCATAAGCAAATGTGACATACATGAACACTTCTTTGTGAAGTCATCTTAGAGGGAGACAAATAATTGTAACTTTATGTAAAGAGAAACTAAATGTCAACTATAATTATATGGAAGGAGTTAAGCAATGTAGGCAGCAGATTTTTGAGAAGTCTAGTGTGAAGTGGCCAAGTCACACATGACATGAAAACGAGTAACAGCACAAAATAATGTGTAGGGACATGCCTCCTGCCATATAGAAATCCATCAGGTTAAAAAGAAAAAAATAGCAGAACACTTTTTGTTGGATGGATTAACTTTTCAGCACAAAAAATATGCAAGCTCACCAGAAATGACGGATGTAACTTCTTAATATTTATAAAGATTGAATCACAAAATAATTGCACAAAAAAATGTAAAAAAATTATTTTATGCCACGATAGAGAGAAGTTTCCGATATCAAGATGTTTCAATGGGCACACTCCCATAATGACTCTTTGGTGGGCAACAGCCTCTGACTTCAGAATGGAAGTTATCAGGAGGGGCTACTAAAATCTGAGTGACTAGACTCCTAATGCTTTTAATGGTTGCCACTACTTTGAATGTAAACCTTAGTTATATGCTGGTATTTTATTTTTTTTGTTGTTTTAATGCTAATTTTTCCATATACTACTACTAAATCCATAGTGGATGAGATGGGGTATTGAATGAGCAGCAAGTTATAGTAGGATGGCAATGACTACCCCGTCGAAGTGATGCTACTGTATGTGAAAATTGTGGATGTTTAAAAATGATTGGGGCTCTCAACCATTTTTTTATAATGTAGTTGAACTTGGGCCTCTAAAATTTGAGTGTTTGATTACATTCAAAACATATGTTGTAAATGCTGGGAACAACATAAATAGGATGTTAATCATCAGATCGAGAATAGGAAAAAAATTACAAGCAAAGTAGATGGAAATTTTTTGCAAAGAAAAGGTACCTTGTGGTCTCAGGTCCTCTCACTAACACACAAAACAAGGTAAATAGAGAAGACCCTTGCAGCTCCTATTGCAATTTTCTTCCTGGTGTTCCAGTGTAGTGCTGGTTTTCCTGTAATAATGAACACGACACATTGGATTTTGGTACGTGTTATTGGATTAAGCATAATTGTTGATAAGAAAGTTGTGTCCCATTATTCGTTTCTTTTGTTGTCATGCACCATAAAACTTTTCATAGGAAAGGGAAGTATCAACATTTGCTTGTAATATGAAGACGATCGACACAATTTGTAATTGACGGCCAACAAACATTCAGTTGATGCATACAATTGGCAAGTTTGCGTTACTTACCAGACCCATGCTATTTTTAAACAAATTTCGCAAATACGAGTTGTTTTGAACATGATTCTGAAACCCACATTGTTCTTAAAACACAAACTTCAAATTCCGAAGCTGGCTTTGGGAAATAAGTTCAAAACAAATCGCATTTGGGAAATCTGTCTGTAGGCCACGTAGTATATTATTATGTTTTGAATGATATTTTATGATATCCACACACAAAGGGTCAGAATCTGTCCAAGTTTTGTAAAAAAGGGAATTTCTCCCTTGATGTTATGTCAGAAATGGCACACCTTATTTCAAAATAAAGATAACACATGAGATGATTTTGCTCAACTATTTTAAAGTTGATCTTGCTTCTAATGTCCATTATCAAACCAAAAACTATCTTAAATATTTTGTTGAGTAAAGATATTTTCAAGAAAATTTTAATAAATGTTTTCTAGAATGGTGCATCAAAATTGGCTATCATGTCATTTGTTTTCCGCTGTTTCACACAAAATCAATAATTCCAAATTGTGTTACTTTATTTTTTATGCAATCCCAACCAGCAAATAGATTTCATTGTCATCTTTCTTTCCTTAATTATGTATAACTTCAATTTAAACACACTATTAACCAAAGAACCATAAATTTTGATAGAGGGATGGAGAGTGAATTTGCAAACATTTGCCACAAAAGATATATACTTTTGTTTACAAAGAAACATGCATGAAAAATATTCATGTAGTTCAATCATATTCTCTCTTTTTTGCTGTAATAATGGTTACCTCATCCTCACATAAACACATGTGAAAGTTAAAGGGAACCTTGGAAGCTTGAGGAGTTGTTAAACAGATGGAGAAACCATAATTATTCATAAGAGTTGAAAACAGAGGTAAATCATTATTTAGATTTGTGACCTATGTATGAATATATATATATATGTTTATATATATACAGAAAAAGGGGCAATCCGAAAAAGGGGCACAATCGAGAATCACAAAAGGGGGCAATCCGAAATTTTTACCAAACCCAATCACGAAATCATAAAAGCCCTAAACATTGCTTGCGAAATCAACAGAAAATGAAAAAAATAACGATTAAAAACCCTACAGAAATCGTTAGAGTCACAGGGATGGGAGACAAGCGACAACGATATACAAATAGACAGACCCAGATGGACAGAGAGGGAGAGAGATCAGAGAAAAATACCTGTAATCAGTGGTGGGGCTGATTTGCAGTGCTCGTCGTCGCCAGCGCCGGCGGCCAGGTGGTAATCGGCGGTCAGGTTTGGTATGGACTGCTAGTGTGTGAGGTCTGTATATCTTGGTGTGTGAGACGAAACAGTTCCAAAATGGGTCTGTGACTGGGCGCGAATATGTAATAAGTTTCCCTCTAAAAAAAAAATTCGAAGATTTAGCGACCAAATGAATGTTTGTCGCCAAAATTCCTTAACAGCGACTAAGTATTAGTCGCCAAAAGCATCCTAATTTGGCTACTGATCAAATTTTTCTTCGGCAATAGTTACCATACAACGACTAACTGAGTTTTAGTCGCCAAAAATTCATAAAAAAAAAGCCAAAAAATTGGCGACAAATATTTTTTGTCAGCAAATGATACAAAACAACGACTAAAATAAAGTTTGGTCGCAAATAATAATATATGGCGACTAAATTAATTTAGTAGCTAAAAATTGTCCACAAATGCCGACTAAATTATGCTTTTGGTTGCCCAATAAGGTGCTTTTGGCGACTAAAATTTTTTTGGTAGCCAATTTTAGTCGCCAAAAGTGCTTCTTGTTGTAGTGTGTGGAGAACACATTAGCTAATTGCCAGCTGCCTGTACTTGTTATTTTTTATTTATTTATTTTTTTGTGTTAAATTATGTAAATAAGCACAGCAATTTTAAAAAAATTATTATTATTTTATTTTACCTACATATATTTGAGTGGACTTTACACTTAACTAACATATTTTAACACTCTTAACTATACTATTTAAAAAAAAAAAAAGAAAAAACTATTGGAGCACACTTCATTATCTAAACTAACAAACATATACATATTTTAGCTGAAGGCTACTATTTGCACCTACCTTATTTTTTTGGACCCCTACTCTTTCATTTTCTTTTAATTCCAATATTGTCCAAATATAAAATTCCATTTCTACCTTTATCCCTAACCTTCTAACCCTAATGTCCCAAACCCTAACCCTAATTCCACTGGACATCCCCATCATCTCCGATAGTCTGCTTCATCTCTCTCGGCTGGCTGTCCATTGCTGGGCATTCATCTTTTTCCATCTCTTCCGAAACCCTAACCCTAGATCTAGGGTTTTCAAAAATCGGTGGTGGGTAGTGATGGTGGCGGTGGTTGCAATGGGGAGAAGAAAAAGAAGAGGAGGTAGTTGGGTTGGTAGTGGATCGAGATTTGGGTTTACAGTTGTTGGTCGCGATCTGAAGAAGAAGAAGAAGAAGATGAGATAGCATCTTAAAGCCTTCAAGGCACTTTACATCGTCTTCAATGGCAGTGATAAAGGTATAGAGAGAGAGAAGAAGAGGATGAAGAGGGTTGGAGAGGAGAGTGTGAGGTGGGTTTTCATGGTGGTTAGTTTAGGTTGGGTTTGGAGGGGTTAGGGTTTGGAAATGGAGAGGGTGGAGTCATTAAAAGGAAGGTTGCTGATGGTGAAAGGCTGCCAATAGTGGTTGCTAGTCCAAAGAATAGGGGTATAGTTGGTATTAAGGTGGGGTTCAAAGAAAAGATGAGAGGGTTTCAATTATGTGAGTGGGGGTTCAAAGAAATGGAAGGTCCAAATTAAATCGGTAGGGTCATTTAGCAGCCCTCATTTTAGCCACCCCATTGAAGATGCCCTTATCAAAGAGTAATGTTACTCTTCATGAAAGAATTGTCATGAAAAATTTCGTGAAGATTCTTCACTATTTGATTAGTTTATAGTATTTTATTGAATGTATATTCCAAATGTAGAAAGTCTTCACAAAACTTTTCATGATATTTCTTTTATGAAATCTAACATTACTCCTTATTGAGTCCCAAACCCCCAAATAAGGTGTATATGTAGTAAGGTTGTATATGAAAATGTGCTAAACCAGCTTTCAGTACCTAGCAAGAGCATGGTAGTCCACCTGATGATCAAAGGAAAATAGTCGAAGCAGCATGGAACTTTTTACCTCTTAGGCCCTGTTTGATTCCAGGATATAAAGGGTGGGATTGGATATTATATACTGTAGGGTCTACATATTCCATATTTGCAAATTTTTTTTTAGAGAGGATACAATATATTATGGGACTGTATATCCCCCCAAATTGGTGGATATATAATACCTCCCTCCCCTCATTATATCATATCCCTTGGGTTGAGATATGATTTAAAAAGTCCAATTTACTCTCTTGTCTATCTAATATATACACACACTAGGGTTCAACAAAACATATGCGACTCAATACATCTAGCAGAGAAGAAGAGCTCTGGTTTTGCAAGTGTAGATCTACTTGATTTTCTGGCCGATTTCCGTTGGCAAAGCTTCTTTCGAGTGATAATCATTGTTACCCTCTACTTTCTCTTTTTTTTTGATTTTGGGTTTTTCTTGTATGATTTTTATCCCTTCCACTGATTTTTGTTCAATTTGAACTTTCTAAACCCTTTATTATTTATACAAGGGTTTGTTCAATCTGGTTTTTTATTTATTCAATCTAGCTCATTTTGTAATCGTTGACAAAACAGTGGGTATGTTATCTCTGTTTTATTGTTTGTAGGTATGTTGATTATGTCTCTGTTTTTTTTAGGCTTTGATTCAAGTAATAATAATAATAATAATAATAATAATAATAATAATAATAATAATAATAATATCTTTTTAGTGTTTATTTGAACTTTTTGTTTGAAATTAGAGGATTGAGAGAGGTTGCATATACTAACTGGTGTACATCCCCCGCAAATGGCTTTTGTGCCTAATTTTGTTGTAATTGTTGGGGTTGTAAGTACGCTTGTGGACATGCATATATAAAATACGATGTATGGTGACAATCATGATGCTTAATATATTAACTTGTCTATTGTAAAAAAATGTTATAATTTGCTTAGAATGAATGATGGTTATTTTTAATTATAATGGCTTAGATTATTTTATAAGAATGATGATGCACGATGAACGAATGAATGAATATGTTATTTTTTTTCATTCAATGATGATTATTTTTGTAAGATATAATTTTTTAGAATGAATATTAGTTTTTTCTTCTTTTTTTTTTCAAATAATTTATTTGCTTGGGTTTTTTGTAAGAATGATGGATATGGATGTGGGGTGATAAATGAGTGATGATTATTTTTAAAATCAAAATACTTGTTTAAAATGATTTTGTGGTATTTATTTTATTTTTAACATTACCAGGTTGACATTAATATAATATAATATATTTTTTTTGTTTGGGAAAATTATTGGATTTAATATGAATCTTTAATTCGTTCAAATAAAAAATAATATGAATTTTTAATTTGTTTATTTGCATTAGTTTTGCAAGTGGTGTTATTTTTTCCTAAACTGAACAATGCCTCTTTTGATGGGCATAACGGCAATATGGGTATTTAAAATATATTATGAGGGCAATCTTGGAAATCATTTGTTTATATTCCACAATATATTTTGTAAAACAAACATGGATAATATATATCCAGCCTTATAATCAAGTCAACAAATATGAATTGGGGAATATATTATTCAATACATATATCCTATTCATTATATATCATGACTAAATTTCACATCATATTATATCCTCTATTTTATACCCAGTGAAACAAATAGGGCCTTAAGTCATGTTTGATTTGAGGATAAGGGTGAGTTAAGATTGTTGAATAAATTTACCATGCATTGTGTCATATTTGTTATTCGAGATATCTTATTTTAGTAGTTTTACGAGACAATTTTTTTTTTTTTTTTAACCCAGAGTGGGATAATTTATTTTAAAATCAAATTTTTATTACTAAATGACGTCTTTAGAATAACTCATTTCAAAATAACTTATCCCACCTTATTTTATTTGCGAAATAAACATGGTCCCTTAAGTGTAAATATAAGGTGCGGTTTTATTAATAATAGATTTTGGTATGTATATATTTATTTAAAAACTTTCCCAATATATGCTATAAGATCACACGTTAAGAATATCTAGCATAAAAAATAACAATCATGATAACCATCGCCCATGCTAACAAAGAAAATACATAAATATATTTATTTTATTTTACTAAATTTAAACTTCTCAAACTCTTCCTATACAAGTCTTAAGCAAGATTAAGGGTGATTGCAACTTAAACCAAAAAAAAATTAAAAACAAAAGCAGAAACTCAAACAAAAGTTAGGGGAGTATTCAACAAAAGTAGGCCTCTGTCACTCCAATTAACTAACATTTTTTTTTTTTGTGGTTCCTCGACCCTGATTTGTCCACGTGTACGATCATCATCCATCCATCCCATAGCCGCCCCACCACTACCACCTCTTTCCAGATTCCAACCTCCCAAACCTCAACCCGGCCGGTCCAGCCTCCGGTTCATATCTTGACTCGGCATTTCACTTACCAATCACCACTCCTTGCCCGGTTCCAAAAATTGCCCTCAAACTCGCCCACAGCCCGGTTCTCTTCTCTCTCCCCTTCTTGGACCGAACCCTCCCCATGCACGACACCCTCGGTGAACCTGGTTCGGGCACCTGCATGACCGGTTTTCCACCCGGTTCGGAATAGCTCCGGAACATCCGAACATTTTCCGGCTTGGAGGTCCGGCCGAGGTTCCGATCCGACTTCTGCAACTTTGGCAATCCAATGATTGATGATTTGGATTTTGAATTCAGAGACAATCTATGAGAAGGTGAACTGTGAAAACTCCGGCGTGGGTTCGAAATGGAATTCAAGTTGCTGCTGCCGGAGAAGCTGATCTTGGTCGAACCTTTTCGCTCGAGGAAGGCATTGCGGTTGAACCAATCAAGCTCGTGTTCCTTGTGTACTAAGAAGGATTCAGGTGGGAGATCTTGAGTGTCCAAATTTGAAATCATGGTTGATTTGATTGAGATCAAAGGGGATCGGATTCTGGTGGCATTTGGTGAGAGAGAGAGAGAGAGAGAGAGAGAGGGAGATTTTAGAGAGAGAGGGAATAAGAGGGAGATGGGAAGAAATGGGATGGTGCCATGTATAGACAAAGGTTGGAGGGAATTTTCAAAGGTAGGGAAGAAGGCTGGAGATGCATAATGGACATACTACTCATATGATTGTGACAGGCTATCATTTTTTATTCATATCACAGACAAATCAAGCTTGCTGGATCAAATGTACAAACCAAAATCTTGACCACCATGACTTGTTTCAGACCATGTTTTATGATTTCTGTTGAACTGTAGGCTTCTTAATTAGACTCACTTTTCAATAATATATTGCAATTAATAGTACTTGATGAAAAGTATGTTTGATCTTCTAGATTTGATATTTTATTAAGTAAATCTAAGTGCACAAATAATTTTCACAAGGGGCACATGTGAGACAGACAAATAGTGGATCCCAGGCATAGTGAACCCCACATGTGGTTTCATTTTGTAAAAATTCATAACACAACTATTTATTGTCTAATACCATGTGAATATCAGTAGTAAGTATCAAGCCAAATAATGTAAAGAGGAGAATGGAATGCTCATTTATAGCCCAATTTGGATTAGCCATTAGTAAATTGATCGACGACAATTTATTTATTTTTAAAAGAACATGAAAAAATTGATAAAAGAAAACAATGAATCAGAAGAAGGATGTTGTCACGACTTAAACTTGCCCCTAAAAGTTTAGGCCATGACCGGCCTGTACTTAGGCCTCAAAACAAAAATTTTCAACAAATATTCAAATCATATCAGGGCCTAAAGCGAAAGCAAAAAAAAAAAATAATAATGCCCATTGAGCTCGTGCATGCTTGCTAGGATCTTTAAAACAACATCAAGTCATAAAAAGGGCTCACATACACAGTTCGTATACGTACACGTCCAAATCATGTAGATCTATACAAAGAGTAACAACCCAAGATTTACATATTAACCAAGTGTTTAACAAAAGTCACCAAAGACTTAACAAAAACGTGGCATTAAAGGATCTCCTCAAAAACAACAAAAGGGCTCCAACTTTGGAGGCTTAACAAAACAGATCCCATAAAAGGCTCCTAGAGCTGACCTAGGGCTAGCCTCCGAGCTGGGCACCTACATAAATATACATAAATATGGCGTGAGCAAGGCTCAGTGAATAATAATAATGTAAGGAGGTTCATGTGAATGAGCATACGTCTTGAAGAGGAAATATACAACACATGCGTGTCTTATCCATAATCATATTCCCAAAACGGCCTCGGGCCCACATAAGACGGAATAGCCTTAGGACTAACGTAACACGAAATGGCTTTAGGACCAACATAATACACAACGGCCTCAGGCCCACATATGAACACAACGGCCTCAGGCCCAACATATCAATAGCTGTTCAAAATATTATAAGGTAGATGGAACATTGGTATGTCTCCATCTCTTTCGACCTTCGAGCCACAAATCATAAGTAGTCCATATCATAACGGCCTCGGGCCCATTGTTCATAATCAAAGCAGAAAGGCCTCAGGTCCTTTTCATATTCCATTGTTCAATCATTTCCATCAAAACGTAATTCATATAATGTATGTCATTGCAATAAACACAATTTGTATCAATCAAAGACACAATTCATATAAGGTATGCCGTCCACGTTCAAAATACATTATGCCATTCACGATCAAAAATACATTAGTCATAACATATCGTTACACTATTATTACTCACAGTGGTTTAGTCGAGCAATGGTTCCTTCCGGCAAGTGACCTACACATGAGACACACACACACACAAATGGATAAGTAATGCATTCTTTCCTTAGCTTTTCTCTTTAATCATTTGTCCGATTCGTTCAATTCCTATTTATCTTTAAACAATTCGGAGGGATTAAATATGCACATTAATAGATTCAGAGGGTCGAAAAGGGCAACAAAAGTTGATAGAATTTTTCCCAAATTCCCGCAAGGGGGGCCATACGTGCTTTTATTTCAGAATACTAGTCTTGCCTCCTCTGTTTTCCGTATGTGCGGCTGTGAGCCTTGCACGTGCGGCTATGCATCCCGCACGTGTAGCCGTGAGCCCCGTACGTATGGTTCTGGGCCTTGTTTGTGCAGTCCGAAAATCCAACAAATCCAAGCTTTCCAAATTCATTTCTAGGGTTCAATTCAAGCAATTTTACTCCAAACATGACATATGACCATAATAAGAGTGAAATTCAAGCTCAAGTAGATCAAAACTTCCTTTAATTTGACATATATAACTTTAATCTCCATGATTCCTTTATATCTTCCATCTTTTCATGTTATATACACATAGACACACATATGCATGAGCTCAAAGCATGTAAAGAGGCAAGATTAAGGAACAATTCCTCACAATCTTACTCAAATTAAACCAAAACTAAAGCCATCAACTCTTAAATCGAACAAATGTAAAGACATTTTCATGAGATTTGTGCAACCAAGTTCATAACTCCAAACCCTAACTTTTATGAGTGCAAAATGTAACCAATTGAAGAAAGATTTAGGGTATTTGAGTTGATTTGCACTTACTTTGAGCTATATTTTTGCTTTCCCCCTTAAGTTCCCAAGCTCCAAGCTTTTTGTTTGAGTTCTCTTCTTCCTCCCTCTTTTCTCTTCTTCCTTTCTCTAGAACTCCTCACAGGAGATATTTTTTGTGTTGAGTTGAGTCTAAGTATCATATGAGGCTCAAGTATATATGTTATATATAAGACTTAAGCTTATTGAGTCTAAGTTAGGCTTAACTAAGGGTTGGGCCCAAATAAATCTAATTAATTCATTACAAATCAAATTTTTACAAATTTTTATATTATGTTCTAAAAATCATGCTCATCACAATTGTAAAGTCAATTTTGGTTCATCGCGCTTCTAAGGCCTTCAATTTGCAATCCAAAGGTCACAATTGCAACAGATTTCCTTATAACCAACAGATACAAATTTATAAACATAATTCACACATTAAAACATGGAATTTCATATCAAACACATATAATGAGGGATTAAAGCATATAGAGGATATGAGAGAGTCGGGTTATTACAGATGTGGTGTTTCTAAAATGGAAGATTGCCAAAGTTTCTTGTACTAAGGATGAGCAAAAACAAATTTTGAAGATAAGCCATTTTGAGAAGGATGGATTCTGAAGACAAATTAAGCGGTTCACTTAGCTTCGTAATGTTGTGTGTTTCGAACATGAATTTAGATAGGGATTTAGAAATAAATAAAGTATGTCCAGGCTGCAATTACATGAGCACTAGTATTGATTCATATTAGCACTTGTGGTGATTGATAGTAGTTCTTGATATTATGATTAATGATCATTTCATCTGATTCATGTAATTCTCTAATAAAGGCTACAGAGTACAGAGGAATTGAGAGTGGTAATTTTCTTTGGTAAGCAATAATTTTATTAAAAAAATAAAAGAATACATAACTTAACAAGGGCACATTCCTTAGAAGCCGAGTTACTTGTTGTCTTGATTTGTTTATTTCTTTTCATTAGGAATTTTGTTACGTATTGATTTTTGACTTCTATTTATGTATTATTTAAATTCTGATTATTAAATTTTGGGATAAATTACACTATCAAATCTCACTTTGGTCGCTACACATGAAATCATGCCAATCAATTTCCTGTATTTCTGGTCAAGTGTCAATGTTCCTCTTTTTTTTTTTTTGAAGTCTTTAATAGAATCCAGTCATGTGACAAGCATATAATTACGAAATGAGAGCAAAGGAGAAAAATCACCACCATTTCCCACCTTTACACATTTCATCCTAAAATTTACATCAAATTATGATTGTATTCGACTAAAACAAAACGTAGATTGCGAATGATTAATGAGATGAACTAAGGTTTTGCAAAAATTGAAATCACGAAGCTCTGTTTTCCATAGTAACAAAGTTTTCCATTTGATTCCTTTTCATTTCTCTTTGATTTCTGTGCTTTTTTTTTTTTTTTTTCAAAAGCTCTATTTTCTTATTTCTTCCATAATTTCAGCTTATGAACACACACACACACACACACACATATATATATTGAATCATATAACTTTCGCATTCTTTTTATGTGGGACAAAATGTGTATTGGTGGGAAACGAGGATGATTTTCGTCTATTGTCCTCATTTCGTAGTTACATTGCTTATCACATGTCTAGATTCTATTGAAGACTTAAACAATGGAGTAATAGAAGGAGGACATTGACACTTGACCTGAAGTGTATTGGGTTTGTCACGATTTCATATGTAGGGACCAAATATTTGATATAAAGTGCAGGGGTGCAAAGTGTAATTTACCCTAGATTTTGTGTAATTCTTGTCATATTTGTCAATAATTTCTTATTAATTCATTAAAAATTAGTTGTAATGATATTGAAAAGCAAATACTTATGATAGAACAAATGCAAGCAGTTGTTAAAGGTGGTGCTGTTGCCCCATTTGATTCATTTGCCAAAGATTTTGGTTTACAAAAGCCAAATGGATTGATAGCTTTCATTTTTTATTTTTACAAAATTTCATATTCATGGTCTTGTTTAAAACATATTGGGAAATGAAATTTAAAAATATTAATTTTATCCAAAACAATTATATAGAATTAAAGCTATGAGTTTTAAAATTTAAATAAATAAATAACCAATCTATAGTGTAAGGCCTAGATTTATAGAAGTAGTGTTTCAACGATTGCTGTCTTTTTGAGTTAAAGACAATGGTTAGAAGCACCACGTGGACAATTACTCAATTAATGTGATCTTGCTATGATGTGGCATGTTTTGATTGGAAACACAAAGACTAAAGATGAACATGTTAGAGTTGAACAGACTTGGTAAACAACACAAAATGAAACACTACTCATGAAGAGTCCAGATCATCTATCACGGTTTCTTGCCATGGTTCCTTCGGTGCTCGCAAAAACGATGTCCTTGTCGTTCTGTTTAGTTTTAGTTTCTTTTTTTTCTTCAAATTTTTTGGTTTCTCCCTCTTTTCTCTTCTCTGTCATTTGTTCTGTTCCATAACCGTCACCTAACCTAACAGACAGACGAATTGAGAGACGAAGGAAAAGGCGGTGGGACGTGACAGCGAAGGAGAAATGCAGAGGATGGCAGGTGATGGTCACTCCGATGGTGACGCGATGGTAGCAAGGCAAGATTGCCACAACGACGAGGTCTCTTTTATCATCATTCTCATTTGTTCCTGTTATATATATATATGATTTCTTGGGTTATATTTTTTGTTGATTTGTTAAATGGATTTAATAAGTGGTTTGATTTATTGAGTTTTATGGGTTTAATGATTTAGGGTTTGTTGTGGAATTTTTTTCTTCTGATTTTAATCAGATAATGTAGTAGGAAAGAAAAAGCAAAGGATAGATTTATTGTTTCCAACATGATAGATTTTTTCAGGAAACAAAAGCAAACAATGAGCCTCCCTCCCCTCTCTCAAACAAAACAAAAACAAATTTTTTTTTTCTGAAACATAAAAAGAAGAAGAAAGGGGGGCTGTCACGCCCCACTTTTTATTACACGGATTACTATTACCAAACCATTATTATCATTCAATTTAAAAGTTAGCATACAGAAGCTCATTATATTTACAAGAAATACATAAGTAAGAATTCTCTCATTCGAATATAAATGCAACATATACATAACTCAATAGAGTGCTCGCAGGCTTACATCATTTAAATCAAGAGGAAGGGTTTAACCCTTTTACATCCATGGCATTTAGCCTACACACAAAAAGGCCCCGTGGCCAACAATTTAGAAAGATCCATGACCTTGTAGCACATCCTGATATTTACCTGAAAAAAATTTAACAACGTGAGATGGACATAAAGTCCAGTAGGGATCTCAACATGATCCTCAACAATAACAACTTACAGATAGCTATGATCATGAAATGCTAATCTTATACCATATAAATAATGTGACATTTTATAACCAAAGTATACTTACATAAGTACTTTTCTCAAAAACGTTCAATTCGTTCACCAATACCAAGGTTCACTTTTACTACCCTTTTTCCCATCAAAACAATTATTACGCGATAACCATATTTTCCAGTTATGATTACAAATACTACTTAGGATCCGTTTTATTTTGAAAGCACTCTCATCAAATCTAATTTCTTGACATTATTCATGGCTCAAATATAATTATAGTCCGTCTCTACGAGTTCATCACATTCTCAAATTTAGATTCAAAATCTAAAGAATTACTTTCAATAAAACAACTTATGGTGGCAACTCACTCAACCACTCTCTCGCACGTCCAAACTTACAAGAACACTTCTACCCAACACATAAGACAATTTAACCTTACCAAATCATGATCATCATACATATAACATGTAAAATCAATTTAGACAACATTGATAAACAATCTCCGCTTTACTTGCCAGAAGCATAGTACGCCAATGATACTTCTCTCCACAAAACATGCCAATTTACCAGTCACCAGCTGAAAGGGAATGGTACCTCTGCCAATTTACCCAGGCACTAGTTGGAAGGGACTGGTACCTCTAATTCTCAGCGCAACACACTCAGCCAATTTACCAGGCACTAGCTGGAAGGTAATGGGTCCTCTGATTATCAGCGCAGCCAATTTACCAGGTGCTAGTTGGAAGGTAATGGTACCTCTGATTCTCAGCGCAGCACACACTTTCCAACCATCACTTCAAACCACATTCATAATAACAAAAGTGTACTACAGACACATAAACATTTCAACATTCCCAATGTCATCCTCCACCGATGACCAAGGACAAAACCTCTAAGCAATATATAAACACATAATTCCATTAACCACTTCTCATGAATCTTTGAGTCTAATTACACAATAATAAAATAAAATATATTTGTGATTAATCTCAAGTAAATTTCTGAAATTTACACAATGTTAGTATTCCATTCTTCCATTTCAAAATCAATTACCTTATTCCTCCACATAATGTTCTCCACCCTTTGCCTCAATCCATTTATTTCATTACACCAAAACATAACTAACTCAATTTTCTTCATTTAAAATAAGGGATTTAATTCATGGCTAACAAAGTTATAATTTACACAATTTCTACTTAACGATAGTGCACCCAAAGATATTCTAATCTCATGATTAAAATTCCCTTTTTAACAAATAACAAAAACATCAATTTATCGTGTTCAAATATAATCAATCCAACACAAGTCAACATTTCAATCCATAAAACCTAATTTATTCTTAATCAATTTCCAAATCATTAGTCACATTTCTTAAACTCATGACATCATTATTCTACAATGTTAACCCCTTTTTTATCTAATAGGCATTACTACAAAATTTATGGCTTTGTCTCTCTAATCATGAACATATTGAATCACACCCCAATTTAACCCAACATCAACCAATCTCATGAAATTTCCATCTCTACACCATATCTTATACCCTCTATCATGAATTTTGAAAATATTCCATACCACATGGTTTTATGCAATAGAGTATACCACATGTCTATCTATAGGGGTAAGCATTGAAGAAAATCAAGGAAATCCCTACCTCAAGAGAGGAGGAGAAAACAACCCAAAAACCACCGGCGACGAAACCATGAACTACTTGGATCAAGACGAAGCTCTTGACGAGATCTACAACCTTTCTCAAAGAAACTAGGCAAGGAGATGCTTCCAAGTGAGTAGATCTAAAGATCTTTGAGCAAAAAGTGATTTTGGAGAGGGAAAGAGAGACCCACGGTTTAGAGGGAGAAAAGAGAGGAAGAAAATAAAGAAAAGGGGCAAGTGAGAGCCTATTTATAGCACTAGGTAAAATTAGAAATAAGCCCCAAAGTCAACCCAAAATATCAAGTTAAAGTCCCCAAAAAGTAGGGCCAAAATTCGAACTAAAATCTGGAAAAAAGGTCGCAGGTGTCGAGCCCTGCAACACAAGTGTTGACCCTTATGAAGAAAAGCTGGAACACTAAGTTTGATAACACAGCAGGTGTCGGCCCTTCCCCAGGCTGGTGTCGACACCAAAATGCAGTGAGCAATTTCAGAACAAGGGTCGACCCTTCTGAGATTGGTGTCGACCCTTGCGGCCAACTAAAAGAGAAGGTGTTGACACCACCAAGACCGGTGTCAACCCCAGAACATGATTTTCAAGTTTCCAAACAACTTTTCAACGCGAACAAGCGTGAACGAGCAATCCCAACAAGTTTAAATCAATTTGTACACCTCCAAAATCAAGATACAACAACACCAAAGATTTTCAAAACAAAATAAAAGATCCTAATACACTTCCCAAAATTTTTAAAAAGGGTACAAGTGCTACAGGGGCTTTTGTTATGGATTTATTGGGTTAGATTTGTTGTTGATTTAAGTGATATGAGGTTAGACTTGTTGTTAATTTGAAGCAAAAATCTGTGATTCTTTGAAGCTAAAATCTGTTTGGAAGTGAAAATCGAGTTTTGTTGTGGATTTATTGGGTTAGATTTGTTATTGATTAAAGTGATATGAGGTTAGATTTGTTGTTGATTTGAAGCAAAAATCTATGATTCTTTTGAAGCTAAAATTTGTTTTGAAGCAAAAATTGAGTTTGATGTATTTTTACCTCTTTTGAACTTGTCTTGAAAGATATACATCGAAAGCTAAAATCTAACTTGAAGCAATAATGATCATATATTTAACTTAATTGTTGCTGTTGCTTTTGTAGATAGAAAAATTGTTATAAAGCTATATTCTGGAAAAACATTGGCATCCAACACACCTATATTGTGAAGAAAAGCTGTTGTTTTAAGTCTACCCCAATTGACAGTAGAAATAGCCTAAGGAAAACTTCCTTAAGAAACACATCCACAATCCATCTGTCTTCTCAAAATAAACATATTCTCCTATTGCCAATGTGAATTTTCATATTACATTGGAGAAACAATAAAAGATTAGGATTAGATGTAGGTAATGAAACAATATCCAACTACACTCTTGGCATTCTAACATGAGGATCATGTTATGAGTGCAACCAGAACAGATTATGTCGTCCTTTTATAAAAATCTATTATGTTCTGTTATCATTTTATTATTTGTATGTTACTGAATTGCAGGTAATATAACAAAATAATGTTGTTGATGAGTTAGACAATTGCGGTTAGA
Source organism: Camellia granthamiana (assembly GCA_036172215.1). NCBI lineage: Eukaryota > Viridiplantae > Streptophyta > Magnoliopsida > Ericales > Theaceae > Camellia > Camellia granthamiana. Next base: position 69,608,452 of record CM069911.1, on the reverse strand, counting down.
AATTGAAATTGGGGTGTCATTTGATTCTGAACAAGCTGCGTATGACTTTTACAATACCTATGGAGGAAATGTGGGCTTCAGTATCAATAAGACCTATACAAACAGGAACAAACATACCAAGGAAATAACTTCATGGACTTTTGTGTGTTATAAAGAGGGAAGTCGGGGTGTTGACAGGTGATATCCACCAGTCAAAAATCCGACACAAAAGGTAAGACATGATTGTGGTGCTTGATTTAGTATCAAGTTAGATAGGAATTCAGGAAAATAAGTTGTTTGTGATTTTGTTAAACATCATAATCATGACCTTGTGCCTTTAGAGTGCACTCATATGTTGTCTTATTTTTATTTCTTTTGATTGATTTACATTTGTGAAAAATCATATATTTTCCCTAACAACTGGTATCAGAACTTACAGTTTATTTGGATTTGTTTATTTGTGTAAATCAATGAAAAGGAATGTAGCTCATATGACTAGCTTTAATGGAAACAATTGGGTAACTTGGAAAACTAAAATGGAGGACCTATTATTTTGTAAAGATTTGTATAGGCCTATTGAGGGTGATAGTGGCAAACCTGAGAGTATGAAAGATGATGAATGAAAGATGCTTAATCAAAACAATCAAAAAGCCATTAGTGTTATTCGTTAGTGGATTGATGACAATGTGTTTCAATATGTTGCTATTGAAATTTTGGCACATATTTATGAAAAATTAGAAGGTTTTTATGATAGAAAATTAGCCACAAATAAAGATTTTTTGGTTTGAAAGTTAGTTAATTTAAAATATAAAGAGGGTAACCCCATTCTGGAATATTTGAAATGAAGAGTATTATTAACCAACTTGCTTCTATGAAAATTTCTTTTAATGATGAGTTGTAGGCTTTGATGTTACTTAGTTCTTTGCCCGAAAGTTAGGAGACTTTGGTTGTAACGGTTAGTAATTCGGTGCCTGATAAAGTTGTCACAATGAGCCAAGTCACTAGTAGTTTGTTGAATAAAGAAACTAGAAAAAAATCGGCGGATTCCTCTCATTCAGAGGTATTTGTTGTGAGAGACCGAAGCAAAATAAGGGAGAGGAGTAAGACTCCTCATGATCGTGATCAAAGCCGTGACGAATCAAGAGATGGTTCTTTTTTCAAAGAAAGACATTGAGTGCCATTATTGCTATGAGAAAGGGCACATGAAGCGGGTCGAAAGCTCAAGAACAAGGAGAAAAGGCATGGCAAAAGTATGAAAACGAAGTAAGAGGACACAACGACGGTTACTACTGACGGTGATCTCATGGTTGTTTGTGAAGATGATTATGTCAATTTTATGGGCCAAGAGAGTAATTGAGTCATCAATTCCAGTGTTTCTTTTCATGTGAGTTCTCGAGTTAATTTCTGCACTTTCTACACCAAAGGAGATTATGGTTGTATTCGAATGGGAAATGAAGGTTTGTCCAAGATTGTTGGCATGGGTGATGTTTGCTTGGAAACAAATTTGGGCTATAAGTTGTTGTTTAAAGATGTGAGGCATGTTCTCGACATTCATCTCTATCTGATCTCTACCAGGAAACTAGATAATGAAAGCTACAACAACAAATTTGATGATGGAAAATGGAAGCTCACAAAGGGTTTTTTAGTGGTGACTAAATGCAAGAAGACTCGCACATTTTATTTGATGTAAGAAAAAATTTGCAAAAGTGTTGTTAATGCACTTGAAGATAATGCTTCTACTGAATTATGGCACAAGCAGCTTGGGCACATGAGTAAAAAATGGCTGCAAGTTTTGTTCAAGAAAGTGCTTCTACCCGATTTGAAAGGTACATATCCGAAGACTTGTGTTCATTGTTTGGCAAAGAAAAGAAAATGTTTTGGATATGGTATATTTGGATGTGTGTTGTCCTTTGAAAGTTAGAACACATAGTGGTGCATTTTATTTTACTTTCATTGATGATTATTCAAGGAAAGTTTGTGCTTTTGTACTAAAAACTAAAGATCAAGTTCTAAATGTGTTTAAGTATTTTCAGGCCATGGTTGAAAGAGAAACGAGACGAAAATTGAAGTGCATCTGAATGGACAATGGAGGTGAATACATTGGGCCATTTATTGTCACAGCCAAGGTATTCGGCATCAAAGGATAGTTAAGAAGACTCCTTAACAAAATGGTGTTGTCGAGAGGATGAACCACACAATTGTGAAAAGAACAAGGTGTTTGTTTTCACATGCTAAATTGCTAAGATCCTTTTGGGGTGAGGCAATGAGGACAATGATTGACTTGATCAATTTGTCTCCTTCATATCCTTTGAATGGTGATGTTCCCGAAAGAGTTTGGACCGATAAAGATGTATTTTACCAGCACTTGAGAGTGTTTGGTTGTCGATCATTTGTTCACATTCCAAAGGATGAGAGATCCAAGTTTGATAGCAAGTCAAGACAATGCATTTTTCTTGGCAATGGGCGTGATGAATTTGGTTATAGATTGTGGGATCCAGTTAATAAGAAAGTTATTCGAAGCCGTGATGTTGTGTTCCATGAAGACCAAACGATTGAAGACTTTGGCAAAGGTGATCACCCGGAGTCAAAAACTAGTGATCTCATTGATATGGATTCATCTCCTTCATCTTTGATAAATGATGAAAATAGGGGAGATGTGCAGCCCCTTGTTGGAGATGTGGAGGATGATGCTAATCTTAATGAAGTTGAGCTCGAAATTGAAGAAGAACATCTAACTTAAGAGCTGCCACCACAACCTGAGTTGAGGAAATCTACAAGGGACTGAAAACCTTTGAAAAAGTATCCTCCCAATGAATTTGTGTTGATATCCGATCAAGGGGAGCCCGAGAGCTACCAAGAAGCAATTGAGCATGCAAAGAAAAGTGATTGGAAAAAGGTCATGGGAGAGGGAATGAATTTCTTGCTTGAAAATCACACTTATGATTTGGTGAAGTAACCTAAAGGGAGGAAAATTCTGAAAAATAAGTGGGTCTTTAAATTGAAGAATGATGGTAAAAATCTGAGATACAAGGCATACCTTGTTGTTAAAGGCTTTGGGCAAAAGAAAAGTGTTGATTTTGATGAGATTGTCTCGCCAATTGTGAAGATATCTTCTATTCGGGTTGTACTTGGCATGGCCGCAAGTAGGGCTACAAATAAACCGAGTTGTTGATGAACAAGCTTGTCTCGCCTCATTAAGGGCTTTGCTCGGCTCGGCGGTTCGTTTAGTAAACGAGTCGAGCTCGTGCTCACATAAACTCAGTTCATCAAGCTCGGCTCGTTTATCTTTATTTAAATTATATAATAAATATATATAAATAAGAGTATAAATACATTATTTATATGTTAAATAATATTAAATTTTTTTTTATCAAGCCGAGCCAAGTCGAGCTCGAGTTTCATTAATATTAACGAGTCGAGCCGAGCCGAGCCGAGTTGAGCTCGAGCCCAGTTCCTTATCCGAGCCGAGCTCGAGCTCAATAAACGAGCTCGATAAATAAACGAGCTGAGCTCGAGTTCAACAAAGCTCGACTTTGCTCGGCTCGTTTGCAGCCCTAGCCGTAAGTATGAATTTTGAAGTTGAGCAACTTGATGTGAAAACCGTTTTTCTTCAGGGTGACCTTGAAGAAGAAATTTATATGGAGCAACCAGAGGGTTTTGTGGAGAAAGGGAAAGAGCATTTGGTTTGCAAATTGAAGAAAAGTTTGTATGACCTCAAGCAAGTGCTACGACAACGGTATAGAAAATTTGACTCTTTCATGGTGGATAATGGTTTTTCCAAAACGACTTTGGATCATTGTGTGTTTGAGAAAAATTTCCGAATGGTAAATTTGTCATTCTGTTGCTTTATGTTGATCACATGTTAATTGTGGGTCAATTGTGAGTCAAGATTCTACCATGATTAACAAGTTGAAATTAGAGTTGAGCAAGTCATTTGCTATGAAAGATTTGAAACCAGCAAAGCAAATACTTGGTATAAACCTTGTTTGTGATCGCAAAAAGGGGGCTAATTTGGTTATCTCAAGAAAACTACATTGAGAAAGTTCTTAAGAGCTTCAACATTGATAAAGGAAAGCTGGTTGGTTGTCCACTTGCGGGTCACTTTAAGCTTAGTTCAAATCAATGTCCTACAAGTGAGAAACACAAGGAAGAGATGCTGAAAATTCCTTATGCTTCAGCAGTTAGTTCTTTGATGTACGCCATGGTCTGTACTAGGCCGAATATTGCTTATCCTGTTGGAGTGGTGAGTTGGTTTCTTTCTAATCCGGGTCAAGAATATTGGCCAGTTCTGAAATGGATTCTAAGGTACCTTCGACGGACTTCGAAGGTGTGTTTGTGTTTTGGGAATGGTAAATTGATGCTTGATGGGTTCACAGATTCCGACATGGCTAGTGATGTTGATTCTAGGAAATCTACTTTGGGGTATTTAATGACATTTGTAAGGGGAGCTGTGGCGTGGCAATCTAAATTGCAAAAATGTATTGCTCTCTCAACTACCGAAACTGAATTTATCGCCATTACGGAAGCTTGACAAGAAGAGTTATGGTTGAAGAAATTTCTACAAGAGTTGGGTTTGAAGCAAGAGAGATATGTACTTTATTATGATAGTCAAAGTGCTATTCATTTGAGTAAAAATTCTTGTAACGCCTTGAAATATTTCAACATGAACTACCCACACTAATGAACATTCACTAATCAATGACAATAATCCCACCAACATCACATATATAATAAAAGGATTAAATATAGAAGGTTCGCTTGCAATTCACATTCACAACATAACGAATACACAAATCTATAACATGTGAAGCATCTAATCTCAAAAACAATTAAAATGCCCTTAAGGGCTTACATCTTCCAAGGCGATAGCCCGGTTACACAAAATGGTCTCTCGGACCCACACACATTAGCCCTTGGCTTTACAAAAAGATCACAACAAAATAAGAGCTATGTACTCTTTACAATTATCCGCGCCCTCAACTTGGCGGGATCACCACGTCTTTGCCTGCACCAAAATCCCATAGGGGTGAGCATAAAGCCCAGTAGAGAATTCTAACAAAGTATATACAGTTATGCAATTCTCAATAAAAATGCAAATGTCAATACCATGCCATGCTCTTTTAAGGAAATATCATTTCATGTTCTTTGAAGATTTCCATTTTTCAAATAAAATCTTGCAATCTCAACACATGTTAAACTTTCAATTTTAATCAATAGAGGGGCGGTAAATACGACACTGGTAATCCCTAGGCTGGTGTCTGCAAGTAGACTCTGCGAGTACTACCAAACTGTCATTTTTACCGAGATTAACCGGAAGGCTCGACACCTATCCGCGCGACTTTCTAGTCTTTCACCAAGGACACTCAGGCCAACTTAACAAAATTCATCTACACCCCTTAACCGGACTTACCACCATATTTACCCCTTTTCACATTTCCATAATTCGTATCACAACATTATTTTCTTTCATGAAATAGATATCTTCAATCAAAATTTACAATGCAAAGATAATAATTGAATGCATATGCAATGCAATGATTTTCCACAACTCAAAACATTTCTCCATTCAAGTACATGACAGCAATATTGAATAAATACATTTTCTCATTTTCTTTCTTTAATGTTATTTCACAAATTAATATATATATACCTTCAACTCATAGCAATTCCCGCAATCCATGGTACATGCCAATTTCCCATTCCTCAATCATGCATACTCATGTCTTATATAGTAACTTCATAAACAATTCATCGTTTTCCAAGTCTTCACAATAACATCAACAATCACATTTTTTCCATTACCTCTTTTCATTACTCTTTCCCAAGATAACCACATGTTATCTACACTTAACCACAATTTCACCTTTCACAATTCTTAGCAATATGGTCCCATCAATACAACATGTAATGTTTTTCAAACGTTAATTTTCACAATCCATAATGCACAACAATTATCATCTTCCACTTAAATACTTCCATACATTCAACAATAGTTTAAAAATAAGTCCTCCATTCTCTTATACCATGAAAATTATCATTTTTTTATATCACAATGTGAAATCCACACTCATTTACTTGTTTAACGCAAGAAAAGAGAATTTCATAGTTCTCCTCATGTTTTCAAAAAAAACCCCAATTTCTAGATTTTTACAAAAACCTAACATTGTTCATCTCTTTTATAAAATCTCACCACACACTTCAATCTCGGCTCAAGTTGTCTAAAATTTCAAGAAAATCTCTAAATGTACACAAGGTAGAGTTTGTTTTACAAAAAAAACAATCAATCCTTTGAGCCACCAAACCCATTTTCGAAATTTCTCAAGGAGAGTTACAAGATCAACTAAAAACTTCATAAATATATATATATATATAACTCAAAGGAAAACCTTCTAGGATTTATAAAAGAGTTGGGATACAACCCACATTTAAGACATCTCTACATTTTCAAAACACAAGATTGAAATCAACAAGGAACTATACGAAAACTCTTAAAACCAACATAAAGGTAGCAAAAGTTGTATATATAACTCAAGAATGTCCCTACCTCAAGCTTGGAAGAGAAGATGAGCAAAAAGGTTGAAACCCCAAAGTTGTCGCAACCACCTTCTACTTGGATCAAAACGAAGCTCTTGACGAGATCTACAATCTTTCTCAAAGGAGTAAGGCAAGAAGATGCTTCCAAGAGAGTAGATCTAAAGACTTTTGAGCAAAAAGTGGTTTTGGAGAGAGAGAGAGAGACCCACGGTTTAGAGGGAGAAAAGAGAGAAAGAAAATAAAGAAAAGGGTCTAGTGAGGGCCTATTTATAGCACTAGGTAAAATTAGAAATAAGCCCTAAAGTCAACCCAAAATATCAAGTCAAAACCCCCAAAAAGTAGGGCCAAAAGTCGGACTAAAATCTAAAAAAAATCTGTAGGGACTGGTGTCTACCCTATGTTCCAGCAACCAACACACAGACAGAAGAGAGTCGACCCTCTCCCAGTCTGGTGTCTACCCTATTTTCCAGCAACTCCTCCAGAACTTCACCAACAAGTAAGGGTCGACCCTAGGAAGGCTGGTGTCGACCCTAGAATGGAATTTCTAAGTCTCCAAGGAACTTTTGACAAGAATAAGTGCGAACAACCAAACCCAACAAGTTTAATTCGGATTATACTCCTCCAAAACCAACCCATAACAACACCAAAGGTTTCCAAAACATAATAATGATTCAAATACACTTCCTAAAAGTTTTAAAAAGGGTGCAAGTTCTACAACCTCCCCACCTTAGGAAATTTCGTCCCTGAAATTTAAACAAACCATTAAATCAAAGTGTTCTAGCAACAACAATCATTTTAACAATATATCCAAGTCACCACATCAAAGTTCAACTAATCATAGGTTATTTTTTTCCTCACCATTGCATCAAAACACAAACGTTCAAGCTAGAAATGAAATGAAACCTCAGAGACAATTTACCACTCTTACCGAACCTCATCAAAGCTCGCCTAGGTGAGATCTTAAGGAACACGTGATCACTTACTTCAAAAGATAAAGGTCATCTACTTTTATCGGCATAACATTTCTGTCAGTTTTGGGTCGTAGCTAACCTCTTTCTGATGAGAGCAACTTTCCCGGTTGTCTCCCTCACGATTTTCGGGCCCAACAAAGGTGTATTGCCCACCTCAGCCCAACAAACTAGTGTCCTACAAGGTCGGCCATACAAGGCCTCAAATGGTGCCAAGGAAAACCTCCCAACTAACCAAGGAAACACAACACCAACTTCCGGTCACAACCAAAATTGGAATACCACCCCGACTCTAGGAATGCCAGTGATACCGAATTAGTCAAGAGCACAAGGAAAGGGTCACAGACTTCCCCTCGATTCACACCACTAACTGGGTCTATGAGACTAGAACAACAAACAACCGCGACAACCCCACGCATGCCCTGGGTATCCACTACCACTAACCCAAACACTCTCCACGCTTTGCACTCCAACAAGATGGGGACTAGATTTTCACCACAAGATCCTTGGTTACCTCGTTAAAGGAAAAAGGTTACAACAAAACTTAGCTCAAGACAAGACTCCAGCCTAACAAGTTCTTACAACGCCCAACCATTCACGTAACCGAATATACAAAATTCAAGATTTAGCAATACAATTAAAGCGGTTATAGCATCCCAATCATAAGGGTATGATAATTAACAGTTCATTCTTAAAAGAAAATTTCATCTTTTTCCCAATTCTTGGTAAAAATCATTTCTTTTACATATAAAACATTTTCTCAAGGGTGTTCCAAAACCCACACCGATCATTAGCCAAAATACATTTTCTGCCTTACAAGTAAAACCCAAATTTCATTTATTTTCCAGTACCATTCTTAAATAACAACCGGTGAACCTCTACCGTCACCCAATAATGCCCATCACCCACACGGCGATGCCACAACCAACATAACATATCATTTTCGCAATATTCATTAACATTTCCACACTATTATCAACACAGATTACCACAACCACACCATTTCGTTCAGCCAATACCATTATGTTTACTATGTAATTTATCATTCACACAAGATAGCGAAAGGACACATAAACTAGTTTCAACAAAATTGCTTACATCATCTTGAATAAAAACTCTTTTCCTCATTTATACGTTTTTATCAAAATTTGTTTAAATTCATACCGTTTTCCAACCAAATTTCATGTCATAAATATGGAGTAAAACTCATTATTTTGTAAATATTTTCCCAAAACAAGTCTTAAAATCTCACCCCAAGGGTTTTAGTTAAAATAGAATTGTCATGAAAGTTTTCAAAAGTTGGAAACCACCTATCATTTTATCTTCTCAATATATAACCGGTGAATCCTGACCATCACCCAATCACATTCATCACACTTACAACGATTTATACAATGCAAAAATTACATTTCCATGACAACAAAAGTTAGTAAATAAGCACGGTGCCAAAAGAACTATGCAACACGCATAACTTTCCAAACTTCAAAGGTTTCATACCAACACAACACTAACCAAGAAGACCATTGATACAAAAGGACTTACAAACGTTCCCAACCAAGGGGCTAACACTTTACCCCAACTCTCGGGTTTCAAAACTCGCATCGGGAAGTGCACACCGACTACTACCCGCACAAGCAAGGCTCAAACACAACCCACGGCACAACACCGCCTTCTAGCTCATTCTGTGCCAAATTTTCCAAAGGTTCAACCTTACACTCCACATCTAAACCATTCTAAAGTGACGATGTGTCACTCACCTTGATGCCAATCAACTTAGCTAATCACCCGAGACTTTTCCACTCACACTCCATTCACCTAGAGACAGGTTTTCAAACACTGTTCCACATACTTTCAGGGTCTTTTTGGCCTCCCTAAAACAGACTACTCCACTATTGTTCCCATAGAAATTCTACTCATACACCAGGATGGCAAACACACTCTTACATTCAACACGAGACCAAATAGGTCAAAGGCGATCACACGATCCCGGGCACCCATGACAAATCTCCCCAATGGTACACTCATCACTTGAGAACACAAACCGTTCGCCACACTAATAATACTTCAAGTATCTACTTATGAAATTCTTTTCTCACTCAACTCTCTACCCGCAATCTAATAACGTCCCATCCTCATAACTGACCAAGGCATGATAGTGACCCCACTTACGGTTGACAAGACCACAACCAACTCACTAATCAACAACTCAACGCACTAAGCGACACACACTAGTACTCTTCTCACTATACGAAGATATGGATCTCACTCTCCCTTAGACATTCCCACTTCACTTCCACCAATCTTCACTAGACTCTAAGGTCTCACGTTTCCTCAAACTTACCAAAATAAAAAGCTTAAACTTTTGGCCCTCATTCCAACAGTACGCTAGTCACAAAGATTTTCCGCGAATCTCTCATTTTCCACAAACAAGTTCCAAACTAATTATGAATTTAAAGGTCATCACACGACCAACACAAAGTTTAACATTCATTATACAACAACACTAGGATCATCAATATCCTTAACAACCTTTCAGTACACATACATAAAAGAGTATTCAAGGCTCATTGGATGCCCAACACATAAGGGTCTACAAACAACAATGCAAATACATATACAACACATAACCATGGTGCCCTAGCACCCTACAGCACACCGACCAATAACAAAAGCTTTACAGCTAACAACATCTATCTCTAAAACAAAAGTCCCCTCCTAAAGGGTGGTACTACTGTGCTGGTTGAAAAGCCGACCCTTGCAAAGCTCTCGAAGCCTGGCCTCTCCGGGCCTGATACCGATAACGTCCCCGATTGGACTGATGGGACAAAGTCTGACTAGATTCTGAAACACCGGAAAGATCTACACGTAAAGGGCAAAAACGTCCAGCATGGCCCCTCTGACCATAATTAAAACAAACAACGACCTCCCAACTCTGAACCCGATTTGAAGCCTGAACCTCACTGGATCCCCCAACGGACAAACTCGAAACCCCTGATGAAACCGAATCTAGGAGTGAGCATGTGCTCGCCTCCACCTCTTGCTAAGCCCAGTGTACTTATGAACTGTAGGAGTTACCGAAGTGGCCTCCTCCCTGACTCGACCAACACTGTTAACCACTGCCTCTGCATGGGTCGCCACCTTAACTAGATCAAAATAATTCTTCCACTTAGATCTAACCACCTTCTCTCAAATATCATCACGCAACCGCCTCTCAACCTCATAACAACGATGCTCCTCTGTTACTACCAATTCTGGAGCAAATCTTGACAAACTAGTGAACCTCATCTCAAACAGAGCCAAAGGAGTAACATCTTGACGCAACTCAACAAACTGTTTGCCTAACCTTTCCTGAGCAGAAGGAGGGGAATACTTGGTCAAGAAGGCCTCGGTAAACGCAACCCACGCGGCACCTACGGTACACTCCACATACTTCCACTGATAACTCGCATTTCCCCTGCAATAGGAAGGTTGCCAAAGAAACCCTCAACCCCTCGTCCTCGACTCTGAGCATGTCAAGAGTCTTGGTAATTTGTTCCAACCAACTCTCCGCCTCCAGCGGTCTTGCCTCTCCCAAAAACTCCGGTGGATTGGAGCGAAGAAACTCCTTAGTAAGCTTGAGGGTATGCTCGTTGTCCCCCTCATTGCGAGCTAGAGCATCTTGCACCGCTCTCACAACCTCGCGTGCAACTTCCTCGCCGACAGCCGATGCTGTAATGACAGGTGCTAGGGGAACCACCATGCCCCTACCGACACTCCTATTACCCATCCGTCCTCTATTTCCTCATGTAGACATCCTCCAAAATCAACTAAGTGCAAGACGCAACAGCCTCCCCGAGGCACACACTCTCACCACCACGACTTTGAACTCTTCCCGACATCCTAACTAAGGAACAAGATAGATAAATTGGTACATAATTTCCAAATGTACTCGCAACTCGCCTCACACGTAAAACTAATACAATTATATATATCTATTCTAACACATAAGCAATCCAATTCATTCCACATAAGCACGTAGTCACATAAGCACATACGAATTATCCTTTAGTGATGAGATTTGTCCCATGAGAAACCAAGAATTCTTAATAGAATGAGTATTGATCAGGTACCCTTCTAATAAGACCTCAAGGAGTCTAATAGGCGCAAATAACATCCCAAAAGTTTAATCCCATACCCACATAGTCACATAAGCATGCTATCACATAATCACATAAACAAAACATTTCCTAATCATGCGAAGTGAACCCATTGTGGTATAACAACCACTTCCCGCGAGCCCCAAGTATTCAAACCTGGTAGCTCTGATACTAAGTTGTAACGCCCCGAAATATTTCAACATGAACTACTGACACTAATGAACATTCACTAATCAATGACAATAATCCCACCAACATCACATATATAATAAAAGGATTAAATACAAAAGGTTCGCATGCAATTCACATTCACAACATAACGAATACACAAATCTATAACATGTGAAGCATCTAATCTCAAAAACAATTAAAATGCCCTTAAGGGCTTACATCTTCCACGGCGATAGCCCGGTTACACAAAATGGTCTCTCGGACCCATACACATTAGCCCTTGGCTTTACAAAAAGATCACAACAAAATAGGAGCTATGTACTCTTTACAATTATCCGCGCCCTCAACTTGGCGGGATCACCACGTCTTTGCCTGCACCAAAATCCCATAGGGGTGAGCATAAAGCCCAGTAGAGAATTCTAACAAAGTATATACAGTTATGCAATTCTCAATAAAAATGCAAATGTCAATGCCATGCCATGCTCTTTTAAGGAAATATCATTTCATGTTCTTTAAAGATTTCAATTTTTCAAATAAAATCTTGCAATCTCAACACATGTCAAACTTCCAATTTTAATCAATAGAGGGGCGGTAAATACGACACTGGTAATCCCTAGGCTAGTGTCTGCAAATAGACTCTGCGAGTACTACCAAACTGTCATTTTTACCGGGATTAACCGGAAGGCTCGACACCTATTCGTGTGGCTTTCTAGTCTTTCACCAAGGACACACAGGCCAACTTAACAAAATTCATCTACACCCCCTAACCGGACTTACCACCGTATTTACCCCTTTTCACATTTCCATAATTCGTATCACAACATTATTTTCTTTCATGAAATATATATCTTCAATCAAAATTTACAATGCAAAGATAATAATTGAATGCATATGCAATACAATGATTTTCCACAACTCAAAACATTTCTCCATTCAAGTACATGACAGCAATATTGAATAAATACATTTTCTCATTTTCTTTCTTCAATGTTATTTCACAAATTAATATATATATACCTTCAACTCATAGCAATTCCCGCAATCCATGGTACATACCAATTTCCCATTCCTCAATTATGCATACTCATGTCTTATATAATAACTTCATAAACAATTCATCATTTTCCAAGTCTTCACAATAACATCAACAATCACATTTTTTCCATTACCTCTTTTCATTACTCTTTCCCAAGATAACCACATGTTATCTACACTTAGCCACAATTTCACCTTTCACAATTCTTAGCAATATGGTCCCATCAATACAACATGTAATGTTTTTCAAACGTTAATTTTCACAATCCATAATGCACAACAATTATCATCTTCCACTTAAATACTTCCATACATTCAACAATAGTTTAAAAATAAGTCCTTCATTCTCTTATACCATGAAAATTATCATTTCTTTATATCACAATGTGAAATTCACACTCATTTACTTGTTTAACGCAAGAAAAGAGAATTTCATAGTTCTCCTCATGTTTTCAAAAAAAAACTCCAATTTCTAGATTTTTACAAAAACCTAACATTGTTCATCTCTTTTATAAAATCTCACCACACACTTCAATCTCGGCTCAAGTTGTCTAAAATTTCAAGAAAATCTCTAAATGTACACAAGGTAGAGTTTGTTTTACAAAAAAAACAATCAATCCTTTAAGCCACCAAACCCATTTTCGAAATTTCTCAAGGAGAGTTACAAGATCAACTAAAAACTTCATAAATATATATATATATAACTCAAAGGAAAACCTTCTAGGATTTATAAAAGAGTTGGGATACAACCCACATTTAAGACATCTCTACATTTTCAAAACACAAGATTGAAATCAACAAGGAACTATACGAAAACTCTTAAAACCAACATAAAGGCAGCAAAACTTGTATATATAACTCAAGAATGTCCCTACCTCAAGCTTGGAAGAGAAGATGAGCAAAAAGGTTGAAACCCCAAAGTTGTCGCAACCCCAAAGTTGTCGCAACCACCTTCTACTTGGATCAAAACGAAGCTCTTGACGAGATCTACAATCTTTCTCAAAGGAGTAAGGCAAGAAGATGCTTCCAAGAGAGTAGATCTAAAGACTTTTGAGCAAAAAGTGGTTTTGGAGAGAGAGAGAGAGACCCACGGTTTAGAGGGAGAAAAGAGAGAAAGAAAATAAAGAAAAGGGTCTAGTGAGGGCCTATTTATAGCACTAGGTAAAATTAGAAATAAGCCCTAAAGTTAACCCAAAATATCAAGTCAAAACCCCCAAAAAGTAAGTCCAAAAGTCGGACTAAAATCTGAAAAAAATTTGCAGGGGTCGACCCCTGCAACAGTGGTGTCGACACCAAAGAGGAAAATCTGGGAAAACTAAGCTTGACTGCACTGCTGGTGTCGACCCTACCCCAGACTAGTGTCTACCCTATGTTCCAGCAACCAACACATAGACAGAAGGGGGTCAACCCTCTCCCAGTCTGGTGTCTACCCTATTTTCCAGCAACTCCTCTAGAACTTCACCAACAAGTAAGGGTCGACCCTAGGAAGGCTGGTGTCGACCCTAGAATGAAATTTCTAAGTCTCCAATGAACTTTTGACAAGAATAAGCGCGAACAACCAAACCCAACAAGTTTAATTCGGATTATACTCCTCCAAAACCAACCCATAACAACACCAAAGGTTTCCAAAACATAATAATGATTCAAATACACTTCCTAAAAGTTTTAAAAAGGGTGCAAGTTCTACAATTCTACTTTTCATTCTAGATCGAAACACATTGATATGAGACACCATTAGATTCGTGACGTGTTAGATTCGAAATTGTTACAACTCAAAAAGGTTTACACAGATGATAATATTTCAGATATGTTGACTAAGACTTTGTCGAGGGACAAACATTTGAAGTGTCAAACTTTGGCGGGTATGGTTGATGTTTACACCTAAGTTGGTATGGGTAGAATTGTGGGTATGTTAATAATTTTATAGTCTTATGTATATAATAATCTTCATAATCCAAAATTATGAACTATCGTGATTTTCACAAACAATAACATAATGTGAAAAACAAATAACATACTTGGATCTGTTATGAGAAACCTTTGAGTGATCCAAAATTGATTAAATATAAACCTAATATCAATATTAGTGGAAAAAAGTTTCTCTCTATTGACCCTCTTTAGAATATTTTATATTCAGAATAATTGATGGGTGATCTAACTATACTTTTGTAGGTAGAGAGAGGACTAGTTTTCCTTATTCAATTTTATTCCACTTGCCTATTAAAGTAGGAGACTTGGAAATTACTCCATCTATTAACCAATCAGATAATAGCTTATGATTTAAGATATGGAACTATAATCATATTAAATCTATAATTCATATTGCCATATCATATGGGTTACCATAATGACTAAATAATTAAATTTAGTCTTACATTATCCCACTTGACCCATATGATAACATATATCAAGATTTAATAAGGTAAACATTAGGTGCGCAATAAATCATATCTAACCTTACTTTAATTTGGTCATCATCATAGTATTATAATTAAACAGCTCACTAATGCGAGTAATGACGGTTCTATATCAATAGTGCGACATAGTCCCTTCTATGTACCACAACACTAGCAACCAGGGGTGAGCAGCGGATATACCGATCCGCCAAAACCGACCGAACCGAACCGATTCGCCACATTTTGGACGGATGCGTGATGACGAGCAGACGGTTGCGGATTGATTTTCTTCAATCCGCCAATCTGGCGGACGGATGGCGGATTTGAGATTCCTTTGGCCGCAACTGAACCGCCAAACCGCGAGCACCCCTAGTAATTTATAAGACTCTGTGTTTTCAATTTGTTTAAATATTTTGTTTGTGTTTTCAATTAAAAAAGAGTTTAAATATTCTGTTGAACAAAAGTTTTCAACTTGAATATCTTTTTTGAATTGAAAAAAATAAACGTATTATTTATCTATATTTTTTTGTTTTTAAATCTATCTCTAAAAATAATAAATAGAAAATATGATATATGCTGGCTGGTTTTTGTTTTCAAAAACAGATATAGATGTAACAATACATAGACATACAATCTCTACTACTGCTCTGTTCATGGTTTTGGTGGTTTGAATTGTTTTTATATTTTAAGAACCACAGATTGTAATACTTTATGTGGAAGATACATGTTGTGAATGTTGTGATTGTAGTATGTGGATGAGGCATGCAGTGATTGTAATATTTTTTTAAGTCATTGATTGTAATACTTTCTTCTTCTTTTTTTTGAGGAAATGCATTGAAAATTTATAAAATTTTAAACCGCCAAACCGATTCGCATTCATCCGCCAAACCGCCAATCTGCTCAATCCACATCCGCTGGATTGGCGGACGGATGCGGATTGATTTTCTCCAATCCGCCAATCTGGCAGACGGATGACGGATTGGAGGTTCCATGGCTGCAACCGACCCCGCGCCCACTCTTACTAGCAACTAACTTAATATAGTCCTTAAGTGAGGAGTGTATTTAAAAGGTCCAATAATGTCTTTTTATTAAAAACTCTTTTTGTTATTATTCATTCATTCTCATGCATGTACGTACTCATGTCATAACATGAAATATATCAGAAACACAGTTAATGAGATCTTAATGTGTCAAATAACACAATCAATCATAAAGCAATCTACAAAAACATAAACAATTATTATAGATTACGTTCAAGACTGTCACAGCCCAAACCCGCCCCTATGGGTTTAGCACCGTAACTAGCTAGTAATCCACGATTACCGAAGGCCTGCTTAACAGTAAAACAGTATTACAGAGTGTAGGGGCATGGCGGAAGCCAAAACAGTAAATAAACAATGTCCAATGCGCTGTGACAGTCTGTATGCAAAACGACTTTTCATACATATATACATAAAAAGTACAAAACAGTATGTACAACATTCACAATCACTCAGAACAGGGACCTAATCCCTATTAAACAGTACAGTAACAGTCTACACAGTCTATACAATATTACAAAACAGATACAGAGACAGACGGGGGAAATTAAAACGCCCCTAAGCCATAGCTTGGCAGGCTCGGAACCTCGCAGTGAGGCACAGTGGTTGGCTTGACAAAAAGGGGAGTCTAACCCACGCGCCTAGCTCTGGTCTGGTGCCTGAACACCTATATATATATATGAACAGTGAGCTAAAGCCCAGTGAATAACATAATGCATAAAGAGGTTAAGAATGAATGTCCTTTCAGTATTGAAAACAGTCAATTGATTCAGTATATCAGTCATTCAATCATAACAGTCATATGTGGTACATCCATTAGCATAGTAGTACAGTAAACAGTAGGTCTTAAAAGACCGAACAGTCAATGATGGCCATCATAACAGTAAACAGAAGTTCCAAGATAGGAACTAACAGAGATCTCTGTAACAGTAGTAGTAACAGTAACAGTAGTCGCTATGGATGCCACAATACAGTTTAGAATAGAGGACATACATTCATTCAGTTAACAGTATCAATTTAGAAACAGTATAGTTTAACCATTCAGAAGATATTCATATTTGAACATATCTTTACACAGTTGTTACTCATAGAGTTCTGGGCTACAGATAAGCTAGAGCGTCTCCGGATGCAAACCCTACACAGTTTACAGGATGAACACACACTAAGTTGCACGTTTGGGAAACAATAACTTAATCCCTAATTTGACTCGGTGTGGTTCTATATCAATATCCTCATTAAGATGTCTTAAACATGCCCTAGGAATGCCTAGGGTGGAGAGAGGATGCAAAGATGCACTTTTAAACACTTTATAAAATTTTCAGAAAACAGGGGTCTCGCTTGAGCGTGGATTTCTACGCTCGAGCGGACATGCAGACAAAGGAGCTCCGCTCGAGCGTGACTTCCGTCGTTCGAGCGGACTGTAAGCTACAGTGAAAATACTAGATGCTCAAAATTCACGCTCAACAGGCGCTCGACCCTCGCTCGAGCGTGAGACACAAGTCCTCGCTCGAGCGGACTGTAAGCTCATGCAAAGTACTGGATACACGCATTTCACGCTCGAGCGTCACCTTCTTCGCTCGAGTGGAAGTCATGGTCACAGAGTGTACGCTCGAGCGTGGAGTTCCTCACTCGAGCGTGGGTCCAAAATCTGGAAATTCCAGATTTGAACCTCAAGCTCAAAACCAAGTTTTAATGCATCAAATTCGATCCTCTTGGGCTAATTTTCTGGAAAACACTTGTAAACTCATAGTATAACATGTTTCAAAGCTCAATTTGAGAAATCAAAGCCCAAGGGTAGTTCAATTAAACACAATTCCAAACCCAATTTCATGATCATGATGAATGTGTAACATGCATGAATTCAACAACTTTAAAGCTTCAAATACTAGCTCAAATGAGCCAATTCTTTCAAAACCAAGATGAATTCATGGTCCAATGCAAAAATATGAACATGCATGTACCAAATTCCATGTATTCAACCTCAAAATGCTAGGATATAAACATGCATGCATGACTTATGCTACAATTCAACATGCTAGAACCAATTCATGACTTAGCTCTTCAATATGACATGAACCATGCAAGAACCAACTTAAAGACACAATTAAGAGGTTGAATTCCTTACCTAAATCTTCAATTTAAGGTATGGAAGTTCTATTCTTGCAATCTTCTTACAATTTCTCCAAGTCTCCAAGCAAATATGAGATGAAATCAAGCTCTCTCTCCTATCACTCTCTCTAGTCGGCTATAGCAAGGGAAACAAATGGCTGAGCAAATGCGTGTCTAAGTGTAATCAAGTCTCAATATGTTTGGTGTAGTGGCCCACTAGGATGGCAGAGTTGTAAATAAGGCCAACTCCTGTAATTTATCAATATTTAATCTAATTTAATCATATCAAATCACATTTCAGATAAATATGCCATAAAATCACATAAATTATGATCAACACAAAACACCAATCACTTTCAGATTCGGCCGCCGATAAGGCCTTCAATTTGTAGTTTAAAGCATAAAACATGGATAGATAATTTAACAGTCAAACAAATAGAAATGCATTTAAACTAGTACATTCAATCAGTCAGTTCCGTATTTCAGTCGATTCAATTACTTATCATAAGCAGTCTCAGTTTAGCAGTAATCAGTGGTGAGGGATATTACAAAGACCCATTCATTTGGCAAGCTTTTTAATTGTTTTTAAGAGTAATCCTTTCATCAATAGATCTGCAATTAAAAGTTATGTACTTATGTGTTTTATTGACACTTTGTTTATGAAACTCTTCTTTAATGACAAAGTATTTCAATTCTATGTGTAGCATCATTAGAATACTTGGCATTCTAAGAAAATAAAACAATTGCAAAAATACCACAAAAAATTCTCAACGACTTGACAACAAAGCCGACAATTCCAAATCTTGAGATGAAGTTTCGCAATAACAATTCATGAATTGTGGTCTTAAAGCACACCATAAATTCAAATTTCATAGAAGATATTTATTATAATTCATTTCACACTTTTCATGATATTTCTTCTTCACATAATAAGAGCAAATAGTCAAAAGTGAACTTTCTACTATCAATGCATCCTCCAAAGTCTAAGTCTAAGTAGCCAATCAATTCAAGATTATTACACCTCATAAAAGTGAGCAAGTAATCTTTCATTCCTTATGATTACCTTATCACTTTCTTATCTAAGTATTAAATTTCTTACAACAAATGTATAAAAATTGTTTCCATTCCAATTGATTGTATAAAAATATGCATAAGATTGGATTTATTTCCTTTTGGAATACGGATAACTTTATGTGAATATTTTTTCATTTTGAATCTCTATAGAATTTTTAATATATACCTTTTGAGACAATTTCAACAATTCATCTGATTCATTCAGAAATATTTCCATTTCTATCACATAGGTTGTCTCATTAATATATTTCATTTCAAAGTTCTTAAAGAGAAATTTCTTAACTTGTGCAATAAATCACGTACACTATTGACAAGCAAAATATCATCAACATACAAAATTATAAATACAAACTTGCTCCCATTGACCTTTGGATGTGTACACTAATTAAGAATGTGTTCTTTAAATCCAAAAGAAAAAATAGTATCATAAAACTTAAGATACAATTTTTTTAGAAAACTTGTTTAAGTCCATAAATTGATTTATTAAGTTTGCAAGTAACATTTTCATTTTTCTCAATAGAGAAACCTTTGAGTTGATCTATACAAAATTCTTCATCTACACTCTCTTTCAAAAGATTAATTTTCACATACATTTAATGCAACTCAATTTCACAATGAGTTATTAATGCCATAATGATTCTAAATCAGTCCTTTAAGATACAAGTGACAAAAAAAAATCACTTTGTAACCAATGTCTACTTTCTAAATAAAATCTTTGGCTACATATCTAACATTATATCATTTATATTGTCCTTAGAACAATAAACATTTTTGTGTCCTTAGACAATTCAATGAGATTCAAGATTCATTGTGGCCTATTGATTTCAATTCATCATTCATGACATCAATTCATTTAGTAGAATCAATACTTTCTGTACGGGAAAGAGATTTACCTTCACGTATAATCCTGTTGATCAAGCCTATGTTCCTCTGCACGTCGTCGTTTTAACACCTGAAAACACAAAATGAGCTGGCCGGCGGGTGTGTGCCGGAAACCTCTCCGATGCCTAAGTCAGTAAGCAAGAAATAGGCAAAAGCTCAATGTAGTCAGGGAGCAAAAGTTGCATTACCTCTTCATAGGTGATATTGGTGAGCTTATATAGGTTTCGAATGGCACAATCCTAGTAGGACTCTAACTTCTCCATGTAGAGTCCTCCTAGGATTCAAATTCCTGGAAGATAATGCTTATCCTCCAACACTCCCCTCACTGCTTAAACCAAGTGAGATGGTCCATCTATGGTCGAACTCCAAATGACCGGAGTAACTGTTAGTTCGGCTTTACTTCTCTCCCTTACCTCGGCTTTCCCATGCTAAGGCCGAGCTAGACCTAAGGGAGTTAAGCCGAACTATATTCAGAGTCATAGCTTACCTCGGTTTCCCACATGCTACGACCGAAGTAATCAATGAAGACCGAACTACCCACTGCTGTACCAAACAGGCAGGTATGATCAACTTATAGTTCGGCTCTTCTTTCCCTCGCTTCTACTCCGGTTCCTCATGCTAAAACTGGGCTATCCGTAGAAGTGTCGAGCCGAACTAATTTAAATAGTCCCGCAGAAGCTTCTCTTGTACTCAGGTTAGAAGACGCGACCGGACTAATCCAATACGCTGAAACGGAACTACACCGTGCTCATCTTCCAACCAGACTAACCGTAGTACCGCCTTTGACCGGTGTACCTAATATCTTTCGTATTTGGGCTTATCTAGGCCCAACTCCCAGTTCGGCCCAATTTAGTATAAATTACCCTCTCAATTGCCCCTTAATTCTATCTGCAAAGCATGATAGGGATTACTCGTCTTCCGGCCGAGCTACGGTTTCAATCACTCCAGCCGAGCTAAGACCCAGTCAACTTATCTGGCCGAGCTAAAAACTATTCAGCCTATCCAGCCGAGCTAAACTTGAGCCGTACTGTGCGCGTCCGGTCAAAACATCCCTTCAGTTTGCAGAAACTGAATCGATTGTCCTCCCAATGACACGTGGCATGCTCTGATTGGCTCTCCACAGCTGTACAGCCGCCCTCGTACTCCACACTTTTTGAACAGTTCCCGCTCTTTTCCTTTCCTCCAAAACAAAAAACCTCTTCAATCCTCAGATCATTCACAAAAATTTTTCACCCTACTGTTCATCTTCTCTCTCTGTGTTTTTGCTTTCCCAATTCCTTCCAACTTCTGAGCTCGTGCCCTTACCGTTGTTGCCGCTCCCTCCTCCAATTCTTCCTCTTTACCAGGTAAGCATATGAATTTCTTCTTGTTTTCCCTCCATTTCCTGCTTTCGTTTTAATCCGTTTGTAGTGTGTTTTGTGTGTTTTTTGCAAAACATTCTTCGTGCTTAGCTTTGTTTCTGGAAAGAACTTCATAAGAACACATGAATACGTACAACACCCCGTAGAATATTTGATTTTGATCCATAATCACGAAGCAAAAGGACTAGGAAACTGTTTTTGCTAAACACAAATTCAGGTAGACTAAAACCGAACTAGAACTTGTGCGCGAGGAAGTAGTTTCAATAGGACACCACATGATTCACACTAGCCGGAATAAAAACTCACTGAACTAGCAATGGTGCCTCAACCGAGCTAAGCTTTGGGGGCTAAGCCAACTTTTTGAGTTTCTGCACCGAACCCAGAAAGCTGCCCCTTGATGCTTAACCGGAGTACCAAAAACCATAGGTAGAACCGAAATAGCCAAGCATCTCGCGAACCGAGATAAGAACAAACCTTTTTAGAAACCGAGGTGGAGAATGTAATACCCCCTTTTAGCCGAAGTAAGGCTTCCTTTCCTTGTTTTGTTTTTATAGCACAGTCGATGATCTGTGCTTAACACCTTGTTTTTCCACTTTGCAGACTTAGGTTGCCCAGATACTTCTTCTCCGCGCTCAACCGAGCTCCCGAGCACCAATTCTCAGCCGGACTAATTTATTTTGATAAGTTATACCATAAATGGGGAAGTACAGATTTTTGGTAGAAACCCCAGGCGGCTTAGCCGAATTCAGAAAGGATTACCGTATTCCAGCCGATGTAAACCTTATTTTAGCCGAACAAGATGTTGACCCATGGGGCAACGAAGGTTTTGTCCCCTTTACCCTCCAATCAATAATAGAGACCGGACTTAGATTCCCAGTCCAACCCTTAATTTGTGAATTTTTAAGACAAACCAGACTATGTCCCACCCAGCTATCCACCAATACATACCGAATAATAATGGGTATACCCGCACTGAACCACCAAACCGGTCTGAACCTTGGTTTAGCCGAAATACTCCATCAATACTCCATAGGATCCAAGAACGACGGCTGGTGTTATTACTTGAGAGTACGCCGTGGCCGAGAAAAAATAATTAAGGATACACCGGACAAAGACCTGAATGACGATGATTTCTTCTGGGTATCTGGGAACTTTGAAGACCTTCAAGCCCAGATTCCGGGCTGGAGAATAAACTGGAAACAAGGAGAGCCCGGTATACATACCTCGGTTGCATTCCATTTTCATCATTCGTTTTTCCTCTTTTTTTTTTTTTTTTATTTCGGCGTTGTACTTTGGACCGAACTAACACTTGTTTTCTCTTTGCAGATAAAGCCCATCTCCTCTCAAACTACAACTACCCCAACCTCGGTGTCCTGCGCGCCGCACTACGAGTTCGGGAAAGAAGTTGGGCTAAACTTCTCAAATTCGAACCAACTTACCGATACTCCGGTCGCCGAAAAGCAAAGGTGACTGACTTCCTGCTTGAAGAAGCATCGGAACCGGACCCAAACTTGCCGCAAATAAACTTGGTACCACTAACCGCCGAACAAGAAATGGCAAAGAAGAACAGGCTGAAGGCCCTTCTAACCGAGACCACTCCAGCCGAGGTACCACTAACCGGTCGAACAACTGAGACCGTAGTAGCTCTTCCGTCGCAACAACCATCCTCATCTCGCCAACGCAAGCGTGCCCGGACTAGCCAAACCGAGCAACAACTTGTTGATGAGGACGAGATCGTTCAACCACCAATCCAGCCTCCCAGCCCCCAGCCAAGAATCCAACCGGAGCAGTCCAACCGTGCTACCTCTTCCAAGTGGGTTCCAGAGCTGTCCTTCAACAACCGAGATATCCAGGAGACTGACTCGGTTGTTGCGGAGAAGGACCACTTGATGGCTTTCAACTTAGCCAAAAGTGTGTGCCTCCCCAAGGACATGGAGCACCACTACAAACAGCTTAACACCGAGCTGAAGTCAATCCGGTCTTCTACAAAGTCTATGATCCTGGTAAACATCTTTCTTCTTTCTATGTGAATTTTTTCAAACTTTGAGTCCGGCTAACGTCACTTCTCCTTTGCAGGCCATCCAGAAAAATCATGTTACTCACAGGAAGGTCATGGAACTTAGGCGAAGTACCAGGGAAGCCATGGCGGAGGCCGAAGTAAAGAGGGCCGAGCTGGAGGAGGCCAAAAAGCAACTGGCCGAACTCCAGGCAGAAAATGATCGGCTGACCGAAGTTGCAAATTCGGTTGAGGCCGAAAAGAAGAAGGTTGCTGCCGAAGCGAAGGACAAGTACCTGCGCCTTCTGGCCAGGATCGAAAAGCAGAAAGGCGCCGAAATAAGCCAGCTGAAGGAGGACGTCAAGGAAGCCAAGAAACAAGGCTTTAAAGATGCCGAGGACGCATACACCCTCCAGTGCAACGCCGCCAAGGACTTATTCTTTAAGTGCGGTTGGAGGAGTGCTGTGGAGAAGCTCGACTGCGGGGCTGAGACCGAGGTTTACAATGCTCCGGCTTGTGTTATTCCGGCCTCGCTCTCGCAGTACGCTGCCGATCTGCAGAGGCAATTTCTCGAAGGCCAAGGCTCTGATGAAGATGATGATGAGGAGTCTGATGGAGATGAGCGAACTCTTACCCCGGCTGTCAACGAACAATCAAACAATCAGGCAGTTCGGTTGGAGCCGGTCATTGAGGACTTAACTGACGAGCTGCTGGTTGACAACACACAGCCAACAGAAACCGAAGTTCAAGCCGAGACCGAGCTCCCAGATCAAACCGTTCTCCCAGTTGATACCGGGCTCCCAACAAGTGATGATGCGGAATTCGATGCCGAGCTTGATGATCTTCTCCGCTGATTTTTCATTTCTCTTCTTTTGTTCTGAACTTTTGTAACCGGGCTGTGGCTCCCAAATTTGTACTTGGTTTGCGTTTGCACTTTTAATGAAAATTTCTTGAACTTTTATTCCGGTTTAGTGTGTGTATGCTCATACTTGCAATGAATTTTTCATTAACTGTGATCTCGGTCTAACTATCTAACTTGCTAGCCAACCACTCTTTAGCCGATATAACTCACTTCGGCTCAAGAGTACACAGTTTGTTTAATCCTGCCAGCGACTCTTCAGCCGGTATAACTCACTTCGGCTCAAGAGTACAGAGTGTTGGTTTAATCCAGCCAACCACTCTTCAGCCTATACCCATACTTCGGCTGAAGAGTATAGAGTGTTGGTTTAATCCAGCCAACCACTCTTCAGCCGTGCTCATACTTCGGCTGAAGAGTACAGAGTGTTGGTTTAATCCAGCCAACCACTCTTCAGCCGTGCTCATACTTCGGCTGAAGAGTACACAGTGTTGGTTTAATCCAGCCAACCTGTAAGTTGGTTTTTCCAGCCAACTCAGAATAAAGTGTTTGGTTATTCCGGCCAAACGTCCTGCAGCCTGGATCCTTATCCTGGGCTTAGGAAGGGTGTTGGTTTAATCCAGCCAACCTCTAAGTTGGTTTTTCCAGCCAACTTAGAATATAGTTCACACTGCACCTAACTCATCAAAACTATCTTTTACAGAAAAACGAACAACCATGCTGAAAAGAATCGACTTGTTTTATTGAGAAAGTAAAAAATTATACTTTCTTAAAAGAAAAAGGCTAAAAATAAAACAACTTAAGATTGGCAGTGTTCCACGGCCTAGGAATTGCTTTGCCGTCCTTATCTTCCAAGTGGTATGCCCCTTTGCCTGCTAAACCGACCACTTTGTAAGGTCCTTCCCAATTCGGCCCCAACTTGCCATCTCCTGGAACCAGGGTGTTTCCCATCACTTTGCGAAGTACCCAATCGCCGATCTTGAACTGTCTTGGATGCACCGTTTTGTTGTACTTTCTAGACAACTCTTGTTGGTAGGAGGCGATGTGAACTAATGCTCTGTCTCTTCTTTCTTCCGCGAGATCAAGTTCTAATGCTATTGCTTCGGCGTTTAAGTCTGGATCAAAGTTTTCACTCCGAATTGTGGGGAGACCAACTTCTAATGGGATGACAGCTTCCATGCCGTAAGCTAAGGAGAATGGTGTTTCTCCTGTTGATCGCCGAGGCGTGGTGCGGTAAGCCCATAAAACATGAGGGAGTTCTTCTGCCCACTTGCCTTTAGCTTTCTCTAGTCTTTTCTTCAGTCCATCCAAGACTATCTTGTTTGAAGCTTTTGCTTGACCATTCGCTTGGGGATACGCCGGTGTAGAATTGTAGAATTCTATCTTGTACTCCTCACAAAAGCCTCTGAAAATTTTACCGTCGAACTGCGTGCCGTTGTCTGAGATCAGTGCTTTTGGTATGCCGAAGCGAGTGATGATGTTCTGCCAGACAAACTTCTTCACATCTTTTTCCTTGATTGACGCCAAGGCTTCTGCTTCCACCCATTTTGTGAAGTAGTCTGTTGCCGCAAGAAAGAACTTCCTGTTGCCTGGTGCTGTTGGGAGCGGTCCCACTATGTCTAAGCCCCACATTGCGAAAGGCCATGGACTAGTGAGAGGTAGAAGTTCTCTGGCCGGTTGGTGTATTTGATGCACAAACTTCTGACACTTTTCGCATTTTTTGACATACTTCTCTGAATCCGCTTGCATGTACGGCCACCAGTATCCTTGTGAAATAGCTCGGTATGCCAGTGATCTTCCTCCTTGATGGCTGCCACATACCCCCTCATGTATTTCGAACAGGAATGCTTCTACCTTGCTGGGGTGCACACACTTTAAGTAAGGTCCTGTGAACGACTTCTTGTATAATGCCAAGGATGGAGAGAGCCAAAATCGCTGCGACTTTGCTCTGATTCTGTTGGCTTCTTTCTTGTCTTCTGGTAAGATGCCGTCTTTCAGGAACAAGATGATAGGATCCATCCAAGAAGGACCTAGATCGGCGCAACATACTTCTTCTGCTTCTGGGTCTTCGATACTTGGTCTAGGCAGGTAGTCGATCAATAGGGGATGTGGGATGGAGGTATCTGCCATTGAAGCGAAACCCGCTAGTTCGTCTGCTCTGCTGTTCTCCTCCCTGCCGATCTGTTCTATCCTCACCACCTCAAACTTTTTGATTTCGGTTCTGATCAGCTCTTGGTACTTAGCCATTCTGTCATCCTTTGCCTCATAGTCACCAGATATTTGGTTTACCACCAGCTGTGAGTCGCTGTAAACCATTAGCTCGGTGGCCTTCATGTGGAATGCCGATTTGAGACCTGCAAGAAGCGCTTCATACTCCGCTTCGTTGTTTGACGCTGGGAAGCCAAGGTTGATTGTCTGCTCCACCACTAGGCCGTCTGGAGAGATGAGGACTATGCCAAGTCCTGCTCCATGTCGGTTGGATGCTCCATCCACGAAGAGCTTCCACATCTCCCCAACGAACAACTTCCAACAAGTGGAGGGATCGGATGATGCCTTGGGATCTTCCATGTTGCTGATTTCTTATTCTAAGTCCAGGCCTGCTGCCTGCCCCTTATCATCTTGTTGCACCAAGTTTTTCTTTGTTGGCGAGTCTGGACTTGGTATAGCATGGTTTACTTCTTCCTTGTTTGTATTACTTCGGTCTGCCTTAGGATTCGGCTGAGTAACCAATACCAGGGGTTGCGTTATTCCGGCGTCAACTTCCGTCCCTAGTTCGGTTGAGTCAGTCAGGTCGACTGGGCAGATATGATGACTCCCAGGAGTGAACTCTGCGACAAAATCCGCCAATGCTTGAGCTTTTATTGCGGTTCTAGGTTGGAACTTGATGTCGTATTGTCCCAACTCTACTGCCCACTTCAGAATTCGCCCGGAGAAGTTCGCCCTTTCAAACAAAGCCTTTAGTGGGAAGGCCGTGAGGACAACAATGGTGTGAGCGTGAAAGTAGTGCGGTAGCTTCCTTGCGGCCATCATCAAGGCCAATGCTAGTTTCTCCAGTGGCAAATACCTTGTTTCGGCGCCCAGCAGTGTCTTGCTAACATAGTAGATGGGCAGATGCTGGACTCTTTCTGCACGGACCAACACCGCGCTGATTGCGTGCTGTGAGACTGCCAGGTACAGGAAGAGTTCTTCTCCAGGAATTGGTGTTACAAGTAGTGGCGGAGAAGATATGTATTCCTTCAAGCTTTCCAAAGCCCGGTCACATTCTTCGTCCCACTCAAACTTGGCCTTGAGGGCATGAAAAAATGGTCGTAGCCTGTCTGACGATCGGCTAATGAACTGATTGAGCGCGGCTGCCATGCCGGTGAGATGCTGTACTTCTTTTACGGAGTTTGGTCTCTCCAGATCCTGAATTGCCTTGATCTGAGAAGGATCTGCTTCTATACCTCGGTTGGTCACCAAGAAGCCTAAGAATTTGCCTGATCCTACTCCGAAGGCACACTTCGACGCGTTGAGGCGTAACTTATGCTTCTTCAGAATCTCAAACATCTCACTTAGGTCCCTGAGGTGGTCATTTTCATCCTTGCTCTTGATCACCATGTCGTCGATGTAAGCTTCCATTGTTCTGCCTAACAACGGCTCAAACATCTTGGTGACCATTCTCTGGAATGTCGCCCCAGCGTTCTTTAGGCCAAAGGGCATGACCTTGTAGCAGTAGAGTCCTCTTGGTGTGGTGAAAGATGTGACCTCCTGGTCCGGTTCATGCATTGCGATCTGGTGGTAGCCCCTGTATGCATCCAGGAAGCTTAGACGGTTGTGCCCCGCCGTCAGGTCTACCAGTTGGTCAATCCGTGGTAGAGGAAAGCTATCTTTAGGGCATGCTTTGTTGACAGTTTTATAGTCGACGCAGACGCGCCACTTGCCATTCTTCTTCGGCACTACGACCGTGTTGGAGATCCATCTGGGGTAGTGCACCTCTCTGATTGCCCCTGCTTCCAACAAGTTTCCCACTTCTTCCGTCACTATCTCGGCCTGGTGGAGTGCCGATCTGCGGGTGCGCTGAATGATTGGCCTGGCAGATGGGTGGACATTGAGTTGGTGGCAGATGAAGTTGGGATCAATGCCTGGCATGTCGTATGGAGTCCAGGCGAACACTTCGATGTTAGAGGTCAAAAATTCCAAGACCTCTAACCTCTCAGCGCTGGACAACGACGAACCGAGCAGAAAGAACTTACCCGGGTTGTTTTCATCTATTCTGACTTCCACCAAGTCTTCCACCGCTTTCTGGCTTGCTGCTTTGCCGACGTCTGCGAATAGTTCATTACTCTCCAGTTCTTCCACCGAATGAACATACCCCTTCGCAGCGCAGCTTCCGTTCACTGTGACGAAACATTGCTTGGACATAATTTGGTCTCCATAGACTTCCTCCATTACTCCGGTGTCGTTTGGGAACCGCATCACTTGGTGGTAGGATGACGCTACCGAGCGCATGGCATGCAGCCATGTTCTGCCCAAGATGATGTTATAGGTGGATGGGACCTTTAACACCCAGAACTCTACTTGCTTCGTCACACTCCCTGCTCTGACTGGAAGGATGATCTTGCCAACTGGCCATTCCGGCATCGAGTTAAATCCAATCAAGGGTGACACTGCAGGTGCTAAGTCTTTATCTTGCAGCTTCAATTGTTTGAACGTCTCATAGTACATGATTTCGCACGAACTACCCTGGTCAATCAGAATCCGCTTGACGTCAAAATCCTTGACTCGGAGAGTGACGACCAGGGCATCATTGTGGGGGCAATATATTCTGTCCAAGTCTTTATCCGAAAAAGACATAACATTTGTGGCCTCTGTCCTCCCCTTCTTGACGACAGGTTGGGCACTTAGTACCTCCCTCAAGTGCTCAGCCTTTTTGATCGAACCTCTGAGCTCACATACACGCTCAGGTTCGAAAACTCCATGTATAACATTGATGATACCTTGAGGTGGAGCATCGATCGGCATTCCATTGGGGTTATTACGGTCCTGGGGGGCCGGCTGTGCCCCTCCTTCAATGTATTTGTCTAAGTGGCCTGCCGCTACCAACTCCTCCAAGTGCTGCCTCAATGGGGTGCAGTTCTCAGTTCGGTGCCCCTTTTCTTTGTGGAAGGTGCACCGTGATCTGTTGTCATAGTCCTTCTGTGCCTCGCCTAGCTTGGCTGGCCACTTGACGAAAGGCTCGTCTCGAATCTCGCTAAGTATTCGGTAGATCGGCTTTTTGAAGACCGTGGTGATGGCAGTGCGGACTCTCAACCATCTTTCGTCCTGGTCTTCTCCGTTGTCCCGTCTACCACGCCCGTTTTTGTTCGGCCGATTTACCGCATTGAACTTTGCTGAAGCCTTCTTTTCTGGTGCTGCGGTCGTGCCAGACTTTGCTTTGGCACGGGCGCCATCTTCTTCCACCCTGATGTGCTGATGCACTCTTTCCATCAGGGCTTCCATGGTAAGAGGTGGCGTCATGGTTATAGAATCTCTCAGTCTGTTCCCAACTGGGAGTCCTCTTTTATACTGCGCAATGGCGAGATTGGTTGGGCAGTCCCCAATCTGGTTGAATGTCTCCCAGTAGCGACTGTTGTATGATCGTAAGGTTTCCTTCTCACCCATGTCAATGGAGAGTAACTGGTCGATCTCCACTGGGGTTTTAGTGTTTGTTCTGAATCTTGTGACAAATGCTTCTGCCAATTGCGCCCAGGAGGCTATGCTGCCCTCTGGGAGTTTCTCAAACCAAGTCAAGCCAAGGTCACCAAGGCTTGAGGGGAATAGGATGCACATTAAGGCCTCATTCCGCCGGTATACAGCCATGACCTGGCGAAAGTGGCTCAAGTGCGAGTAGGGGTCCGTCTTCCCCTCGTATGTATTGAATTTGGGCTGAAGGAAGCCTGAGGGTAGAGGCGCGTTCTCTATTGCTG
Organism: Camellia granthamiana; assembly: GCA_036172215.1. Taxonomy (NCBI): domain Eukaryota; kingdom Viridiplantae; phylum Streptophyta; class Magnoliopsida; order Ericales; family Theaceae; genus Camellia; species Camellia granthamiana. The sequence continues at coordinate 69,577,970 of CM069911.1, read as the reverse complement.
GGACGAATGGTGAGGTCTGCAGCCTCGCCAATGCCTTATCCGCTGGTTCGTAGGCCGGGTGCGGTAGTGGCATTCCAACCTCGACGCTTCCATGCGTCCGAGGAGCCAACCGCTGTAGGGCAGAAACTCTATGTGGATCATGTGCCCTGGCGTCCTCCCTGCATCGTGCCTTTTCGTCTAGCACGGTTCGTAGGTCGGACGATCTGAGCATCTCGGTCTGTCTGGACCTGGTTTGGTGCGTATGCGAGGGCCAGTAAGTGCTTCCTTCTGTGTAAGACCTTTCAGATCTCGTCCTCTCAGACCTGGAGTGACGAGTCCTGGAAGACCTAACTTGCGTGTCGCCTGTCCTGAGGCTTCTGTTTTCTGCTTTGGAGGGTGTAGAATTCCTACTACGACCCTCTGAGTGGCGAGGGGGCGTCTTGTTGTTGCGCCCCTCTCCTGTCGCCACTTCTTTTCCTTTCATCTGGCGTTTTAGAGCTTCCATGTCTGCCGCCATCCGCCGTATCAACTCGTCTTGTTCCCTGACGCGATCCTCCAAAGTTTGAGGATCTACCCTGCGCCTTTGTCTTTCTGGGCTCTGCGAACGAGAGGGATGAGGGCTGTTATTCCTCCTTCTACCCCTGGCATCCCTCCTGGAATCTTGTCTTCGTGGTTCCAGGTTCGCCATGGGAGGGACCAAAGGTAGGCCCTCGCGCCTTGCACCTCCATCTGGAGTTTGTCCGTCAATGGCGGACTGAGGCAGTTCTTCGTTGTTCGCCATCGAATTTTGAGAGAAAAAGCTTGATCAAAAGGTTGTTCTTGTCTGTTCTTCCCACAGACGGCGCCAATTGTACAGGAAAGAGATTTACCTTCACGTATAATCCTGTTGATCAAGCCTATGTTCCTCTGCACGTCGTCGTTTTAACACCTGAAAACACAAAATGAGCTGGCCGGCGGGTGTGTGCCGGAAACCTCTCCGATGCCTAAGTCAGTAAGCAAGAAATAGGCAAAAGCTCAATGTAGTCAGGGAGCAAAAGTTGCATTACCTCTTCATAGGTGATATTGGTGAGCTTATATAGGTTTCGAATGGCACAATCCTAGTAGGACTCTAACTTCTCCATGTAGAGTCCTCCTAGGATTCAAATTCCTGGAAGATAATGCTTATCCTCCAACACTCCCCTCACTGCTTAAACCAAGTGAGATGGTCCATCTATGGTCGAACTCCAAATGACCGGAGTAACTGTTAGTTCGGCTTTACTTCTCTCCCTTACCTCGGCTTTCCCATGCTAAGGCCGAGCTAGACCTAAGGGAGTTAAGCCGAACTATATTCAGAGTCATAGCTTACCTCGGTTTCCCACATGCTACGACCGAAGTAATCAATGAAGACCGAACTACCCACTGCTGTACCAAACAGGCAGGTATGATCAACTTATAGTTCGGCTCTTCTTTCCCTCGCTTCTACTTCGGTTCCTCATGCTAAAACCGGGCTATCCGTAGAAGTGTCGAGCCGAACTAATTTAAATAGTCCCGCAGAAGCTTCTCTTGTACTCAGGTTAGAAGACGCGACCGGACTAATCCAATACGCTGAAACCGAACTACACCGTGCTCATCTTCCAACCGGACTAACCGTAGTACCGCCTTTGACCGGTGTACCTAATATCTTTCGTATTTGGGCCTATCTAGGCCCAACTCCCAGCTCGGCCCAATTTAGTATAAATTACCCTCTCAGAAATATTTCATCTGATTCATTCAGAAATATTTCCATTTCTATCACATAGGTTGTCTCATTAATATATTTCATTTCAAAGTTCTTAAAAAGAAATTTCTTAACTTGTGCAATAAATCACGTACACTATTGACAAGCAAAATATCATCAACATACAAAATTATAAATACAAACTTGCTCCCATTGACCTTGGATGTGTACACTAATTAAGAATGTGTTCTTTAAATCCAAAAGAAAAAATAGTATCATAAAACTTAAGATACAATTTTTTTAGAAAACTTGTTTAAGTCCATAAATTGATTTATTAAGTTTGCAAGTAACATTTTCATTTTTCTCAATAGAGAAACCTTTGAGTTGATCTATACAAAATTCTTCATCTACACTCTCTTTCAAAAGATTAATTTTCACATACATTTAATGCAACTCAATTTCACAATGAGCTTTTAATGCCATAATGATTCTAAATCAGTCCTTTAAGATACAAGTGACAAAAAAAAATCACTTTGTAACCAATGTCTACTTTCTAAATAAAATCTTTGGCTACATATCTAACATTATATCATTTATATTGTCCTTAGAACAATAAACATTTTTGTGTCCTTAGACAATTCAATGAGATTCAAGATTCATTGTGGCCTATTGATTTCAATTCATCATTCATGACATCAATTCATTTAGTAGAATCTATACTTTCTATGACTTGTGACAACAAAACCAACTCTTAACTTATCCCAATATCATAATAAGATTGTTATAGATATACTACATAATCATTTAAAATGACAAATCTCTTTACTTTATGAGATCTTCTTAATTTTATTTCTTCTGGTTCTTCTACAACTTTTCATTGGTGATAATACATTATAGAGGAATTGATTATTTGTTTGTTGTTCCATAACATTAAGTTGTTTAACAACTATAGGAACGACAATTTCCTTCAAAATTATAGATAAAGATATTTCTATCAAAACTTATTGAATAATCACATTTTATGATTTATCATTCCCATTGATTTCACCATTCTTATTAAATTTGATATTATTGTTTTTTGCAATTATTGTATTATGGACAAGATATTAAAACTAATACATTTTGAATTTTTCAAGATAATCAACAAAGTCACCACTGGTTATTCTAAAATCCAATTTCTTTTTATGTAGATCAATAATTCTAATTTTCGTAGACAACTCCAAACATGCAAGTGTCTTAATTTTGGTTTCCTTTCTGTTCATAGTTCAAAATGGATGTTTGGAATTGCCTTACTAGGAATACAATTCTATATGAAAATAATAGATGATAACGACATACATCCACAATGTTATAGCTATTTAGAAATTATTTAACATACTCTTAGTCATATTCACTGGAGTACAATAATGCTTCTTAGCTACATCATTCTGCTGAGGCATTCACAAATATTATGCCTTTCATAGAGTTTAGCAAATAGACTGGTGCTTTGCACTATCTTTATGATTTTCACATTTTTGTTTAATTGTCTTTCTTTCTTGATAATGTACACCTCAATGATGTCTATTGACTAGAGATCTTTTATGCAATAAATAAACAAAATCATAAAGTGAAAAATCATTCATAAAAGTGATAAATTAACTTTATTTACCAAACATGATGTGTCAAAAGGGCACATTAATGTCTATTTAGGTAATATCAAGAAGCCTTGTACATCTTGTGACACTTTACTTAATGTGATTAAATTGTTTTTCCTTAATGCAACCCGTACTCCCACTAAAAGTAATAAAATTTAAATTCAAAAGAATTTCATCTTTACTAGTCTTTATAACTTTTATCAGAAAAAAAATATTACAATATTTTATAACACAAGTTTGAGGAGTTTTTATTTATCAAGTTATATTTAGGACCAACATAATGATGTAAGAAAAATTAAATTTTTGAGAAATCATTAAATTTTAATTTATACAAACCATCATAAATAATACCAAAAATTAACAAAAGAGGTATTTTCAATAAATTAAACTTTTATTCTAAATTTTCAAAATAACCATCAAGGTTAATTAAGTTTGGACAAATTAATAAATAATTTTCAAAATTAGAATGCACATAAATTTTTTTGAAATAAGGTCTAAATAATGATCGGTGTCCAAAAATAAATAATAAGTCCCAATAATTTCAATTGAAATTTTAACATAATTAGTTTGAAAATAATTTTGCATTGAATTAAAAAAACATGAATAGTTATTTTCTTTCTTATGAGATTAAAAATCTTGAACATACTCATTTTCTTTAAGTGCCTATTTCTTTATGCCATTTTCTAAACTTTCTTCTTTTCTTTTCGGCTCATTGAATTACGAGATCAATAAATGATATTTTAATTACTTAAGTTTTGTCTCTTCTTAAATAAATATACTAGTCAATTTATTAACTTTCTATTTACTATCCATAGAATTATAGTTAACATAAATGACTCATACTGAAGAGATAAATAATTTAAAATAAATTGTACGAAAACAAACTCATTCACAAATATTCTTTAATTCTTTAATTGAGTAGTCAAGTTAGACAATTCAATGACATGCTCATATATCTCATGCGTACCATCGAACTTTATGATGGTGTTGGCTACATATTTTGTATAAGCCAATTACAATTCGACGCGTGGCAAAATAAGGATAATATAGGAAGACTATTCAAGTCTTCGATCTTGATCATACACGTGGCAGTTAGTATTGGTTATTACGAGATTTGAGTAGCAGTGGATCAACGAAGAGATGTAAGGTGATGTGGCTTCAACGGTTACTCACATTTCAAATTCAAATTTAGGAGGGAAGCCTAACTGCAAGTAATGGCGTAATGGAGCTAATCTTGAGGCAACATGATCAGCGATCATGGAGGAGCAGTTCGACGGTTAGAAATGTAGTTCGATGGCTATCCTTGAGCAGTATAAATAGCAGAGAAGGCCCCAGAAAAGCCCCCCAGACTCAGATCCAAAAAATCAGTCTTATTTTACTTTGTTTCCTTTCCAGTTTTTCCTTTCTAGTTTTACATTTACAGTTTTACATTTCCAGTCTTACATTTCCTGTACTTTAAATTCCTGCACTGCACTTCGTTCATAGGAGTAGTTTCAAGTAGATTGTTGCTGTAAACCTCTACGAGGCTGAGTTTGGATCATTGTAAGTTTTTCATTTTAATGAAATACTTTAACTGTTCTTCATTTGATTGTTATATTGCTTAATTCTCCTAAATCAAGCCACCAGTAAAAGTCCTCTTCATTGAGGCTGAAAGAACTAAAACACAATCGTCTGATAATTGGTTGGCAATTAATTTTCTGTAAGGACTGATTGATCCTTGCTGGCACGCTTGCAATTATAATAATAACCTTCGAAAGCCAAAAAGCCAACAGATGGTAAGCTTAATCATAAGTGTCCTAGTAAAAAACTTATTAACAGTTTAGAAACGTTCTTTCATATTATTTAGCATTATCAGTTTAAGAAAGTTAAACTTAATATTTGCTATAAACATTTGCATAAAATCATAAAACTTTATTTGTTCGATCGTTTTATACTTTATGAAAAGTTTTTCATTTACATTGCTTGAATCATAACAGTAGTAAATTTCTCAAATAGTAACACTAAGTCAAAATTCAAAACATCGAGATGAAACTGAATTTATTCTATTCATTTTGAGAAATCTTTTTCATTTAAAATCAAAACAAATAAAGTATACAAATATAGCAAAATAAAATTTTAATCAATAATTCTATTCACTACATTAATGTTAAGAGTAATCAATAATTGACAATCAATCAAGATAAACATATGTTTAAACAATCACAAATAGTATTACCGTGATCCACCTTTGGGATAATCTAATGGCATACTATTTAACAATTATGGTGATTCCCTATCATCAATAGGATTAGTTGATAACATATTCATAATTAAGTAGGTATGTTACCTTTGGGTATTCATTCTAATATCAATTATGAATACCCATCAACTATCTTATACCAATTCAATAATTACTTAGAAGTGGTGCACCTTAAGGCCAACCTAATGTCTTTGTAATTAAAGAATTACGCTTTGCAAAGTTATTATTTTTACTACTTGGGAAATATATTAAATTTAATCATTTGATTTGATATCTATGTGTCATTCCGATTGGATCACTTTGACAACTACCAATCGTATCATAATTTAGATTTTAAATCAAAATAAAAACTTTGCATAGTCATTATAGAATAAATAATGATTTATTCACAATTATTCATCATCATAATCATTATAAGACATATTACTAAATTATAAAAATAATATTAAGACATAACAAATATTAACACAATTCATATTTCATGTCACAAATACATACTTTGACACCTCATCAAACCACCCATAAACATAATGGTGGTAACAATAGCATACTGAAATAAATTTTAGAGGTTCTAATTAAATTCTTAAATAGCAATATTCTTGGTACTACAAAGATCACAATAAAATTTTAATGTGTTTTCTCATACTAAAATTTGATAACACAATTTAGCAAAACATGAATAATAATGATTCATTATGTAATACTAGATATCTTTAGCCATTATTTAAATTGTACAAGCAATAAATCAAACAATACAGTAATCATCACCCACTAAATCTTTTCTCATAATAAAGACAAAATTAAATCATGCAAAGAATTTAATTATTTTGATATTAATTTATTCGGTTTCATATTCGAATAATAAATACCCGGCACATAAATATTATTTATACAATACAAAATTCAATATGAATTAGAAACATAATAATTGCATATTAAGGCACTATTTGGCATCCCTTACAAAAGTGAACTTATTTTTATTTGTTTTTTTGGGGTCACATTATCTCTCTATTTTTTTAGACATGTTTTCATAAAAAGTCAAAAATTATACTTATTTAGATCATTCCAAAACCTTCTAATTTTGGACAATAGAAAGATTTCACATTGGAACAATCATAAAGCGTGATTATGGTGTGAAATTTATAGGTAATCAAATTCAAATAATTTTTACTTAATTGAAAAATCATGATGTTCAAAACAAGGCTCTAATACCACATGTTAATAATTTTATGGTATTATGTATATAACAACCTTCATAATACAAAATTGTGGACTATCATGATCTTCACAAACAATAACATAATGCGAAAAATAAATAATATACCTGGATCTGTTGTGCGAAACCTTCGAGTGATCTAAAATTGATTGAACATAAACCTATATCAATATTAGTGGAAAAAAGGTTTTTCTCTCTTGACCCTCTTTAGAATACATTATATTCAGAATAATTGATGGGTGATCTAAATATACTTTTATAGGTAGAGAGAGGACCAGTTTCCTTATTCAATTTTATTCCACTTTTCCATTAAAGTAGGAGACTTGGAAACTACTCCACCTATTGACAAATCAAATAATAACTTATGGTTTAAGATATGGAACTATAATCTTATTAAATTTATAATTCATATTGTCATATCATGTGAGTCACCACAATGATTAAATAATTACATTTAGTCTTATAGGGTATACCTCCTTAGTGGAGTATGAGACCCAATAATTTATTTAAAGAATATTTAATTTGCTTTGGTTTTAGTTATAATATATATTTTTTATATTATATTTGACTTTTTTTGGAGGCCCAATGGGTATTTTAAAATATGTTTGGTGAAAACTAGGATTTTGAGAAAAAGTCCAAGAGATTTATTAGAGTGTTTGCTACTGATATAATATGAGTTTGTTCCTGTGTGTTTGGACGGTGTGGCTGTGTGTGTATTGCTTGGGCCAATAACAATACTCAACAATATTAGTTTAGTGCTTCGAAGATTGGGTGCTCTTGTTTTTGTTTGTTATTCATCTCTGCTTTGAAGGGGCTTCTCTGCTACTACTGTGTGCTTTGAGGGTTCTGGTTTGGTCTATTATTTTAGGTCTACTACACTCTATTTCGAATATAATTTGTTCGTCAATTTGATGAAGTCTTCCGTCTATTTATTTGCGGTTATTTGGAATTTATCTAAGGGTGGTTTGTGAGATCATTCGTGTCTCGTTTGTAATTGTTTGAAAACTCTTGGTTCATAGTAAAATCGGACTATGGTCCCGTGGATGTACCTTATATTGTGGGAACCACGCAAAAATTCTTGTGTTGTTGATTTAATTTTTTTGCATTATTTTTATTTCTTTCGATTGATTTACACTTGTGGGAAATCATCTATTTTCCTTAACATTGCCATTCCAAAGAAAAATATCTACTACCTAAGCAATTCAAGTAGAATTGGTTTCAGAATCTTGAATTCCTCTTAGGTCTTCTTATGAGCTATTCAGTAGGGAATCTGGTGGAAGAGCATCACTGGGCTTCACGAAATTGGACCGAAAAAATTACTTGAGATCGAAGAGACAAAGATTTGGAATATGAAGAAGTGGGTAGTGTATTGCATTACTTTGGGAAAACAACTGTGAAAAATCCATCCTTTTACTATACAATCCAATTAGATTGTAAATAGCAGATGAGTAATATATTTTGGGCTGATGCTCAAATGATCATGGACTATGGTTAATTTGGTGACGTAGTGACCTTTGACACTACTTACTGTTGAGAAGATAAAGGCTATCCCAATATCAATGGGATAAACTAGGAAATAGATATGCATTGTATTTACTGTAAATCTTTAAGATACCTATTATAGATAGGATTCCTATGATGGCTTAGCACAATCATAGGATGTCACTTGTATAAAGTCGTATACTCTGATTCAATATTTATTCAAGGCAGAATATTTTCTCCTCTATTTCACATGGTATCAGAGCAGGTTTAAAAAACTAGCTTTTTCTTCTGCCTCATTTCACCATTTTCCATCATCATTGTAAACGAAAAGGGTTCGGATGAAGGTTAATCAATTGCCGTCACCGACACCGCAAATCTTTTTTCTCTCCATCATTCTGATCGTCCGGGAATGGTGCTCGTTTCTAAGCCTCTCAATGGGGATAATTACTCGACTTGGTCTCGAGCTATGACCATCTCTTTGAATGCCAAATCCAAATTGGGCTTCATTGATAGAACCATAGCCATGCCAGCTGCCACCACTAAACTAGACGACCATGCATCATGGAGACGATACAATGATATGATCCTATCTTGGATCCTCAATTCTCTCACACCAGATCTTGCCGACAGTGTCATTTATTCAACCACTGCCCAGGAGGTATGGGACGACCTTCGGGATCGTTTTTCTCAAAGCAATGCCCCTCATATTTTTCAGATTGAGAGGGACATCGCTTGTCTTGCCCAAGATCAAATGAGCGTTGCAACTTACTACACCAAACTGAAAGGATTATGGAATGAACTCGGCTCCTATAATACCACCGTTTGCTCTTATGGAGCAGATCATAAGCGTCGCACATTGATGCAATTTCTCATGGGACTCAATGAGTCATACAACGCAATCCGAGGGAAAATCCTTTTGATGGATCCCCTGCCTGATGTCACAAAGGCCTACTTCTCCATTATACAAGAAGCAAAGCAGCGCAACGTGGGCACTGCACATGAGACAACGGAGACCGCAACTATGGTTGTTCACAGGGATAACCAGACCACAGCCATGGTAGTTCGCAGGGATAATCGCAACTCACCTAATCGCAAGCCATTACATTGCTCTTCCTGCGATCAAGATCATCATGTGCGAGAAACTTGTTGGAAATTGAATGGGTATCTGCTAGGACATCCATGCCATAAATCAAACAAACCCACTCCAGGAGGTACTCGTTTCAAACCCAACACTAGTACTCAGCCTTCGGCAAATACTATCACGGAGGACTCTACGATGCGGGAGATGCCGTCAGCTATGAATGGACTTTCAGATTTGCAATTCTAGCAAATATTATCTATCGTAAATGGTCAAGGACCCCCTCAGGCCAACGCTATTGGTACTGCTGCAGGTTTGTCACACGTATCATTGTACACTCATTGATTCAATATCGATAGTGGTGCCACTGACCATATTACTTCATCTCCAAATTTACTTGTCAACAGTCGTAAGAATACTTCTTTGCTGCTGGTTATCATGCCAAGCGGAGAACAGGCTCCGATTCTCTCCACTGGAACTTTACCCCTGAACTCAGTATTGTCTTTAAAAAATGTGCTTGGCGTGCCATCTTTTAGGTGGATTTGATGTCTGTGAGTTAAGTTACAAGAAGTTTAAATTGCTTCGTAACTTTTTTTCCTTCCTGGTGTATTTTGCAAGACTTGACGACGAAGAGGACGATTGGTTTGGGTAAAGAACGCAATGGACTTTATTACTTATTTGCCTTAACATCAGACACACCAGCTCCTAGCCGATCCTTATCAGCCAAGTCTTCAGTACCGCCCATACGTCCATCCTATTTTCATGTCCTCTCCTCTACTGACTTGTGGCATCGCCGATTGGGACATTTATCTTCCGCTCGTTTAGATTTATGGCCAGACACTTGTTAAAATTTTCTTTTCAGTCAAGTAAACCTTGTGATGTTTGTGCACTTGCCAAATAGCCTATTGGTTGTCGTTGGGTTTGTAAGATCAAACGACACTCGGATGGCACCATCGAGCGTTACAAAGCTCATCTCATTGCCAAGGGTTACACACAGCTGGAAGGTATCGATTATCACGACACCTTTTCTCCCATTGCTAAGATGATTACCGTTCGTTGTTTATTAGCTCTGGCTGTTGCCCAAAATTGGTCTTTTCATCAACTGGATGTCCACAATGCTTTTCTTCATGGTGATCTCCATGAGGAAATTTATATGTCTCCGCCTCTTGGTCCTCTGTGACAGGGGGAGCAACTGGTATGTCGCCTCAACAAGTCCTTGTATGATTTAAAGCAAGCTTCCCGTCAATGGTTTGCCAAATTCTCTATAGCTATTCATACTGCTGGTTTTGTTCAATCCAAAGCAGATTACTCTTTGTTTACATGTCGGGACGACAAATTCTTTACAGCGTTGTTGATATACGTTGATGACATTCTTATTATGGGTAATGATCTCACTGCTATATCTGCTCTTAAGCAATTTTTACACAGTCATTTTCGGATTAAAGATTTGGGTCATTTGAAGTATTTTTCTGGGCATTGAAATCTCTCATTCAAAGAAAGGTATCTCTATATCACAACACAAATACACTTTGGATATTTTAAAGGATGGTGGATTATTGGGAGCTAAACCTGTCAACTTTCCCATGGAGCAAAACATCAAACTCTCGGATGAAGGTGCATTACTTAGAGATCCATCTCCATATAGGCAGCTTGTTGGACGCCTAATTTATTTGACTATTACTTGGCCATATATCACTTATTCAGTGCATGTGTTAAGCAGATTCATGCATGCACCACGCAAACCGCATATGGACGTTGCCTTACATGTATTGCGTTATTTGAAGAACAGTCCAGGCCAGGGTTTGTTCTTCGCTTCTCAGAATGATTTATCTTTGCGAGCTTTTTCAGATTCAGATTGGGGTGGTTGCCCAATGTCGCGTAGATCCACCATAGGTTATTGTGTCTTTTTGGGATCTTCTCTTATTTCTTGGCGGACAAAAAGGCAAAAAACAGTATCCCTCTCCTCAGCAGAAGCCGAATATAGAGCCATGACAGGTACATGTTGTGAATTATCTTGGTTACGCTCATTGTTGAAAGACTTGCGAATATTGCATCCGAAACCGACATTATTATATTGTGATAGCAAAGCAGCCCTGTATATAGCATCCAATCCAGTTTTCATGAAAGAACCCAACACAGAGATGGATTGTCATTTCATTCAAGACAAAATACAAGACGCCTCAATTATAACCGAACACGTTGCTTCGGCAAAACAGCTTGCGGATGTATTCACCAAGCCATTGGGAAAGGAAGCTTTCTCAACCATGATACACAGGTTGGGAGTTCTTGACATTCACTCTCCAACTTGAGGGGGAGTGTTGAGAAGATAAAGGCTATCCCAATATCAATGGGATAAACTAGGAAATAGATATGCATTGTATTTACTGTAAATCTTTAAGATAACTATTATAGAGGGGATTCCTAGGATGGCTTAGCACAATCATAGGATGTCACTTGTATAAAACTGTATACTCTGATTTAATATTTATTCAAGGCAAAATATTTTCTTCTCTATTTCACACTTACAAATTAAATAATGAGCACAGACCTTTTGGAACATTTTTTGGATTTAATCATCATCGAGAAATAGTTGTATTTGGTGCAGTGTTGATATATGATGAGACTACCGAATCTTTTACATGGCTCTTTCAGATTTTTCTGGAAGCAATGTCAAACAAAGCTCTGAAAACTATTTTCATGGATCAAGATGTTATGATGGCTAAGGCCATTCCAATTGTCATGCTTAATACAAACCACCGACTTTGTACGACATTTGATGCACAATGATGTGAAACATGTAAGTTCTATTTTCGAAGATGTTGGGGTCAAGGCTGTGTTTTCAAAATTCATGCATGACATTGATGACGAATAAGAATTTAGAATACAATGGGACCAAATGCTTGATAAGTATGATGCACGCAACAATCATTGTTTGGAGCAGACTTTTCGTGTGAAGGACAAATGGGAATGACAAGATATTATGAATTCTTGGGTGGCTGGAATGAGTATTACTCAACTTGTTGAATTCTTCAATGCATTTTTGAAGAATTATCTCCGCGACAACCACATCATGCATATCATCTTTGCATTTATTTGATTATATGAATTTGAATGTGATTTGCATAATATGTGTTTAAAATTGTTTGATTTGCATTTGATACATTGTTAGTAATTATAATTGGATCGGAAATTTTGAATTAGAAATGGAAGGCCTAAATGACTTAGAAAACAATAAATGATTAGCTCAATTAGTTTAATTTAATGTGTAGAATCACATGGACCTTGATTAAAAAATTAATTTAGATTAATAGTAATTAGAAATAATCAATTAGACATAAGTGTGATTAATTAGCTTTAAGATTGTTTAATTAACCTATGCTAATCTATTAATGTATATAACATAAGAAGAAGATGATTTGAGCTCATTTTATATCATTTGTGCTGAGATTTTAGAGAGAGAGAGAGAGAGAGAGAACAACTCTAGAGAGAGAAAGAGAGATTTGTAGAATTATGAAGAGAGGAAGATGAATTGAAGGAAATCCATCTAGCAAATCAACAATTCAAGCTCTAGGTAAGCAATTGACCTCTAATTCTTGTAGTTTATCCATCTAGGAAGTGAATTCATTGAGTAATTAGAATCATTGCATGTAATTTGTAAAGGATTGTCAAGAAGATGATGAATAGTAAGCTAGGAGCATGTTTATAGTTCAATATGTTTTGTTTCATCATTTTTTATTTGAGTTTTGACATTCTAGCATGCATGAGAGTTTTAACTTAGCACATTTTCAAAAAATTTCCATGAAGTTTGTTTTCCATTGCATGATCAGGTTCTTCAAGATGAGAGGTGTTGAAAATCCCACATGCATGAAGGTTTTGATGTTAATTTTGTTAATTGATGATGTTTTGAGTTAATGGTTTCAAAATTGGTCATGAATTTATGTTTTTCAAAGTATTTTCATTTTTTTTTTAAATAAGTCATGCAAGCCTCAAGTTTTGAAATTGTGTTTGGAAACTTAATCTTTTAGTTTTGGAAAAATAGAAATCGTACAGACCGCTCAAGCGGTAAAGTCACCACTCGAGCGCACTTTTTGAACAACTAGTATTTTTGCAAACTTGCATATTGCTCGAGTGAACAATTTCTCGCTCAAGCCTACAATTGAGACATCCAGAATCTCATGTTGCAGACTTAGGTACTGAAAGTTAGCATTCACTACTTGAGCGATGAGAGCATCGCTCGAGCGAACACTCTATTATCAGCAAACTTTGTACAACATTCTCATGTGCATATTTTCTTTTCCATATTCCTTTAAACATTCTTAGAAATTGTTTAGGGCTCATTAAGGAAATGATAAGCTAGAAACCAACATAAGGAATTGGATTAGATAAAAGGTATTCATTTGAATGGTATGCTTCAATGTGTATTTGTTTATGTGTTTTGTGTAGGTCGGACACCCGAGATTTAGCATTCTTTCAAGCCCACAGTGAGTAATATCTCTATAAAGATATGTTTGAAATGTATTTTGAAATTGTTTCAAGAATGATGTTTATGAAATCTTATTTTGTATAAATGAATGAATGTCCATTTTATAAATGTATTCGTGACATCCTTTAGTGAGGCCTTGCCTGGGGGATATAATAACATGACCCATTAAATGATTGAAGTACAGAGTGGTCCGAGTGGTCCCATTGTTTGATCTTTGTTAGTCCTATTGTATTGACCTACATGGTCCCATCGATTTTAGCCTATTAGCCCCTTTGTTACTCTATTGGATGTTACCACGTACGACACTTTGATAATGGATTTTGGTTACAAAAATGTTTCGTTATGCAATTGATATATGAATTGTTTGAGAATAAAAGGTGTCCCAAATCCTTTAAAGAAAATTGAATGCATCAATCAGTAATTTTGTCTTTTTATGTTGTCATCATCATTGTTAAACCTTTTGAATCTTGTGTTGTTATTCATTCTCCCATGTGGTTGTTCCGATAGGTACATTTTAGTGTGTTCTGAGATGTCATCTTGTAATGTTGGGTGTTGGAGAGAAATTGGGAAGGTTGGCTAATGTTTTGAAGTTACTAGTCTCATCTTTAGGTTGAGACTGCTTGAGCAGTCTTTTGGTCACTCTAGCGGTGAAATTGACCTTTTAATACTTTGGTTTGAAGTTTGAACTTCTAGGAGTATGTATTCTTCACTCGAGCGAAGCATTCATCGCTCAAGTAGTCTTTTACAAGGGGGATGGAGTTTTTGGGAGGGGGTATTCTTTGCTCGAGTGCAAGTTTAGTCGCTCGAGCGGTCTCTCAAATTGAACTGTTCGCTCGAGTGCAACTTTGGTCACTTGAGCGGTCTGTTCACAGTCAACTCCGAAAACTCTGTCAATCACTTCAAAAGTTGAGCCTTACACACTTTTCTATCACTTTTTACGTCACACTCTCTCTCCACATTATTCTCACTCTCTTTTCTCTCATCTCTCTCTACAAATCCTCCACCCACTTCATTTACTCCTTGATCACTCACTATCTATTGAGATTTTAACCTTGGTGCCTTCTTTAATTTTGGAGAGCTCGTTGTAACGCCCCAATTTCTATACCCGAGTGACAACACAATAATCATGGCCCTTTTTAAAGGAAAACCAATTATATATTCCCACACTTGCATTTCATAGTGTAAATAGTTCCTCATGCTATAATATATTAACTCCAACAACAAGTAAATAAACAAATAAAATACCCCTAAGGGTTTACAAGTTTTCAAGGCTTAAGGCCGGTTATACAAAAAGGTTATTCAACCCACACATACAAAGCCCTTGGCTTACAAATAGAATCACAGCAAATGAGAATCTTGTGCTCTTAACATACACATTTCCACGCCCTCAGTTAAGCGGATTGACCATGTCTTTTTCTGCACAAAAATCCCGTAAGGTGAGCATAAAACCCAGTAGGAAAATCATTCACAAAGTATATACATTTTATACATATCTCAAGAGATTAATGCATATACCATGCTATGCCTTTTTGTAAATAATTCACATCTTCATCTTTTGAAAAACATCATGCTCAATGATGCTATGCAATTTCCATTATTCAAAGCTTAACAATTTAACTCAAGGGGTGGTAAATACAGCTCTGGTAGTCCCTAGGTCTGTGTCTGCAAGTAGGCTATATAAGTACTACCAATTTGTTATTTTTACCAGTATCAATTGGAGGGCTCGACACCCATAATCTGTCATTTTTACCAGTATTAACTGGAAGGCTCGACACCTATTCTCTACACTACCTTTCAAAACTTACACTGTATTCACCCCAAAACCAATTCATGAAAACTTATTTCTCAACATTCTTTACTCAATGCAAAGTTTTCAAATCAAATTTTAAAGCTCTTCATTATCAATGAATTGATATGCCAATGTATCAATTAATGTGATGCAACATTTTATCCATTTTCAATTCTTCCACACAATATTTCCATTGTGATCAAAATTTCCATTTCTCCTCTCAATACAATTTCACAAGATGAAATAAATACATTTATTTCAATTCATCCAAGGGATAACATAATTCCCACATTTCAAGCAATCTCAACAATTCCCATATTCCATGAAAACATCATTTATATGTAAATAAATAAACAATTTTTCTAACATCATTTATTTTGGCACACAAAATAAATATAACAACATTTTCCAAAGATTTTCAACATCTTTCTAAAAATCTCCAATTTCTAGGTTTTCTCACCAAAACTACTCATCTCCAAAATATTTGAAGGAATCTCAACAAGATCGTCTTTCTTCAATCAATATAGTCAAAACTCTAAATTTCTATTTTAAAAGGAACTAGAAGATAAACCCACTTTCAAAAATTACTCATCTTCTTGAATTAACAATAATTTTTCAAAACTTAACAAAGGATGATTTCGAAAATCATCTAGATCTTGCAAATATATATATATATAAAACTCCAAGAAAATCCCTACCTTAAGTGTAGAAGACGGGCAAGCAAGATCGAAACTCCAAAGATGACGAAACCAACTCTTACTTAGATCAGCACGAAGCTTTTGAAGCCCTCTACCTTATTCTCAAAGACACTAGGGTCAATAACACAACGGATCTAGATGAAATCTTAGAGAGAAGGTGTATTCTAGAGAGAGAGTATGAAAACCTACGTTTTTTGAGAGTTTTTGAGAGAGAGTGAGCTGCAAAAGTGTTCTGAAATATCTCATTCACGATCTGATATAAACAGGCTCGCTCGAGCTAAGGAGTTGTTGCTCGAGCACCCAGACATAACAAGTCGCCTCGCTCGAGCACAAGAAGCGTCGCTCGAGCGGAGAGTGCAAAGCTTCAGGTCTGTCACCAACGTAGACGCACGCTCGAACGCAAGAAGCCTCGCTCGAGCATAGAAATAATTTCACAAGGCTCATTCGAACGCAAGAAGCCTCGCTCGAGCGAAGAAGCCAAAATCTGGGCAACAACATTCTAGACCAACTAACAACCAACCTGTTCCAAACACGCCCAACATAATCCAAAACTCAAATACAAAGAGTTAAAGGAAGGAAACAAGACATAGACAACAATATACAATCACAGAATCTGAGTCTGGAACACAACGAAAGTCGGGGTAAAAACCTGGGTCACTATACTCGTCGATGGCTACGTTGTGTACAATGGAGATCAGATTTTAACGCCATTGATTTCAAAGCTTTTCATCATTTCTTCTCAAAGGCTTGAGGTAGGGATGTTCTTTGAGTTATATATATGATTTTTAGCATATCTTGTCCTTTTCGCTATGATTTCTAGTGTGGATTTGTTTTTTTTAGATGTTGATCCAAGAAAAATGGTAGAGAAATGATTTCTTTCTCATGATTTGGTCCAAGATAAATTATTTTGGGTATACTATGAACCATTTGGGAATGTATGCTTGTAGTTGTTTTGAAAATGAAGGAAAAACCCTCTTTTGATCAAACCCTAGGTTTTGGGAAATTTGGGAAAAGTGAAATTGATGTAATATTTATGAAATTGATGTTAAATCTCTTAAGAAATTGAAGAAACCTTTCTTAGGTTGTTATATTGTTGAGGCACTCATGAAAGGAATGAGAATTTTGGTCGAACAATTACGGAAATATGAGATGTGCAAGTTGGCATTTAGGAAAATTGAATAATGGATGTTGATTATGAATATGTGGTAATCTCAGATGTCACATGGATTCGTACCTTACGATGATTTTGAGAATTATTGAATTATGGAAGTTTTACTTGAACAAATGTGAGAATGTTGGAGATATTGTATAAAGAAGATATTTATATGTAGTTATTTCTTATTTGATCCATTTGCATTATCTTGAATTTTTTTCACTTACGACCTTGACTTGGAAATAAATTCTTTATTTGAGAAAATAACTGTTGTTACTGAAAGCATTTCGGGGTAAATACGTTTGGTAAGCCAAGTTAGGGGGTGTAGATTGGAAATTAAGTTGGCCTGAGTGTCCTTTGTGTAAGACCAGAAACATGCGCTTGTGGGTGCCTAAGCCCTTCGGTTAGTAGCCGGTGATGTAGGATTTGGTAGTGCTTGATACGCCTACTTGTAGACACTAGCTTTGGGGAATTACCTGAGTTGTATTTACGACCCCATTGTTTAAATTTGACTTTCATGAAGATACTGAACCTTCAATGAAATAGTGCATGGATTTCGAAAGAAATGAAAAACTTTGACATTTGAACATGACATGGCATTGTATTTATTTACATAGGATTGCTTAAAACATATATACTTTGTTAAGATATCTCTACTGGGCCTTGTGCTCACCCCTAGTGGATTTGTGTAGGAAAGGATGTAGTGATCTCACCTACTTGAAGGCATGGAATGTGTTGAGAGCAAGAGGCTCTCCCTTTTGTATGATGTTATTGCAAGCCAAAGGGCTTAATATGTTTGGGTTTGACAACCTTTTTGTGTAACCACACTTAAGCCTGAGAACTTGTAGCCTCAGGGCATTTACTTTGTTGTTCATTTCTTTTATTTTTATATAGTTACACAAGCTATGGATTCATCTTTTTAGGAGGGTAAATATGTATTGCATGTGAACACTTCTTTTGTATACTTCTTCTATGTAATGATGTACTAATTGAGGAAGTTGAGTAAACGAGACAGAATCGTGTGTTGAGTATATCTTTTAAATTATTGTTTGCTAATTTGGGGGCGTTACAAAAAAGAGATATCTTTCGAATTATAACGGGACTTCAGTCATTAACCCCTTTATATTGATGTTACTCATTGGGTTCTAGCTCACCCTTTCGCCCTATATGTATGTAGGTGAGCACTTGGGAGATCAAGCTTAGAGTTTGCCTTGGGAGTCTATCTTTTTGAGAAGTCAACCATGGAGTGCCTCTGTGTCAAGGCGTTTGCTTGGATTTGTGTTGAGTCAAGCTTTTGTTAAGTCTTCGTTTTGTAAAATCTTGTGTTTGGACTTGTATGTATAAAAGATGAAGTTTAAACCTTGTTGTAAATATTATATGTTATGATGCAATCTTCTATTGAGGTTTAAGGTTTATCATTTAAACACAGCTCAATGGACTTGTTTTATTATCGATTTTGCTTCCGCTTCAGGCCTCGATAGTCAATAGATATTTTGTGTTTGTCTAAGAGGCCGTAGTAATCTATGATTACTAGCTGGTCATGATTCAAACCTCTAGGGCCGGGTTCGGGTTGTAACAATCTCAGTTATGATAATAATTTGATGGAATTCTTCATGCATTTTGAGAGGATGCTCTATGAGAAAAGGTGTTAGGAATTGGAAATAGAGTATAACTTGTCCTAAAAATTTACGAGGGTTTCAATTCCAATTTGGATGTTAAAGCACGTGGCAGAGATTTACACCAAAATAATTTTTGTGGAATTTCAAATTGAGTACATGCAGTCCATTGAAGCGTTCGTTATAGGCACTGTTGATGATGGTGAGAGTACCATTTTCACAATCAGAATGGTGGTAGATGGAAAAAAAAGATAACAATGCGACAATAGACATAGATGGTTCTTTGACTTATAGTTACAGGAAGTTTGAAGTAAAGGGCATATTGTGACGACATTGTGTGAAGTTGCTTAGAGATATATGCAATGCAACAGAACTTCCTGCGCAATATATACTTAAATGATGGACAAAAAAAGTAGGGGCTGAAAATGTGAAAGATAGACGTTGGTATGACATCAAGGCTAATGTGAAACTACATCAAAGTGAGCGATATAAGTCATTAATGACTATATTTAGACTAATAGCAAGTACAATCCCTGAAAGTGAAGAAATTTATCATTTGTCAGTTTCAAAAGGTGAAGAATTGAGTGTAATGGTTGAAGATAAATTAAGTGTGCACATTTGTAGTCAGCTAGAGGTCACTAAATTGAGAAATTCCTCATTTAACACATACCCATAGAGTGATAAATAGATTGTCCAATCCAAGCTAGGGAACTCAAGAAAAGAGGATCAACTAGTAAGGAAAGAAGGAGGATCAAAGGTGGGATGGAAAAATCTATGGCAAAGAATAAAAAGATGCAATCTAGTTAGGTAAATTACATGAAAATTTTCATATAATTAAATGAATTTTTTTATATGAAAAATGCATTATCTTAATTATGTTTTCTAGCTCCTTTGTTTTTATTTTATATTTTCTTTTGTCTATATTGGTTGTATGTAGGGTGCTACTGTTTATACTCTCCAAGCTCAATCTCAGCCTCTTTTCGCTGTAGGTGGTAATTATATTTAGGTAAAATTTAATAGCGTGTCAAACTTTTTACGAAAAAGCATTATCTCCTCTATTTTTATTTTACTTGTATTGGCTGTATGTAGGGTGCTGCTGTTTATACTCTCCAAGCTCAATCTCAGCCTCTTTTCACCATGGATAATATTTAATATTGTGTGCAACTTTTTACGAAAATGCATTATCTCATTTATTTTTATTTCATATTTTATTTTGTTTATATTGGTTTGTATTTAGGGTCATAGTGTCTATATTTCTCAACGTCAACCTTAACCTCAACCTCCTTTTTTTATGGGTGGTACAAGTGTTCCTCCTCTTATGTATCCTACATATGATATGAGTTAGAATTGATTATTTACTTTACATTGAAAGGGTACTATACATTGTAATAAAATTTTAATAAATTTAGCACTATTGCAGGTAAATAACACACATCACTCAATGTCTTTTGTCTATCCCACTCACACATTCTTTCAAGTACAAGTGTTCAACACTTTGCAGTCCAAGTCTCACAAACCTCACATAGTTCTACTAGCAGTCATGTAGATGGACATCTCTTAAAGGCTTGCACTGAAAGATGATGTTGTTGATGACAATTGAAAATTACTATTCAGACCAGAATGTTTATATATTTGTTACTTTTCAGTTATGTTTTATGGAAGAATGTTTATTTGCTTCTTAAGCTTCTTAGACATTAAACTTCTTGGATAATTTTGTCACTGTGGTGTCATCTTGCAACTATAATGTTGTATTGTTTGAGGAACTTGTTAATGGAGTGGGAATTTTTTGGTACATATGGGAATTTTGATTATAATGTTGTTGGTGTTATTTGTTAATGAAGTGGGAATTTTTTTCATAATTCAGTCACTTTCTTTGTTAATGAAGGTTCTATATGGAAAGATTAGTTTTAGTGGTAGAGACAGATTAGTTGGTACTGAATTATTTGAAAGTGACTGAATTATTTGTTAATGAAGGTTCTATATGGAAAGAAATCAAATCCATAAAACTCAAGAAATCAAATCACTTATCAAACCCCTTTAAGAAATTCACAACAAATCTAACCCAAGAAATCATTTATATATATATATCAGGAACAAATGAGAATGAAGATGAAAGGGGCCTCGTCGCCGCCTCCCATCACCTCACTGTTGGAGTCACGTCAGTTGCCCTTCTCCTTTCGTCTTCGTGTCACCTTCTCTGTTCATCTCTCTTAAAGACGGAAAAGAGGTTGAAAAACAAAAAGGGAAAAAAAAAAAAAAAAAAAAAAAACGACGTCGTTTTGTCCCACTGCAAAAATCATGGCAGGAAACTACGACAGAGGATTTAGACTCATGAAATATTGATTTTCCCAACTAATTCTTTTAGCATGATCTATGTGCATATATAGCTAGCATTTAGCCAACCAAAAACTATAAATTAGTCACAAGATGTTTATAGAACTCAAATTTTATTGTGATAAAAATAAAAATAAAAAATGAAAAAAACTGTAATTTGAGATATTGGTGGATTCTAAATAAATAGGTTATTCCTTATCTAGTGCTTTCCAATTAGCTACAGTTGGATCAATTCGTGACTCGTTCTATGAATTGTAATAGAGAATGAGACCTAAAAAGAAAGACAATAATCACAATTTAAATGACCAAAGTATAAGACAAAGTGAAGTGAAGAAGCTCAAAGCTATAGTGCCTATGTGAGCACGTGCACAGGTCGTGGTGAACTAGGTCACACACCAATGTGTATACTATCCATGTGAGCCCAGGTGCAGGTTCTTGTGTGCTCGAGCGTACACCCTACAGAAGAGAGCTCTGAGTGAGCTTAGGCACAGGTCATGGTGAGCTCGAGAACATGAGGTACGAATGTAGTATGTTAACTCATGCACAAGAACATGATGTATGAAATTGGT
Source organism: Camellia granthamiana (assembly GCA_036172215.1). NCBI lineage: Eukaryota > Viridiplantae > Streptophyta > Magnoliopsida > Ericales > Theaceae > Camellia > Camellia granthamiana. The sequence goes on along the minus strand of CM069911.1, from coordinate 69,556,004 downwards.
GTGAAATAATGATAAAGTGAACTTTCTTATTTTGCTTATTTTATTAAAATTTTTGATATTTTGGTGACAAATAAACTAATTGATTATAAAAATTTTCTAATATAGAGAATAAACATTTAAAAAGAAAAAAAGAAATTTGAGTCATATGGGACTCTGATTTGCTTTCTTTTCTTATCCATCCAAACATGATAGTAAAAAAATACAATTATTTTTTTTTTCACTCATATAAAAAACTACAACCATTTTTTTTGGGGTTAAATTACAATCACATCTCTTGAGATTCCTGACAATTAGACTAGCCTCCCTTATTTTTCTAAAATTACACTGACCTTTCCTGTGACTAACGACATTAATGAAATGGTTAGTTTAGTTATTTTAAAATTAGAGATATTTTTATTGATAATCATTAAATGTCGATTACTATTTTGATTATATCTTATACGATATTTGGTTATAACTTATTTTTTTTAGTTATGACTTAAAAAATCTTGAAAAATTTACTAATAAATCCGATATTGAGAAATGGTGATTCCATGTGAGTATTTACAAAAAAATTATTTAATACTACTCAAATAAATACATGTGGTGTTCTAATTTGATTTTTATTAAGAATTATGTGACGAAAATTATCAAATTTTCTACCAAACTTCTCACATAGGTGTGCGACCCGCACACATGTGATTTGTGTGGATTCCACTCCCATGTGAGAGATTTAGTAGAAAATTTGGTAATTTATTTGGGATCTATAACATTTTCTTTTTAGTAGTTTAGATATTGAGACTCATTAATTTGATCTTATTTTTTAGAAAACAATTGAACTGTATGATATCAATTATTAATTAAAAAACTACCAAATAACTTATCTTATATTTATGTAATTATTTTTATTTTTTTTTAAAATTATTTTATTCATAACAATAGGTTATTCTAGAATACACACAATTTTATGTGTACTAATATGCAAGTTATAACATTTCAGAAGTTGATTACCACAAATGTCATAACTAAGTTATATATATATATAATTTATTACTTTACATACATACATACAAGTTCTTGTATTTCTCACTTGGATTCAATAATTCATACTAATTTGTCTACCTAAAAAATTATTAATGGATTTCTTTCATCACTTCAAATGTTATATGTACAAACCAAATTGAAATTTTCTATGTGCTAATCTAACAATTAAATAATAAATTTTGCACTAAAAAAATAAAAATAAAATAGAACCGTTAGTCAAACTAACGCTAAACTATTGGATTGGGAGAATATGCAAATCAAAAGTAAACTTCAAGGGAGGTTAATGTAATTTTTTAAAAAAAAGAGGGGAAGCCAGTGTAATTGTGAAAAATCTCAAAGGAGCTGAGCATAATTTACCCTATTTATTTATTTTTTTCATCTCTTGTGCGAAACTGACGGTAAATATTAAGCGAAATGATGTAAAGAGGAGAAGGGGATGCTGTCCAATTTGAATTAGTTTTTTTATTTTTTTTAAGGAACATGAACGAAATGATAAAAGAAAGCAATAAATCAGGAAGTTTGTGGCTTCATGAACGAGTGCAAAAACATATTTTCAATACAAGCCATTGAGATTGAGAAGGATGGATTCTGAAGACAAATTAAACTGTTTTGGGCACTGTCATTTTTCAGGCCCCTAATGCTGTGTTTGCTTGGGGGATTTGATTAGAAATTTGGAAAGAGAAAAGGAAAATGTGTGTGAAATTAGGTGAAATATAGGTATGTTTTATTCACATTTCACCTATTTTTTTTATTTCTTTTTTCAAATTTCTCCTCAAATCCCCCAACCAAATACAACATAAAAGTTCCATTGTAATGCAGCTAATACAAAAACTTCTATTGATCACGTGAACTTTAGATATGTTGTAAGACAAAAACACAACTATAAGTTGAACTCTGCCATCACAAGTCTAAATATGCGTATACAGAGTTATAATCACAAATCTAAATATGCTGACATTAGATAATTAAAAGTTCAGAGCAGTTTAAATGCTTGGTAACTCACACAAACATATCTTATGGTTCCAAATCCCCTCAAATTAGAGTTTCCGACACCCTAAAGCATTGATTTTTGCTTCCATTTGCACTTTGATTTCCAACAGAACCAGTTATGATTGCTGTGAATTTTCATCATTAGTTGGTGAATTTTTATTTTATTTTCTACATGAGTATATCAATTTAAAATGAGGGGTGATGAGTGTATCTATTTTCTACATGCGCATATCAATTATCAATTTTAGTCTTGATGGGTCTCATCTATGGGTGTAAATTGGGCCCGGCCTGGACTAGGGCCCATGTCAGGCCGCCCAAACTCCCAGCAAAATTTCGGTCGGGCCACGGGCCAGAAAATTAGGTCCAAGGGTATTCAAGCCTTGAGCGGGCCAAGTTAGCAAGGATGGGCTGGGCTCGGGTTTGGAGCAGGCTTGAACATTTTTTTTAAAAAAAAATTTCTACCAAAATTTTATTATTTTCCACTAAAAATGATACTTGGCCTCGGGCGGGCCAGGTGAGCCTCGAGCTGGGCTTTGAATGGGCCTTGAGCAGGCTGATAGGCCCGACCATGGGTCGGTCTAGGCTGGTCGGGCTTCAAAATAACGGCTCAGGCCTAAGCCTAGGATCCCGGATTGGGCTCAGGCCCTAGCTTAACTAGGCCAGACCCACCTCAGGCTGCGAGCTCATCCCTCTCAAGCAAACAAATGTTCTTAATTTTTTTTATATTTATATTATTGATATTTTATTTTATATAGTTTGACACTTTCAAAAAATTAATACAACGGTTATACCATGTTAATGATATTAACATTTTTTCATTTACCTTCCCATGTATATGTGACAAACTAATTATATTTTGAAAATGAACCTCACCCTCCACATAGGTTTATTGTTAGTATTTGTCAATGGTGACATGGCTGTGACACCGAATGTTTACTCATCGAATAAGGGTGTACATCTATTAGAAATTTACTCTTTGAGAAGTTTAAATCACTCTGTTTAGTGAATAATTTTTTAAAATAATTTTTGAATTTTTTTATTTTTGGTGTTGCTTGTCTTTGGCGAATTTTTTATAAATATTTTAAGCAATTTTTTTTTTCTTAAAAAAATAATTTAGATTCACTTAATTCTATAAACACTTCAAAAGTAAAATATTTGTGATTTAAAATATATATATATATTAAATGCAAAAAAATAAAAAAATAAAAAAAGACTAAATTTTTCACAAATATTTTATATTTTAGATGCAACTAAAAAAATGACTAAAATATAAATATAAAAAAAAATCACTAAAGACAAAAAAAAAAAACTCAAATTTATTTTTAAAAATTCAAAATCAAACAAAATAAATATTATTTAGTTGAAAAGTTTTTTATTTTTATTTTTATTTTTAAATTGTAGAACTTAAGCTTATGAAGTGATCTCATTTATAAAAATTTCTCCATTAATGAGTACATCATTCATGTGTATGGCATAATACGTTTTGAAATTGGAAGAGTTTTCATGAATTTATTAATAGCAAATGAGTAATACATTGAGATGAAAAGGAAATGGTTTGAGTTCATCATAGTAAACCAACATATTCCAACTAGATTGGCACAATGAGGATTACCAAATTGATAGGATATCACAAGATACAGAGCAGCTCCTTTACCTGTAACAAACTGATAACTGTATTAGTTAGTAGTTATAACTAACTGTAGTTAGATTGTGTTGAGTTTAGAATTAGTTAGAACTGGAGTTAGATTAGGCGGTTATGCTGGTGTATATAATCTGAGTTGTGTATCATTGTAATATACATTGAAGAAATATATTTCTTTTCTCATTCGTTCACTATAATTCATCATGGTATCAGAGCATGACCTGCTCTAGCGAGCTTCACGAATATCTTCAATGGCATCACCAACTCTTCCAGCAAATCTTGGTCTCTTGATTTCTAATCTCTCTTCTTTCGTCAATGTAAAGCTTGATTCAACGAATTTCATAATCTGGAAAACTCAGCTACAGAATATACTCAGAGCAACTGATCTTCTTGATATTCTTGATGGATCATCTTCATGTCCTTCTCCTTTTGTTCGTGATTCAACTGGAAAAGAAATATCTAATCCTGAGTTTTTTAAATGGAAGATGATTGATAATCATCTTCTCAGCTGTGTCACTGCTACTCTCTCACAGTCTATTTTCACTTCTGTTCTTCATCTCAAAACAAGCTCTGAGGTATGGCTAACTCTAAATAAGCGATTTACCTCTCTTTCTAGATCTCATATTCACCAATTGAAGAATAAACTAAATTCAATTTCTAAGAAAACTGAGTCTATGGAACTCTACTTGAGTCATATCAAAGAACTGGTTGATCAATTGAATCTTGCCTCAGCTTCTGTTGATGATGAAGATATAGTTCTTATCACATTGAATGGATTGCCAAGTGAATATGATGCTTTTAAAACTACTATTAGAGCTCGTTCTGAAGAGATTACTATGGATGAATTGTCTTCTTTACTTTGTTCTGAAGCATTACATATTGAAGAGAAACAAACAAGCCTTCTTCTGAGCTCTCTGGCCTATGCTGCTATGAAAGATAATTCTTCTTCAAAAGGTTTTTCAACATATCATCATGGTAGATCTGACTACAGAGGAGATTCTCGAGGTAATTACAGAGGAAATAGGTTGTTGGGATCCGGGATCCCGCCCAAGACCTTATAGAAATTATACCATGCAGAAAAACACACCCACACTCAAGGAGACACAATATTTTACGTGGTTCGGCCTCAATGCCTACGTCCACAGGAGAGTAACCGGTTTGCACTATACCAATGGGGAGATTACAGAAAGATTACAATAGAGGAGGAGCTCACACTCTCCTCACTCAGTCACTCTCCCGTCTCCCTCGCTCACACCGAGGGAGACGGTCTCTCCGCCTCACATCTCGCACACCCTCTTTGGCTTGCTCACTTCTTTGGTTCTCACTCTCTCTTGCTCACCTCTCACCCTCTCCATTTATAGACCAAGAATGGAAGTGGATAGGAGCTGGCCATCACATGGTCTCATGGCCAAGCCTCATGGCCTCATGGCTTTGTAGGTTGGCAACAACATGTGAAGCTCCTTTTGTTGGCTGGCATGTCCCTCTCTTGCCTTTGTGGGTTGGCACTCCGTGGAGAAGGAATCACCCCCACATGGGATGATATCTTACAAATCACCCCCTCAACCCATGTGAGGTGATCCACATCACACATTGCTGCTAATCTTGTCACGCCCAAATTCAACATAGTTTGCATCTCCTCACTGAGACGCTGCATCCCTTGAAAGCTAGAGATAATACACCAGAGATACAAGAGAATGAGGGAATCCTACATCCTCAATTCAACTCATACCACTCTGATTTGGAGAGAGCCTCTGCTCCTATCTCCCACAGATCTCTTCCACGCTTCCTGTCTTGGATGTCTTCAGCATAGTCTGCATCTCCTCACTGAGATACTTGCACCCCCTAAAGCTAGAGATAATACACCAGAGATACAAGAGGATGAGGGAATCCTACATCCTCAACTCAACTCACACCACTCTCTGATTTGGAGAGAGCCTCTGCTCCTATCTCCCACAGATCTCTTCCACGCTTCTGTCTCGGATGTCTATACCTACTATGCTTGAACTTGCGTAACCAAGATATCCGACACCCCCTGATTGGATGTCCTGCACCCCCTGCTGGGATGCCCTTGACTGTCATGCATTACTTCGCAGGACCAGTCATTGGAGCAATAGAAAACTCGTCGTTTATCCCATCAACGTCCTCTGTCTTCTTTGCTCGGAGCTTTTCCTCGGAACTATCAGCCTTTGCCCTCTGCCTCTTGGCGTTTCCACATACGCTTGTTGTCTGTGCCTTTGCAATCCCTGATTTGCTGTCCAGTAGATTGATGGTTGACAGTAGCTCCATCTGTCAAAGCATCGTCAGCTATGCAATTCCTTGCATAGTGCCCGTACCCATGGCTTTTGGTCTCCCTGCGTCGAGCTCGCCTGAGAGATCCGCATCAACTCTATCCTCCGCTGCCATGGAAGAAACCACCATAGAAGAAAAAAGACTTGCCACTCGTTGGCGCGCACTCTTGCGTTTGTCTCAATTTCTCTATCTGGAAGTTCCTGTGAACTTTCAACAACCCGTTGCTGCACACTCCTATTGCGTCTCTGTACGACACTGTACCCTTGCACTACTGCACGTCTGCATTTGTGCTCCTGCGCTTAGTATGCTCCTCTGCAGCTATTGTTCTACACGCCCATATATCACCAGTACTTACTCGTATACAGTAGCTCCAACAGCCACAGCATTTCCCTGAGCCTGAACTGGTTGCCAAATCATCTATCCGTCGATGAATGGCCTTTTTGATTGAACCAAATCCTCCGATGACGTCAACAACCAGGAAAGTTTCCAGGAAAGACTGGTGGGGTCACACCCGGGCCCACTTAAGAACCAGTCTCCTTAGACAGTGTCTTTTTGACAGAACTTTCCTAGACATTGTTGATCTTGAGATAATCATGTTTGCAATCCTCTGATCGCCCCTGACCAATCCTGATCTCCCTCGATCTACCATTTAATCAAGTCTGATCTCCTCTGGTCTTCAATGATCTATCTCGAGTTGTACCTGGTTGTCCAATCTGGTCAGAATCTGTTCATTCTAACCTCTTTAGTGAATCCGCAGCGTTCCACAATATCCGGCAACCTCCCTCCGAGTATTAAAGATGACAAACTCCCATGTTTTAACAATCTTTAAAAAACCGTTCAGAATTTCACCATTCTGACCTCGCGATTGCGTCCGGAACGGTCTGATTAGCTAGGACCAACCTTCGCTGCATTTCCGGGGACCTCACTGAAAAATATCCCCGAAAGTTGGGCCACACCACAATTTTCTGAAAATTCTGGGCCAAATTGCAATTTTCAGAAGTTCAGGGAATATTCCGTGTACCAACAGAATATTCCGTCCACTGCACCTGATGCCGTCCGTCCCTTTAATCTGCCTTCTTTTTACAGAAACTCCGTCTCCAAAATCTGACCGTACGGATGTGTCCGGAATACTCCAAATAGTCGGAAAACACTATTGGATCACCAAAAACGGACTCCAAATGGTTTCAATCTAGCCAAAACATTTTGTACGCCTCAGATCTGCGGCTACACCATAGCCGCGAAGCACTGGATCCGACCTCCTGCGGCTGCACCATAGCCGCGCCTCACTGGATCCTGCACTCTGGATGCTGACGTGTCAAACACGCGGCAGCCACGTGGTAGTCCCTGACTGGCCCACGTTGCCACGTGTCACTGACGTGGCACGCCACGTGTCACTGACGTGGCCTCTGGCTGGACCGCCACGTGTCTCTCACTGGTTGGACACGTGGCGCTGACGCGTTGCTGCCGTGGCGCGGACGTGGCCTGCGCGTGGTACACGCGCGTGTAATGCACGCGCTAGCTCTTTAGTCGCCTTCTTCCTCTGCGCGCGCGTGTGGAAGCGTGAGAAGACGCGCCGGTTCACTCCTCGGCGCGTGGGGCGCGTGCCGAGACTGGTCCTCACACTCCACCTTCTAGAGGCGCGTGAGGGCGCGTCCGTGCTGCTTTTGGGGTGTTCTTTGCATGGTTGGACTCCTCTCGTCGAGCCCTTGCTCCTGGTATGCTCAAAACCTGATTTCGAGCAATCCGATTTCTGGGCAGATTCGAAACATCACGAGTTTTTGTTCCGAAACGCCACCGACGAGGCTCTGATACCAATTGTTGGGATCCGAGATCCCGCCCAAGACCTTATAGAAATTATACCATGCAGAAAAACACACCCACACTCAAAGAGACACAATATTTTACGTGGTTCGGCCTCAATGCCTACGTCCACGGGAGAGTAACTGGTTTGCACTATACCAATGGGGAGATTACAGAAAGATTACAATAGAGGAGGAGCTCACACTCTCCTCACTCAGTCACTCTCCCGTCTCCCTCGCTCACACCGAGGGAGACGGTCTCTCCGCCTCACATCTCGCACACCCTCTTTGGCTTGCTCACTTCTTTGGTTCTCACTCTCTCTTGCTCACCTCTCACCCTCTCCATTTATAGACCAAGAATGGAGGTGGATAGGAGCTGGCCATCACATGGCCTCATGGCCAAGCCTCATGGCCTCATGGCTTTGTAGGTTGGCAACAACATGTGAAGCTCCTTTTGTTGGCTGGCATGTCCCTCTCTTGCCTTTGTGGATTGGCAATCCGTGGAGAAGGAATCACCCCCACATGGGGTGATATCTTACATAGGTCTGGTGGTAGATATTCTTCTTCTTCTAGAGGAAGATATCAGTATATCAGTACAAAAATCAAAATCAAAATCGATCTACTTTTGGTTCTGTTTGGCAGATTTGTGGCAAACCAAATCACTCCGCATTTGAGTGTTGGCATCGCATGGATCCTCATTTTCAGCAGTCAACTCAATCTTCTCCACAGCAGTTTCACGCTTCATCCGGTTCTAAAGCTTACACTGCCTCAAGCTCAGATTTCGTATCAATTGGGTTCTTTGCCATTTAATACCTAGTCATTTCTTGATATCCAGATAGTCCATATCAGTGCAAAGGGTAGGGCTTCCCATAAGATCATTGACACTACTAAATCAATCTACACCATGGAACTAACAATATGGATGCATAAAAAATAAAAAATAAAAGAAAAAGAAAAGTTTGGAAATTTCAAATCACATCCTAGAAAAATAACAGTAGCAATCTAACAAAATCCTGCGACTTTATACTATGTACTCTGATTCTTCATAATCTTAGTGAATTCATTATTCCATGCCAAGCAAATTTGCCAATTTTGTTATGAATTTCCCACTTGGCTCCAAAGAATGGATTCTAATTTTGTTAAAAGATGAATGTCGATGCTGCTGTATAGGGCTGTAGATCCATATTGACCACTCAATTTCCCATTCAGCATGAAAGTAGAAGTAACTATCTCAATCACTCTGCAACCTCTATTAATAAGAAATGAAAATGAGAAAAATTCCCACTACATTTCTTGTTCTTCTTCACAGGATGGACCATTTGTTGCGTGTATTTTCTACAGGTTCCTTGGTGTCCATAAATTCCGTCCGTGCTGTAGCACAGATTTCATCTTAGGGGTCTATGTGAATTCATAACAGAAAAAGGCAATACTAATAGGGAGCAAAGTGATATATCTGGTGAACACTATTTATCAAGAATAATTTCTAAACTTTGGTGCTCGAAAGAAAGGACTGTTGAAGATTATTAAATTTCTTATTTGAGATTGTTTAGGATAATTGTATTGGTGGTGACTCTCACTGCCAAAATTAAGATTGTAGAACAGAAAAATTGGATAAAAAAAGCACACACATAACATACATAAATTTATGTAGTTCACCCCAAAACAAGGGTTACAGCCACGGAGTTATCTTCAAAATAATACCATACTCAATCTTACACACCCCAAGTAATTTCTACCACCACATCATATTTGCAGACCTCCAAAAAATGTGTTAGACAACATCTCGATTTTACTCTCTTGCAAAGGTAGCTGCTCACCCTTCGATAAATCTTTAACAAATGAGTCTACCCAATAATTGCTGTCGAAAACATGATCACCGTCGTCATCTACTGCACGTTGGTAACTTCCAAGACTTGTAGCTATAGTTTCACCCATTGACCAGCCATCAGATGCAGCAGCAGGATCTTGCATCCCACATGGTTGATCCAGTTTTGGAAATTTGGCCACATTTTCTAATTGCAATTCCAAGTTAGACGCAACAATTGATCCTGATTTGAATGCACCACTAAAATCAGGATTACCAGAGGGCGGTGACATTGCCAATCTATCTCTGTTTGTCTTGCATTCTTCATTATGGCTTGTTGTATGTTTGCTTTTGTTGTTGATCAGCTGTTCCTGTTCAAGTAGCCATTGTTCATCATCACAGACACTCGGATCAATAATATACTTCAAAGCTTCATCATCCAATGCAGGTCGGTCATTTCCAAGAGTTGTAGCTATGTTTTCACCATCTTGCATCACAGTCGGTTCATCTACTCCTAGAAATTTGGCCAAATTATCTAATTCCAATTTGAAGATAGAGCTATCTTTCTGTTCAACTTCTTTTGGTACTACTGGTTTCTCCAATGCATCATCATTGAAACCAAAACGAAAACCAGAATTACTAGGTTGATTGCATTCTTCATCAGATCTTCTTGCCCTTTTGTTGTTGTTCAAATACCCATAGTTGATCAGCTTCTCATCATCACAGACAACCGTTTCACCTCCATGTTCACTATCATCCCCTGTTGTTGCTCGCTTTGTAACTCGCCTTTTCCTTTGTATAAAACAGAGCACGTAGTCCTTCAACTGTATTACCAAAAGCAAATACAAATTTGTTTAATTATATACTGATAAAACAAAATAAAAATAAAAAATCGATATTGGTCGAAAGGGAACTAAATATCATTATTAACAAAAGAATTCTCAGATATTATTTAAATTATTTTTTTTTTTTTGTAACTAATTATCATTTTGTCTCTCGGAAATAAACATATGTTAAATCAACAGTAGTTGATAGTTTAGTTATTAAAATTACAATAAAGTGAATCAGTTATGAATATGATTTTAAAACAGTCAATTGACAAACAATTAAGATTTTATAGAAAAACTACATATGTCCATGATACATATATGGCTTACAGATAATTGAAGGGAATGTTACAATATGTTCCCTTAAAATGGTACATGTCATAAAATAAATAAATAAAAAAATTCAGATTTTTATGATTAAAGTTATGAATATTGGTTTAGAAGTTAAGATTTTTATAGTGAAAGTTATTAACGAAAAGTCATATTTTTTGTAGTGAAAATGATGAATAGCGAAATTATAGTATGCACTCTTAAAATTACAATTAGAAAAATTATATTTTTGTGATAGGTAAGTGAGTTAATTTTTTGTGTTAAGAAAAATTAGAATTAATTACATCAAAACCCTTTAATTGTTAATAAATATCACTTTACCCTTTTATTTATAAACTCATGCATATTGACACCTTAATTATAAATATGTATTATTTTTACTTTACCCAAACCACTTTCAAAAGGGGTTATTTGAACAATTTTTATAATTAAGTGATTAACATGTATTCATAAATGAGATAAACTAATATTTATTAATAATTATTGATTGATTTAGAATAATGGTTCTAGTTTGCCCTAATATTTCATGTCTTCTCTTGAACAACAACAAAGAGACCACCATATACACGTAACTAACACACAACAGTTAATGAAACTGAAGAGGAAAACAATGATTTTTAAAGTAAATACAATCAAATTAATAAGAGTTTGAGAGATCATAAACTTACTTTGAGATCATTAATACGTGCGAGCGAAGCACCATCAAGACTGTATTCCTTCATGTTCCATGCACCGTGTTCGCCAGACCGTTCTTTGTTCTCATAATCCAAACTTCGCTTGCCTCCGATAACTCTTCCATGGTGATCCTCAATAGGTTTCGGCGCATCGATCGCTTTCCACGTACCCATCTTACCCACCGTCCGATCAATTCTCTTCCCCTTTCCAGACTTCTTCTTCAACTGTGTGAACACGTAGAGATTGGTTTTCACAGTGTTGAATATGTTGGACATTTGTTTTTCATCGTAGACGTCGCATTCGATCACATGTTGCATGGGTAATGGTTGGTTAGTAATCTTGTTTAGCAGATAATACTCAATCAACTCTATATCACTAGGATTAAATTTATATCCGACACCAAACTCCATTGCCATTGTTACTCAGGTAGAGAGAGAGAGAGAGAGGAATGATCGTTGTTACAGGTAGAGAGAGAGAACGTAGACAGACCAAACAGCCACATATACATAGATATGGAGATGGGTAAGTGTTTCTGTTTTAGGTGAACTCTCCTCGCCGACTTTGAGGTATATTAAATTACAAATATATGATGAGATTTATTTAAATTATTTGTTCCATAAAATTTAAAAAATTATATTCGAGTCATAATAAATTATCAAATCAATTAACAGTTTATAATAATATCAAAATTATATTTTAATTAATAATTCAGATAATTTTATTATTGTATAAGAGAATAGTTATGAATTTTATTTTTTAATTAATTATGTTAAATAAAAAATTCTAATAATGAAATATTTGTAATTGTTCAAATCATAAAGAGCAATTTGTACTTTACGCAAATCTCAGAAGGTGTATTTGCAATTTATCAAAATCTAAAATAAAAAAATAACAAATTACACACACCTCCCTTATTGTTTGCAAAATATATATATATATATATATAATTTGACCTCCATTTTAGTATAACTAAAATAACTGAAATTAATGTAGATAACAAGCCGACACTAAAATAAATAAAAACAAATATATATTTTGAGGAAAAAATTTCGGTGTGCAATGCATATTATATGCAACCCTACCACAAAATTATATAAATATCACGAACTTACATAAGTAATCACATAAAAATGTGTAAGTTGATTACAAATTTACGTAAGTCTAATGTTTTCACAAACTTATACGATTTTTTATGAAATTACTTATGTAAATTCGTGAAAATTCGTGAAAATTTACGTAATTTTGTTGTAAGATTGCATACACTAAAGCATTTCCCTACATTTTAATAGAAAAATAGATGACAATAACATCATTTTTTTTATTCATATAATGAATTAATGAAAACTGACTTACCAATTTTGTAAATTAAAACCTCAAGGGAGATCATCGTAATTATAATAAAAGTGTGGGATGAATTGTATTTTTTCTAATCCTTAATGTAATATACCCAATTAAAATAAACATTATTTTTTTTAAAATATATATATATGGTCCACTGTCAGTAAATTATCATTTATACCGTTTATTTTGTTGTGCCTTATTCATAAATTTTGTACAAAAAAAATTAAATTAATTTGTTTATGATTTTATTAGATTATTTTTGGAATTATACTTATCTTTTTTTATTTTTCTTTTTTAAACAAATGTAATAAAATAATATAGTTCTTATTATCAAAACAACATTTTATTTCATAAATGATCTATATATAAAGTTTTACAAAATAAACGATTTAAATTATTGAAATATGACCTATAGTGATCTCCACAATCCCAACAAAAACCTCGTGTCCATTGTCAACTAGTGATAATCAAGATTGAGATCCTCACCATTATTATATGGTTGTAATTGAAGATTTTCATTACATTATTTAAGGATTTGTAAGAATTTTTTGAAAATTTATCACTATTTTAAATTTAGAAAAAATCCTTATAAACTCTTGAATGATGTAATAAAAACCGTCCTATCCCCTATATATATATATATATAATACCACATTTCGTGGGGATGCTCTTACTTTCTTTCTTTTTTTTGTTTGTCTAATATTTAAATTACGAGATCTTATAAGAGCCAAATATAAAAAATCAGAAAGAACTCAAAGTTTGAAATCAAGAGTGAAGATTCATTGGCGGTTTGGTCTCACGATAACAACTTTAATTTTACACCATTACCATTGATTTGATATTCTGGGATAGTTTCTTGTAGTCCGTAGACTTTTTGTTAAATTACCCTCCACATTTAATAACTCTTAAGCAATTTATACTTTGTTTATTCATCAAACCTTTTAAAATTGTTAATTATTTTTTCTCATTCATCAAATCGCTTGAAAATTTAAATAGAAAATTACAAATTATCACATTTGTAACCACCATTAATATATTGTAAACTGTAAATTACACGAACATCACAAATCAATGACTAATAAGTATTACAAATTATCACATTTGTAACCACCATTAATATATTGTAAACCATAAATCACACGAACATTACAAATCAATGAATAATGAGTATTAAAACAAGCAAAAATATACATACCTAGATTTTTTGTTAAAAATATACATACCTAAATTATCACATTTGTAACCACCATTAAGAATTTTTTGTTAAAGAGCGTTTGAAAATTAATTGATATATTGTAAGGCTCATACATAAAATGAATAATTATTCATTAATATTTCTTACAAAAAAAATAAAAAAAATTGTGTGTAAAATATTATAATTAAAACAAAGTTTTACAGTGCTAAACATCTAAATTTACAATGGACTCGATATAATAGCGTAAAATTTACTCGTGATTGGTTTATCGTGAATTGCCAACTTTTTTTTAATAACTCAGGATGTCTTTGTCAGCTTGCGCGCACTTCGACTAATTCCTGGGAGATTAATTCCACCGTCCACTAGCGGGAGCCTATTTGAAGCCAGAGCAAAGTTCCGTATAGATTGGCCCAACACAAGAATTGATAGCACTTAAGAGGTTTTAAACCTGAGATTTAGAGATAAACAAATTCACAAGTTCCAAGCCTACACCACTAGGCCAACCCTTATGGGTTGACCAAATAAGTCGGGTTTGTTAATTAAGATCTTTATTAATTTCTTATCTTAAATTTATTTTGTTTTCTGAATGAACTAATGAGAGAGTGGGATAAAATTTATCTTGGGCTTCCTCTTGGTGCTAATCCCAGAAGAAAAACCACTTGGAAACCTGTTTTGGACAAATTCAAAGGCAAACTCTCAAGTTGGAAGAAGAGACTGTTATCATTTGCCGGCAGACTTACCCTCATCAAATCCACTCTATCTAGCCTCCCAATTTTCTATCTTTCCTTGTTTAAAATACCAAAGTGTGTAATCAAAGAATTGGATAAAATCCAAGCTTCTTTCTTGTGGGGTGACTCTGATGTAAAAAGAAAGATACACCTGATTAGTTGGAAGGATCTTTCAATGACAAAGAAGCAAGGAGGTTTAGGTGTAAGAAGTTTGAGTCAAGTTAATGTTTGCTTATTAGCTAAATGGTGGTGGAGGTTCTGCAATGAAAAGCAAGCCCTTTGGAGAAAATTAATTTGCAACAAGTATAGCTCCAGATCAGGTAGCTGGTTCCATTCTCAAGGCTTTATTTCTAAATGTTCATGGATTTGGAAGGACATTATGGGACTTGCATCAGAAAATCCTTCTTTATTTGACTTCTTCCTGACTAACTCAGAATTAGTTATTGGTAATGGGCCAGCATATCTTTCTGGAAGGATATTTGGGTGGGGTCTGAGTACCTTCAGTTTAAATTTCCTAGATTATTTAGCCTTTCTATTGAAAATGATGGATCTCTGAAAGACTTTATTGCTAGGAAAATTAGCTGGAATCTCAGTTTTAGAAGACCCCTGCTAGCTTGGGAAGATGAAGAAAGCCATAATCTACAATTTGTTCTAGGTGATGGCCCATCATTAAGGCATGGGATAGAGGATAGCATGAGATGGAAAGCCTCATCTCAGGGTGTCATCAAAACCAAGGATTTATTCTGCTGGTGGCAATCCAATAGAGGACTGAATCTATCTATGCCTAGATTTATTTGGAATAACATCTCACCACCAAAAGTCCAATTCTTCTCATGGCTGGTTTGGAAAGATAGAGTAAAAACATCTATTTTCCTTCATCATATTGGTGTTCTTAGAGGGGAGGATGTCACTCAGTGTATCTTTTGTAAAGCTGAACCTGAGTCCATTAATCATGTTTTGCTTCTTTGTCCTTTCAGCTGGAAAGTTTGGTCTGATATCATTGATAGGTGGGGTTTATTATGGGTCTGCCCAAGCTCTGTTGTGGATTTGTTTGATTGGTGGCTGGGCACAAAAGTTAGGAAGAAAGAATTATAGATCTAGAAAGCCATTCCTCTTGCTGTTGTTTGGTCAATATAGAGGCTTAGAAATGATTGTGTGTTCAACAGTGCCCAGCCCAATCTTTTGGAAATTGTTGAGCTAATCAAAGTTAGAATTACAGTTTGGTTGAAAAGCCACACTTTTGGTTATTCATATTCCATCCATGATTTTGTTTCCAACCTAAAACATATTAGGATGTGTATTTGAAGGTGATGAGCTCTGCTGTTGCTCTGTTGTTAAGCTCTGTTGCTGCTTTGCTATCAACAAATAACATTCTGCTGCTATTTGCTAGGTTGAGAGGCTGTTGAGAGGTTGTTGTTGCTATTTGTTGGATGGAATTTCCTAAAACAGATTAGGATGTGTACTTGAAGGTGTTAAGCTATGCTGCTGCTATGTTGTTGAGCTCTGTTGCTGATCTGCTGTTAAGCTCTGTTACTGATCTGCTGTCAAATAATAACATTTTGCTGCTGTTGTTTTTAGTCACTCCCATACTGATTTGATCAAGCAACCATACTGCTGTTGTTTGCTGGGTTGAAAGGTTGTTGAGAGGCTGTTGTTGCTATTTGTTGGGTGGAATTCCTAGTGCTTATAGCTGTTGTGTCTCCGGATAAGATGGTGTCTGTTGTGTCTTTTGTTTCTGATTTGTATTTTGTTTGTGGCTGTATCCTATTTCTTATTCCTTGTTTCCTCTTTTCCTTTGCCCTTTATGTTGGCTTCTCACCAACATGGAGCTTGGAGCCTGTGCTAGCAGATGATTTGGTGTTCATCTTGGTGCCAACCTCATTGGGATCTTGATGGTTCACTATGATGCTTTTTGCACTCTCCCTTTATTGATGTATCTCGTCATACTTCGTATGTTTTCATCAATAAAGTTTTTTTTGGTTGATCAAAAAAAAAAAAATGAGAGTGGGATCTTGGATAACACAATAATTTCAATGCCTACAAAATTAAAGGAAGAAAAGAAAAAAAGAAAAAGTAGTGAAATATATCAGTGACAACAAAGTCCTATATTACGTCATTTAAACCCCTATCCAAGTGTGGAAGAAAGATTCCAATAAAATTTTAATGTAAGTTCAAAAAATAAAATAAAATAAAATCTTAATGGCCCCACCCTATATCCAAGTGTGGAAGAGAGATTCTAATAAAATCATTAATGCTCCCACCCTATGATGGAATCATTTTATTTTCTATTTGTTGGAATTTACTTAATAAAAAATTTAGGGTCACAAATTTTGAGACTCAGAAATTATTCAGAAATTGGTACGTGTAATAGAGATTGAATTGATAAAATATAGGGTCTACATACAAAATGAATCTGAGGCATTGATGTAAAATTTGAAATAATTTCTAAATTTGTATATATGAGTCCTTAACATTACTAATTACTTAAAGGTGATTGTGAGACTTGATATCTTATTTATAATCATTGTAAACTTATTTGTGATAGTAGAATGATGCCTCGATCCTATAGACGTGTTGGGAAAATTCTTATACTTTTTCTTTCTTCTGTAATTAGAAAATTGGCAACTAACCACAAACTGAAAGCAATAATATGATTGAAAAATTAAAGGCACAAAAATAATTACAAAATATCAAATTTTCGTGATTCGACAAAAAGTGCCTATGTCCGCAGGTCCAACTCCGAATAAATTTTTACTAGAAAATAATGGGGTTACAATAATTTATTTTTAGTCATAACTAAAGGTATACAATCATCAAGATATATTCCTAGATCACCAACAATACTTATATCATCACTATAAAGGTGGGTTTCAATAAAAACAACAAAAGATAAAGTTTAGGTCTCACCAAAGTAAATATCCCAAACTACCAATCCAAGAGAGTTTTGATAAGATCCACTCTGATCAAAACGTAGAGCTCGTCTTCATGAACAATCTATTGAAATTTCATCTAAACCGGATAAAAAATGACCATCCAATCCTGATTTGAACTATGAAAGAAAACATTTCTCCTCCTTTTATTCTCTTTATGCACTCCACTGCTATTGTTGTGTTTTTAATTGAAAGAAAAATATACAGGTAATCTATTACCTAATACGGAAATGGTTTGGATTGGATGTTTGAATTACGAGCCTCGTGTGGAACCCCCCCTCCCCCCTGGGTCAATTGAGAAGTTACTAGAGTTTCTCAATATTTATCCACACTCTAAATTCCTAGGCTTTCAAGATGGTAGCCTTAAGATAAATGAATAGAGAGAGAACTTATTGTTTTTGGTGTGTCTATACAATGTTGAGCATGAGCCCTTATATAGGCATATATGGAAAACCATGTGTACCTCATGTTTAAGCTACACCACGTGTACCACATGTCCAAGACCATGTGTCCTTCACGATTAGGCTATGTATGGATAGACCATGTGTACCATGTAGCCTTCAAAGTTAGGTCACACCATATGTCCTTCACGATTAGGCTATGTATGGATAGACCATGTGTACCATGTAGCCTTCAAAGTTAGGTCACACCATATGTACCACATGGTGTACCACATGGTTTCCAACATATGATTTCCAACATCTCCCACTCATCCATATATCCACATCATGTGTTATATGTTCAATCATCACTTTTCAATCTCTCATTCAATCCACCTTTCATACTGAAAAATAGAGCGTGCGACCTGACGAGAAGGTATAAGGTAGGAATGCTATATTAAGTCACTGTAAACTAACATAGCACATCACTCGAAATATCTTGTCTATACCCCAGATTATTTGGATCACACCAGATCAAACATTTAAAAACCCCTCGCGAGTCATAGCTCATAAACATGTTTGACCTCAAAATTGTATATGTACTTATGATTATAGCGTGATCTCAAATCCGACACAATCGGCCACTTATGTCAATTCACTCAAACTTGACCATTTTCCTAGGCATGGTCCTTTGGATCGTATTCATCATGACCCTTGGATGACATGCTAAAGTAACAACATCAAGTCATCACTTCATGACATAGTTGTAGGTTCAAGGGTATAGAGTAGGCCTATTATTGGCCTAACAGGGCTCACACAGTGCTAGAGCAGAGATCCATCTAGCCACTCCCTTAAGTGGTCGGCAGTAGCACATATAGTATGATATGTATGCTACAGTGGAGTTCCCACTAAATTGGGTATGTCGCTCTCTAACGCCATACAAATCTTAGTCTAGTCACTATACAAGCGCCTAACCTAAGTTTCTTAGCATATTCGGTCATTAAGCGCTTATCTAAGACCTTACATTCGGCTGTATTTAGGCTTCATAAAGTTATGGATAACTTTATATTTGACTTTTTTAAAGTCTCATATTAGCCAATGCTAAGGCAACATCTTATAATAATAAATCACTTTTGCTCACTTCTCAAGTTACAAAACATTTACTTCGCTCGCTCTCTAAGCGCCAAGATAATTAATGTCTCATCATGCTCGCTCTACAAGCACTAGGGTAATCGCTAGTGTGAGAAGGCCGATCTAAGCCTAGTGACATCATATACAATGTGTGCTAATAGTATCAATTACGCCATAAAACCACATGGATAAATAATTAAGTATAAGATATTCAAAAATATCCAACAAAGTCAATGAGGTATCCACAAAAATATAAAATCCTAGGAAGTCCTAAACTCCTAACATGAGTTTGGAAAACATCTCTAGTAGTGGCTTTAATAAGTGGATCAGCCACCATTCTGTTAGTGGACATATGCTGTAGGCAAGGTTTTGAAAAGCGGTTGCGGTCACCGTAACGGTGGCAGTGGCACGGTTGCAGAGTGTAAAGGCCGTAGCATAACAGTGGCGGTAACCGGAACTGTTTTCGCACAAATGAGGATGAAGATGAAAGGGACCTCATCTTCGCCTCCCATCACCTCACTGTTGGAGTCACATCGGCCGCCCTCCTCTACGTTTTGCCTTCATCTTCCTGTCACCTTCTCTGTTCATCTCTCTTAAAGATGGAAAAAAAGGTTGAAAAGCAAAAAAGGGAAAAAAAAAAAAAAGACGTTTTGTCCCACTGCAAAAACCATGGCAGGAAACCACGATAGAGGATTCGGACTTACTCATGAAATATTGATTTTCCCAACTAATTCTTTTAGCATGATCTATGTGCATATTTAGCTAGCATTTAGCCAAGCAAAAACTATAAATTAGTTACAAGATGTTTATAGAACTCAAATTTTATTGTGATAAAAATAAAAATAAAAATGAAAAAACTATAATTTGAGATATTGGTGGATTCTAAATAAATAGGTTATTCCTTATCTAGTGCTTTCCAATTAACTACAGTTGGATCAATTCGTGACTCGTTCTATGAATTGTAGTAGAGATTGAGACCTAAAAAGAAAGACAATAATCACAATCTAAACCAGCGATTATTGTAGGAAGAGTAGTTTTGCTGAGATTGACTAGGGTGGTGTTTGGTGTGGCTTTTCAAAGTGAATATACGCTATAAATGACATTTTGTATTTCGTTAATTTTCTATTGTGTAAAACTAACAACATTCCATCAAAGTTGACGGTGACAGTGTGATAAGTGTCGAAATGTATACACTTAAGCCCCTAATAACTCCCATTATCAAAACTATTGATAAATCACATTGGATTTATAAAATTTTAGAAGAAAATTTTAGTGAACATCCATTAAAACTATGGCAACGTAGTCCACGTTATTGTAGTTTAAAATTGAAAGACCCTAATGTTATCATTAGAGTAAGACCAATGATCTATACTAGACAAGATATAGATGAATTTGATATTCAACTCCAGGAACTTTTAGACAAAAAGTTAATTGAAAAAACTAAAAGCCCTCACTCTAGTCCAGCTTTTATAGTAAGAAATCATGCTGAAATTAAAAGAGGAAAAGCCCGAATGGTAGTCAACTATAAACGGCTAAATGAAAATTTAGAATTTGATGGATATTTTATTCCACGAAAAGATGTTTTGATTAACTTAACCAAAGGATCAAAAATCTTTAGCAAATTTGATTGTCAAAGTGGATTTTGGCAAATTCAATTGATTGATGAGTCAAAAAAATTGACAGCCTTCAGTACACCTAGAGGACATTACCACTGGAATGTTATGCCCTTTGGATTAAATATTGCACCACAGGTATTTCAACGGTGGATGGATACAATTTTTAAAGATCTTAAAGATTGTTGTGTAGTTTATATTGATGATATACTTATCTTCTCTAAAACTAAGGAGGAGCATAAGAAACATTTAAAATTACTTTGTGAAAAATTCCAAAAACATGGAATTATTTTGTCTCCAAAAAAGATTGAACTAGAAAAAGAATCAATTGAATTTTTGGGAATAATTTTAGACCAGAAAGGTTTAAAATTACAAGAACATATTTTGTCCAAAGTACGAGATTTTCCTGATACTCTCGAAAATATACACAATTACAGAGTTTATTAGGCATTTTAAATTATGGACGAAATTTTATCAAAAATCTTTCAAAAATAGAAATTCCTTGGTTAACCAAATTAAGGAAAAATGTTATTTTTGAATGGACAGCAAAAGATGTTGCTTTAATTAAACAAATTAAAGAAAATGTTAAAACTTTACCGGATGTTTATTTTCCTAAAACAAGTGATAAATTAATTTTAGAAACAGACGCCTCAGAAGCATGCTGGGGATGTGTTCTTAAAGCTGTACCTAGTAATTTATGGCATGATAAAGAGATACCTTTATCAGAAAATGGGATTAGACCAAGAAAAAATTCAATACCCATAAAATTACAAAAAGAAGAGTTAATTTATGGATATAATTCTGGAACATTTAAACCAAATGAACAGAAATATATTATTTTTGAAAAAGAATTACTTGCAATAAAATTAGCAATAAAAAGCTTTCATATTTATTTAGCCCCAGAAAATTTTATTGTACGCCCTGATAATAAGGCAGTAAGAGATTTCTTGATCAATAAAAAACCTATTGAACAAGGAAGAAGATTAGCCTGGTATAATAAAATTTCTGAATATACTTTTGAAGTAGAACATCTTAAAGGTACTAACAATTTTCTTGTAGATTTTTTTAGCAGAAATTGTTTCAGAAAATTAAATTGCTAAACAAGTAAATTTAATTTTTGCAGAAGACATCTAGACCAAGAGGAAACAATGGATAAGGGTAAACAACCCGCTCAAGGAGATTGGGTGACAATTGCTAAAAAAGCAATCCCTAGAGAAGAAAAAGTTTATGTTGTGTTTTCAAGAAGACAACCTGGAATTTATACAGACTGGAACGAAGCCAATCTGCAAGTTTGTGGATATTCAGGAGCAAGCTTTAAAGCATATGATAGCATGACCAAAGCTAAAAAAGCTTTTTACAGTGCCCCAGCTATGCCTGTTTATCAAAAGAATTTTTGTCAAATGAGAACTAACCTAGTTCCAACCAATATTCAGACATCTAGACCAGATGAATCTGAGATAAAAGATTTTTTTAGCCCTGGTATATCCAGAGAAATTTATACAGAACTCAATGGAGTTTGGAAAACTCACATTGTAGACAACAAAGTGAAATTTCGAAAACACATAGGAGTTTTGGCCAACAAATTAGCTGAGCAAACAGCTAAATTAAAAGATTTGCAAAATCTTTGTTTCAATATTCTCAAACAAATGAATTGGAATGAAGATTTTAATTTTGAAAAAATAAACAATTTTCTTCAGCTATCAGACCTCATATCAGATGAGTTTTCTGATCCAGTTTTTGAACAAATAAAAAGAATTTGTCTTTTTGAAAAAGCAAGAACTTTGCTTCCAAAAGAAATTTTTATGTTAATTAAAAATCGAGTTGAAGATCATTATGATAAGATTAGACAAATCTTAAAACGACCTTATGATAAATTAAATTTGAAAGATGGAATTCCCAAAATAACCATCATGGCAAACCATGACATGTGGTTTTTTGAGGATATAGATTGGGGAATAACTAATCAAGTTATTTTTCAAATTCTAGATCCAATCTAATGGATAGATTATCCACTGATCATCAAAGCAATGCTCTCATGGATAGTAAACGGATTTCGATGGAGCAAATATTTTACTTTCTGGATCTCCAGCACTGTTGGTTGGCGAGAACGAGAACATTTTTTCCAACCATACCAGATTTGGTATCTTAAAGAAACTGAAGATTTTAAATTTGAAGATGATTATTTAGATGAAGATCACCGGAGAGAGCGATTGGAAAATATCCAAAAACTTTCTTTGACAGAATATTGGATAGACAGTCTAATATCTATTTCACAAGCAGCGTCCAACATCTATGGCTCAGCAAAATTACCATTCATGGTTACAGATGGTAGAATATTATTTGTAACTCATTTTCCCATAACCTATCAAAGGTCTCCTACACAAATTAATGAGGCTCTCGACTTGTTAATAAATCTCAAAAAGAGAAATAATTTGGATCTTCCGTTGGAACTAGCCATGACTGCAGATGATGTAGAACATTTCCGGAATGAGCAATACAGCCAAGATTCGGATTCCCCTCCATCAGAGACTGATGAAGAATATCACAATCTCATCAACAGGATGGAAGCATAGTGGACCCCACTATCAAATGCAGTTGTCTCCTGATCGACTCCAACCTTATCCAGGGCACGTGGAGCAACCTGCATTATTAGACGGAAAGTGATCAGCCACATCCTTTCAGCCGACGCTACACGACAAAGCAGCTCAGCCAACGCTTATCTACAACAGTCTATCTCTTAATAGTTGGACTTAATTCTCATTAAATCCTATTGAAAATAAGTCTTCGTAAAATTGTCGCTAAAAATAAATTTTTTGTGACAATTTTTTATATATGTCGTTAAAAATTGACAATTAGTGACTTTTTTTATCATATTTTTATAAATTGTTACTAAAACTTACAATTCGTGACATTTTTTTATGATAAAATTTTTTCATAGGACTTATTAGACAATAAATTCACTTATTATAACCTACACGTAACTACCCCTTATTTTAATGAATTTATGTGTTGTGGAGGTCATTTGAGTTCTAGGGAGTGCTAAATGACCAAAGTATAAGACAAAGTGAAGTGAAGAAGCTCAAATGAGCACGTGCACAGGTCGTGGTGAACTAGGTCACACACCAATGTGCAGTGGCGGAGCCAAGAAATTAAAGCAAATGGGTACTTATTAATTACAATATTAAATTTTTTTATAAAAATATTTAACATAAGTTTTTACCATTAACCTCAAGAAAGATAAAAAAAAAAAAAATTAATCAGTGTGTTTGGTTTTAGTTTTCTGAATTTAGTTTTCTGAAAACTAAGTTTTTTATTTTTCATATTTTTTTGGTTTTAGTGAATATTTTTTAAATTTTAAACAATTTTTTTACTTTTTTAGATGCACATTACTTAGATATGTATCCAAATAGTAAAATATTTGCAAACAAATATTTTAAAAAATTAATAAATACACAAAAATATGAAAAATGTATTGAATTTTCATATTATTTATATATTTTTTGGTATTTAGTGTATTTTTTAAAGATTTTTTTTTCACAAATATTGTACTTTTTAGGTATAGTTATGTTAGGTGTGTCTAAAAATTAAAAAAAAAATAGCTTAAAATATTAAAAAAAATTATTTAAAACATTAAAATACGAAAAATAAAAATATAGAATTTTTTCAAAACTGTTTTCTGAAAACTAGAACCAAATAAGCTAAATATTATTTGTAATTAGTGTATCATGGACAATATTAAAAAAAGTCATGGATATAAAGTTGGATTATTTACCAATAAATCCTACTTCACAATATGTTATACCAAATAGTCCCACTTTTTATCTTTTAGACCACCTAGTCCTGCTGGTGGGTTTAGTTGGTCCCGTTAATTTGTTTTCCATATTTTGGTGTGGGTTTTTGGACGGTCCTGCCCTTTTGGGTAATGTGGGGATGTCGTTTTGTGGCCTCCGTTTTGTCTAATTATGAGTATACATTCAAAAACTTTTGGAGGTAGGGTTTTCGTATTTCAATGTGTGTGGTGACGGCTGTGTGACATTCCGCAGAGGTTCAGAGCATTGCAGTGTATAGGCCGTTCTTTAACTGGTACGTTTATTTGTCTTTTGGGTCGTTCAGCTTTGTTATTCATTGTACGTATTTTACAGTGTGGTCTGTCTGTGATTTTAAACTGTAACGTGTGTGGGTTGTTTCTCGGTGTTGGCCGATCATGGTGTTAATTGCGTCTGTGTGTTTAGATGAGTCGTTGTTGATGGCGCGTGCTACGTGACTGGTGTTATTATTTCCTTTCGGTGTTAACACTGGTTCCGAAGTGTCACTTTATCCCGACGGGATGTGCTTTGTTTGAGTGACGTCGGAAAATGGGTTCCACGTGTGGGGGGAGTCAAACTCCTGGTTGTGTGTCTTGCCCCGTTTATGGCGTGTTTTTCTATTTTCATCTGTTGTTACTGCCCCCCTCATCAATTATTTTTCACATTCGCAGGAGGATGGACGATGCAATTATGCTAATATGTTGTTACGGTAATGTCAATGCCGCTATTAATTTGCAAGTTCAATTTCTATTTGACGACATCATCCGTTGTGTGTGTGAAAAGTTCGAAGGGCTCAAACCTGCCGATGCCTGTTTTTTCTTCAAGATTCCCGATTACAACAATTTTATATTGCAGAACGACGTTGATGTGGCGAACATGGTGTGCCTCGCACGGTCTTTTCATTTGCGATGCGTTGATGTACTAATTGAAGTCCGTCGCGCAGGAGTCGGAGATAATGCAAACATCCAATTACAGTCAGCTATCTGTGAGCCGGCAGATGTGTTTGACGAGTCGGACGTGGATGACGAAGAGGATTTACTTGCAAATTTCTGCCCTCACATTGACAAGGTGTTCTTGTCTGCCCAATGGGCTAATGGGATTCAATGTATTGGCCAAAGTTTTGAAGGTGGAGCGGACGAATTCCGGAGTGTTCTTCGCAAGTATGCTGTCGAATGTGGTTTTCGTTTTAAATATATAAAAAACGATTCTATACGAATCACAGCAGTATGCACGATGAGGGAATCGAAGGGATGCATGTGGTCGGTACACGCACGCGTTTTGCATGCTAACGGATTTTTTTACCTTCGCAAATGGAATAAGGATCACATATGTGGCGTAGCTGTTCGGACCCCGAAAAACCCCAGGGCCAGTTCAGATTTAGTGTCAGACGTTATTTCTGAACGGGTACGTGACAAGCCACTAACGCGCCCCACAGATGTGGTTTACGACCTTAAAAAAGACTACGGCTTGGAGGTTAGCTACCGGGTTGCGTGGTTAGGTGTTGAAAAAGCTCGTGGTGAGATGTTTGGTGCACACTCCATTTCGTTCGACCAATTGCGGTGGTACAGTGCCGTTGTCACTGAAACCAACCCTGGAAGTTATGTCAACATTGACTGTGACGAACACAACAACCGTTTCCTAAGGTTTTTCATATCATTCAAAGCATGTATCGATGGATTCAACCATTGCCGTCCATTACTATTTTTGGATGGGACTTTTCTGAAGGGAAAATTCAAAGGTCATTTGCTAGCTGCTACTGCAAAGGATGGCAATCAAGGTACTGTTCTAATGTTGCTGCCAGAAAACTTTATTTGTACAGCTATAAATTCATTTTTCTGTTCATGACACAATGTTCCCATGCACATTCAATCAAACAAATGTTAACTGCTCTCACCAACATACCACCAACATATTTGTAAACTAAACTCACAATATCTCTTTCTAGGTCTTTTCCCTATTATTGTCGCGATTGTTGATTCGGAGAACACCGAAAACTGGTCATGGTTCTTGGGACATCTCGCAAATGTTGTCAATAGTCATAGGACCCTTACGTTCGTATCTGACCGACATGCAGGCTTATTGGAATCAATACCAATCATTTTCCCCATAACCCACCACGCATTCTGCCTACAACATCTGCAGCGCAACTTGCAACATAGGTTGCGATATGTCAACACTTCATACCGAGCGGGAATGTTGACTAAATTCCGAGCTTGTGCTTACGCACCTACTGTGTCTTCATTCAACCAATGCGTTGAGGAATTTACCAAATGTGGACGTAAGGTTGTTCCATCGTTCTTAAAAGATTTACCCCTTCAATATTGGGCGAACGCTTACTTCCGGTACGTATTTTCATCTTCCTTCTTGCCATTTTAAATCTTTCAACATTTACATGCCATTTGTCTACGTCCACACTAATATCATAATTTTTCATAAACAGCGGTTCACGGTACGGTGAGATGAGTTCCAATGCTGTTGAATCGTTTAACTCATGGATACGGGAAGCAAGACACCTACCAATAACTCAACTGGTTGACAGTATTTGAGTAAAGATTATGCGCCAAATGTCGAAACGCATAATCAAGTCAAACGCGTGGCCTGGAGTTATTTGCCCAAAAATGGAAGCTCGTTTGGTTGAAGCGTACAATAAAGGTAGATCATGGATCGTCAGCCAATCCACTGAGACAGTGTTCGAGGTCCACTCTTTCCCATCCGTCATGGTTGACGTTGACAAACGTACATGTTCCTGTTTCAAGTGGCAAATAAATGGATTTCCATGCTCCCATGCAGTTGTTGCTATTCGGAATAGCGGCCTCGACTTGTACGATCTAGTTGCTGAATTTTACCACGTCAGTGCTTACCGCAAATCATACAAACAAAACATACAACCCATTCCTACTGTGGAGAAACCATCATTCAATCCTGAGGATTTTGTCATCCAACCACCAACAGTAAAGCGACCACCCGGCCGGCCTAAAAAAAAAGAATTCTTTCCCAAGGCGAAGAAGCGCAACAAATTCGATGCGGCCGGTGTCAACGCATGGGTCACCACAATCGCACAACGTGGAAGGAACCAATTTAGATTCGAAAACACACAACTATCCGCACTACATACTTTTATTTTTGTTCGCAACTGCTTGCATCTAAATAAGTGGGTATTCCACATCCACAACCTACACTAGTATGCCAGTCAAGGTTACAACAAACAATTTCACAGCTTACATTTTATTAGCAAACTGTGAACATTTCATAGTTCATTACCATTAATAATTTCTTAACTTGTTATATTTTACTTTGTTACACCCGCATTGTCATTTTGTCTTACCCCCTTTATTCTGATTATGCCATTAACACTGTCACTGTTGGGTTCCGGACAACCACAAGCTAAAACTGTATGGAAGACAACTTTGCACCAAACATTTTACATATTCCAGTCCATAAGTGCGGGTTGATCAATTCAAACCGCGACACCTTCACTGCCTTTTCAACTTGTTAATTCACATTTTTACAAAGTATATGACATTCGAAACATTACTGTATTACGTGTATGTTGTTACCGTGTTCAAATAGTAAACATATCACACATACATATTTCGACACCACAACTTCAACGCGGACATAATTTTTTGTTAACGACACAATGTCCCAATCACAGAAAAACGCACACCCACACAATGCGACCCCCACCTAACCCACTCAACACACACCACATGCAACCACAACTGATACGCATTGTCATACAACCACCTGCGTCTCTTCTAATAAACAATCACACATACCATACACCAAAAAAACCTGGCAGTTTCCATATCCAAACAAAACAATTTCACTTATCAAACTTTACCCATACGTCTTAAAGCAAACATAATTACAGCATAACTATTCTAATAACAATTCAAAAACCAATAATCCAGATTTCACCATAATGATGTCCAGCCAAAAAAACAAAACCACAAAGCCCATTGAGTGTATCATATATTACTTTTCGTTTGCCAGCTAACCGACCCTCAACTAACCCACTAAACACACACCACATACAACCACAACCGATACGCATTGTCATACAACCACCTGCGTCTCTTCTACTAAACAATCACACATACCATACACCAAAAAAACCTGGACAGTTTCCATATCCAAACAAAACAATTTCACTTATCAAATTTTAACCATACGTCTTAAAGCAAACATAATTACAGCATAACTATTCTAATAACAATTCAAAAACCAATAATCCAGATTTCACCATAATGATGTCCAGCCAAAAAAACAAAACCACAAAGCCCATTGAGTGTATCATATATTACTTTTCGTTTGCCAGCTAACTGTTGACCATGTTCTCGTTCAAACAATGCACCATCACTTCATTCCTTTAGACCACGTGTTGGATCATTCACAAACGCCTTAACCATGTTTGCACGTAGAATGATGCAATTACTTCCGTGAAGCGAACGTTCCACGTCAGCCCGATGCACATACTGTCGCATAATAGCACACACAAGGACCCCACAATCAAGCCTGCACAAACAAAAAATCAAAATAAACATCAGCAGCCAAACTTACATTACTAACAACCTCAACCAATACAGTCCCCACAAACATGGTTCAGGCATGAAACTTACGTCCCCGGTTTCTGTTGCGGACATTTTGCCACAGCTTCAAGTGAGCTGTTGAAATTCGCCCGTATGCTTTGCTCATCCAACCCGAATTCACGCAAAGTCTGTTCCATCACATCAGTCACACGTTCTTTCTGTAACAACTCACACAGAAAGAACACACAAATTTCAGTAGCCTAACCCAGATAGCAATCATATTACCATGAAACAAAATACAAAATTTAAACTCAAAAACCATACCAGCAAATTTGCTACACTGTAATGAACATCAGCTCTGTCCCTACGCTGCCTCATCGGATTGTAATGTTTCCAAGTACCTTCTTCCGTATCATACACTACAAGTGTCCAGTGCCCATCATGACACATTGGAAAATGTATGAACCTACAATCGGTAGCCGCAGAAACATTGGTTCGAACAAACTTCTCCCTACCACGCACGTCTTTGCTTTTTAACATATCCTACACAATCAACAAAACATGAGAACACTACCACGACACACAAACGAGATATGTTCACTACAAAACTTCACAACTCACCAAACACACACTGCTAAAAAAATAAGACTTATCAGCCAACTCGTCAGCCCCATACATCTTCACATGCTCGCTTTTCAGCAACTCAGCATAACCGTCAATCACCTGCCAAAAACCATATACCAATAAAAAAAATTTACCCACCAAACACAAACGCTAAGTACATTGTCCCACAAAAGTTCATCCAACAAAAATGGAAAATAAATAGTTTGCATTAAAAATACAAACACGTCCTCACATTTCCACAAACGGCACTCTGTCGTATGATGTTTTTCACATCAGTAAAGTCCACCACCACACCAGCATCTCTATCTTCCCACATTACCGCCCTACACACACCAACAAACATCAGTCCCCATAACAATAACTTCATTACATCGAGTAATAATAAAACAAAAATAACAAACATACGTACCGATCACCATGCCTATCATATCCTTGCTTGATTTTACACTTCTCCTCCACCGTCATCATCTTCCACACCCCCAACCGGTTGTTTATATCAAAGCCAGACCACTTACTACCCTTCACAACCACAGCGTCCACATCAATAATCCCACTGTTTGTAACAAAATCATAACTTCTAACCACAACGCCCGCATCTGTGACAGACTTCTTATTACGCCCATTTAAGGTGGGATACTCGAAATCCGGCAATTTCTTTTCCTGCCTAACTTTGTTTTTAATGTTACGAACAAACGATGTTTGCCCCCCAGACACAATTAAGCCATCATCCATATCACACAGATCAACATTCAAAATACCACCAGCACTTCTCCTAGGTTGCTCACCAACCGAATCAACACCATCGCATCCTATACTCGGACCCACAGCCTCAGCACACACATATTTGGGAGACAAACCAGCCCTAATCGGTGACACATTGTACACAATTTCACCTCCAACTTTAACCCCATCATCATTACCTCCGCATCCGTCACGACGCACCTGCACATCCCGGAAAGCCTGCGTCACAACATGCATATCACGATCAGCGATTTGATCCTCAAGCACCAATAAACTCCTCCGCAACTCGATATTCTCTTTTTTCAACTTCTCCACCTCGTCATTCTTAATTCCCAAACAATAATGCTTGGGAGCACTAATTAGTGCTATCACTAATGATGTGGCAGTGGGTCCCACCCACTGCCACATCATTTGTTGTGTCTTGTTTTTTTTTTTTTTTACCCCTTTTCCACCTCATTAGTGGTGGGTTAGAGATGCTAAATTAGTGGTACGTAGCATTGTTGATTCCCAAAACACACTCAAACCCCCCTACAATGCTTACTGCTTGCGCCTCCAGCTTTCTTTTCAAACCATCAACTTCTCCCTCAAGCAATGCAATCATTCCATCTTTTCTTTTATTCTCCAATTCCAGTATAGCAATTGCATTGACATATTCATCAACTCTACTGCCTGTCACTCCCTCACTGTTATTCACAAATACGGAACCGCGTAACACGTCTGCCGCATTTCCACCCATTGGGGATCCTGCTTTCTGCCCTTCCCACGAACTGCACTCCTCTCGTACAACTCCAAATCCACATTCCAGGTCATCCGTATGCATCGCATCACATTTCTGTTTGTCAATACCTTCACCATCTTCCACAAAAGCATCATCACCCCCAACACAGTCAACTATATCTGCCTGAACATCTCCAAACATGACAACATCCGCACCCAGCATTTCACGTTCATATTCAAATGACCTAAGTTGGTCCACTTTAACCTACGCAGTCACAAACATAATTCCATCACGAATTACACAAAAAAACTCAATAAAAAACCATTAAAATAACACCCACACCTAACCTACATACCTGAAAATTAACTGGGCCAGACAGATCGACCCCCTGACCTTTGATCAGCAATTTCCCAATGTCCCATTTCATGAATCTGGGAAACATGTTCTCCGTTTGTGGCACAATTATTGTCGAGTGTTCACATAACCAATACTAAACAAAACAAACAAGAAAAAAAAAAATCAGCCAACTAATATGTCAACCACCCGTATTCGTCACAACGAAAAAATACATTGACCAATCGCATACCAGAAACGCAACCACGCAGCCTGTCACCTTCCACGGCATTTGATGGAACTCCTTCACAGTCCCCATCAGTGCTGCCACTATCGTGCCAGTCCAGTCGTACATCCTCACTGTGTTCAAATCGTTCATATAACGAACAAATGCCCAACTGATTGTCTCGCCCGAATTAGAAAAAAACAGTTTGCCACACATGTACAAACCCAACAGCTTTGCCACATCTTCCTCATCTTGCTTGGTCCGCCCTTTAACAGCTTCAAAGAACAAACTTTTCACAAGTTTCGAAGTTAGCCGAGACGTGTCACGACACCTGCGCTGAATGAAGTCTGTCACTGGTCGTTGACCCGGGGATAAATCCAGCCTCCTCTTCCCGCATTGCAAACCAAAAATCAGTCTCACATCACTGCTAGCAAATTTCAGACTCGCCCCTCCAATGTGAAACGCATTATCACGCGCATCATAAGTTTTTATAATTTTAGCAATCAGATCATCACACTTTCTGAATTCATTGTGGTTCAACTTGTTGACGTGGATCGCCTCGATCATAATCCAAAATGGCGTTCGCTTTAACTGGTTCATATGTGCATCCGTCAGTTTCACAGAACTAACAAGTTTAATTATACCAGCAACGTTTGACCTGTAGTTGATCCTCGTGTGTGCCTGCCACTGTGGGGAGAACTTAACTTTACTGACATTACGTCCCACCGTATTATGCACAACTTTCGCCTGTTTGAAAAGGATGCATCCCTCCATTTTCACACCTACTTTGTGTGGCTTCGACCCGGATGCTGCCTCAACCCTTCTCTTCTCGCACGAACGAGTCCACGGACTACGCCCCATACTGCTATCTGTAACACCAGAAATAAACTAATTCATCAACTAATACAACTACTGCATCAACAAAATAACTCCATACAGCCAACCCCCATACCAAAATAGAAAATAAATAAATAATCATACTGTACAAAACTAAAACCAACATCGCACTCCCACTCAACGAATGACCTAATACTATCACACCCTAAAACATTATGTAACCCAAACACCCCCCCACACACACACGAAACTACTACCCATACATAAATCAGCAACATTTAGAAACAAAACCAGAACCAAAACACACCCAAACCTGCATGTTCACAACAATATGTATCCCCACCCACCAATACCATAACAACTTATAATCTAACCCTACCCCCACTCACACAAAAACCAAAAAAAAAAAAAAACCATGTCCCACACAAGTAACAAGGACCACACCAATACACAGTCCAAAAAAAACACACACCCCCAAAACCCAAAACGCACCGCATTATAACTCCATCTTTTCATTCAAAATTTTAAAACCACACATACACACAAACACCCAACCCACACAAATAGACGCCTTACTCGATAAGCAGAGGTGGTCCCTAACAAAAAATTTACCCCTCAACCACTTTTTTCAACCACTTAACAAACACACAAGGGAATACAAATCCCAAACCTCAAAAAAGTCTTACGATGGGCCACACCAAGCACCACCGTACCACAAACAGACAAAATCAAAACCTACAAACCCCACCACACAACAGGCAGCACAATAAAACCACACAACCAAAAAAACAGACAACTAATAAACACACACCCACACATATGTCACTTATTTGACTCATCACCATTACTAAACATAAGGAACGGAATCAACAGGGAAACCACATAAACACAACTAACCACATTACAAAACACAAAGACCAACATCAAAATATACAAACAAATACCCATCCCATCCATGCAAGAACTATGTCACAGCACCGTTGAGGGATTAGTAGTCTCAGGTTTCCTTTATCGGCCACTTCTTCCAACGTAACCCCGTCCGATCGCCACACAGCTCACTCGTCAGAAGTAGGGTTTCACACAATAGATAATGACATAGCACAACGACTTAATACATTTAAATGGACAAATCGGGTCAAAATTTAAACGGGTTGCGGATGTGTGGGCTTGGTATTAATCCACAAACGCACCAACACAGCCCAACAATAAAAACCCCTTACAGCCTTTTCCACTTTTGTGACGCCCCTTCAGTGTATCACGCGCAACAAACCAGACATTACCCACACACGCACGTGCGCTACACACTCGCCTCACCCAATCTTGCATCCCCCCCAGTCGCATTCAGTAACGGTCACATGAGGTTATTTACGTCCCTAACAATCTTTTGGGACTAAACGGTTCAAAAGAATAAAAAGGGGATCAATTGGTACAAAAAACCTAATTATGGGATTTATTGGTAAATCTCCCTATAAAGTTTTAAAATAAATTATATAATGATAAAGTAATTTTTTTATACAAAATATACGTAAAAATTCAATATAATAGTTATACCACGTCATCATTAACATGTAATATCACCAACCAATAGTAAAAAAATACATAGAGAATGAACGCTACATGTCAAATGTAACTAATAATTCAATAAATTCTATATTTTCATTGAGATTAATTATGTTTGCATGTCAATAGTGATAGACATCACCATTACATTAAAATTTTCATAGATAATAATATCGTAATCACTTTATTTTCAATCAAAATAACCATTATTATTCTTATTATTTTAAAAATATCATTGACATTTAAAATAATAATTTTATAAATTTTTTTACTTAAAGTATTTTCTTTATGTTTGCTTTAAAAAAAATAAAATAAGATAAAATAAAATAAAATTTGCAAAACCCAGGGGGGGCACGTGACCCCCTGGCCCCTTGACAGCTCCGCCCCTACCAATGTGTATGCTATCCATGTGAGCGCAGGTGCAGGTTCTCGTGCGCTCGAGCGTACACCCTATAGAAGAGAGCTTTGAGTGAGCCTAGGCACAGGTCATGGTGAGCTCGAGAACATGAGGTACGAATGTAGTATGTGAACTCATGCACAAGAACATGGTGTATGAAATTGGTGGGAAATAATGATAGAGTGAACTTTCTTATTTTGCTTATTTTACTAAAATTTGTGATATTTTGGCGCCAAATAAACTAATTGATTATAAAATTTTTATAATACACAGATTAACCATTTAAAAAGAAAAAAAGAAATCTGAGTCATATGGGGCTTTGATTTGCTTTCTTTTCTTATCCATTATAACATGATAGTAAGAAAATATAATTTTTTTTTTTCACTAATATAAAAAACTACAACCATTTTTTTGGGGATAAATTACAATCATATCTCTTGATATTCCTGACAATTAGACTAGCTGTAGACACCCCATTTTTGACCGTCCTCAAGACTTGGACGTCACCTCTTGAACACTCGGTGATTATCCATGTTTGTGTTCGTCTTGAGTTCCCGGAGGTCTCGGCTACGCGCCTTGCCTCAGGATCTCTCGACTGGACTGTTTTGTGGTTGGTTTGGCACCAAACACTTGTGTTTTGCCTTTGAGAGGCAGGGTAGGGCTTGTAGACCATCCCCACCCATCACCGACCAGGGCTTAAGGCCACCGGCTGTGTTTTGTGACCACCGGCCAAATGTTTGGCCGGCCGGCACTATAGATGGCCGGCCGGCTATCTTTTTTTGGTCAATTGCATTTTTGGCCGGCCGACTACTGTGCATCTGCTTTTGCAGATATTTTTTTGGCAACTGGCATGCACTGCCATCCCCTCGGATTTCCCTCTTATTAGCTTCCTTTGGAAGCTTTACAAGAGGATTGTCTATAAAAGAGAGGGTCTTCTCTCTTGGTGAGGGGTTGGACAAAAAAGAGAGACATTTTAGACAGCCATTTTTAGGGTTTGAGTTCTAGGGTTAGGGTTTGGTTTATATCCTATCTCTATAGTGTGTATTTTGTCTCATTTTTGCTCACAAACACACACCATCACACCATCTCTTCGAGCTGAGGCCATTGAGGGTTGTTTTTAGTGTTTTGGAGCTGGTTTCAACCTCAAGAAGCTGCTGGAGCTTCATTTGTGAAGAAAGTCTTCAAGGGTAAGAAGTTTGCCCTTTTATTCCCCATTCTTGCATAGCTTATTTTCCTATCTTGCATCTGTTTTTGGGCTTAGTGTATAATACATAAAATTTCTGTTTTTAAGGCCTCCAAATAGTTTGTTAAGAGTGTTTTGTGGTTTGAGGTTGTTTGACCCCTCTTGAGCCTTGTAAGGCTCCATTTTGTGCCATTTTGTGTGAGCTCCGGGACCATGGTGTTTGGACCTCCCCACCACTGAAATCTTGAGGGATTTCAGAGGTGAGGATGGTGCCTTGAGGTCCTAAGAAGGAGAGGGCCACCCCCTCTCCTTGTCCTTGAAAAGGGCCATTTTTACCTCTTGAGGGAGCACTATGCTTAAGTGTGTGTTGGCCATGCCTTAGCTAATTTTTGTGCTTATTATGTCATAATATAGCTCTGTTTTGGGTTGGTTTTGGTACACCATGCTTGCTTAGCATACATACCTTGTAATGCCATTTTGTTGCCTTAACATGCATCTAAGTGTTGACCCTTGTTTTAGCATGTTTTTGGCCAAGCTTTGTGAAGCTTATATGCATGTCTTGATATGCTAAGGGACTGTTTTAAGTCATCGGAGTCATTCATGCCTTGCTTTGTATAGCTACCATGTAATCCCTCTTGTATGCCTTAAGCTTTGGCCCTCCTAGCATGCCATCCTTGCTTTGTTTCAGTGATTTAGAACCACTTGACATGTTATTTTAGTCCTTATAACATGCCTATATGCTTGCATTTAATCCTCTTTCAATGTGTTTAAAGGTTGTTACCTTATGCCCCTTGATTAGGCCTCGGAGTATGCTTGCACTTTTAGACCACTTAGATGCCATCTAAGTGCATCCTTAGCTTTGTTTAAGTCTGCATTTGACTTGTTTTAAGTCCCCTTAGCCTTGTGAGGTTTGGTGGACTTGACCTTGGTTTGAGCCTCCTTGGCTTGTCTTAAGTACTTGGGCTATTGTGGCATGTTTTGCTTGTCGTGTTTAAATTGATTTGGCATCATCTTATAACATGATTTTAGAGCTTAAATGCATGCTAATTGTCCATGTTTGCATCTTCTTAAGTATGCTTAGAAGTTACTCTTTAATGCTTGAAGTGTTGGATCTCATTTGCATACATGTTTGTGTGTCTTTTAGCCCTTCATTTGTGAGCTTTTGGCCACTGTTTTAGGCCTAGTTAGGGCTGCCTAAATCATGTTTAAGTCCATCTCTCTGCTTGTTGCATGCCCTCCTTGTATGTTGTAGCATATTGGTGGGTTGTTGCATGATTGAAATCACATGATTGAATGAAGTCACATGTTGGCTTACATGCTTGAATGCCTACATTAGCCTTGCACACTTGTTAGTTGCATTGCCCTATGCCTTGCATATCTTGCATGCTCATTTGCATTGCCATATTGCGTGCCAAGTTAACATGCTTAGGTTGCATTGCATTGGCATGCATGCTTGGCCTCTTGACTATCCATGATAGAGGTTAAGTCCCCCTTGACTTGATTATGTGCATTGCATTACGTATCAAATGTGCACACTTGGTTTCTTGGGCCATCATGCATGGAAATGCGCGATTGGTGGTCCGAGAACCAAGGTTCATGTCCCTTTGAGTCATAAACATGATATGGGGTGTGATTGGTGCATACATTGCTTGAAATGCATTGCCATGCCAAGTATTGTCCTCTGCTGCTGTCAAACCAGATTCTGCAGGAATTTTTGACCGATCGGCTACATTTAGTGCCGACCGACCACCATTGTTGGCCGGTGGATCAGAGTTATGGCCGGTGACCATTCTGCATGGCCGGTGGTGTCCCCCTTTAGCCGGTGGTGTTCCCTGGCATCCATATAGCAAACCCTGAGACTTTGGCAGACCTCGGAGGAGCAGAGCAGGGAAAACAGAGGCATCTTGGGCATGTCGGTGGATTTCCGGGCAAAGCCGAGCGTGCACTGCATTGAGCCTTCATCCCGGGACTGTTTATTGCTTAAATTAGATTAATTAATTTGCTTAATTAATTTAGTTGGTCTGCAATAATTAATTAGCTAGGCTAGTTGGTTATTTATTCAGTTTGTATTATTCTTTCGGTCCCTCCGAGCGAGGGCAAATTTGTAATAAGTGTGGGTGAGTGTGTGTATGTCTTCCAATCCCCACTTCTTTCTTCCCTTTTACTTACCTGCTTTGATGGTTAGTACTAGGGCATATTTATTTCGGCATCCTTATGCTATGCATGCGTGCATCATTCATCAGTCTTGCATGCACCGGGCTCGGCGCATCATGCTAATTGCATCGTATTTCAAACCTAGCTTGAATACATGCTACTTGCGCATTTCACATGCCATCCTTAGGATAGCCGAGCCTATTCTAGTGACATTTTGTATGCGATGCATTAGGCACTTAACATGGACTTGGATCATGCATTGATTGCTAACACGTTCTTGTTTTGGCACGGAGTACGATGTAAGTATTTATGCTTTAGCATCTCGCATGAGTGTGAATGTTAACATGACAGCATGCTTACCATGTGGCTATATGCTTATGTGATAAACTGCCTGAATGCCTGTGGGTGAAGGTTGGATTGTTTGAGTTGGAACAGCTCGTTGAAATCCGTGTTTTAGCCTACTTGCGAGTAGCAAATCTTAAAACATTTCCAAACAAACGGATATGCAATGCTTTGTTCCAAATTAGACGATCTAGTCTATACTTGTTTTGCTGTGCGCATCACATAGTAATTCTAGCTAATTAATCGGAATAAGAACGCATGTGTTTTTTGAAAAACAAGATATCATGGTTAGTAGAGGCCGATCTTCGGATCGGGCGAGAGGGGGTGCTCATAGCTGACCTTCCCCGATCGTACCCAAGTTCCCGAGCTGAGGCAACTTTGGTGATGACGGACACGTGGCCTTTGGCATCGAGTCAGGGTTTCCTAAATTCCCCCATTAAAAAATATTTAGGTGGCGACTCTGTATCTGGCAAAGCAGTCCATGTTTGGCACTTCTTTCAAAAATCTGTTTTTCAAAACGATTTGCCGGATTTGGACTCTTTGGTTCAGATTAAGAACCGACATGAAAAGTGAGTCCGAACTGTAGAGTGAGGCGCAAGGGCGCGTCTACAGTTTCTGGCGACTCTGCTGGGGAATTTAGAGAGCTTAACTCGAACTCGTGATGTCTTGTTTTGACTACACTTATGTGTTTCTTTGCATTGCATGTGCATTGGTGCGCCTAGGACACCGTGTTGGCCATCTGCTATTCCTGAACGGTTTGCCGGAGGCTTGTCTTGTCAAGGCATGACCATAAGGCTGACCGGTTGCGGGCTCTGCCAGTATGGGAACACAAACCCCGGTTTTACCGAGGCACCCTTTTTGACCATTCAACCTAGTGCATATTCGGATCCATAGTGACCATTCCAAACTAGCACAGGTTGCTTACCCGATAGGTTGTTTGAAACTGCTGCGTGCATAGTGAAACCCTAGCTCCTAACAAAATAGGACAGGGAAACCCTACCCCAACATGGGGGTGTTTTGGCTCTCTTTACTTGCTATGTGCTTTTGGAGTGTATTTCTACAAGGAACACACGTATCAGTTTGAAAGTATGAGTATCAGGCCTGAGGGCACCAGTATCGGTATTTGTGAGAATCAGTTATAGCTGTGGGCATCTGATTCAGTATTGGGGCAACGATTTCAGGGAACAGTGATCAGTAGTAGAGTACAGTTGTTTGACTGCGCCTGCGTTTGATCTGATTAGACTGAAATGCTGCATGTCTTCCCTTTCAGGGGGTTCAGAAAGTTGTCTTCCCAAGGGCGCGTCTACACTAGCCTCCCTTATTTTTCTGAAATTACACTGACCTTTTCTATGATTAACGACATTAATGGAATGGTTAGTTTAGTTATTTTAATTTTAGAGATATTTTTATTGATAATCATTAAATGTCGATTATTATTTTGATTATATCTTATATGATATTTGGTTATAACTTATTTTTTTTAGTTATGACTCAAAAAATCTTGAAAAATTTACTAATAAATCCGATATTGAGAAATGGTGATTCCATGTGAGTATTTACAAAAAATTATTTAATACTACTCAAATAAATATATGTGGTGTTTCAATTTGATTTTTATTAAGAATTATGCTAGGAACCCCAAATAAATTATCAAATTTTCTGTCAAACCTCTCACATGGGTGTGGGACCCGCACACATGTGATTTGTGTGGGTCCCACACCCATGTGAGAGATTTGGTAAAAAATTTGATAATTTATTTGGGATCTATAACATTTTCTTTTTAGTAGTTTAGATATTGAGACTCATTAATTTTATCTTATTTTTTAGAAAACAACTAAACTGTATGATGTCAATTATTAATTAAAAAACTACCAAATAACTTATCTTATATTTATGTAATTATTTTTTTATTTTTTTAAGTTATTTTATTCATAACAATAGGTTATTCTAGAATACACCCAATTTTATGTGTACTAATATACAAGTTATAACATTTCAGAAGTTGATTACCACAAATGTCATAACTAAGTGTTATATATATAGTGGAATATATCAGTGACAAAAAAAAAAGTAGTGGAATATATCAGTGACAACAAAGTCATATATTACGTCATTTAAACCCTATCGAAGTGTGAAAGAAAGATTCCAATAAAATCTTAATGTAAGTTCAAAAAATAAAATAAGATCTTAATGTTCCCACCCTATATCCAAGTGTGGAAGAAAGATTCTAATAAAATCTTTGATGCTCCCACCATATGACGAGATCATTTTATTTGCTATTTGTTGGAATTTATGTAACAAAAAAGTTAGGGTTTCAAAATTTGAGATTCAGAAATTGGTACGTATGGTAGACATTGAATTGATAAAATATGAGGTCTTCATATGCAATGAATCTGAGATATTGATGTGAAATTTTAAATAATTTCTAAATTTTTATATCCAAGTCCTTGGCATTACTATTTACTTAAAGGTGATTGTGAGCCTTGATATCTTATTTATAATAATTTGTAAACTTATTAGTGATAGTAGAATGATGCCTCGATCCTATTAACATGTTGGGAAAATTCTAATACTTTTTTCTTCTTGTGTAATTAGAAAATTAGCAACTAACCACAAACTAAAAGCAATAATATGATTGAAAAATTAAAGACACAAAAACAATCACAAAATATCAAATTTACGTGATTCGGCAAAAAATGCCTACATCCACAGGTCCAACTCCGAATTAATTTTCACTACAAAATAATGGGGTTACAATGGTTTATTTTTAGTCATAACTAAAGGTATATAATCATCAAGATATATTCTTGGATCACCAAAAATACTTTTATCATCACTATAAATGTGGGTTTCAATAAAATCAACAAAAGATAAGATTTAGGTCTCACCAAAGTAGATATTCCAAACTACCAATCCAAGAGAGTTTTGATAAGATCCACTCTGATCAAAACGTAGAGCTCATCTTCGTGAACAATCCATTGAAATTTCATCAAAATCAGATAAAAAATGACTGTCCAATCTTGATTTGAACTATGAAAGAAAACATTTCTCCTCATTTTATTCTCTCTCGTCGCTCTACTGTTGTTGCTGTGTTTTTAATTGAAAAAAAAAATATACAGGTAATCATATTACCTAATGCGGAAATGGTTTGGATCGAATGCTTGAATTACAAGTCTCGTCTGAAACCCCATCCCCTCTGGTGTCAATTGAGGAGCTACTAGAGTTTCTCAATATTTATCCACACTCTAAATTCCTAGGCTTTCAAGATGGTAGCCTCAAGATAGATGAATAGAGAGAGAACTTATTGTTTTTGGTATGTCTACACAATGTTGAGCATGAGCCCTTATATAGCCATATATGGAAAATCATGTGTACCTCATGGTTAGGCCACACCATGTGTACCACATGTCCAAGACCACGTATCCCTCATGGGTAGACCATGTGTAGATAGACCATGTGTACCATGTGGCCTTCAAAGTTAGGTCACACCATTTGTACCACATGGTTTCCAACATATGATTTCCAACATCTCCCACTCATCCATACATCCACATCATTGTCATATGCTCAATCATCACTTCTTAATCTCTCATTCAATCCACCTTTTATAAGGAAAAATAGAGCGTGCGACCTGATGAGAAGGTATAAGGTAGGAGTGCTATATTAAGTCACCATAAACTAACATAGCACATCACTCGAAATATTTCATCTACACCCCATATTCATTAGATCACACCAGATCAGACATTTAAAAACCCCTCGCTAGTCATAACTCATAAACATACTTGACCTCAACACTGCATATGTACTCATGATTATATCGTGATCTCAAATCCGATACAATTGCCTGGACAGTGAGCTACAATACAAGGGTATGATTTCCAACAATCTTCCCTAGCCGCTCATGTCAATTCACTTAAACTTGACCGCTTTCCTAAACATGGTCCTCTGGATCGTATTCATCATGACCCTTGGATGACATGCTAAAGTAGCGACATCAAGTCATCACTTCATGACATAGTTCCAGGTTCAAGGGTATAAAGCAGGCCTATTATTGGCCTAACAGGGCTCACACAGTGGTAGAGCAGGGATCCATCTAGCCACTCCCTTAAGTAGTCGACGGTAGCACATATAGTATGATATATATCCTATGGCGAAGCTCCCACTAAATTGGGTCTGTCACTCTTTAACGCCACACAAATATTAGTATAGTCGCTATATAAGCGCCTAACCTGAGTTTCTTAGCATATTCGTTCATCAAATGCTTATCTAAGACGTCACATTCGGCTATAATCAAGCTTCATAAAGCTGTGGATAACTTTACATTTAACTTTTTTTAAAGTCTCATCTTAGCAATGCTAAGGCGACATCTTATAATATAAATTAGTTTTGTTCACTTCTCAAGTTACAAAACATTTACCCCGCTCGCTCTCTAATTGCCAAGATAATTAATGTCTCATCCTACTCTCTCTACAAGCACCAGGGTGATCGCTAGTGTAGGAAAGCCGATCTAAGCCTCGTGACGTCATATACAATGTGTGCTAATTGTATCAATTACGCCATAAAAACACATGAATAAATAATTATGCATAAGATACACAAAAATATCCAACAAAGTCAATAAGGTATCCACAAAAATATCAAATCCTACGAAGTCATAAACTCCTAACATGAATTTGGAAAGAATAATGCTATACGTCTCTAGTAGTGGCTTCAGTAAGTGGATTAGCCACCATCTTGCTAGTGGAGATATGCTATAGGACTACCTCCCTTCGTGCAACCACATCTCGAATAAAGTGAAATCGAATGTCAATGTGTTTGGTTCTGCCATGATACTTGGGATCCTTAGAATATGTCAAAGTTTTCATACTGTCAACATATATCACAAAGGCTTCATCTGCAAGGGTTATGATCCCAAGGCATTGAAGGAATCTTTTCAACCAAATATCCTCTTATACTATTGTTGAATAAGCAGTGTACTCTGACTCTATTGTGGACAAAGTAATGCACGATTGCTTCTTACTACACTAAGAAATAGTCGCTCCACTATGTAAAAATGAATAACCAATAGTAGACTTGCGCTTATCTTTATCAGTAGCCCAATCTATGTCACTATATCCCTTTAGTCTCAAATCTCCACCCTTATAGCAAAGAATGAGATCCATCGTCCCACGAAGATAGCGAAAAATCCTCTTCATTGGTTGCTAGTGAATAAGTCTTGGGTTACTCTAGTAACAACTAACCAATCCCACTACAAAACATATGTCTGGTCGAGTACACATCATATCATACATCAGACTGCCAACTGCACTTGCATAGGGAACTTTTACCATTTATTTCTTTTCTTTATATGTCTTAGGACAAGAGTCAATGCTCAGGTTACATTCCTTCTCCATTGAAGTGTCAATGGGTTTGGAATAGTGCATAGGAAACCGTTCTAAGATCCTCTTAATGTAAGTTTCTTGAGACAAACCAAGAAGTCTCTTAGAGCGATCTCTCAAGATCTTGACTCTG
Organism: Camellia granthamiana; assembly: GCA_036172215.1. Taxonomy (NCBI): domain Eukaryota; kingdom Viridiplantae; phylum Streptophyta; class Magnoliopsida; order Ericales; family Theaceae; genus Camellia; species Camellia granthamiana. The sequence continues at coordinate 69,512,340 of CM069911.1, read as the reverse complement.
AGCACATAATTTGCATCTCCCATGTCCTTCATTTCAAATGTAAAGAACAACCATTCTTCAGTGGCGACAATCATCTCCATGTCATTTCCAACTAACAAAATGTTGTCAACATATAACGATAGGATAAGGAAACTCTTTCTTGATCGTTTGACATACACATAATGGTCTTCCTCTATCATCTCAAACCCAATTGAAACGATGGCTTTATAGAATCTAAAGAACCATTGTCTAGCTGATTGCTTTAAGCCATAAATGGAATGTTTGAGGCGGCATACTTTGCGCTCTTGTCCATTGACCTCAAAGCCTACTAGTTTATCCATATAGATCTCCTCATCTAGTTCTCCATTAAGAAATGCAGTCTTAGCATCCATTTGGAAAAGTTCCAAATCCAAATACGAGACAATAACTAGAATTAGGCGAATAGAGGAAAATCTCACCACCGGGGAGAATGTCTCATCATAATCTATACTCTCTCTTTGGGTATAGCCCTTCGCTATGAGACGTGCTTTATACTTATCGATTGATCCATCAATCTTGTGCTTAATCTTTAAAACCCATTTGTTACCAATGGTCTTGTGCCAAAGGAAAAGGTCAACGAACTCCCAAACTTGATTCTGAGCCATAGAACTCATTTCATTCTTCATAGCAACTATCCACTCATTAGTATTAGGTGAAACTAATGCTTCTTCATAGGAAGCATGCTCACCAAGATCCAACAGAGTACACATGAAAGATTCTCCATCAATCTCATAACGGCGATAAGGAATGGCTCCACGTTCACTTCTACGTAACTGGGATCCTAGTGAATTATTTTCCAGTGGAACACTCTCACTAAGAGGTAAATCACTCCCACTATCTTTGGTGATTTCATAATGAGTCTCTAATTCTCTACCCTCGCCAAAAGATTGTGTGATTTCCTTATAATCCTACAACTCAAATAATGCAAGATCTTTCTTTACTTCACCAATACTAGGAAATTCATTCTTAATGAAATTGACATCTCATGACTCATTTTTAGTCATTCTACCATTAGGGTGTTCACCATACATCGCATAACCCTTTGAGCATTCTGAGTATCTCACAAACACTTGTTTATCTGCTCTAGGGCCTAACTTCCCATGCTTATGAGAAGTACTGTGAACAAAACTCGTACAACTCGAAGGCTGCAAATGCTCCAAATCCGATTTTGCGTCTTTCCATAATTCATATGGAGTTGTTAGAACTGACTTTGAAGGCACACTGTTAAGGATGTAGGCAGCAGTCAAAAGAGCATCCCCCCCAAAAGATATAGGGAGGTTGGCTTGCGTCATCATCGATCTAACCATTTCTAGTAATTTACATGGATCAATAAAATTTAATTTGTACCCCTAGCATGATGGTTATTAGAGTTATATGCTTTATAATTCAACTAATACAATTTGATATGAATTTCAATTAAAACAATTAAAATCTTCTTGTTAAATAAGAAATTAAGTGAATCATGCAATTCAACTGTGATTTACTATAATTTAGTCATATTTTTGTCTTTTATTTGCATAACAAGTAAAATGGTGTCGTTTCTATCTCTATCAAGAAATAAGAGATGAATTAAACATCAATATATGTGATTATATAAATAATTTAGTTATATTAATATTTACTTTATAAAACTCTACGCCCATATTTAGTTATATAAATATATAAAATTAATATCATAGTAAATAAAATGAATCTTACAATTCACAATCCATTATTTAAAAACAGACTACGATACGAGTCATAATTTGATATGCACTTGAAAATAGACCCCCACATAACTCATCACCACAGAGCAAAGAACAGAGATTCAAATATCAGAGCAATCATTTCTCTAAACATCCAAGCAAAAATTGTTCATGTATTCAAAAGGTATAAAACTAGTTATTAAGGTTGTACTTAGTTAGAAGATTTAACAAGAGAATTGAAAGAGAAAAAAAAATATATAATCTCACTTTTTGTTTGATTACATTGAAAAATACAGTGGAAAAGAAAGTGAGAGAGAAATACTGTCACAACCCGCTCCCCATACCCAAGGGTTAACTATCGTGATGGCTAGTAACTAAAGTTACCTCCGGCCAATTCTTAAACAAATTACTAAATGTGAGCGGAAAAATATTTAAGTGAGGGTACCAAAATAATCATTGGAACTTCTATTTAATTAAATTGTCAGAGCTGAATTATGTCTACAAAGTGCCTTGTGCCTACCCCACGCACTGGCCCTGACATGTCACTTGAAAGTGGTAAACAACTATAAGCACATGACAGAGTAAGAAATATTATAATAAGAGTATAAGGGCATAAAATTCACCATGGATAATTATCAGCTAAACAAAGCTTGATATTAAAACACAGAATATATAATACGGAAATCATTTGACATATAATACAGAAATCATATAAACAGAATAATGATAACCACGGTGCAAACAGAACAGATGTATTGTCATAACCCGAACCCGAACCCGCCCCTATAGATTAAGGTCATAACCAGCTAGTAATTATGAGATTACCTACGGCCTCAAACAAAATCAGACATAGTTTATAACAATATTGGGGCTAAACGGAAGTAGACTTAAAAATTTTGTCCAATGAGCCGTACTTATATGGCATAGCGAAATTATTCTAAAACATATCATAGTAACTCACACGTATAGGCAGAATTAACATCTTATACATCCAGGAACTTTAAACATATAGTCAGCCAAACAAAAGTTTATTTACATAAGTGATACAACATATTCACCGAGATAGCAAAAGAGTAACAGAAAAACAAAATAACAAAAACAAAGTCTCCTGCATGAGACATTCGGGCTGACTCCTCAAACTGATTTCCTCTCACATTCTTCACTGAGGCTGGGTTTGGATCTTTCTTTGCCCACCTACATATACATAAATGAGAGTAAGTGAAAGCCCAGTGAATAATATCAAAATAAGGAAATTATATGAATGAATTCGTAACGGACATATCAAACGGCCTTAGGCCCCTTCATGTTTCTATCTAGTATATCAAACGGTCTTAGGCCCAAACATATCAAACGGCCTCGGGCCCAATTCATTCTTATCAAACGGCCTCGGGCCCAATTCATTCTTATCAAACGGCTTCAAGCCCAATTCATTCATGTCAAACAGCCTTTGGCCCAATCATGTATGTCAAACGGCCTTTGGCCTAATTATGTACATTAAACGGCCTTTGACCCAATCATTCATGTCAAACGGCTTTTGGCCCAATCATATATATCAAACGGCCTTATTCAATCATTGGCATAACGAACATTCGTTTACAATTCAAAGTAGCATTTCCATGAAACTTATTCAGAGGTAGGCATTTAGAAAGTAGCATACTTCAAAATATCCTTACTAAGGTATTACTCACAGTGTTCTGCCGATGGATTTGCCCTTGCGCTTGACCCTACACATTACATAACATATCGGGTCACAAGCGATTCAATTTGTTCTTAATTTATTTATTTCTCTTAGGCCTCTTCCTTATGCTTTTAGGTCATTTACAATGCTCAATGCACGCCTAAGAGTGTTTAGAAGTGAAAGAGAACGGAAAACAAAACATAAAGCAACTTTTCAAATTTTCTAAAACAGGGCCCTCCACTCGAGCGCAGCTTTGGTCGCTCGAGCAGACCCCTTTGGTCTGTAAAAGTACTAAAGCGAGATTCTCGACGCTCGACCGGGGAGTCTTCGCAGAACAGGGTTCACTCGAGCGTAAAGTCTGCCACTCAAGCCACTGTGTAATTTCTGCAAAACTTTTGGGAGCCAAATTTTCATGCTCGAGCGAGACTTTCCTCGCTTGAGCGGACTGGTCAAATTCTAGGTTTTCCAGAATTCTGTTTGAAGCTCAAAATACACTCCCAAAGATCCAAAGCTTGCATATTTTGTACCAAATTATGGAAAAACAATGCTTAGCATGAAAACATGGGTAATTCGAAGTCAATTGACCAAAAATCATGATCCATATTTCAAATCATCACAAACTCTTCTTGTAATTTCAAAACTCATGCAATTAAGCCTCTAATTTTCATGAATCATGTATGCATGTAAAATATTTACTCCAATTCCACTTCAAATACTACAAATGATGCTCAAGGTCATAAAGCTTAACAAAACTACACATGCATGAGTAATTGGACACTCAATTCTACATATTCAACAGACCGCATGCCAAATTGTACAAGTTCATGGAAATTCTTACATGCATGGATATATATTGCCTTCAATTTCATCATATATCATTTAAATCTTGTTCTTGATTACCAATTCTCTTGAGTTCACATAATTTTGAGCTTAAACACAAGAATTAAAGGTTGGTTACTCACCTAGAGGCCCCAATCCTCCCAAATATAGTTAATTCTTGTGCTAATCCACTTAGTTCTTCAATTCCCTTGCAAAATCTTCAATGTTGACCTCTTTCTCTCTCTAAATTTGGCTCACTCTCTCTCTCTCTAGAGTGCCTATTTTAGATTTTTCAGCTCTAAGGAATGAGTATAAGTGTAATTAGGCCTTTATATATGCTTGCCTTAATCCAATTTGGTTAAGGCTAAGTAATTGTGCTTAATTAATCAGTTCGATCTAATTATTTTGATCCAAATCAATTTCTAATTAAGTTTCACCATAGGCTCTAAAAATCACGCTTATTACAATGGTACAGACAATTTCAATTTCTATAACCTATACAGTCTGCAATTTTAATTTATAGCAGTAAGTCGAACAGATTTTCCTACGATGAACAGATAGAAATTCAAAAACACGTATAATCATATAAATGACACTCAAAATCATATTAAGCACATAATCACAATCATAATTAAGATTAATTAACATGACACAGGGTAAGGTTATCACATGTATGGACTCAAGAGGTGGCTCATACGAACTCTAGAGGTGACTCCCACAATAGTATAGCACTTAACTCCGTATGGTACTTTGCTCCACACTAGAATAGGATTCAAGAGGTGGCTCGTACAATTTCTAGAGGTGGCTCCCACAATAGTGTAGCACCTAGCTCCGTACAACACTTTGCTTCATCCTAGAAATCAGAGAGTCAGTGAATCCATAATAGATAAAAGGTCACAAAGTAACTAATCAGAAGGCCAATGGTTATTTAAGTCCCCCAAGGCATGGGACCTTCATGGTGATACTTATAAAATAATTACTCAAAACACATTTTAATAAACAGTTATATCCATGGGTGTTTCTTATTATATAAAATAAGGTTCATAAATTCAAAATGCGAATGTAATTTATAAAACACAAATTGCGTAAAATAAATTATGGTAACTCAAAACATACGTAAAATAGATGACAGTGACTCAAGGTATAATATAACTCACCTTAATATTAATTCCAACTTTTACCTTTCGCTCACTGTGACTTACTAAATACTTCAAACTAAACTCAAAGTTTTATATATATAAAAGACAAGACCAAAGACCAGAGAGAGAGACTAAGAGAGTATGGAGGGAATTGGTGATGAGGCTCACTAATTGGCACATCTATATATATACAGTGAACAAGCGTGGACAGCAAGACGCTTGGACAACACGATAACTTGGCGGGCACATATTTTGTCACATAGAAAATGTTATATTTCGGTGTATTTTGATTTATGAAAGATATAGAGAAAAATATAATAAAAATACCATAATACTCAAAAAAATAATTTTGAATAATAATATAAAGTTAAAATTATTGTTATTGAAATCATTTATAATTAAATAATATTAATATAAAATTTAAGGGACAACTTAAATTTTTGGGTTGTTACAAATACAATTCCACCTTTTGTGTTTTAGATTCACTTAAGCTCTTTTCTTTTTTCATTTCTCAACTCAATCAAACATAATTTAAAATTCGAATCCTATTAATTCTTTCTCATTTTCTTTCTACTCCTCTTTCCCTTTCCATTTTTCTCATAAAATCCTCCAACCAAACACAATTTAAGGATTTAGGGTTTTTTTTGGAAAGCTTATCAGTTTTCGATAAACTTTCCACCTCCCAATGGATAAAATCCATCTACTAAAGCCCCCCAAAAATCGATCCATACAGTTTCGAAAAACCACTTATCTCGCAGTCACCTATGCTTTATGTTGTCTCTACCAACAATCTGTCGGAATGATTCTAGGAAAATCATGAATTACCTTATTAAATTATCAGAACTGATTGTGAAGACAAAAAAACAATACCACAATTTTTATGGCACAATTCAAGTGGGTTTTCTTCCCAAACAACCAAGCACAAATAATAACAGTTACAACTTCTAATATAAAATATAAAAATATAAAAATAAAGAATCAGATCAATAGCATCCAATGATGGATTATATTAAAGATCAGTAACAGTATGTTCAAAAGTTTCAATACCATACAATTGTTCTTTGAAACTCAAGGGTCAGTTGGTGAACAGTAAACACAGCTGAAGAATTTCAAACTAGGTCTGTTGCTAATTTGACAGATTTTTTCCTAGTATTGAAAAAGAAAAGTTCTAAAATACTAGACTCACAATCCATCTATAAGAAGCTTGTTATCACTTTAGAGATCAGGCTCCTCACTAAAACATTGCATCTAAACAATAATCCTATTCTTGCTAAACCATACTTCAAGCATGATAAGAGGTCTTTCCTCCATTTTAGTCACCTTGCTTTGAATGCGGATCCAAACGTAACCAAGGCAACACGGCTTTTAGGAAGAGTGTTTATATTGAGTGCAATGTTACATGGACTGTGTTACGAGTATTATTGACTGTGAGTATATGTTCAAGTGTCAAACCTTCATGAACTTAAATCTTACGACATGTATTCAAAAATTGAATATATCTACTACTATTATAAAAGTGTGAAGAATTGCCATATTTTTTACTTTTTATGTATCTCAAAAATACTCTCCCAAACTTATTAAATATCAAACATCAACCTATATCTACCAAACAACCAAACAACTTCTAGAATTCAAATACATTCAAATATGGTACACTTTCAAACATCATAATATGATTATTTTTTTAATAATTTTATTACCGTCACCTGTTCAAACATCAGCACCATCAAATATCATAATATGATTATTTTTTTTAATAATTTCACTATTGTGGCATGTTCAATATTTGTCTTCTCCATTACCTTCTCATGAACAGTGAGTGAGAAATTTTGTAAGATTCAAATCAAGAAAAATCATGAAAATATATAAAGAAAACAAATATTTTTTTGCAATTGATCTACTTTGAATGAGTAGTGATGATTCAAAGTGATCTTCCTGGTAAACTGATAGCTCTTGGATTGTTGTTTTCAATTAGATTTTGTGCATTAATAATAGACTTTGTTTCGGAGGGTTCGGAACAATCGCCGGTCACAATCCACTGCAACACTTTCACAAATAATAATCGACTTTACTCCGGAGGGTTTGAAACTACTTTGTTTCGTAATCTAAACTAAATTCTACAATCAGTATTATCCACTCAGAGGCGCTAAAACTTGCTTCTGAATATCATACATATTTTTTACAAGGTTATACAATATGAATGACAATGATTGCACATCTGGGAAGATTGTAGCAGAAGAAGTACAAAATGACGAAGATCAATATGGAATGAAAAATAGCAATATAACAAATTCCCAAAGTTCAACTGCAAAGAGGATCAAACTGGAGAATAAATGAATTTTATAAAAATACTTTAGTTTTCAATTTCCTTTACTTATTTTATTTCAAAATAATAATGGTAAGGATAGACGCACGAATGGGGTAGGAATCATAATTGCCAAAGGTCTTGTGGAGAATGTAGTGGCGGTCATTAGGAAAAGTGATAGGTTTATGTTAGTTAAACTAGTTATTGGAGGAAATTGAGGATACTAGTTTTAAACTGTATTATAGTGGTAAGGATAAACGCAGGAATGGGGTAGGAATCATAATTGCCAAGGGTCTTGTGGAGAATGTAGTGGCGGACATTAGAAAAGGTGATAGGATTATGTTAGTTAAACTAATTATTGGAGGGAATATAGTGAACGTTATTAGTGCATACGCTCCTCAAGTAAGATTAGATGACCAGAGTAAGAGGGATTTTTGGGAGCAAATGGATAAGATCTTATAAGAGATACCCGTAGGAGAGAACCTAGTTATAGGTGGAGATTTTAATGGCCATGTAGGCATAGATAAACTAGGCGATGAAAGGATGCATGGTGGATATGATTTTGGTGACAGAAATGACGCTAGAGAGAGTATCTTAGATTTTATGTTGGCTTTTGACCTGGTGATAGCCAATACTATATATAAGAAAAGGGAGGAACATTTGATAACCTTTAAGAGTGGGTCAGTTAAGAGCCAAATAGATTACTTCTTAGTGAGAAAAGTGGACCGCTTAAAATGCAATGATTGTAAGGTGATTCCTGGAGAGAGCCTGGCCTTTTAACATGGAATTTGGATACTAGATTTATGTTTTAGAGGGTAATACCAAGCTAAGAAGGATGGTGGGTGTCGTAGGACGAGATGGTAGGACCTAAAAAGGGGACAAACTAGAAATATTTAAGGATAAAATGGATAAGGAAGGTACTTGAGACTTGGAAGATAATGCTAACACTATATTGAACTCGATGGCCAATTGTATGAGGAGAATCTCAAGGGAAGTGCTTAAAGAATCGAAAGGGACGGGACCCAGCTCTAGGGAAACATGGTGGTGGAGAGAAGAGATTCAAGCAGTAATTAAGGCAAAAAAAGAGTGCTTTAAAAGTGGCAGAAGGATAGAACTGAGGAAAACCTTAAGAACTATAGATTGACTAATAAGCAGGTTAAAAAAGTGGTGAGAGAGGCTAAGTTGAAAGCTTATGATGACCTATACACTAGACTAGATAGTAAGGAGGGAGAGAAGAGGGTATGCAAATTTGATAAGATACGAGAGATTTTAATCAAGTTAAGTGCTCAAGAGTGAGGATTCTAAGGTATTGGTGAAGGATAAAGAGATTAAGGAAAGATGGAAGAACTATTTTGAGAAACTATTAAATGAGGAACATGGAGGTACTACAATAGGGGAAGAAATAACCTGTAATACGATAAACCAAGACTATAGATTCTATCGTAAGATTAGGAACTTTGAAGTAGAGATTGCATTTAAGAAAATGAAATCAAATAAGGCTTTAAGACCCCGATGATATCCCTATTGAAGCGTGGAAGTGTTTAGGTAAAAGGGGGGTTGCTTGGTTGACTAGATTGTTTAGCAAAATTTTGTTGACTAGGAACATGCCAGATGAGTGGAGAAAAAGTATTTTAGTGCTAATCTATAAGAATAAAGGAGATGTTCAGAATTGCAACAACTATTGAGGGATCAAGCTAATGTGTCATATAATGAAAGTGTGGGAGAAGGTGATGGAACACCAATTGTGAGATATAATAGAGGTGTTAGAGAATCAATTTGGGTTTATATCTGGCAGGTCAATAATGGAAGCAATTTATCTTTTGAGGAGAGTAATAGAAAAGTATAGAGAAAATAAAAGAGTCATTCATATGGTTTTTATCGACCTTGAGAAAGCATATGGTAGAATGCCCCGGGATATAATATGGTGGGTGTTAGAGAAGAAACGGGTGACAAAATGTTACATTGATGTGATTAGGGATATATATGAAAAGGTAGTGACCACTATTAGATTGTCTACTGGAGAGACAAATGAACTCCCTATACTGTAGGGTTACACCAAGGATCTACCTTAAGCCTTTATCTTTTTGCTTTAGTTATGGATAAGTTGAAGAGAAATATTCAAGATGGCGTACCATGGTGTATACTTTTTGCAGACGATATTGTGCTAGTGGATGAGATTAGAGAAGGAGTTAACACAAAGTTGGAGATTTGGAGAAAAGCTCTTAAATTTAAAGGATTCTGGATAAGCAGAACTAAAACAAAGTACATGAAGTATAAATTTAGTAACAGTAACAATAAAAGCTGAAGAGAAGTGAAGATTGAGAACCAAGAACTGCCTAAGAGTGAACATTTTTGTTATTTAGGGCCGATTATCACAACAGTGGGGGAGATTGATGTGGTTGTGGCCCATAAGATTAAGGCGAGATGATGTAAGCGGAGAAGTGCGTCTGGGGTACTGTGCGATAAACGAATACCCACTAGACTAAAAGGTAAGTTCTATAGAACGGCTATTAGACCAGCAATGTATGGGACGGAGTGTTGGGCAACCATAAAACGACATGTAGATAAGATAAGTGTGGCTGAGATAAGGATGCTCAGGTGGATGTGTGGCAAGACTAGACAGGACAAAATTATGAATGAGTGTATTCTGGAATGGATATGAGTAGTATTGATAGAAGATAAGTTTAGAGAGAATCGATTGAGATGGTTTGGTAACATTCAATAGAGACCAATAGAGGCAGTAGTGAAGAGATATGATGATGTAACAGTAGATAGGAGTATTAGGGGACGAGGTAAGCCCAGATTAACGTTGGTGTAGACGTGCCCGAACGTCACAGCTCCGCGCGCGAAGGCGCGAAATCGCTTTGTTCATTAGCTACTACAGTTCGGACTCAATGTCACGGTTCTAAATCTAATCTTACAAAGTGCAATGCAAGATTGATAAATCACCAAAGAGTCCAAATCCGGCAAATCGTTTTGGAAAACTGATTTTAATAAAGAAGTGCCAAACATGGATTGCTTTACCAGATACAGAGTTGCCACCTAAATATTTTGCTTTAGGAAATTTAGGAAACCCTGACTCGTGCCTAAGGCCACGTGTCCGTCATCAACAAAGTTGTCTCGGCTCAAGAACTTGGGTACGAGAAGGGAAGGTCATGTAATGAGCACCCCCGCTCGCCCGATCAAAGATCGGCCTTTACTAATATGATATTTTGTTTTTGAAAACACATGTGTTCTTATTCTGGTTTATTAACTAACCTTACTACGTGATGCACACAGCATACAAGTATAGACTAAATCGCCTAAATTGGAACAAAACATCTAATGTTTGTTTGTTTGAAAATGGTTTGAAGGTGCTACTCACAAGTAGGTTAAGACGTGGATTTGCCACCCTCGAGTGGGCTTAGAAAACATGACTTTGCCACTTCGCAAAGTGGGCTTAAAACTCGCATTTCGATGAATTGTTCGAATTCAAGCAATCCAACCTTCATCCACAGGCATTCATGCAGTTAAACAATTAAGCAGTTAGCCTCATGGCAAGCATGCTATCATGGCAACACTTACACTCATACAAGATGCTAAAGCATAAACACTTGCAGTGTACTCCGTGCTAAAACAAAAGTTAGTTAGTAATCATACATGATCCTAGCTATGTCAACAATGCCTAATGCAACGCAAGCAAAATGCAACTAAGATAGGCTCGGCTATTCTAAAATGTCATGTGAATGCAACTAGATAACATGTATTCAAATTGGTATTGAAATACAATGTAGTTTGTATGATGCGCCGAGCCTGGTGCATGCAAGACAGATGAATGGATGCACACATGCAAGCATAAGGATGCTAATTGAAATATGCCCTAAAACTAACCATCAAAAGCTGGTAAATAAAAGGGAGAAAGAAATGGGAGTTGGAAGACATGCATCACACACACGCACACTTATTACAACAGTTGTGCCCTCTCGACGGAGGGTCCGAATGAGTACACTAAGCTAGCTACGCCAAGCTAAACAACTAATCTAATTGTCTAATTAGACTAATTATTACATAATCAAATTGAATAACTAGCTAACACTAAGCTAATTATTACAACACATTAACTAATTAACAAATTAACTAGTTTAATTACAAACTCAAAAGCTAACTAATCAAGTAAAGCTAATTACAAATTACAAAGCCTCGGCTCAGTTCTAAGAGTTCGAAGATGCATGCTCGATCGCCTCGCTTGGAAATCCGTTACCATGCCTCATGTTGCCTCTGTTTGCACTGTTTTAGACTTCTGAAAATTGTGCAAATCTCCAAAACACTTCTGATCCACCTCATGGACATGCTGAGAGGCCATCGGCCAAGAGGTATGGCCATCGGCCAAAGGATAACGGTCATCAACCAACTTCAAGCCTATCGGCCAATTGTTGATAGCCGATCAGCAGACCAAGTGGTTGATCGGCCATCTCTTCCTGCAAACTCTCCTTTTTGCTGCAACAGAGCACAAACAGAGGCATGGCAATGTATTTGCAAGGAAATGTGTGTGCAACTACACCCCTTATCATGTCTAAGGCTCAAAAGTGTGTAGTGCTCGGCTCTCAAGCCATCAATCACACATTTCGATGCATGATGACCAAAGAGGCCGAGTTGCACAAATCAATGCCAAATGAATGCACAAAAACACATAAATGCCTTAACCTCTATCATGCATGATCAAGAGGGTCGGCGACCAAGAATCGAGGCACGTTTCATCACTTCAAGTACGAAACGTCCTTCGTTTCTCGTGTTTGGACTAACTCCCTATCCAAACACAATGCAAAGCACACAACATGGAAATGCAATGCAACTCAACATAAGCATGCCAAATGCAATGCAACTCAAGCATGCAAATGTCATGTAATGCAACAAGCATGCCAAATGCAATGCATCCTAAACATGCAAACATGCAATGTAACTCAAGCATGCAACAACATTGCAAATAACCATGCAACAATGTCATGCAATGCAACTGGCATGCAACAACATGCAATGTACCAAGCATGCAACAACATGCAAACCACATACTCAATGGACTTAAACCAAGAGTGGACAGATCTCAATCATGCCCAAAGAAGTGGCCATAACACCAAAACCAAGGCACCAAAAGGCAAGACATGCATGCACACATATTGGTCCATAAGCTAGACAACAATGCATAACCCTTAGAGGCACTCAAAGGGTGAAAAAAGTGAGAGTAGGGCAAGTCTATATGCTCTGAAATGCCATGGTAAATGATGCCAAATCATGTACATGTGACAAACAAAGCATGCTATGTTGCTCAAAACTCAAAGCTAACAAGGCCAATTGTACTACAACCATGCAAAACATGAAGGATATGGCCAATGCAACCCAAAATAGTCCAAGATCATGCCAAAATGAGTCTAAAACATGCATCGAGCATCACCAAAACAAGCTAGTATGAAAAGCATAAAGCATGAACTTGCAAGGCTAATAAGGAGTATTACACTACACCTATCAAAACCAAGCATGAGGTGACTTCAACAACAAAAATCAAAGTTATATTATGGCAAAACAAGACCAAAAATACACTGAAATGATAGCCCAAAGGCCTAAGCATGGTGGCATGCACAATGACCCATTCTCAAGGCATGAAACACCAACTCTTCAAAGCATTGAAAGGATAACAAATGTGAGTGCATGACCATGAAGCATGCTCTGAAATCACACATAAAATGATGCTAAATCATGAAAATGGTTCGAGCAATGCATGCTAGTGGAGTCAATATACAAAGCTAGTGAGCTAGGTTGAACCATGGCTATACAGAACAATGCATGCATGACCAAAACAACACAAATCAGAGCTTAAGCATGGTAAAATAAGGCTAAAAGCTTCTTGAAGTTGAGCCAAAACATGCAAGAATGATGGTCCAAACACATGATGCATGTTATGCTAGCATGCAAGATAAGCATGTGAAACATGCAAGATGCTATCAAACCAACCTAAAACAGAGGTATAACATGGAAAAACAACACCAAAAACATGCTGAGATATGGCCAACATATGCTAGATAAACATGCTACTTTGATGAGTCACCTATACAAGCATGCAAGACACAAGGAGAGGGGATGACCCTATCCTATTTGGGACCTTAAAACACCATTTCCACCACTGAAATTCCTCTAAGTTTCAGTGGTGAGAAGGCCGGTCTTCGGATCGTTGCAGGCCCTTCTTCAAAACTTTGAAATCCAAGTTCTTTTGGGATGAAGAATGCGACCGTGCGCTTGCAGACTTAAAGGCTTATCTCTCCTCAGCCCCAATTTTGGTCGCGCCCCAATCGGGCGAAGAGTTGTACTTATACTTGGCCGTTTCTGAACACGCGGTGAGCGCCGTATTGGTTCGTGCTGAAGGCATCCAGCACCTACCAATCTTCTATGTAAGCAAGACTCTGCTCCCAGCCAAAACAAGATACTTTCCCTTGGAAAAATTGGCGTTGGCACTAATTATGGCATCAAGAAAGCTGGCGCACTATTTTCATGCCCATACGATCGTAGTGTTGACCGAGTTCCCGCTCAAGGTGCTCTTTGAAAAAGCGGACTTCACTGGGAGAATTCTGAAATGGGCCGTGGAATTGGGCCAATACGACATCAAGTTCAGACCGCGAACCGCGATTAAGGCACAAGCACTAGCAGACTTTGTGGCGGAATTTGCCCCTGGGACGCACCCGGTCTGCCCGATTGACTTGGTTGGCGCGGATTTGGCGCAACCCATGGTTCTGGCAGCGGGAACAAATGATGGCCTACAAGAGGAAGCAGAGCAAAACTCGACCGGACTACCTAAGGCCGACGGCCCGTTGGAAGGCGAGACCAACCAGGGTAAGGAAAGAGACCAGATTGAGCCGACCAGGGACTTTGATTTAAGGAGTTCCCAGAATCCCTCCGATTGCTGAAAGCTGTTCATTGGCGAGATGTGGAAGCTCTTCGTTGATGGGGCCTCCAACAGACATGGGGCCGGGCTAGGAATTGTGCTGGCTTCACCGGATGGGCTGATCATAGAGCAAGCAATTACGCTCGGCTTCCCAGCTTCCAACAATGAAGCGGAGTATGAGGCCCTCCTTGCCGGGCTGAGAAGCGCATTGAGAATGAAAGTAACAGCCCTTATGGTCTTCAGCGACTCCAAGCTGGTGGTCAATCAGGTCTCAGGGGAATATGAGCCAAGAGATGAAAGAATGGCCAAGTATCAAGCGTTGGTCCGAGAAGAGATCAAGAAGTTCTCCGCGATAAGGGTAGAACAGATCAACCACGAAGAAAACAACACGGCTGACGAATTGGCTAGTCTCGCTTCCACTCAGACAGCCTTTCCCAATCCCTTGATGATTGAATTTTTACCTCGGCCAAGCATCGAGGAACCAGAACCGACCGAGGTACTCTGCACCGACTTGGGTCCTTCCTGGATGGATCCCATCATCGCCTTCCTGAAAGATAGAATTCTACCAGAAGATAAGAAGGCAGCCCACAAAATTCGAGCAAAGTCAGAGCGGTTTTTGGCTCTCACCGTCCGGAGCCTTGTACAAGAAATCTTTCACGGGGCCGTATTTAAAGTGTGTCCACCCCTCTAAGGTGGAAGCTTTCCTCTATGAGATCCATGAAGGCATCTGTGGCAGCCATACTGGGGGTAGATCTCTAGCCTACCGAGCAATCTCGCAGGGTTATTGGTGGCCATACATGCAAGCGGACGCGCAAAAATACGTTCGCCGATGTGAAAAATGTCAGAAATTTGCTCACCAGATCCACCAGCCAGCAAGGGAGTTACTTTCGCTCACAAGTCCTTGGTCGTTCGCACTTTGGGGATTGGATATTGTTGGACCACTCCTAGTTGCACCTGGAAATCGTAAGTTTTTCATCGCCGCCACTGATTATTTCACCAAATGGGTGGAGGCCGAGCCACTGGCAACCATTAAGGAGAAGGACGTTAAGAAATTCGTTTGGCAAAATGTGATCACTCGCTTCAGCATACCCAGGGCGCTCATCTCAGATAATGGTACTCAATTCGATGGCAAACTCTTTCGCGGATTTTGCAAAGAGTTGAAGATTGAGTTCTATAATTCAACCCCGACTTATCCTCAATCAAATGGTCAAGCAGAGGCCTCAAACAAGACCATCCTGGACGGGTTGAAGAAGCGGCTTGAGAAGGCAAAGGGAAAGTGGGTTGAAGAACTCCCCAACGTGCTCTGGGCGTACCGCACTACACCAAGGCGGTCAACCGGGGAAACACCATTCGCCCTGGCCTATGGCATGGAGGCCGTCATCCCACTAGAAATTGGTATGCCAACCATCCGCTCAGAAAGTTTCCAGCCAGACCTGAACGATGAAGCCGTGGCACTAGAGCTGGACCTTGCTGAGGAAAGACGAGAGCACGCATTAATCCATATAGCGGCCTATCAGCAGGAACTCTCTAAAAAATACAACAAGGCAGTGCACCCCAGGCTATTCAAGATTGGGGATTGGGTCCTAAGGAAGGTGCTTGGCAACACGGTGACCCCTGGCGAAGGCAAACTCGGTGCAAATTGGGAAGGACCATACAAGGTGGTCGGTCTTGCTGGTAAGGGGGCATACCATCTGGAAGATTTAGACGGCAAGGCAGTCCCCAGACCATGGAATGCGGCCAACCTTAAGGTCTTTTACTTTTGAAATGTAATCTGTTTATGTTGCTTAGCTTTTGCAGACCCCTAGCCCTTTGGCATTTGATGTAAGAGATGGCAATGTTTTTGTAATGAAAATTAGTTTTGCTTGTATGGTATTTGTCCAATGATATAACAAGACACAAGGGGCAATTATGGGTGCCAGGGGCAAGAACCGAATTACATGTAACCGGACTGTTTTCCCCGGAATGGGAGCAGACCGCACAAACAGTTGCGTATGGAACAATGCGCATTAGGGCCGAGCTGGTTTTGCTCGCCCAGTGGGAATGTTGGCGGCATGACCAACCTGACTGAAACATTGGTGATTTGCCCAATGTAGGAGCCGAGCTGATTTTGCTCGGCCTATCTAGCATATTGGTGAATTGTCCGATATGGGAAACGAGCTGATTTTGCTCGGCGGAATTGGCAATGCTGGTGTCTTGCCCAGCAATTATAAGGCCGAGCTGAATTTGCTCGGCCGAAAAGAAATATTGGCATATTAAACAACCTAAACAGGCAAGCTAGTTTTTGCTCGGCCGACCAGGTGTTGTCAACCGACCAAGGCCGAGCGGATTTTTGCTCGGCCGAGTACAAAATGTCATTTTATTTGGAAATCAAGGAATTGCGAGGTTACGTGGAGGCTGACTATTTGTGCGGTCTCGCCGACCTGCCGGTTAATTAAAGTGCGAGCAAGAAATTCAAACATACGCAAGCCGAACAGAAGCAACAGCTGTACGAGCAAAAAGTTTCATTTCATTGATAGAAGTTCAGTACAAAAGGGGGGCGTAGCCCGGTTACATGCAAAAAGAAGAAAACAAAAACAAAGGAAAGCAAGAAAATGAAAAAGAAATCTTCAGTCCAGGTCAAGGTCAACATTCTGATCGGCTCTCTCCACCGTCGGCTCGGTACACTGCGTTGTTTGCTCGGGCAGGACCTCCTCGGCCTCATTGTCAGTGCCTTCCACCGAGACGACCTCCCGATCAATCACTTCATCTTCAGCATTTTGAGATGCTTCGGGTGGAGTTTGCTCGGCTTCTTTCTCGGCGGCGGCCGCTTCCTCAGCCTCTTTCCTTGCCTCTGCTATGAGACGGTTTTGTTCGGCCTTGGAGTACGCCTGCAGGTAGACCGGGATATAGGCAGGGGGAGGGTTGAGGAACATGTCAGAATCCTGACCAAGGCCAACTTTCTCCACGGCAGCTTTCCAGCCGCACTGGAAGAAGATGTCCTTGGTCGCCTGGACCTGACGCTCGTAGGTTTTCTCCCCCTGCTGGTATCCTCGGTCCTCCGCGTCGTCGACCGCCTTGTCCATGGCCTCTTTGTTCGCATCACGGAGTTTCCTCAGCTCGGCGAGGTACCGAGCTTTGGCTTTCTTCGCTGCCTCTTTCTTGTCCGCATCAGCTCGGTCAACCTTCAGCTTCAATGCATCCCGCTCGGCCGCAACCTCCTCTTGCGTAGCCTTGAGCTTTGCTATCTCCGCCACGTGCGCCTTGTTTTCGGCGATAGCATCTCGGAGGCTCTGACGCAGCTTGATCATACGGTCGTGCGCCAAGTAGTTCTTTTGCGCGGCTTGAAAACAAGCGCAAAATCAAACATGAGGAAACCGAGCAAAAAACCGTACAATAACTTGAAGAAAAAAAGGAAAACTTACCAGCACAATCGATTTCGCCGCCGAGCGAAGGACCTTGAGGTCAGCCAGCTCGTCGTGCTTCTTCATATCCGCGGGCAGGATCAACCCCTTGGTCAAGTTGAAACCAAGTGAGTAGTCCTTGTCCTCGTAGACCGAGTCCTCGGCGGAGACTGCTCGGCCCTGGTAGACGAATTCCGGCGCCCAGACCGGGGGGCCAGCAGGGGCCTTGCCCTTGGATTTGCAGGCAAGTGATTGCTCGGTCTGGTCGCCGAGCTCGGTAGAGGCGACTTCGGTGGAGTCTTCGTCCACAAGGCTCTGCCCGGCCTTCTCCTTCCTTTGTCTTTTCTTTGGCCGGCCAGCCGGTTGTTTGCTGGCCAGGGCGGGCAACGCTCCTTCTTTTTGTCCGGCGGGGGTGGAAGATGTTCCCCCGGTTGCTTCTGGCGGTTGGGACTCGCCTTCATCCCCAGTGATCATGGACTTAATGGCTCGAATTTTAGCCATTTCTTGCTCGGCGGTAGTTGGAACGAGTCTGACCGGTGGCAAAGTTGGATCTGGTTCGAGGGTTGGCTCGCGCAGAAAGTCGGTGACTCTGCCTTTGCGCGGTGCTTGGTAATGGTATGTCTGCTCAAAACCGAGCAATTTTGATGCTTCTCTCTCCTCGGCTGGGTGATGCAGCAAAACTCGAATGGCCTCTTGGTTGGCCTGGTGGTAGTCCGCTGCAAGGTACTTATCTGCAGAAAGAGACAAGTGTTAGATCGGTGTCAAATAACAGTAATGAAATGCAGAACAAAAATAGCGCGGTCAGCCGGGCTACATACCAGCACTACCAAAATCCTTCCTAATGTACCAGCCCGGTATGGGCGCGTCGGTGTCCTCGTAATTACCGGACACCCAGAGGAAGTCGTCATCATTGGCTTCTTTGTCCGGGTTGCCTTCAATGAGTTTTGCTTGGCCCTTCTTGACTTTAAGGTACCAGCAAAGCCCACTTTTATTTCGGCTAAGGCTATATTGGTGAAAAATTTCGGCGAGACCGAGATTCAGACCGAGCCTGCGGTTTAGCTCGGCAACCCCGTTTATTATCTTGTACGTGTTATTTGAAACTTGGCTCGGGCAAAGCCTTGTCTGCCTTAAAAATTCGCAGAGCAAAGGCTGGACCGGGAAGCGGACACCTCCCTCTACTATGGACACGACCGTGAAGGGGCACCGGTCTAAATCTCCCCAAGGGGTGTCTCCCTTTTTGGCGAGCTCTAAGATGACATCGTCGGGAATGTTGTACTCCTCTCGAAACTCCGCCATAGCCCCGGGCGAGCTCACCTTAAAGCGGTATTTTCCCATCTATCTTATCTCGGTTTTATTTGTTTTGTAACTCGGTCAAAAAGGTTGGTGTGTCTGCTCGGGCTTTGAGCTCCGCCAGTAATAGCGCTGAAGGGCTTGGTCGGTCCTATGTGTTCTGCATGATGAAAAATAAGGCCAAGGGTTAGCACGGCAGATATTGCGCGGCTCCTATTGGAAATAGTTCAGGAAGGGGCTTTGGTATTGCGATTGACAAGTCCCAGCTCGGTCGCACTACATCTGCGCTCAACTCTCCTAGTTCGGTTATAGCTTGGTTGAGGTCTAAGGCGGAAGGTGTTTTAGTTCGGTTCGCTCTACTTACCGATCTAATGGGTATCCAGCCCGGTCGCAGCTTCTACGAGAAGCCACAAACAGTTTTTTGCTCGGTTATTGTTCTATCCAAGGATCTAAATGAGCATTTAGCTCGGTTTTGCACAGGATTCATCCTGTTCATCTTGTTCTTCCTAAGTTCGTCCTATGTTCAAGGCATTTATTTAGATTAAAGGGAAGTTAGGGCACGAAGACCCCACCTAGTCTTTCATCCCATCTTCCAGTTCCAATTTACCCTAGGGTGCACGAGGGGGCATGAACAACGTAGAAAACAGGCACGAAGAACAGTGGGCCAATAGCCCAGAAATGAAGAACTGAAAAATGGAAGTAGAAAACGCAGGGATGGGGGGTATGGCTTACCAGGAGCGGATGCAAAGCTGGATGCAACCTCGCGAGCTCATCTACTGCCTTCCAAAGGAATCGAAATGGAAGATCAATCGCAGAGATGGAGATGGCAGTGGTCTTGGAGGGCTTCAGAGGTTTAGGGTTGGTTTGGGAGCAAGAGTGGACGGTGAAGGGGCGAAATGACCCTTCACTGGTGCATAAAAGGGGGGAAACCACCCAAACGGCGCAGCCGTTTGAATTCCGCGCGTGCAGGACAGCTGTTTGCACGATCCAACGAAAGGACGCCACGTGGCACTGAAAAGGCGGTTGTCGGTACGCCTGTACGACTTTTGATGGGACAGCGGAGGAAATGGCCGGCCAATTGAGACAGCTCGGCAATTGGTATGTCCCCAACTATGCTCGGCTTGGTATGGACGCAGCAGAATCGCGGCTCGGCGGCAGATGTTCCTCCAATCAAGCTGGGCCTAGCAAGGGCGCAACTCGACCTTAGCTCGGCGACAGGTGCTTCTCCGATCAACGCTCGGTTTGGCAGCGGCGCAACTTGACCATGGCACGGTCGAGATGGTAAACCCAATCACGATAGCTCGGATGGGTTTAAGGGGCAATTGTGAGGGAAGATTTGCGCTGGATTGTACGGCCAAGCAACGATGACGGCAGACTTGACGGAGTGTACGGCGCCGAGCTAACCCTCACGTCGGCGCGGCCAGCAACTTGGCCCGCACGGTCGAGGACATCGACCGGTCAGGCAGCAACTGGCACTGCCGAGCTGCGGCCTGCACAAGGTTAACAGAACTCAAGGTAACGGATGGCGGCGCCGAGCTAAGAGGCAACCCGAGCTGGGCTGTGGGCGCGATTAGGGCCCGCGCGCCCTTGACCGATCAGTCGTCCGAGATAGGCGGCTTTCGTGTGACCGAGACCGAAGGTAGAATGGTTGGAGGCCGGCATGCCTCACAACCGGCTGCTCCTGACGAACCGATCAAGAGTTGTTCGGCCGAGGTGGTCATACTTCTGCCTGGTTCCAAGTTACAGGTCGGTGACACATAGCACGGTTGTGTGTACGTGAGGGGTATTTTCCGCAAGTGTTAGGCCAGTCAGGGTACCTCGGTTAAGGGTGCCACCTGGGCCAATGGCGTGAAGGAGAGGACATCTGCTCCACGAACGCCTCAATACCATTGGAAAAGCTCTGTGTGTACTGGTAGGAGGACAAAACCTTTACACGCGTAAGGTGGTGAGAGGCGCACACTGCCACCTGTCCAGGGAAGGACAACAGAGGTGGTGCGCGCACGATCTTGGGCTGCATGGCCAGCCTAGAAATGGAGGGGAAGAAGAAGGGGACAGGTATGCGAATTCACACTCACGAACACTCCTCTCATTGTCTTCTTTCTCAGTAAACTGACTTGATCGTCGGAGGGTCTTTCCGGCACACCACCGCCGGGCAGCTCACCATTTTTATGTTGCAGAGATAGACGCCGTTGACGGAAGCTCGACGTTCAAGGCGTACGGAGAGCAAAGGATTTTTCGCCCCCGTACAATAAGCATGCAAAAATAGAACTTTTTTCAGTAGAAAGTCAAGCCTAAATAAGCTTGCAAATAGGTCCAAAAGCTTAAGCAAAAACTAAGGTTTAAGCGGTCAAAGGCTCACCCTTGTAGAACCACTTTGAAGCTACAACTCCAACAACTTTTTTGAGCTCAAACCAGTCCAAAAACTCCAAAACCAACTTCAAGAAGCCTCATCAATAAAAGGATGGTGTTTGAGTGTGTGTTTGTGTGCAATAGTATGATAAAAATGCACTTTTGAGCACAAACAAGAACAAATATAGAAAGAGAGGAAATATAGAGAGAGAGAGAGATATATAACTTCTATATCAACTTTTTAGAACCTCTGGAAAGGGAGAGGGGTCTCCCTTCTTATAGAAATTCAATTCCTAAGCTTGTTGAGCAAGCTAAGGAGTTGAATCAATCCCTCCATACACGTATATGGAGGATAAAAACTGTGCTCACCAGCTGTCACAGCTGGCACAAAAATATCTAAAAAAGTAGATAGAAAGGTCTCAACCAGAAAATATGGCCGATCGACCAAAAAGAGTGCCGATCGGCCACCCCTTATGGCCGATATCAAGGAAACAAGGCCGACAAGCACAAGGCTTGGCCAATGGGTTATAGGGATGGCCAACAAGCCACCCTATTCTCTCAGAAGCAAAACCACAAGTCCTTGGTCCACAACCAAGCACAAAACAGACAAGTTGAGAGATCTTAAGGCAAGGCGCGCAGCCGAGACCTTCGGGAACTCAAAACGAACACAAGCATGGAATGATCATCGAGTGTTCAAACGATGACGTCCGAGTCTTGAGGACAGTCGAAAATGGGGTGTCTACAGTTGGCTAGCGTTGTAAATAGAGATATAGATGGACTTAATTTGACTAACGAAATAGCCTTTGATAGGGCCGCGTGGAGAAGAAAGATTCATGTAACCAACCCCATTTGATGGGACTTAAGGCTTGGTTTGGTTTGGTTATTTTATTTCTTCACCTTTAATAATAATAATATTACTATGTTAGTTGGATGCTTTATTTTTTTTACCTTTTAATTACCAAGTGATATCTACATACATACATATAATATAACAAAAGTGAAACAATCTGATGAATTATATATTTAATAATGTGATATGGACTAAAATTATTTTATGTGATTGGTTTCAATCTACTTCCAAAATTTTAATACTTAAACATTAATATAAAAATGTAGGATAATATGTAAAATATTTATGCTAATTTCTATTATTTTATCATACATTTAATATCCACTCATGCGGTCTAACCAATGCAATTATTATAAAAAGGTAAAACATGAAAAGCTAAAAACTATCATAAAAACTAATAACTAAAAAAAGAAAATTTACCACATGCAATGCACGTGTTACTCTACTAGTATATATATATAGATATAAGTACTAGTATATATAAAGATATAAGTACAAAAAGCGTCATGGATTCATATACATTGCATATTGAAGGATTGTAAATAGCCACAAAATATCAGGGCCTTCAGCTGCAGCTAAGCGAGTACTAGAAGGGATTATGGACAGGACGTCACAATGTTAATAATTAATTTGATTCCCTACCCATGGTACAAGTGACCTCGAATTAGGGTTGACGGTACCCTTGGATAAACGAAGCAACTAATCCAAACTCTATACGAAAGTAACACTCTACCACTTTCGTTTTCTTTTTTTGTTCCCATTTTTCGTAAAACGAAGAAAACTTGTTTGGCAACTTCTTTTTTTGAAAAAACAAAAAGAAGGAAAGAAAGAAAGAAAAAAAAAAGAAAGACTAGTTGTTTTCGATTTTTCAAAAATCTATATTCATACAAAAATGAAAACAACGGATTTTTTGAACTTTCCATTGTTTTTGTTTCTGAAAACACAACATGCAACATGAAAACAATAACAAACAAGCCTCTGGATTCCACGTACTAGTAGGCATGCAAGTAGAAATATGGTGCACTGGATAAGCTGGCCAACAGGATTGGGTTTTAGAAAATTCACCTTAGAAGGATGACAAGGGCAGGCCAGAAAGGAGTCCCCATGGCCCACACTAATTTTGAGGTCTTCAGGAGTTTGTTCAGAGTGGTAAAATGTGCTCATGAATCAAGAAAACAAGGTAAACAATAATGTTGGTTCTGCTTTCTGCAATACATTGCTATGCATATTCTAACAAATTTTTAGTTCCTTCATCATTAGGTTAAACGTTTCATATTGAACCACATAGAAGTACACTTGAGAACAATTTCTGCAAAGGCATATCTACTCATTCACTAGTTCGCCTTTAACAATCTAAATTATAATACGCAATCTGACAGATACGAGTAGTGAAATAGAAAATGAAAATAATGTGCTACATTTTAATAAGCTATACCAAAGTTGTCCTTAGAAATGAGAGAGTTGCTCAAGTTTATGAACCTGGAAAAAATTTGCAGCGTCCTTTGCCACTAGATTCAATTTCTTCACTTTTCCTCTTCAATCCAGTGAAACCAACATTGCTTAATTTCAATTGCCGCTTGCCACTCCTAGTAGATGAACCATCTTCATCCGTTTTATTAGATTCCCTACAGAAAACAACAAATAGGATCAAATGAACCCTTGTGGACACAACAGATTACTATTGCATGCATTTATGCATCCTCTTAAATGGAAAAAGAAACCTGAACTGTTGAGCTAATTCTGGATCTACAATGAAAGCTAAACAAAGAGGAGAGAGTTTTTTTTTTTTTTTTTTTGATTAGCACCAAACAAAGATTTTATTAAGGCACAAAGCCAAAAGAAGGGAGGATAAGAGCCCAAGTTAAAGAAGACAAATATAATAAAAAGAGGCAAAACCCAAAATGATAAAAAACACTACATATCACAAAATGACACCCAATTTGCTGCAATCAAAAATAGAGGAATTCCTTTGAACAAAGGACTCCCCCCGACACCCAAAATGATAATAAATGTCGAACTTTATCCCATGAAAAATCAACCTCCCGAGATACTTACTCACAGACGCGCCCATTTCTCTCCAACCAAATTACCCAAAAAATAGCAAAGATAGCGCAAAGCCAAAGCACCTTAGCCTTCTTCGACCTGCCCAATACTTGAAAATCAATTAGAGTCATTTGTGCACTCTCTTTTGGAGTCACCCACATAACATTCCCCAAACAAAACAACCTTTGCCACAAGCTCGTTGCCACTGGATAATGTAGAAATAAATGATCCAAAGATTCACCAAATAGGAGATAGATATCATGCCGGTGTCACGAAAAGAGAGATCATTATATGCCAGGTTTATAATAATGGCAAACTTTGCGTTCCCTTACGTTATATCTAGGGAAATTATTTCAAAATTTGAAAACAGTAACACAAAGTATAGATAAAAAGTAACAGAGCACGGCCCTGTGGCTGTGATTCTAGCCAATATAGACTCTTCTTCATTTGTCCTATAGCGGGATATCTTTCTTCGCCATTGTAACAGCTTAATATCAGCAACTTTAAGCACCTTTACTGCATCTACACTTTAGATTATAGCATAGATCACCACATAATGACACTAAAGTAATGACGTATTACATAACAAGAGGCAATAAAAGTACTTCAACTCCATAAATAGTCAAGCAGGTGAATAGAAGTTATATGAAAGTGAATCATGCAAGCAAATTTAGACCAGGACTCACCACAGCACTTCAACATTGCTTTTGAAGTAGGGAGTACATGTGCCCCAACTAAAGCGGACCAATGTTGGGAATCCAAATACAGAATGTTGGTGATCTTCTAACCAAGATTTAGTTTCAGGATCTAAAGACATGAATAAGAGTCATATGATCACAAGGAAATACTCATTTGAAATTTGATAAACTCAACATAAATGAAAGGAAGTCAAAACATTTTTTACCTCCAGGATAACCGGATCCAAAGTTCCTATGCAAGTTTTCAGCAATTTCATCAAGCACCCAATCCCTCAAGGCTCGGTCTCTTGTGACCTAAAAGTTGAAACATGTATTACGAATCATCTAAGAAGACATAAACTGTGAAAGCCAACAAAAATGAGAATTAATCACCTTTACAACAATGCTTGCTCCACTTACAACCAGATAAAGACTATCAGTCACAAATTTGATAGATGGGAATTGTTCAGATAATGTAAGTATCCACATAAACCTGTAACACTTCCAAACATAAATTCCCCATGACCTCATCCAGCCCACTAATGAATTGAACACAGAAAGGTTAAAACATCTGTTTGATGCCAAAACCTCCTCCTTGCAAATGTTTTTGGGTTTCGCCTAGTTACACAACTATTGTTTCTTTCCCATTATTTTTTCTACATACATACATACATATTTTGTTTTTCAATTTAAACCCTTTAGATTGAAGAACAATGAAGCATGGGAATTTGAGAGGGATATATTCCATATAACATTTTACAAGTGCTACTAGCCTTTTCCTGGAACACACAGAAACTTAATAAATTCATAACATTTACACCACCAAGAGATGAAAGAAACCATAGGAAACTTCCCCTAAGAATTCATTATATCTGCATTAGTCTTCCTATTAGATCAAGTGTTGATCTATTACACACTTTCATTTAGAAACTATGGTTCTTTCCTTAATGTAACCTTGAAACAATAGCTGTAGAAATATAATCTATCAAATTTACAACATTCTTATTTCTAGGTTAAATGACATCTATCACCCTAAAACTCCAAGTTAAAAAATCTAACAACTTGATCTTGCTCCTTGATTAGGTTTGTGCTAAGGATTAAGGATGTGATTATGTTGAACTTGAATATCCAAACATTTCCTCAAGGGAAAATTATGAAATAGATAAGGAATTTTTTTATTTTACCTCAGTTAGAAGAACCCCCATGTTCAGGACCCTACTGACAAGGCCCATCGTAGAATTATGTGAGATTTCATTAAGGTTTATCTTAATCCGGTGTAAGATCAAACAGAAGGAATCATGTTAGAAAACTGCTTCACTGGAACAAAATGGGATGAAGAAAAAAGTTGGTCACTAACTTCTGTAACATTTTAGCTGAGAGCTCCCTTGGATCAATCACATCAACAGCCCATCCAATTGATTCATCAGCCTTCAAATTTTCAAATAATTCCTCCCTTTTTTCTTCTTTCAATGTTTTTGAATTTGCATAAAATAAGTGTTAGAAATGGTTTGAAATTCTGGGTAAAACCAGAATTTTTTCCTATCTTTGGTCAATTATTTAGGTGGGACCCGTGCACCAAGATTGGCAGGTCTAAGTGGTAACGCGTTCTATACGGCGTTGTGATTCACGTTGTATATTTGGTTGCTCAAAACCATTATCAAGTGAATGGGAAATTGAAGCCAAAGTGTGCTCCATGGAAATAGAGTTTTGGTAGAAATTCCTTAAGGTTTGTGTAAATGGCTTGTCCCACATTGATTTGGTGGGAAGTTTTGAATGGGTTTATATAGCTTGGACTTATAACTTGGGCAGGGCCTCAAGGGGCATCCCAAGTTTGTAGAAGGGAGAGGTTATGGGCTAGACCCATTGGACCCAAAAATCACCACGCGCGCGCCGCCGTCCGTCCAGGCTGGGCTTCGGAACGTGGTGTGAGGTTCGGTTGGGCTTGTCCGGCCCAATACTAATCTTTTTGGGCCAAAAATATTTGAATTCAATTTATTTTTGATAGAATAAATTCTGTCCAAATTTAAATTTCAATTTTTGAATTCAAAATTTTATTTGCACCTCTTCAGAAATTCTGTACAGGTTCGGACTTGTCCAAAACCGAATCTGTTCGATTCAAATTTAAATCCACCCGAACAGATTTGAAATTCAAACAGATTCGGTTATCTGTTCAAATTCAAACCCAATAGGTACAGTACCTGTTCAAACATGTATGCTACTTGTTCAATTCAAAATTAAAGGGTGCCATTCCTTCTATAAATAGATCAGCCCACATTTGATCAGATTTACTCCAATTTTCGTTCCTCTTTTGCTGCAATTCATCTCTGCATTTTGCTGCATTTATTCCATTATTAATCTGTGAGAAAGAGTGTATACACTAAGTGTGTTCGTTGAACAAATAAATTATAGTGCTGCATTTATTTGTTGTTGATTATTTCATCCTAGGAGATAGACGTCCATATTCTGAAAGCACCGAGGAGAGGACGAATCTGTCTTAAGGACACAGTGTCAAACACTGGACTTGATGAGATTATTATTCGAAGAAATTAATCAAGTAAATTGTTTAATTTATTATTCTGTTTTATTTGTTTATTTAAATCAGATTTTAATTTTGTTTTTGTAACAAAATAAAATATGTTTTTATTTATTTAATTTTATTTCTAGTTTGATTTTTGTAATCAAACATTTTCTCTCCTTTCCTTTATTTCTTTTATATTCTAGTTGTTGTTAAGTACACAACAAAATTAATTATTTTAATTATAGTGAAGATTGTCCAACAATAAGAGATCAGAAATTCAATCGAGTGGGCAAAATGCTAGTGTGTCTTATACCATATTTTAGTGAGGGGAAAGAGCTATTAGTTATCACTAAGGAATAAATAAATGAAAGCATATAGTGAGTCTAAGACGTAATTCCTCTTTTCGTTCCAAGAGTGCAAAAAAAAAAAAAAGCAAAATTGTCACTTCATCAATTTGGTGCTAAAGCATCAACCCATTTAATTTTTAAGTCATCAAAAACAAAAATAAAGAGCAAAACAATAACTTTTCATTCAGTATAAAATTAATTTCCAGAAGCATAGAACAGAGCTAGCACTGGATCAGCAAGAGTGTTGTTGAGGAATAAACCACTACACATGAACAATAGCAAGGAGAAACAATCACAAACAAGAAAACACGACACACAAATTTGCTTGATGCAGCAATATTGCCTATGTTCACATCTCACACCCAGTTCCACTGTATTGAAAGAAGACAAGAGTACAATGCGGCTACTGTGAAGATAACAAAATATATATATATATATAAGGAAGGGTTTACATCAACAAATTATGGTAATACCATTTTTATACTTATGATTGAAGTGGCCTCTACTTAAACCTATTTGAACAATTCATAAATAATTATATTTACACTATAAAATATGTGCCTTCCTATGAAACCCAGATTATGCTAATCAGTAATTACATTACCATTCTCAAAATATAAAAATTAAACAAAAATATGAAAATGGGAAATACAAGGAGGGAAAAGTTGAAGTGTTAACCTGCAAAGTTCAATGAGGATAGAGTCTTTTGGTATGAAAGTGCACAGTACAAGCAACCATACACCATGGGTCCTGAAAGCAAATAACAAAAAGTAATTAGTGTGGGGACATATTTTCTGAGTGCCAACACGTGGCCAAGGTGACGCCGAAGTGTCAGCCGAGGTGCCACGTGTCCTGGTCATGACGCCGAGATCATCTCGAATAGGCCGAGGTTATCTGCGAAGATACCGGAATCCGGGATAAGCGGATAAGGGACAAGAGTCCTAGAATGGGAGAGGACTTCAGTTTGGATAAAGATAAGACTCTTAGAGAGTTTATCCCAATCCTACTGGGAGTCCAAGATTAGCAATAATCCCAAGTCCATTGAAGCTAGGCTTCTATTGGGACTAGGATTGTGTTGGCTATAAAAGAGAGGCACCCCCATGAGTCTACGGTACGTAATTAATATTCTGAATAGTGAGTTAAGCACTTTTGCTATCTGTGAGAGATAACTGACTTGATCGTTGGAGTACCCCCGGGTGGATAAACCACCGTCGAAATCTCTTTTTTCTGTTACAGGTCGTTCGGGCTTAATCTATTATGCCGGTGTTCTCCAGCTGAGTACTTGATTGACAGTGTGGTCGGAAATTGACACACACAACTAGTTATCAAGAAATTAAGATCAGACCCAACACAAACAATAACCAATTGAAGCAAAGAAGAACAAATAAGAGCTAAAAGCACAGATATATAGATATATAGACATGATGATGTATATACGCATAGAAAGAGGGAAAAACCTAAAACAGGGCCACGACCAGCTTCGTCGATGCCCATGATGCAAGGATCAGATGCCCATTTGGGAAGAGGAACTTCCGATTCCATTTTATGTCTTTTGCGTCTCCAATCACCTACACGACTGCATCACTCTCTCACTATCTCCTTCCCGCCAGAAACGAGGAAAGGTAAAGCTTATTGGATTTTATTAACCTGGGTTGGAAATAATTTAGAGTGTAAAAATGGTGGTTGGACGGTCTAACGCCCACCTGTGGTTTGGAGTGGGCTCAATCCATTTAAGTCCGTTCGGGTCCAGATTTGAGTCTAGTTTGAGATTCTAGATCAGGGTTTGGCTCATCATTTTGAAGTCTGATTCAGCTTGTGGGTCTTAAGACTCACTCAAGGCCCAGTCTGAGGCTCGATATTTTTTTTAGTGAAAAATAATACACTTTTGGTGGAAAAAATAAAAAAATTTGTTCAGGCCCGCGTAAGCCCGAGCCCAGGCCCCGGCCCGCCCAAGACCCGAATACCCCCTGGGCCTAGGCTTAGGCCTAATTTTCTGGTCCGTGAGCCAGCCAAGCCTGGTCCAAATTTTGGCTAGAGCCCGCGAGGCCCGGCCCTAGCTTTAATTTCATTTGGTTTAGTTTGGCACCCCCTAAATAAATCCATCTTTTTATCTTTTTGAGTCACATCAATCAATATCGTCTCTCTACTTTTCTACACATCTTTTTATCAAAAGTAAAAAAGTGCACTTATTTAAAACATTTCAAACCACCCAATTTAAAGAATAGATTATTTTAATATTTTTTTTTATTTTTTAACTAAAATATGATGTAAAAAAATTAATATACTTTGGATGATTTTTAAATTTTTATGAAAAAAATATGTAAAAAGTATAGAAAAAATAGAATTTCTGACTTTTTTATATAGTTTGTTTGCTTTTTAATTTTTTTAATAACTTTTTAACTTTTAGCCTAAAAAATGTTATTTCCAAACGAGACTAGTATTGAGAATTGTGATTTCAAGTTTTCATTGGATTAGCTTGTTTGGACTATGTTGTTCAAGACGTGGGGTTCATCATGAGTCAGTCTGGATGATTCGAATTATTTATTTTTCAAACGACAACGTATAGTTCATTTATGAAAAAAAAAATCATATTGGTTTGCTAAACATAGCTAAATTAGTTTATTATATTTGTCTTTCAAAAAATGAATGGTTTAGTTTTCATATAATATTTATATCATTATTTTACAAATAAATGCCATAAACTAATATGGCTATGATTATCATATTCACCCTTTTTTTTATGGATGATTTACACGTTGTACTCAATAAAATGAATGGTTCGGATTATCGAGTCGAGACTCATGATAGACTCCACAGACCCAAATAACACAGTTCTTTGTGAATTAGAAACAACCTACTGCATTTTCATAATTTTGTTATTTATAATAATTTGAAATATGAAAATGATTTTTGATAATTTAAGGGTTGTTTTGAGAGCTAATTATTTTAATTGGATTTTTAATTTGAGTGATTCTACTTACATCACTAGTTACCTCTTTACATCATTTATATGAGAGAAATTTTATTTTCACTCATCTAATTACCTTAGTACGCACACTTAATGAAATATTATGTTAGTGGCAATTATACCCTAAACTAAAATGACCATAATGGACATCTACCAGCACCCATAATATTATATAAAGATATTCTTTGTACACATCTTTTAAAAACAAAACAAACTAACTAAATCCTAACTTTTCCATTCATTATTGTCACTTTGCTTGCTACACACTCTATACTCCTCTATTTCTTACAAAGAAATATTCTCATAACAACTTTCATATTACTTTAATCTCTATATTTGTACTCTATTAGTGATGAAAATATTAGTTTTTTCGTGCAGAACTTTTTTTTTCTTTTTTTTTTTTCCCCTTTTGCGGTTTTCAATCGAACAACCAGTGTCGAATTATTTCATTATATTCAGATATCAACTGCTGAATTATTTCATTATATTTGGAAATCAACTGCCGAATTATTTCATTTCAGACATCAATTGCCAAAAGTTTTTTTTATTTTTTTCGGAACAAATTTGTCGAACTAATCACTTTTATTCGAAAGTTAAATTTTGAATTAAATGTATAATTTTGGAAAATCAGTGTCGAAATCCCCAAACCGAAAAATATAATAAAAAAATTAAAATTAAAATTAAAAAAATGAGGGTTTTATGGCAATAGAATGCACAGAGATCTAGCAAATGGTAAATGCAATAACAAAATGGTAAATGTAATAACAAAATGAAAAGATACATCATCTTCAACAATATTTTGGAGGTTTTCAATGGTGTTTTTAATGGAAGTTCAATAGAGTCTTCAATGGAGGACTTTGTCTTCACTTCACTTCACACTGTGGTCTTGAATGGTCTTCGCGTGGGTCTACAATGTGTAAATCTAGAAGCAGAGTCACTCAACAAGTGTGTGGAAATGAGGGTTGAGTGGTGTGTGTACAATGATTATGAGTGAAGGGTATAATTGTAACTTTTAGTATGTGGATTAAGAAAATTAATTAACAATCAAATTAATAAGTGTGTGTACTAAGAGAAGATGTGCACTGAGGTAATTAGGTGCGTGAAAATATAATTTCCCGCCGGGTGATTCTACTTACACCACTACTATATCTCTTTACACCCTCCATATGAGCTTTTTTTTTTCTTCCAATTTTATCCATGTGTGAAATTACTTTTAAAGACAAAACACTAAAATTAAATATATTTTATTGTCTTCTTACACCTCTTGGTCTTCAATCCCTACTCTTCTTTTTCATTTCTCAATTTTTCTTTTCTCTTACACATCTCTTTTCAAAAAGTGAGAATTATAGTGTTTCGATCATCAAAGAAAGCAATGGATGAAAAGATGGTGGTGAAGAACCATCAAAAAAGTGAAATTGTGAGTTTTTTCTAGTTGTTTGGTAGGTTTTGTTTCATTTTTCTAAACTGTTCTCCGACTTTTGTTCGGTGTTTCGAAATCGAACAAAATAAAATAGTTCGGCATTACATTACCGAACAAAAACTATAAGTCTGGTAACCAAATGTCGAATAAAATATACATTTTCGGTAACCTAAGGCCAAATTTTTTAAATTTGTTCGGCTACTCATTACCATGTATTTTCAATTTTATTTATATATATATATATATATTGCTTGAAAGGATTATACTTATACTCATTGCAACAACACAAGTATTGCGTTATTAGTGGACTCCAGTCAAGAATTCATTACAGATGAGATTTGTTAAGTGTTTTTATGAATACAATTTTTTCTTATTTTTAATTTATATTGAATTTTATTAATAATTTGACGTATAAATGTATTTATTATGTTTAGATTTTTAATAGTTGTCAAGTATTAATTAAATGGGTGTCTAACGTTGGGAAGAATACTGGATTTGTCATTGTTATAAAGACATCAGATGCGGAAGGTAATGGCAGAAAACCAAGACTTACACTTGCTTGTGAAAGAAGTGGTTACTATAGAGACAACAAGAAGATCAAGGGGGAACGATTGAGGTTGACAGATTCTAAAAAGTGTGGATGTCCATTTCTATTAAGGGGGAAAAAATTACCTATAAATGATGAGTGAATGTTGCATGTCTTATGCAGAGTATACAATCATCCGACTGCTGAACATCTTGAATGGCACTTATTTGCTAGCAGATTATCTAAAGAGGAAACATCGTTATTAGTTGACATGTCAAAGAGTATGGTGCGACCAAAAGAGATATTAATTACATTGAAACGAAAAGATATTAGCTAAATCAAATCGTATCTCTCACTTCAAACAATTTTCGAAGAAGTTGAGACCATATATCCGTCACATAAAAGATGTACAAGCAGATGGCAATTGTGGTTTCAGGGCAATAGCTGGATTGATTGGTTTAGGTGAAGATGATTGGCAACAAATTAGACGAAACTTGTTGACTGAGCTACATTCGAACATAGTGCACTACGTGCAACTATTTGGTTCAGAATAAAAGGTTGATGACCTTACCTCTATCTTATCCTACTTCGAACCTGACCCTAGATATAATCATTAGATGACTATACCCGACATAGGCCATTTGATAGCTTCATACTACCAAGTCGTTCTTTATCATTTATCCATGCAACAATGCTTGACATTTCTATCACTATGAGCAGTACCGATTACAACACCTAATCGAAGAGATATCTGCATAGGATTTGTAAATGGAAACCATTTCGTGTAGGTAACTACCGAGCCTACTTTGATCATTACCATGTCTTATTTGTAATTCTACTTATTGATTTATTTGTTATAGATTTATTTACAACCTGGTCATCCAGTACCCCCAATAACAAATAATTAGATTCATTTTCATCACCCATGTGCTAGTGGATAGAAGAAAGCATATACTATCCGCATTCATCAATTTCGTACTCTTGTCAGCCCGATGTAGTAATAACCGAAACTATCGATATAGACGAATTGTGATAACATGTTTGATTAAAAGATGCAAACAATGACAGATTTTATAGATATTCATACACTGATTTTTTAATAAATAATTTTATGGATACTTTTTATCTATGATTTTATAGATGCATGTTTGATTTATGGATGTGTGAAGGAAAAAGTAAATTTTTCAATGTACAGCGACAAGTGCCTAGACAAATCTATTATAGTTTGGCAAAATGACACTAGAGTAATCCAATTTGTATAGCAATGTATCACCAAACAGGCACTTCACAACTAACCGAAATTAATTTCTTAGTATCATCCAATCAAACGACAACATATTATTAGCAAAAAAAAGTTTGTCTGGTAACATGGAACTAGATGAATTTAAATTCGTTAGCATTGTACTACCGAACAGGTCCAAATTACTGTTTGGAGGAAAGTGGCTCTATAAATGTATAGCAACAAAAAGCTGGACAAACCTATTTTTTCCTGCAACATAACACCGGAAGAATGTGAATTGTCTAGTACTGTGTAACCGAATAGACACTTCACTATGGCCTCCACTGAACCCCTCGTCTTCCTTGTTTTCTCTTTTCCTCTGCTGCTTCTCTATTTTCCCTCTAAAAATTAGTGGTGTAAGGAGATGAAATAGTTAATTAAGGGTTAGTTTTGGTAATATATTAGGGGCGTAATGAGAATTACATTTTTTTTAGTGGTATAACGAAATAAAGGTGTAAAGAGGTAAAATAGTGGTGTAAGTAGATTCACTCTTTCCCACCATATGGATGGGTTTTTTTTTTTTCCAATTTTACCCATGTGTAAAATTACTTTTAAAGACAAAACACTAAAATTAAATATATTTTATTATCTCCGTACATCCCTTAGTCTTCAATCTCTACTCCTCTTCTTCCTTTCTTAATTTTTCTTTTCTCTTATACATCTCTCTTCAAAAAGTGAGAATTATAGTGTTTTGTGTTGGAAAAAATGATTTTTGGGGACTTTAATTTAATATTAAAGTGTGGTGACTTTAATTAAATATTAAAGTGGGTCCCAACCATTTATTGTGTTGGGTCCAAGTGAGCCAAAAACCATTGGGTTTTGAATAAGAAATTGCCAAGAAATTGCTTCATGATGTTAGATTCATGAATAGGATTTTAAAGAGTATTTAAGTCTTTTTTCTTGGCTAAAGGGTGTGAATCTTTTGGGCATCCAAACTTTTCATCTTTCTGGAAAGGGGGTATGGATCCTGGTTAATGGGGCTTTAATGACCAGCCATAAAGGCTGGAGGCTCTTCCTCTCTCCCCTATACATGTATAAATTGAGACCCTCCTGTCAAGTTTCAATATAGAAATTTTTGCTTCCATTTTACATGTCAGTTTGCCAGAAAGTTCCTATTGTGAGAGAGTGCTGCCATTGTTTTGTTCGCTAAGCTAGACAGATAGTGCTTCTGCCGTAGCTGGTTTTGACCGTCGTATCCTGGGAGACAGACGCCGGGTTTCCTCAAGCACTCGACCCGTGAGGCGGCGAAATCTGTTTTAAGGAAACTGCTTCCGTGCAGGCTTCGGTTTCGTCTCTTTACCCTTTTATTGTTTTGTGTATTTCTGTTGAAATTTAGTTGTAATTATCAGCATATGTTCTTGGTATATAATTTGTTTAAATCTATTTATTTAATTTCACAATTTGAACAACAAGCTTAAAACAGATTTTCTATATCTTTTCTATGAAATTGATCGAATAGATTTATATAGACTATTAGGTTAGCTTTGTATAATGTTACTAGGAATTGTTGCGGAATCACTCACTATTTCAATGATTGTAAATTATGCAATGTTATTCTCTAATTGCTTAGTTTAATTAGAATGCTCTATCATAATTTGCATACTTAATTGTATTAGTATGATCTTGTTTTATGCGTATGGTTCACCATTCCTCTACCATGATTTGCATGAATTTTAAGGTTATAAAATATAATTTATGGATGTTGCAATTTTGACATGCTAATTCTATTCTAGTCTCAATTTGTTACATGCTTATTATTTTCTAGGCTAGATTACATAATTTAATGTATTTGGAGTTATAGAGTTTTTATGAATTGTGTACATGATTAATGTGAATTATTTAATTAGGTGCATTAATCTAAATTATCTAATTGGGTGCATTAATCTAAGTTATTTAATTAGGTGCATTAATCTAAATTATCTAGTTGGGTGCATTAATCTGAATTATTTAATTGGGTGCATTAACTTTGAATTTGACTTATCTATTTGGAGTTAGTAGTTTAAATGTTTATTATGAATTAATTTCATTTATAACTCATGAGTATTGAACTTTATTTTAAAGTTTTAATTTAATTGGCATTTTAATTCAGTGGTTAATTTTATAGTTGGCTAGATGGTTTCAATTATTTATTATAATTAAAATTTTAGATTATTTGTTTGTATTTTATTGTGGTTTGCTACTAACTTTCTTTGTAGGGATACCAATACGAAAAACAAATATAAAACCAAATGAATAGTATTTGGGATGTAAAAACAAAAATGTTTGGACTACTAACGTTTGTGTTGAATAGGAATACCTAAGCGTGGAAAGGCTTTTGGACTAAATAGAATCCTTATGGATTGGCTATTTTATTTAAATGTTTGAAGCATGTTTTGCTTGAGATTTAGTTGGTCTGTTTACCAATTTGTGGTAGCAAGTTTTATTTGCTTGTTTTGTTAGAAGCATTTTCTATGTGTGTAATTGTTATAGCAATTTTTAAATTGCTTGTAAGTTTGGAACTTGGTTTGGTTTTCTGTGATAGAAACCAAAGTGTTTAGCTTTGGCTAAAGTAGTTCTTATTTGTTCAGAAATGACAACTAAGACGGATTTGGTTTCAAACCTTTGGAGTTTGAGGAAGTCTTTGGGTTTAATCATTTTATTCCCAAAGTGTTGGAAAACCATGTTTGGAGAAAGTCTTTGGTTATAATCTGATTATGTCCAAAGTGTTTTGGTTTTGAGGAAGGAAACCAAATTTTAGCATTAGCTAAAATATTTTTGATTTTATTCAGAAATAATGGGCTTAGTTCCAGGAGTACCGGCTAACTTTTATGAGTGGTGTAATTCTGGTAGCAAATTTTGTTTGCTTGGAAATCGGTTTGTTATAACCTGGTTTATCCCCTGGAAATCTTAATTTTTAAACTGTTTCCTATGGACTAGGAGTCAACATGCTCTTGAATGTTTTGTCAAAAGGTTAACTGGGTTTTAAGTGGGACCAATGTGACCCCTCCAGTCTTCTTGGGAACATTCCTGACCATGTTCGATTCTAGGTTAAATGGTGAGACTAGTTTTGAATTAAATTTCCACCTGAGGGATTTTCTAAGGGTTAATTTTAATTTCTGGAATCACAGAAGTGAAATTCTATTGTGATGTTTCAGAAATGGCTTCAAAAGGTGACTAAAAGAAATGTTGTTCCACCTGACAACCTTTGCCTCACGAGCTTCTTAAA
Source organism: Camellia granthamiana (assembly GCA_036172215.1). Classification (NCBI taxonomy): domain Eukaryota; kingdom Viridiplantae; phylum Streptophyta; class Magnoliopsida; order Ericales; family Theaceae; genus Camellia; species Camellia granthamiana. The sequence continues at coordinate 69,474,934 of CM069911.1, read as the reverse complement.
GGGAATCATAAGATTGCATTAAAATATCTCTGAATTGATCAGAGGCAACTAGTATGGTATCCTTGTGTTATTTATAGCTTTTATGATTCCTATGTGACTTTGCTTGAAAGCAAAGTTGAGACAACCTCTTATAGTGGGTGAATATTTTTTGGATTTTTAAATTCCAAATATATTCTTAAATTGGTGGCTCCTAGTGAGTTCAAGATCACTGATTACAGAGATAGAAAACTGGTGGTTCCTAGGAGGTGTTAGACCACTGGCTACACAAGTATGAGATTGTGGTTCCTAGTAGTGAACAGATTACTGATCACATGTCAAGACATCATGGTTCCTAGTAGTGGAGAGACTACTGGTCATATGTCAAGACATGATGATTCCTAGTAATGAAAGAGTCTATTGATCCTATGTCAAGACATTGTGATTCCTAGTAGTAGAAAGTCTACTGACCACATGCTGAGAAATTAGTGATTCCTAGTGATAAGACTACTGGCCATGTTATGAAGTTCCGAATAGTAGACTATTGAACACTGGATTTGTGTTTCCTAATAGTAAGACTATTGGCTTCAGAGTGATAGGTTGGACCAAATATATTTGGGTGCCTAATTCGGTTGATGACATTCTGGGAATGTATTTACTGTGATATGATTTTGAGAGTTTCATAATCATTGTGACACAAGGATCTGTTTAAGACTTTGTATTTTTTCTACAAAGAAGACCTGATTATCCGACTCCAAAATTGAGGAGGATAATAGAAAAAAAGGAGGGAGTACCTCTTTAGTGAAGGCCAATGTCATTGAGCATGGCAAATTTTCTGGGATAAGGAAGAAGCCTCCCGTGAACAAGGGCTCTTAGCTGGAGCTAAGGGGTGGTGTTGCAAAGAAGCTGGCATACAAGCCACGGGAACCTGGTTATCGGTTCTTTGGGAAGTGCTACATCTGTGGTAGCGAGAGGCTTTTAGTTTTACTAAGGCTACACGCCACATCTGCTCCGAGAATCAGCTGTTTACAACTTTCGAACCGGTTACAAATGGTGAGAAGTTGTTTATGAGAAACTCTACTACCTCATTTGTTGAGGGAAAGGTGGTCCTGAAGTTAACCTCAGGAAAAGAGCTAACCTTGAACGAAGTCCTGTATGTTCCGGACTTTCGTAAGAATCTTGTCTCAAGGACTCTTCTCAGTAAACATGTTTTCGCATGGTTTTTGAGTCTGACAAGGTTGTTCTGACAAAACACAAGTGTGAAACTTGTGTTGAAGTGAAGTGGACAAGATCCCGTATGAGTTATGGAAAGGCGTTAAGCCTTCCTATAAATTCTTACAAATGTGGGGGTGTCTTGCTCTTATGGCGATTCCTACACCCTAACGGGTTAGGATAGGCCCGAAATCCGTGGATTGTATATTCATTGGTTATGCACATAATAGTAGTGCATATCGGTTTCTTGTACATAAGTCTGAAACTTCAGACATACACAGGAATACCATCATGGAGTCAAGGAATGCATGTTTCTTTGAAGACATTTTTCCTTGCCGAACCTATGAAGGGGTTCTGAGGTTTTGGAGCAATTTGATGAGCTTGCTAGTGATGATGATCATTTTGATGATCAAGTTGAGAATCAAGGTGTTGATCAGCCTTGAAGGAGTAAAAGGGCTAGGATGTCGAAGTCTTTTGATCCAGACTTCTTGACTTATATGGTCGAGAACGAACCTCAAACTTTCCACAAAGTTGTGACTTCTCCTGAGAGTCCTTTATGGAAAGAAGCGATCAAAAGTAAGATTGACTCCATCTTATAGAACCACACCTGGGAGTTGGTAGATTTACCTCCAGGTTATAAGCCTTTAGGCTGCAAATGGATTTTTAAAAGAAAGATGAAGGTCGATGGGTCAATTGACAAGTTTAAGGCGAGGCTCGTTATCAAAGGGTACAGGCAACGAGAAGACCTGGATTACTTTGATACGTACTCACCTGTAACTAGGATAACATCCATTCGCATGGTGATTGCGATAGCAGCTTTGCGCAATCTTGAGATACACCAGATGGATGTAAAGACAGCTTTCTTAAATAGGGATTTGAATGAAGAAATCTACATGGAGCAGCCTGTACGGTTTTCAGCTCCAGGACAAAGCAAGAAAGTCTGTAAACTTGTCAAATCATTGTATGGTTTGAAGCAAGCGCCTAAACAATGGCATGAGAAGTTTGACAATGTAATGTTGTCAAATGGGTTTAGAATCAACGAATGTGACATGTGTGTTTATGTCAAAGACACTGACAGAGGTTATGTCATTTTGTGTCTATATGTTGATGATATGTTCATTATAGGTAGTTATGATGCAATGATCAAAACTACCAAGAAGTTGTTAGACTCTAAGTTTGACATGAAGGATATGGGCATTGCAGATGTTATTATGGGAATTAAGATTACCAAAACATCTGGCGGAATCATACTTTCTCAGTCTCATTATGTTGATAAGATACTTGAGAAGTTTAGTGGATCAGATACGAGTGTGTCATCGACACCTATAGACTTAAGTCTACACTTTACCAAGAATAATAAAGAGAGTGTCTCTCAGTTAGAATATTCTCGGGTAATTGGAAGTTTAATGTATCTGATGAGTTGTACTAGGCCGGATATAGCTTACTCGGTTAGCAGGCTTAGTAGATACACAAGTAATCTCGATGCTTCTCTTTGGAAAGGCATTGTGCGGGTGTTAAGGTATTTACGCTACACTCGGGATTATAGGCTGCATTATACTCGATATCCAACGGTGCTTGAAGGATATAGTGACGCGGATTGGATATCAAATATAAAGGACTCAAAGTCCACTAGTGGATTTGTGTTCACTCTTGGTGGGGCAGCCGTGTCTTGGAAATCTTCTAAGCAAACGTGTATATCTAGATCAACGATGGAATCAGAGTTTATTGCTTTGGGTAAAGCAACGGAAGAAGCAGAATGGCTTCGCCATTTCATTGATGATATTCCACGTTGGTCTAAACCTGTGCTAGCTATTTGTATTCATTGTGATTGTCAATCTGCAATTGGTAGGGCACAGAGTAATATGTATAATGGAAAGTCTAGACATATCCGTCGTAGACATAATTCCATACGACAACTACTCTCGAATGGAGTTGTCTCTTTAGACTATGTAAAGTCTAAGGACAACATTGCGGATCCGCTAACCAAAGGGTTAAGTCGAGTGTTAGTCGAAACGTCGTCAAAAGGAATGGGGTTAAGGCCTTTGGAAGTTACCGGAATGGAAACCCAACCTAGTTGACTGGAGATCCCAAGGTCTAGGTTCAATGGGACAACCTAATTGCGTGTAACGGTGGTATGTCACTGAGGAGGTTAAACCTCCAGCCATTCCTTCTATCAGTGATACCTGCAAGTGTAGAGGATAAGCTGAGCTTTTAATGACTCTTATGTGTTAAGCTGTTGAGCTAAGTATTGCAGGATACTTTAGTAGAGTCACCTATGTGAGTTTGAAGTGGGGCCGCTTCTAGAAGAATTGGGCAGGTCAAGATTCTTTGAAACCACTCGCTGAACCAGGCTAGTGTCCAGGGCCACATAGGGCACACCAGTGAGAACAGAATGGTGGTAGGAGTAATTCCCGTGTGAGATCTTTTGTTTCAGTTTACATAAACGGCAGAGCAGTTCAAGATGTCTTATTCACTGATCAGCCAGTAAACTCGATAGGTTTTCACTGGGAGAGGTTCAAAGCCAAAAGCTACCTTCTCTGATGTCGGGGTTAGTCCGTTGTACTCTCTCTCAGAGTCTTTATTGTTGAACGATGTCTGTTTGTTGAGTCATTCGGTCAATTTTTATTCATGTGGGGGATTGTTGGAAAAAATGATTTTTGGGGACTTTAATTTAATATTAAAGTGTGGTGACTTTAATTAAATATTAAAATGGGTCCCAACCATTTATTGTGTTGGGTCCAAGTGAGCCAAAAACCATTGGGTTTTGAATAAGAAATTGCCAAGAAATTGCTTCATGATGTTAGATTCATGAATAGGATTTTAAAGAGTATTTAAATCTTTTTTCTTGGCTAAAGGGTGTGAATCTTTTGGGCATCCAAACTTTTCATCTTTCTGGAAAGGGGGTATGGATCCTGGTTAATGGGGCTTTAATGACCAGCCATAAAGGCTGGAGGCTCTTCCTCTCTCCCCTATACATGTATAAATTGAGACCCTCCTGTCAAGTTTCAATATAGAAATTTTTGCTTCCATTTTACATGTCAGTTTGCCAGAAAGTTCCTATTGTGAGAGAGTGCTGCCATTGTTTTGTTCGCTAAGCTAGACAGATAGTGCTTCTGCCGTAGCTGGTTTTGACCGTCGTATCCTGGGAGACAGACGCCGGGTTTCCTCAAGCACTCGACCCGTGAGGCGGCAAAATCTGTTTTAAGGAAACTGCTTCCGTGCAGGCTTCGGTTTCGTCTCTTTACCCTTTTATTGTTTTGTGTATTTCTGTTGAAATTTAGTTGTAATTATCAGCATATGTTCTTGGTATATAATTTGTTTTCTTCATAAATCTATTTATTTAATTTCACAATTTGAACAACATTTTGATCATAGAAGAAAGCAATAGATGAAGAAACGGTAGTGAAAAACCATCAAAAAATTGAAATTGTGATTTTTTTTCTTTGTTTGGTAGGTTTTTGTTTCGTTTTTCTGAATTGTTCTTCGATTTTTGTTCGATGTTTCAAAATCGAACATAATAAAATATTTCGGCATCACATTGCCGAACAAAAAAATATATATCTGATAGCCAACTGCTTAATAAAAGATACATTTCCAGTAACCTAAGGCCAAATTTTTTAAATTTGTTCGGCTACTCATAAACGTGTATTTCCAGTTTCATTTTTTTATATTTTTTATTATTTTGCTTGGAATGATTGTGCTTCTACTTATTGCAACAATGCAAGTACTACATTATTAGTTGACTCCAGTCATGATTTCATTACAGACGAGGTCTGTTAAGTTTTTTTATGAATACGATTTTTTCTTATTTTTAATTTGTATTGAGTTTTATTAATAATTTGACATATAAATGTATTTATTATCTTTAGATTTTTAGTAGTCGTCAAGTATTAATTAAATGGGTTTCTAATGTTGGAAGAATATTGGATTTGTCATTGTTATAAAGACATCAGATGCAGGAGGTAATGGCAGAAAACCAAGACTTACACTTGAGTTGCATTCGAATGTAGTGCACTACGTGCAACTATTTGGTTCATAGGAAGATGGTTAATGACCTTACCTCTATCTTATCCTACTTCGAACCTGGCCCTGGATTTAATTATTGGATGACTATGCTCGACGTGCAACAATACTTGACGTTTCTACCACTTAGGTCAGTACCGATTGCAACATTTGATCGAAGAGATATTTGTAGCGGATTTGTTAATGAAATCCATTTCATGCAAGCATAAACTACGGAGCCTACTTAGATCATTACCATGTTTTATTTTGTAATTTTATTTATAAATGTCTTTGTTATAGGTTTATCTACAACCTAGTTATCCAGTACCTCCAATAGCAAATAATTGGATTCATTTTCATCACCCTTGTGCTAGTGGATAAGAGAAAGCATATACTACCTTTATTCATCGATTCTGTATGCTTGTCGACCTTGATGTAGTAACTATCGAAATTATCGATATAGAGGAATTGTGAAAACATATTTGCTTAATGGATGCCAACAATGACAAATTGTATGGATGCTTTTATGGATGTTCGTACACTTGATGTTTGTATGAATAATTTTATGGATAGTTTTTATGTATGATTTTATAAATGCGTGTTTGATTTATGGATTTTTTTTATGGATGCTTGAAGGAAAAAATAAATCATTCAACGTACATCGACAAGTGGGTATACAAATCTATTATAGTTCAGCAATATGATACTAGAGTAATCTAGTTTGTATGGCAATGCATCACCGAGCAGGCACTTCACAAGTGACCCCGAATTAATTTCTTGTTATCATCCAATCGAACGGCAACATATTGTTAGAAAAAAAAAAGTTTGCCTAGTAACATGGCACTAGGTTAATTCAAATTCATTAGCATTGTATTACTGAACAGTCTCGACACAAATTTAAAAATCATAATTTGGAAGAAAGTGGCTTTGTTAATGTATAGAAACAAAACGCTGAAAAAATCTATTTTTTTCAACAACATAACACCGGAGGAAGGTAAATTGTTTAGCACTGTGTGACCGAACAGACACTTCGCTATGGGCTCCACTCACTGTCTTCCCTGCTCTTTCCCCTTGCTGCGTCTTTCTCTATTCTATTATTTTCTTTCCAAAAACTATCGGTGTAAAGAGATGAAAGGGTTTTGAAGAATCTTACTTTAGGGTTAGTTTTGGTAATATAATAGGTGCAATGAGAATCATATTTTTTTTTAGCAGTCTAATAGGATGGAGGGTGTAAAGAGGTAAAGTAGGGGTGCAAGTAAAATCGCTCTTTTAATTTTTTATGAAAAGATTTGCAAAAAAAATAGAGCAAAAGTTGACTTTTTTATAGTGACTTTTTAACTATTTTCAATGTCCCCAAACATAAAATAGTCAAAAAGTCACTACAAATAGTAATATGATTCCTTGCTCTATAGCTTCGTTTGAGAAATGGGTTGACTTTTTGATTTTTTAACTTTTTTGCTATTAGTTGGGCAAAAAATCTCATTTGAGTTAGATTTTTTTAATATTTTTGACTTTTGTAAGATTCAAATTTACAACCCTGCATTGAGATAGAGAGTGTCGCAGTGAGATAGAGTGTCGTCGCTTCCTAGTTGACAGTGGCTTCTTCCTCATAACAAAGCGAAATTGAATCTACAATTTTACCTATTTTTAAAATCCTAAATCAGATAAATAACTTTTTTTTTTTTTTTTTGAAAAAAAAATCAAAGTAGAGCAAAGCAATCTCAATTTTGTAGAAATTTTAATAATTGAATTAAATTTGTACTAAATTTCAAAAAATTTAGCCCTTAATTTGAAATTAGATATCAAATTTTAGAAATTGAGCATCAATTTCTAATTTTAGCTCCGAATTCAAATTTTCAATGTCCCAAATCAATGAAATTTCACTATCTTAATAACATCAACATAGTAAAATGTGGTCAAATTTTCTTCTTCAAAATTTCATATTCATCTTAGGATTAGTTTGATGGATTTCAGCAAGAGGATCCCAAAAATATCAATTTTATCGAAAACCAAGATCTACATCAAGAATTATTTAAATTTTAAAGTTTTGAACCAATGCCAAAAAAAAAAAAAAAACACACACACACACGCCCAAAAAAAATATATATATATATACAGGATTCAGATTGAAGAAAAGATAAAAGAATAATATGGGATACCATCTCATCTCATATGGCATAACTAACTGATAAGAGAGACCGCAAAGATAAACGAATAATACTGTCAGATTGTAGGATCCAATGGAAGGATCTTACTCGATAATCCTGCGGAGCATCGAGGCCACACGTTCTTTGTTGCTACTTTTGATTACCAAGTCCAAGTAGTGCATTGCATCCTGAGGTAGGAGGGCTTCGATGAAAAAGTGAAACAGGTGCGAGTGAGTCCCCTGCATTACATCCAAACACTGCTCCAGCCAGGGATGGAACTAGGAGAAGACTATGGGGGGCCATGGCCCCCCCTGTTTCTGTGAAAAATACTGTTTGTCATAGTACTTTAAAAATATATATATCATTTTATACATAAAATGGCCCCTAGTATAAGAAAATGCATATCTTATTATTCTCTCATCTTGCCTTCTTTTTCTATTTTGCACTAAAAAAACTTCTTCATCCTATTAGAAATTACTTCTATGGTATTTAATTTTTTTTTCTATGTATATATAATTTATATATCATATTATACATACGTGTGTGTTTGTGTATTTGGTGATTTTTTTTTTTTTTTTTCTGGCCCCTCCAGTAATAAAATCCTGGTTTCGTCCCTGGCTCCAGCACCTTCTCTTGCTGCTCTCTACTCAATTCTGTCGCCTCCATCAATGGCAGTAGTTCTCTTTCTTCCTCCTCAAAGTGTTCTTTGCAATGGTCCTGCCAATAAAACTTTCAGGCTATTTAAACAAAAATAAAATATTTAGATGTTTGGTTACAGTTTATTTAGCTGACTATTGAGAAGGAAAAAAAAAAGACGACTGTTTTTAGCAAAATTCATCCCTTTTTGGCAGGTGCTGAAAAATTTTTAAATAAAAAATCATATATATATATTTGTATTTAGTGAAATTTTTAAATTTTGTATTGAAAGGTTTTATTTTTCAAGTCCTTATAGTCCCAGAATGATCTAAAAAATAAAAATCCTGAAAAAAAATTTCAATTGGAGTAAAAAAAAGAAAAATTGATTTGCCTGAATTTGCCCAATAAAAATACTTACTTTCACCCCAAAATAATCCCATACTCAATCTTACACACCCCAAGTCATTTCTACTACCACATAATAATATTTACAGACCTCCAAAAAATGTGTTAGACAACATCTCAATTTCACTCTCTTGCAAAGGTAGCTGCTCACCCTTCGATAAATCTTTAACAAATGAGTCTACCCAATAATTGCTGTCGAAAACATGACTTGTAGCTATAGTTTCACCCATTGACCCGCCATCAGATGCAGCAGCAGGATCTTGCATCCTAGTTGGTTGATCCAGTTTTGGAAATTTGGCCACATTTTCTAACTCCAATTCCAAGACAGACGCAAGAACTGATCCTGATTTGAATGCACCACTAAAATCAGGATTACCAGAGGGCGGTGACGTTACCAATCTGTCGGTGTTTGTCTTGCATTCTTCATTATGGCTTGTTGTATGTTTGCTTTTGTTGTTGATCAGCTGTTCCTGTTCAAGTAGCCATTGTTCATCATCACAGACACTTGGGTCAATAATATACTTCAAAGCTTCATCATCCAATGCAGGTCGCTCATTTCCAAGAGTCGTAGCTATGTTTTCAACATCTTGCATCACGGTCGGTTCATCTACTCCTAGAAATTTGAAGATAGAGCTGTCTCGCTGTTCAACTTCTTTTGGTACTGCTGGTTTGTCCAATGCATCATCATTGAAACCAAAACGAAAACCAGAATTACTAGGTTGATTGCATTCTTCATCAGATCTTCTTGCCCTTTTGTTGTTGTTCAAATACCCATAGTTGATCAGCTGATCATCATCACAGATAACCGTTTCGATTCCATGTTCACTATCATCCCCCGTTGTCGCTCGCTTTGTAACTCGCCTTTTCCGTTGTATAAAACAGAGTACATAGTCCTTCAACTGTATTACCGAATGCAAATACAAAAATGTTTAGAAACTGATCCTTGATTATGTAATTATATACTGATAAAACAAAATAAAAATAAAAAATCGATATTGGTTGAAAGGGAACTAAATATCATTATTAACAAAAGAATTCTCAGATATTATTTTAATTTTTTTTTTTTTTTTTTTTGTAACTAATTATCATTTTGTCTCTTGGAAATAAACATATGTTAAATCAAAATTAGTTGATAGTTTAGTTATTAAAATTACAATACAAGTGAATCAATTATGAATATGACTTTAAAACAGTCCATCGATAAACAATTAAGATTTTACAAAACAACTATATATGTCTATGATACATATATGATTTACAGATAATTGAAAGAGAAATGTTACAATGTGTTCCCTTAAAAAGGTACACATCATAAAATAAAATAAAAAAATCAAAATTTTTATGATTAAAGTTATGAATATTGGTGTGGAAGTTAAGATTTTTATAGTGAAAGTTATTTTTAAAAAATCATATTTTTTGAAGTGAAAAATATGAATAGCGAAGTTATAGTATGCACTCTTAAAATTACAATTAGAAAAATTATATTTTTGTGATAGGTAAGTAAGTTAATTTTTTGTGTTAACAAAAATTAGAATTAATTACATCAAGACCCTTTAATTGTTAATAAATATCATTATATCCTTTTATTTATAAACCCATGCGTATTGACCCCTTAATTATAAATATGTATTATTTTTACTTTACCCAAACCACTTTAAAAGGGGGTTATTTGAACAATTTTCATAAATGAGATAAAATAATATTTATTAATAATTAAAAATATCTTAGTGTAATTAACCTAAAAGTTATACTTCTTGTACAAGTTACATGCCATAACGACCTAATATTTCATGTCTTCTCTTGAACAATAACCAAGAAAAAGTCCAAACTCTAAAATAATATTGATTGATTTAGAATAATGGTTCTAGTTTGCCCTAATATTTCATGTCTTCTCTTGAACAACAACAAAGAGACCACCATATACACGTAACTAACACAACAGTTAATGAAACTGAACAGGAAAACAAAGATTTTTAAAGTAAACACAATCAAATTAATAAGAGTTTGAGAGATCATAAACTTACTTTGAGATCATTAATACGTGCGAGCGAAGCACCATCAAGACTGTATTCCTTCATGTTCCATGCACCGTGTTCGCCAGACCGTTCTTTGTTCTCATAATCCAAACTTCGCTTGCCTCCGATAACTCTTCCATTGTGATCCTCAATAGGCTTCGGCGCATCAATCGCTTTCCACGTACCCATCTTACCCACCGTCCGATCAATTCTCTTCCCCTTTCCAGACTTCTTCTTCAACTGTGTGAACACGTAGAGATTGGTTTTCACAGTGTTGAATATGTTGGACATTTGTTTTTCATTGTAGACGTCGCATTCGATCACATGTCCTTGTATGGGTAATGGTTGGTTAGTAATCTTGTTTAGCAGATAATACTCGATCAACTCTATATCACTAGGAATAAATTTGTATCCGACACCAAACTCCATTGCCATTGTTACTCAGGTAGAGAGAGAGAGGAAAGATCGTTGTTACAGGTAGAGAGAGAGAACATAGACAGACCAAACAGCCATATATATATAGATATGGATATGGGGAAGTGTTTCTGTTTTAGGTGAACTCTCCTCGCCGACTTTGAGGTATATTAAATTACAAAGACATATTTGTTTAAAGGATTTGTTCTTATAATTTTAAAAATTACATTTGAAATTTTTAATTTCATAATAAATTATTAAATTAATTAACAGTTTTTAATGATATTAAAAACATATTTTAATTAATAATTCAAATAATTTTATTATTATATAGGAGAATAGTTCTGAATTTTATTTTTTTCAATTAATTCTATTAAATAAAAAAATTAGCAGTGAAATATTTATAATTTTTCAAATTATAAGGAGAAATTCGTATTTTAAGTAAATTTCAGAAAGTGTATTTGTAATTTATCCAAATCTGAAAGAAAAAAAGGATAAATTACAAAAACCTCCCTTACTGTTTGCAATATATATATAATTTGACCTCCATTTTAGTATAACTAAAATAACTGAAATTAATGTAAAATAAATAAAAACAAATATATATTTTGAGAAAAAAAATTTCGGTGGGATGACCTTTGTCTTAAAACTGATTTTCCTCTTGTTTATAATCTTTCAACTGATAAGGAAGGCTCTCTCCACCAATTCTTTGCTAGGAAAATCAGCTCAAGTGTTTGGAACTTTCCTCGTAGCAGAGGATTGTATACTTGAGAATTGGTTGAAGAAGCTAGATTGACTATTGTCTTATCCTCAGCTCCTCCCTTGAGTATTGAAAGTGAAGACTGCCATATTTGGACTAGTGCTTCTACGGGCCATAGTGAGTTCTCTGTGTCTACTCTTTACTCTCTTAGTAGCTCTCTTCTTGGCACTCATCTCAAAATCTGTAAACATGTTTGGAGTAATGCATTACTCCCCAAAGTATCCTTTTTTGTTGGTTGGCTTAGAAAAATAGAATTAAATCTTCAGAGTTTTTGTACAGGATAGGCATTCTTGGCAGCAATGTTTCGACCCTTTGCCCCTTCTGTAGCTCTAAATCTGAACCTGCTGTTCATGTCTTGCTCCATTGCCCTTGCTCTTGGTTGATTTGGTCTGCAGTGATTCATGATTGGGGGGTTTCATTGGTGCATACAAGAATCAGTAGATGGTCTTCTCAATTGGTAAATGGATGGAAAATTCAAAAATCTTGACAAGTTAATTTGGAGAGCTATCCCCTTAGTTGTCCTTTGATC